>CP125976.1:170102700-170759549 GCA_030063025.1 Avena longiglumis | reverse complement strand
TTTTTAAAAAATGAAATAGCATTAATATTGGGGAGACATGTCATGATTTTAATTTGGGGAAAGGGGCGGTAACCTGCTTTTGGGGGTGAAATGGTGTGGTGTGGACCGTAGTTGACTGGCACCCATGGCATCCGACTTAGGAGAGAATGGCAAGCAGCAACAACAGGTAGCACAACGTGTCACCGAGCTCGTAGGCTGGATACAAAAGAATATAAGGATACACAAACGATTGGGGATTAGTGATAGATTGTAAAGGGAAAGGAAGAAACTGAAATACCTAACTAGTAGAAGAGTACATCAGCAGGTTCGGCGATGTGCCAGCTACTGTTGTCCATCCATACTCAGCGAGCCAACCCCTCGACATTGGGAACCCTGATTCACAGTTTATACGGACAGCACACAATAGAAACACGATTTCACATACTAATCGAATGAAATTAAAAACAAAAGGAACGGAGGAACCGAGCACTGAATCGCATCATACACTGGTAATATAAAACATATAGATCTCGTATGGGAGATGATGAGGAAGCCAGCGAAGGTTCCTTGAAATCTTCGATCGCCTGATGGGAGATCGATACCAAGCGATTTGTCTCGGACGATGAGTACCCAGGCTGCCAGTGGGAGATCCTGGAAGGAGGAGCATGGGCTGAAGGATTGGTCTTCGAGAGGAAAAACGGACAGGCCGGCTGCTGAGAGAACACGGCGGTGGGAAACTGGTGGGCTTCTAGCCTTACACTTATTTTATTTTGTATTTAATCTAGAGCGTCATGTAGAACGTCTCAAAACAACGTCTTTACAGCTTGATGGCTTTAAGATTACAGACGAAAATAAAATCCTCTTATGGATGACGTCGCTATATGACTATTTTCTCGTAGTGTAAGACCTATAATTGTTGTTGCCACCAAAATTATTTCTATAGGCATTGCTGTTAAAATTGTTGTTTTTAACGAAGTTCACATCAACTTGCTCTTCTAAAGCAACCAAAAAGACTAAGGGAACACTATTAGGATCTAGAGGAGTTTTCCCATTACCAAGCATCATAGCCATAATAACATCAATATTTTCACTCAAAGAGGAGGTTTTCTCAACAGAATTTACCTTCTTACCATGTGGAGCTCTCTCAACATGCCATTCAGAGTAGTTAACCATCATATTATCAAGGATCCTTGTTGCAGCACCCAAGGTGAGTCCCATAAAAGTACCTCCAACAGCAGAATCCAATAGGTTTCTTGAGGAGAAGTTCAAACCTGCATAAAAAGTTTGGATAATCATCCAAGCAGTGAGTCCATGATTAGAGCAATTATTGCAAGATTTCATTCTTTCCCAAGCAGGAGCAACATGTTCACTATCAAGCTATTTAAAATTCATAATGTCACTTCTCATAGCAATAATCTTAGTAGGAGGATAGTACTTTCCAATAAAAGCATCTTTGCACTTAGTCCAAGAATCAATACTATTTTTAGGCAAAGATAGCAACCATTCTTTAGCTTTTCCCTCAAGGAGAAAGGAAAAAAATTTGAGCTTAATAATATCTCCATCTACATCCTTATACTTTTGCATCTCACAAAGTTCAACAAGCTATTAAGATGGGCAGCGGGATCATCGAACCGGCACCAAAAAATTGCTCTCTCATCACAAAGATTCAACAAAAGCGGGCTTAATTTCATAAAAAGGTAGCATCGGGAGCAGGTGGAGCAATAGGAGTGCTAGTAAATCATTGTTATTGGTGCTAGTAAAGTCACACAACTTGGTGTTCTCAGAGTTCATTTTGGCAAAGATGGGCAAGCCAAAAACAGCGGCTGACTAGATCAGAACAAATTTTTTGTGTTTTGAATAAAACAAGCAAACCAAACAAGACTAATTATTTTTGGTTTTTGAAAAGAGCAAACAAAACCAAGCAAAAGAAACAAACCAAACTTAAAAAACAAAATAAAGGGAAAGGAAGTGAAGGACTCCCCTAGTGAAGACGTCCTTAGCCTCCCCGGCAAAGGCGCCAGAAAACTTGATATAGTGCTTAGTTGACAGGAGGAAGAGGTTGAAGTAGATTCCTCCAAACAGCGCAAAACTTGTTGATGCGCCTATGTAGAGCACTTCGTTGGAAACCCCAAGAGCAAGGTGTGAAGCAACAAGCATCAAGTCTTCCCTCAGTTGAGACCAAGGTTATCGAACCACAAGGAGGAAGGAAACATCACACAGGTGTTGGAAGCAACATGGATACCTACACAACACAAACTCAAGAATTTGTCCCAACGAATCAGTGAGGTTGTCAAGCTCACCGGTTTGCTATAACAAAGGATTAAACATACGGTGTGGAAGGTAATGGTTTTGCAAGTAAAGATATGATGGAAGATGTATCAATGGTAAAGGTGGACCCGGGGTCCATAGTTCACTAGAGGTGCTCTCCTTAGATAAACAACATGGTATGAAGGGTAAACAAATTACAGTGAGGCAATTGGTGAGGCCCAGGCAAGGCATAACAATGCAATTACTATCCAGAAAGATCCTATGAGGTTGTTTGGGCAATACAACAATATACATAAACCGTCATCCAACTGCATCTATGACTAGAAGTCCATCTTCAGGTTATCATCCGAACCCCCTCCAGTATTAAGTTGCAAGCAACAGACAACTGCTTTAAGCAAAGTGTGGAAGGTAAACAGTCCACATATTCCATGAACAAGAGACCATTGTTTTCTCCCTAGTAGCAACACCTCATCTACAACCGAAGAGACTATTGTCACTTCCCTTGGAAACTAGAGGCATGAACCCACTATCGAGCATAAATACTCCCTCTTGGAGTCACTAGTAACTACTTGGCCAAGATAACCACTAGCAACAGAGAGCATGCAAGATCAGAAACAACACAGTCATGATAGAATCATAAAGACAAACCATTAATCAAACCAACATAATAATCTCAATATCCATCGGATCCCCGCAAACACAACATGCATGATTACAAATAGATTAGATCTTGATCATGAGCGGAGCTCAAAGATCTATACATGAAAGCACAAGTAGGAGATACAACCATCTAGCTACTCCATGGATCCATAGTCAAGGTGGAACTACTCACGAATCATGCAGAGAAGGCCTGCATGATGATCTCCCCTCGGGGTACTGGAAGAGCTTGGATCCCCCAATCTAGGGGCGATGGTGGCGGCTCTGATCGGTTCGTGGATTTCGATCAGTGTCGAGTTTCTTCATCGGGGCTTCTTATAGGCAAAGGCGAGGCCCGGGAGGCGGCGGGGTGCCCAAACCCTAGCAGGCGGGCTGGGCCCACCAGCGCCTAGGGTGGGTCAGCCCCAGCCTTCGGGCTCCCCCTTATTCTTGTTCCCCACGATTAATTGACTTTGGCGTTTGTCGTCAATTAGAATATTTCTTTACTAACTTTTCTGAAACCAAAAACAGCAGAAAACAGGCATCTGGCACTATTGCATCTTGTTAATAGGTTAGTACCAGAAAACATGTAAAAAGCACCTTAAAGTGTAGACAAGTAAAGCAAAATAGATATTAAACAAGCATGGAGCATAAAAAATTATAGATACGTATCCAGCGTATCAATGGACCCATAGTCCAAGGTAGAACTACTCACGCATCATACCGGAGAGATGGCCTGCAGGATGATCTCCCGGCGGTCTGGGAAGAACTAGATCCCCGATCTAGGGGCGATGGTGGCGGACTACGAGGCGGTTTCGTGGATATTTGATCGGGTTCTTAGGGGTTTCATGGGGCTTCTTATAGGCGGGAAGGGAGGCGGTGACGAGGGTCAAACCCCTACGTGTGGAATGGTCCGGCGAGATCTTTGTCGGCAGCGTGAGTAGAAACGAGGGCAAGGCGGCCAGCCATCTGCGGTCACCGAGATGGTCGCGGAGACACATGGTTTTACCAGTTCGGCCCCAGGAATAAAGACCTACTCTGCTAGATTGTATTATGGAGGTGTAACAATGGGTGAGCTCGGCTAGGTGGCAGTCGCTAGGGTGTATGATGGGGCGTATCTCTGCAGCCCTTGGTAGGTTTATATAGGCTCACCTCCCTGGGTTTACATATCTCAACAAGAATCAGTTGAGCTTGATACTCTTTTAACCTAATCACCTGAGCCTATCTACTACTTTGGGCCTTGACTTCCATTACGCTTGGATCCTCGGCTGGCTTGATCCGATCGCCATCTTGAGCCCACTCGGTTCTTGGGCGATCGGAAGCGTCTGCTGGGTATACCCGGTAAACACATCCCCATCGAGTCGAGGCCGTCGTCGATTAGGCGTGGGTGCCTCTTTGTCGATCGAGTATCTGACGAGTAGACATCGATCGAATCGGCGGGCTCTGTATAAAGGAAAACTAGTCATCTGATCGCGCTTTGGGTAGTCGGTGGTGAAACTCTTGTCATAGTGATCGGGTCGGTGAGCCGAGTGGCTGAAGTTGGACCGTTAAATGGTCAAACTAGCCGTTAGGGTAATCCATGGTAACTTTAGCATAATCATCGTAATGTGGCTCCACGATTTGGCGGGTAACAACCGCTATATAAGGAATGGCGGCGATAAGAGGACCATCTTCTCGTCATTTCCTCCGATTGCGGCGCACTATAGCGCCTTCTTCGCGTGATCCAGCCGACCGAAATCCTCAGGCCCCCCACAAATCCTTCGCATAGCCCTCTCCACCGAACATTGGGGTAGATCTAAGTGTCTGGTATGGCGGCCTTCCTTTGAGAGGCGGGATCTGTAGCAGTAGCTGGCGCATCCCATGACGAGAGAGACCCGTCATGAGGAATTCATCTGCTTCACAGCCATCTAGAGCAGGGGCTAGGATTCCCCACGTCCTGTTCTTCGCATGCGCTACTACGGGATCAACCATGGACAGGTCCACACGGCATCGAGCGGCTCGCCATCTTCGTGGCGTTCTGCAGAATGCTATGACTGCTGGCCTACTTCCCTCTATGGCAGATACATTCCGCAGACGGATCGGCCAGGCAGGCGACCCAATGCTTGCATGGGCCTAACTCGGTGAAGTCGGCTTTGTTCTTGACTTGATCTGCCGCCAAAGCGGCTATAATAAATCTTGGTTCTATGTTGCGGCGACCCGGGCGAGCAGCGATCGCGGTACTCCGCCAGCAGTCCGAACCGCCGTCTTCAAGTCGGCAAGCTCCCCGGATGGTCGTGGGCCAATGCTCCAAACCATCCAGTGCGAAGAAGAACCCAGACGATCAGCAGCACAGCTGGCTGGCTCGGGCGGCTCGTCCCTCGGCTCGCTTGAGCACTACATGTACCGATACACCGGTAGGAGGACTCGGCGAAGTCCTGCCTCGCCCGAGTGGAAGCTCGAGACTACAGCCTTGAAGAAGATCACCAGGCGGTGTACACAGGCGCAAAGGGGTGCTTCACCGCGAAGCATCCAGCCCCAACGGTAAGTCACCTCACATCATTCGCAGTCGCAATTTTTGCAGTCGCGGTCGTTCTAACTTCATTTTATGTTCATCGTAGCTATTCCAAGTGGTGGAAGGATGGCTCCCGCCGTCAGATGACGACAATTCGAGCTCGTCCGTCCAGGAGATGGGCGAATCACCTCCCTCCAAGGGCGATTCAGGGAGCAGCGAAACAGCGGCGACGATGGAGTCCAGGAGGAGGTCGCCCTGGTCCGCAAGACCGCGGGCGGCGTCAGCGTGAGCTTGAGGCGGTAAAAGCCTCGGCGACACGATGATGATGAACTTCCGGAGACCACGTCGCGCCGAATACTCCGTCGAAGAAGAAGAAGAAGAAGGAGAAAGAGGCAAAGGCTCCTCGGAAGAAGAAAAGCGAAGCCGATGAGCCGGCCCTGCATGCCTTTCGGCGGCGACTCCCGGCCCAGCCAAGGGCGAGCACCGCCAGCGGCAGCGGCCCTGGACATGGCCTTGTCGGTGCCACTAGCCTCGATGCCTCGCCATTAGCCCGGTTTGGGCTGAGGCGCTCGACGCGGCGGCTTCACCTCGCGGGGAAGCCCCTGAAGATGTCCTAGGCTCCCGTTGCAGCCCTCGACCACAAGCCCGTCCGTGTCTTGGGCGCGGCGTCTGAGATGGGCCTCGACCACTGGGCCCAGGCTGAAAGCGGCATCATCACGCGGGTTACGCTTCATTCGATTAGCCAAGTAAGTTCGCTCACCTATTTTTGTCTTTCATAGCTGCTTGAATTATTTTGCTCAGCAGTCGATTCTGAGGACGGACCGAAGAAGATAGGCCACCGGCCGTGTCTAAGTGCCACCCGTCGTCGTGAGGAGGATCCTTCCCGCAAGAGGAAGGCGGACGAAATCGTCGCTCTGCGGATGGCGCCAAGAAGGCCAAAGGCGATGATGTCCACGATCTCCGGCGACCGCGGTCGTGCGAATGAACCCGCAATGGGCGTACGTGCCCATGAAGGAGGTGCTCGCTTCTTTGGGGTGACCGAGCGGTCTCCTTTGGTGCGGTGCCTCCATCGCCCGTTCAGCTTTATTACCAAGGCAAGCAGCGAGTGGGACCTCGCCTTGAGCCGTGCACCAGGTGCGCCGGCGTGGAAGTCGAGCAGCGTCGTGGGCTGCCCGGCTCTTCTCGCGTCCGTGGATGCGATACAACTTCACATGCTTGGCGCGGCCATCCGGTATGTCGGTCCCGAGATCAGGCGGTGTATAGCGTGATGCGATTCTTTAAGTGTCTTGTTGTTATTCTTGGCGTCCGGTCCCGAGTGCGCTTCGCTGAATTTCAGCGGGTGGGCACTAGGATTCTTGATTTCCGGTCCCAGTGCGCTTTTCGCGAATTTCAGCGGGTGGGCGCAGGATTCTTGATTGCGGTCCCGATGCGCTTTTCGCTGAATTTCAGCGGGTGGGCACTTAGGATTTCTTGATTGCCAGTCCCCGAGTGCGCACTCACTAAATTTCAGCGGGTGGACACTTAGGATTTCGCTTTGGTTAATTGTTTGAATTGTGTGCAGGGTCTACAATGTGAGTCAGCTGACCGATTGGCAGCAAAACACCGCGTGGAAAAGGCGGCGCCGTCAAGAGGCGAATAAAAGGGGCTTCGGTTGCAGCGAAGAGGCTCGCCGAGGACTTGTCCAGGGTGAGTTAACGCAGCTCAATCGGCGTTGAGCTCGGCTTTGAAGCGGATCGCATGACTCGGCCCGGCTGAGGAAGCGAAGGGCGAGTTCGGCGGATGGTCGAGCCAAGTCGCCGTTCTTGCCGCCCGGAAAGCGTAAAGTTTACGGCGCCCTTGTTGCTGAGCTTCGGGGCGAATATACTTCTCTTGAGCTTCATCACGGATCTCTGCGCTTGATTGGTGAGTTTGTCCGCCTATTGCATGTGTCTTTTATTAACATCCGGCGTATTCATTGTTATCTTCTATCCGGAGTGCATCATTGATAGAGTGGAAGAGGCAAGCTCATTCGACGCCAACAATGCGTGTACGCTTCGTTGACTCGGCGGCGTTGTCGGCGACATGCATCGAGCCTACCTCGGGAGATATATACGGAAGTAATTCCCAGCGACCTCGTCGGTGTGGAAATACTTGGAGAAAGCGTCGTCGGTCGTTGAGTTCATGGCGCGATCGGCGTTTGACGTGGGCGGCGATGGCGCTTAACCTTGGGCTTGCTCATTTCAAAAGACTTTGATTTGGGCGATGTCACGGTGGCTACCGATAAATCATTGGCGGTGGAGATCTCCGAGGTGCTTAAGTTGGACGATTCGCGCGCTTGTGTACTCCGGGCGTGCGATGGGCGACCTCCTTCCTTACGAAGCGGTCGTCGCGACCAAGCCACGTATGCAGGGACTTCAAGGTCGAGCAGCCCTTCCAGCCGGCGATGGCGGGTGGTGACGTACCCGTCAAACCCGATACCGCCGTTCATCCGCAATTGCAAAGGTCTTTGGCGAGTCGTCGTCGAAACTGCGGAGTAAATGGGTTGCCCTAGGCGTTAATGTGAATCTGCCGTTTGGGAATATTTTGTACTCTAAGACAATTGCAACATGCTAGTAATGTGATATCATGTTTGTTTTGTGATTTGTCATGTGTTTTCGATTGATGTTTGAGCAGTCCCGGCGTACGCCCTTTTGTGGGGTTTACCTGCGTGTATGATGTGTTAGTGTTTTGTGAGTGTTTTGTTATTGTGGTCGACTACTTGGGACTCGAGAGCGATCGCTGGCGACTCCTTGGCGCTCTGTACTTCACGTTTTCCCTTGTGACGAGGTGGTGGCGAGTCGGCGTGGTACTTGGTTGTTCTAAAACGCGACTCGAGGTGGGTGAGGACTTGGCGTTGGTTTGGCGCATCCTCCTGCCTAGCCCGTTGGGTCGATCGCATGGCGAGTCTGGGCATGCTCTCATACTTGGCGTTTTCCGAACAGCTCGCTGAACTGGTCGTCGGTCCCGGCGTGGTACATGGCCGTTCGAGTCGCTATGTCGAGGATGCGGAGGATCATAGTCATTTGTGAAGCGAGGCGATTGTCTTGGCTCGTAGAGGCGGTCCGGGCTAAGCGACTCAATGGAGCTCGGGTGGCGTTTTAAGTGGGCGATGCAAAACAGGTGACTCGGTGCTTTTGCACCGCACTACTTGGCGTGCGATCTCTTTACCAAGGTTGACTTCTGCGGTTAGCAGCGCTGTTATTCACAGTCAGTGGCACAAGACACGTAGAGTAGGCGCAATTTGCGGTAACAATTCTTTTTATTTCATAGCGTTGAAGAGTACATATGTGGAGTTCTAGGAATAGAACTTCCGTGGTTTACATTCCATGGTAACGGCGTCGAGTTTGCCCTCAGCGGACGTCGATGAAGTAGTAAGCGTCGTTGCAGTACCGCCCGATGGCGAATGGTCCCTCCATGGAGGGAAAGCATGCATGCCCTTCTTGTCTTGGATGGTAGCGGCGCAGTCGCCTTCTTGGAAGGTGCGAGTTTCACCCGCCGGTTGTGGTAGTGGCGGAGTCCTTGTTGGTAGATGGCGGTGCGCATAGCGAGCTAGGTCGCGTCGTCAAGTTGATCGACTCCATCATCGTGCGAGTTCGTTCGCGGACTACGTAGTGGGCGACCCTCGGCGAGTCGTGTTGAGGTCGGTGGGCATGGCGCCTCGGCCGTACACCATGAAGAAGGGGTGAATCTGTCGACACGTTGGCCGAGTGCGGATGCCACAGATGACGGAGGGTAGCTCCTCGACCCACCGGTGATGCGCTCGAGTGGTACTCAGGTCGCGGCTTGGTAGTGGAGGATGCTTTGATTGGCCCGTTCGCCTGGCGTTGGATTCGGGTGGCGACGATCTGGTCGAGCGGATGTGGTGTTCCTCGCGAATTGCCATGGCTCCTTTAGGCGAGTTGGTGCCGTTGTCCGTGATGATGTTGTTTGGGAACCCGTAGCGATATATGAGCTCGCGTAGGAATTTAGTGGCGGTCTTCCCGTCGCATTTCCGGACTGGTTTGGCCTCCACCTTTGTGAATTTGTCGACCGCGACCAGGAGGTGGGTGTAGCGGAGGAGCCTTCTTGAAGGGCCTACCATGTCCATGCCCCACTCTGGTGAATGACCGGGTGATGGGGATGGTCTTGGCGCTGAGCTCGCACGTCGTCTGGTTGGCGTGCCGGCACCGGCACGCTGGATGATGATGACGGCATCGGCGTGTGCGGTGGGCCAGTAAAAGCCATGCCGCATAGCCTTGGCGACCAAAGAGCGGGCACCGGCGTGGTGGCTGCAGTCATCAGAGGTGGATGTCGTGGAGGATCTTGCGTCCTTCTGCGGGTTGGACGCAGCGTTAGAACACGCCGGTGACGCTGCGCTTGTGGAGCTCGCTGTCGATGATGGTGTAGGACTTGCATCGGCGATCATCCGGCGTCTGTCTGGATGCAGCCGGCAGGTGCGGCCTCGGTGGCGATGTAGGGCTTGGTCGATCATCGGCTCGGTGGCGAGTGCGACCGAGGCTGCCTCCGGTTGAGGACTCCGATGTCGATCTCCCTCGGGGAGGCGATGGCTTAGTGATTGTGTCGAGGAAGACTCGGTGGTGGTGCGAGTCGGTGACCCAATCGAGAAGTCGTCGGCCTCCTCGTTCTTCCTGTCGATCCACTCGGCGTAGTAACTGTAAGTGTCCTTGGCTTGTCCTTTGCTTGGCGATCTGCCGCCATGGTGGGGAGGCGGCGTCTCGGTGCCGGCGACTTGCCCAGCGGTCGAGTCTCCGTGGCGTAGGCGGTTGACATTCATCTCCTTGGCAGCTCGCATGCGTGGAGTAAGGCCTCGTGCTCGGCCATGTTGTTGGTGCGGTGTGAAGTCGAGAAGAGGGCGTGGCGGAGCTTATGCGCCGGTGAAGTTACGATCTCGCCTGCGCCGTCCGCGTTCTTGGAGCCGTCGAAATGCAGGCTCCAGTAATGGACGTATGGCAGCTTCTCTGGCTGCTGGGCCTCTTCCCAGTCGGCGATGAAGTCCGCTAGGGCCTGCGACTTGATCGCTTTTCATGGCTCGTATTTGATGTTATGGACGCCGATCTCGGCCCACTTGGCGACTCCCGATCGCCTCAGCGATTCTGGATGATGTCCTGCAATGGTCTTGAGAGGCGGACCGTGATTGGGTGTTCACGGAAGTAGTCGGCGCCGCTGAGCTCAAGACGCGTATACCAGCTTACGGTACTGCGTATTGGCCTTGTGAATCGGCGAGGACCTCGCTGATGTAGTACACGATCGCTGTCTGGGCGCTCCTTTCCTTCCTTCGTAAACCGGCTTGACCATGGCCCAATGACGGCGGCGCTCGGGCTGCGACATAAACCAACATGGGTTCTTTGTGGTGAGGCGGCAAGTAGCGGTCTGTGAGTATCACCTTCTTGGTCGCGGCGCCATCGCCTCCTTGTCCCCTTTGGAAGGTGGAGTTCTTGCGCATCGAGGCAGTGCAGGGGCATCGCTTTTTGACCGGGATGGCGCGAGAGCCGCTACTCGCCCGGCCAGCTTCCGGGCGTCGGCGTAGGCACTCGGGTTTGCGTCGAGGCGGTGTGTCGATCTTGGTGGGGTTTCGCCTCAATCCCTCGCTTGGAGGCAGCGTACCCAGTAGTTGTCCTGCTGGTACACCGAAGGTGCATTTGCCTGGGTTAAGCTTTATCTTGTATTTTCTCAAGTTGGCGAACGTTTCCGCTAGGTCGGCGAGTAGGTCATCCTGGCGAGCGGAATTCACGACCACGTCGTCAATGTAGACGTGGATGTTGCGGCCAATCTGGCTCGCGAGGCACTCTTGCATCCCTCGCTTGGAGGCCGAAGGTCATGGCAGTGTAGCAGAAGGCTCCGAATGGCGTGATGAAAGCCGTCTTTTCCTCGTCCTCGACAGCCATTTTGATCTGGTTGTACCCAGAGTAGGCGTCGAGGAAACATAGAGACTCCGAGCCCGCGGTGGAGTCGATTATTTGGTCGATCCGCGGGAGGACGAACTGCTCCTTTGGGCAGGCGCTGTTCAAGTTTGTGTAGTCGATACACATCCTCCAGGTCCCGTTCTTCTTCTCGACCAGGAATGGGTTTGCCAGCCACTTGGAGTACTTGATTGGCCGGATGAAGCCTGCGGCAGTACGCGCACCTCCTCGGCGATGGCTCGGCGACGCTCTTCATTGAAGGGCCGCAGCGACTGTTTGACGGGTCGCACTTTGGGGTCGGCGTTTATCTTGTGCTCAACGAGGTCCCTAGGGACACCAGGCATGTCAGAGGGCTTCCATGCGAAAATGTCCCTTATCTCACGGAGGAACTCGATGAGCACGCCTTCCTAGGCTGGGCTCATGCCCGTCCCGATCGTCACCGTCTGGCTGGAGTCGCCTGGGACCAGCTCGATGGTGCGGGTGTGCGTTGTTGCCTCGAAGGTTGAGGTGTTTGCGCCCTCCGAGTTAGGCGTCTTGAGTATGGTGGGGTCGTTGTTGTTGACCCCGCTCGCGTACTTGGCGAGCTCATCGGCGTGATTGGTTTCTGCCGTGATAACGGCATCAGCGAGTTCGGCTCCTTTGGCCTCGCACTCGGCGGCCATGTCGGGGTCGCCGTTGATGGTGATGACGCCGCACGGCCCGGGGAGCTTCATTGCGTTGTACGCGTAGTGTGGCGCTGCCATGAACTTGGCGAATGCACGGCGCCCAGACGCAGGGCCTTGATGGTAGGGAACGTCGAAGGCAGCGGCTCAAAACGATCCGCTTCGGTGCGGAAGTTTGATGGTGTCTGCGAAGGTGACTGGCGTGACCTTGCCGATCGGGTACACCTTCCGACGGGGCGATGCCATGGAACATGGTGTGGGTTGTCTCGATCATCATTGCGGGAGCGCATGCCGCTGAAGGTGTCCAGGTACAGGATGTTGATGGATCTGCCGCCGTCCATCAATGTCTTTGGGAGCCAGTAGTCGCTGACCTTAGGTTAGACCACCAGGGCGACTCGGCCTGGGTACTCGATGCGTGGCGAGTGGTCTTGGCGGCTCCAGGTGATGGGCTGCTCCGACCAGTTGAGGCGGGAGCGTCCACGAGCCACAGCGTTGACGGCGGCTTGGCGATGACCTTCTTCTCGTGCTTTGTGTTGAAGCCTGTGAAGGTATGGAGCGAGCCGGCCACTTTGCCGGATTTTCCGCCGTTTGGCGGGTCGTTGTCGGGGTCCTCGCGTGCTCGCCGTGCCTTCTCGATCTCCCTGAGGGTGTGGCAGTCGGCGCTTGTGTGCGTTGCGGGCTTCCCTTCCTTGCTATGAAACGCACAAGGTTGGTTAAGGAGGGCCGCGGGGTCGAACTTTGGCTTGGCCTTGTAGTTTCCGTCATCGCGGCGTTGTCCTCCGTCGCGGTGGAAGCTCTTGGGCTCGCGTTGTGCGTTCCCGGCGTTGGCGACAAAGTCGACTCGCCCGTCATTGCGGCGCTTGCCGGTGAGGCGAGTGTTGCTGTAGCGTAGGTCGGACCGTCGTCCGCTGTCGTTGTCGCTCGTGCGGCGTTGACCTCCCGACTCGTCGTCGGTTTCCTGGTTTGGATCTTCCTCCGCGTACCGTTTGGCGATCTCGAGGAGGTCCGGTATGTTGTCGAGTGTGCGAGAGTGTCGCTTGAGCTTGGCGACTAGAGGCTCGTAGCGGCACGAGGTTTTGAAGCAATGGATCGCGGTGTCCGAGTGGATGCTGACCGCGTTGTACTAGAGTTCTTGCCACCGTTGGACCCAGTTGCGGATCGACTCGCGGGGTCCCTGGACGCATCGCTCCAGGTCCTCGATGGTGGTGGCGCGGGTGTAGGAGCACTCGAAGTGCACGCAAGCGTCGCATCTCCTCCCAAAGTCGATACTATCCTGGGGAGGTGTTGATCCACTGCTGCGTCCCTCCATCATCGAGGTAGCAGGCGGCTAGCGGTCGGTGTGGCTGCGATCCCCATCGCCATGGTATGTATCGGGCGAATGAGTCGTATGAGGTCGTACTTTTCTATCTCCTTGGCGCCTTGAATTTTGGTGGTACTTCTCGCCTCGGATCATTGGTCCGAAGCACTTGGGCCAGTCGGTGGCGACCCCATGGCCTCGCCGTCGGCGATTGGTTAGGTGTGTCGCGGTCGTCGGCTGGCGTCTTGGCGCCAGCTTTGGTTGTTGATGATGTGGGTGCGAGCGTCGATGGGTTGACCGTTGGCGGCGGCCAGTTGGTCGGCACAGGGTCGTTGGTGGAAGTGCAGCGTTCGAGCCGGTGTTGGGCTGCGGTGGCTCTGGTGGCGGGCGATTGAGGGTGTTTGCCGCCATTGGGCGGCAGGCCGCTCTGCTTCCCGAGAACGCGAGTACACTCGACCCTGGTCGGCGCGCGTTTTGCTGCGACGCTGCGGCGAGGCCTGACGTCTTGGATCTGGAGGCGCCCGTGGCGGTGGCGTGATGTTGTCATTTGCTTCTCCACCTGCAGGTTGTCCATCGGGGTGGAGAATAGTGGGAGGCCATTTCGTCTCTCCGTGAGGAGACTACTATCCGGCTGGTACAGGAGGTGTGCGGTTGGGTGGAGGTGGGCGCCATCGCCGTCGACCACTGGCGGGGCAGGCGCTTCCTCCGGCGCGTTCGCGGATCGCGCTGGCCATCTTGGAGTCGTTTTCATTGTCGAAGTTCGGTGCGCCAGCGAGCGGTGGGGTTCGGCGACCTGATCTGCTGCTGGTGGTAGCGCGATAGCTCTGCGCGTCACTGCTCGGCGGAAATTTTTTTCGCTCGGCTTGCTTCTTCTTGCCTCCGCCCGATTTCGGTGGAGTTCCTCGACCTCTGTCGCCGTGGCGTTAGGAGGATTAGGGTGGAGAAGGGTCTTCGGTGACTCGATGCGGTCATGCCATGTAGTCATGCGTGTCGGCCGGTTCCGTCCGGAGGTCGGCGGAGTTGTCAGGCCAGTCGAAGTCGAAGATCCCAGGATGGAGGGTCCTCGAAGTCTCCCACGTTGGAGACCTGGGTGATGGAGCCAGGTGAAGCAGCGATGATGGATCCGGCCAGTGGCCAGTGCCGGTCGGTGTTGTCGTTGAGGGCCGCGTCTTCTGCGGCCGCTGAGTTTTCGGTCACGTTGATGTGGGCCGAGTTGTACTCGGAGGCGAGGCGATGGATCGTGCGGATCTGGCTCTCGGAGAGCCGATCGCGTGGCGGCGACTCGAGGATGCGAGCCGTGTCCTCGAGGGCGATGGCGTCGGTGAGGCCGACGAAGAAGGCTCGTCGTGCCGACCGGCGGGATCCGTCGCGTGATGGAGTCGCGCCGGGACGTAGCAGCTCGGCAAGATCTGGAGCATCTCGCCGATCGCTATCATGCGGCCGGTGGCGACCGTCTTGTTGATGGGCAGATTGGATCGCGCCGCAGAACACCGGCCAGGCCGGCCAGGCCCCACGGTGGGCGCCACTGTCGTGGGAATGGTCACGGCAGATGCTGCAATCGGCAGCGAGTAGTAGAACGAGGGCAAGGCGGCCAGCCATCTGCGGTGCAAGATGAGGCGGAGACACGAGGTTTTACCGAGTTCGGCCCCAGGTGAAGACCTACTCCTGCTAGATTGTATTATGGAGGTGGTACAATGGGCGAGCTCGGCTAGGCGTGAGTCGCTAAGTGTATGATGGAGCGTATCTCTACCGCCCCATGGTAGGTTTATATAGGCTCACCTCTAGGGTTTACATATCTCAACCGAATCGATTAAGGCTTGATTTTCGTTTAACCTAATCCATTGGGCCTATCTACTACTTTGGGCCTTGACTTCGATCGCTTGGATCCTAGGAGGCTTGATCGATCGCCGTCTTGCAGGCCCACTCGCCGATTCTTGGGCGATCGGAAGCGATCTGCTAGGTATACCCGGTAAACATCCCCATCACTACCGGCGCGGGCCCACCTGGCCGTGCCTAGGGGTTTAGCCACCCTAGCAGCTTTCTCATCCCCTCTGGACTTCTTGTTCCCCACGGAAAGTAATTGACTTTAGCGTTTGTCCCATCCAATTGAGAATATTTCTTTACTAGCTTTTGAAACCAAAACAGCGAGCAGGCATCGACAACTTGTTGCAACTTGTTAATAGGTTAGTACCAGAAAACATGTAAAAAGCACCTCAAAGTATAGACAAGTAAAACAAAGTAGATACTAAACAAGCATGGAGCATCAAAAATTATAGATACATTTCCGACGTATCAATCATATTTTCTCTACCATCAACCAAACTGAATCCGGTGAAGTGTCGTCCAAAAATTCATGCCTAACCGAGTACAAAGAATAGAAACCCTAATTTTAATATATTTATTTTACTTCTCGTATACAATCTTATCAATCTCAATTGTCATGCTATTGCATAGGGGAGAAAATCTGGACCTATGGAACAATCAATGAGAGATTACTAGAAGGATAATTCAGTACAAATGTTCCAGCCCAAGATTGGAAAGACATTTGATTATTTGCAAGAAGCGTGCTAATTCTACAACTCCTATTCTTGCATTAGTGGAAACGAGGTCTTTTGTTGATCCCGAAAAGGGGCTTTAACACCGGTTCTTCTACGAACCGATGTTAAAGAAATTAAATACTCGTGGCCCCTACTGACATTAAAGAGCTCCCTTTAACACGGTTCGTGCGAACCGTGTTAAAATCCTGCTATGAGGCCCGCGCACACTTTAACACGGTTCGTGGCATGAAGCGGTGTTAAAGAGAATATATAAGACACCACCCAGCCCACACTCCACTCTTCCATTCTTTCACATTTGGAGCCTAGCAAGAGGGTGTGAAGAGTGCTAGTTGTGTTTTTTCATATGCACTAGAGGTGTTCGGTGAAATGCCCGAGCTCAAAATAAGCTTTCTTGTTGCTCTTTCCGTCTCGGTTGAGGTCGGCAACTATAGTTTCATGTGTCATTGATGTACTATATATATAAATGGTCATCTCCTATTATTTTTGATATACACTACATATTAATGCGGATGAATCGGCAATGGATGTCACGGTGACCGCACTTCCGAGTACATTACGGGCCTCCAAAATTTCATCGTTGTGGCTAATGCAAACCGTGGTCACAATGGTTTTATGTGTTGTCCGTGTGTTCCTTTGTCGAACAAGAAAGACTACTCAAATACCGGAACCATTCCGCCCCACACCTTGATCCGGTTTCATGCCTAGCTATAATTGTTGGACCAAGCACGGAGAAAAAGGGTTGTGATGGAAGACAACGAAGAAGAGGATGATGAAAACTATCATAATATGTATCCTGAATATGATGATAATGCAGCGGTAGATAATGAAGATCAAGAGGAGCGGATGGGCCGATGGCGATCTTAGTCGCCATTCTTGATGCAAAGGAAGAATGTGAAACTGAAAAGGAGAAGGAGAAAGGGCGGATGTTAAAGGATCACAAAACATTGTTGTATCCAACTTGTGAAGATGTCCACAAAAAGCTAGGTGCCACACTAGATTTGCAATGGAAGGCGAGAATGGTGTGACAGTAGCATTTTCAAAGTTGTTGGTAAAATGAAGAATCTTCTTCCGAAATAATGAGTTGCCCGGACAAACATACCAAGCAAAGAAGGTTGTATGCCCTCTAGGATTAGGCGTCTGGAAGATACATGCACATTAATGCATCCTCTACATGTGAGAAATGCGAGAATTTGGATGCATGCCGGTATGCACTACTATGTATAAGATCGAGAGGCGATCCTGGTGATGTTGAGGCGAGGCCCCTAGGAAGAAGGTTCCCTCAAGGTTATGTGGTATGCTCCTATAATACCACGGTTAAAGCGTCTCTTGAAATAAAGAGCATGCCAAGTTGTTGCGATGGCATGGAAGACCGTAAGAAATACGCGATGTTGAGACACCCGATGGGTCACGGTGGAGAAAAGTCGGCGAGTACCGGACTTATGCGTGATGCAAGGAACTTAAGGTTTGGTCTAATCTGAGGCATTTACATGAATCCTTTTGGTGAGCTGCGGTCTGACACGACCTGGCACAGGACCTATGTATCTATAACCTTCCTCCTTGGTTGTGTATGAAGAGGAAGTTCATTATGATGCGAGTGCTCATCAAGGCCGAGGCAACCCAGCGACATTGATGTGTACCTAAGGCCATTAGTTGAAGAACTTTTTAAAGCTGGGCCAAACCAGTGTACGTATGTGGGATGAGCACAAAGGGAGCCATTTGACCTTGAGCATTGCTTTTACGTAACCATCAATGATTGGCTGCTCTTAGTAACATTTCGGGCAGACAAACAAGGGATACAATGCATGCACACACTATTTAGATGATCTTGAAAGTGTATATTTGGATAAATGTAAGAAGGTTGTGTACCTAGGGTATCGCCGATTTCTTCCACTGCATCGATGAAAGAAAGGCAAGCATTTCAAGCGTCTGGCGTAACCGGAGGAAGCATCCTCCGTCGGTGAGGAGGTATTTGGTATGGTCAAGGACCTAGAAGTAATCTTTGGAAAAGGTCATGGCGGTCTATCATTAGAATGACGATGCGGACCTGGCCCATGTGGAAGAAGCAATCTATATTTTGGGACCTACCCTATTGGAAAGTCTTAGAGGTCCGCTCTTCAATCGACGTGATGCGTGACAAAGAATGTTTGCGTGAACCTGCTAGGCTTCCTAGGAGTGTATGGGAAGACAAAGATACACGAAGCACGACAGGACCATCAACGTCGAAGGCCCCACGAAGAGCCTATGCATCTGAGCGAGAAGGGTAAACGATGCCATGCCCTTAACTCTGCCCATACGCTCTTACCAAGAGAAGGAAATCTTTTTGAATGTCGAGCGGTATCAAGGTCCCGTCGCTTCGTCGAATATAAAGGAAATAATAAATATGGCGAGAAAAATTCCAAAACACGAAGTCTCATGATCGCGTGATTATGACACAATTGCTTGATTGCATTGAGGGGCTTCTACGAAAATGTTCAGTACCCATTGTGAAGCTATGTGCATTCCTCAATGCAATATCTCGGAAAATCGATCCGGAAAGCCTACGAGTTACAAGCAGATGTGGCCCAATGTCTTGTCGACTTTGAGTTGGTGTTCCCACCATCCTTCTTCAATATTATGGCGCATCTCTGGTTCACCTAGTAGAAGAGATTGCCATTCTCGATCTTGTATTTCTACACAATATGTTCCCTTTGAGAGGTACATGGGAGTCTTAAAGAAATATTTTCATAACCGTGCTAGGCGGAAGGAAGCATCTCCAAGGGCTATGTATGAGAGGAGGTCATTGAGTTACGTGTTGATTTTATTCCTAACCTTAAAGGCGATTGGTGTTCGGAATCACGACATGAGGGGAGGCTGCGTGGAAAAGGCACCCTAGGATGTAAAGCAATGATATGTAGGGACGGGCATTCTCTCAATCAAGCACACTACGGTTTTACAAAGATCTATCTTGGTTGCCCATTATATCAATGAACACAAGAATTTAATACTCAAACACCGGAAGTCGATGAATGGATTATAAGTGAACACATGGCGAGTTTTGGCGGTGGCTGCAAAGACTTCTCACGAATAACACCAACGTTGGGGATCAATTTGTACTTGTTGGCGAGGACACCATCTTGATGTATGTACTTTCCAAGTGCGAGATAAATGGGAATACATTTTACACGATAGGCCAAGATAAAAGAGCAACAACCAAAGCAGTGGTGTAAAACCGATGCAGCGGAAGACAATGGGCAAAAGACCACGTATTATGGGTTCATAGAGGAGATATGGGAACTTGACTATGGACCTAATTTTAAGGTCCCCTTGTTTCGATGCAAATGGGTCAAGCTAACAGGAGGAGGGGTTGAGCTAGACAAGAAGTATGGAATGACAGCGGTGGATCTCAACAATCTTATGAAGAACTTAGGCAACCATTACGTCCTAGCCAATGATGTGGCTCGGGTTTTCTATGTGAAGGACATGTCCTCCGGACCAAAAAGAAAAAATATGCAAGCGAATACATCATATGATGAGCCAAAGCGTCACATAGTTCTTTCGGGAAAGAAACATCGTGGGAATCGAGGACAAGATGGACATGTCGAAGATTATAATAAGTTTGATGAAATTCGCCCTTCATAGTGAAAAATCCACCCAAGCATTCCGTTAAGTAAAGAAGATGCTCCATGGTTACGTCAGGCGATCATAAGGAAGGACATATGCCAAGAAGTTCATGCTCATATTATGTAACTCTAGTTCATGTTTTAATATTAATACATGTCTTGAGTGTTAGTCATGTTTGTGGATGGGTAGGGACTATGAGAAGAAGTTGTCGATTCGTACTTACCATTAAGATCGATCTCCAAGCGCGGTCACATATTAGGGAGTGCCTCTATGACCAGTTTCTTGGAGATGCTTGGGAGGACTAGGCTCGTCGACATCTCCTCAACTGGCCGTAGTGTGTCCCTGCTCTCGAACCATCTTGCAGCTTTGTAACTTCTCTAACTAGATCAATACACAGCTAACTAATTTCACATATTAGGAGTGCCTCTATGACTAGATTTCGGAGATGCCGGGAGGCTCCGTCGGCATCTCCCTGAAAATGGCCGTAGTGGTGTCCCTGCCTCAAACTGGCTGGAGGACTGGACTCACAAGGATGCCTATTTATAGTACAATCAGCTCGACATAGTGTTGACACTTACAAAATAATGTCGACACTCACCCCTATTATTCGTGCTGACTCGTGTTTTGTGCCGGATGGTGTCTACAACCGGGACTAAAGGTTCATCTTTAGTCGGTTGGTGACACCATCGAGGACAAGGTACACGCCGCGACATAATGTCGACACTCACCTATTATTATTAGTGATGACTCGTGTTTTGTCGGTTGGTGTCTCCAACCGGACTAAATTCATCTTTAGTCCTTGGTGACACCATCCGGACAAGGTACACGCCGCATGACATAATGTCGACACTTACCCTATTATTAGTCTTGACTTGTTTTGTCCGGTTGGTGTCTCCAACGGGACTAGATTCATCTTTAGTCCGGTTGGTGTCTCCAACCGACTAAATTCATCCGCCATTTTTTCCGCCATTTTCTTCTTCCCGCCATTCTTCTTCCCGCCATTTTTCTTCCGCCATTTTTCTTCCCGCCGATTCTTCCCTCGGTTCTTCCCTCTAGTTCACTATATATGTAGGGGTTGGCCTCCATTGTCATTGCACATCTCTAGACTCATATTCGCAACCTCATCACTCTTTCCCATGGCTTCCACCAGCACTAACCCCGGGGAGGCGGAGGCGCTTTGCTCGAACTACCCCTGCCGACTCTGATGTCCCTCGGCTGGATCTTGAGCATCGGAGGCGCTAGTTCCTCCTGTCCCTCTAGGTGTGGCGCCGGATGGCCATCACGAACCACTACTACTTGAGCTCACGCCGAGCAGCGGAGAATCCCGGATGGCATCCCGACTATTTCCTACTTGGGAAGCCTTCTTCGTGGATCGGCATGAGAGGGCGCTCGCA
Organism: Avena longiglumis; assembly: GCA_030063025.1. Lineage (NCBI taxonomy): Eukaryota > Viridiplantae > Streptophyta > Magnoliopsida > Poales > Poaceae > Avena > Avena longiglumis. The sequence goes on along the minus strand of CP125976.1, from coordinate 170,738,746 downwards.
CGAGGAGGACGGCCCACCTCCTCCTAACTTCAACGAGGCCGGACGTCGGCTATGGTGGCGTGATCGGACTCTCAGGCGTCATGTCCTATGACCTTTGCCACGACTCTAACCCCGTCTGCGCTACCCTCAACTCCAGCCCAGCTACCCTCAAGTCCAGCCACGCAGCATTTCTCCAGAGGTTCAATTACGGCGACCAGACGGCAGCATAATGACGGCGAGTAATGCAACGACTATAGTGGTAGTATTACAGGTGTGGCGAGCATGGTGAATCACTCGAACATTCGAAACAAGTTCGCCGATTGTTATAATCTGCCATGTATCTTAATTTCAGTTCGATTCGGCCGATTGTTACTTAATCTGGCCATGTATCTTAATTTTCAGTTCCAGTTCGGCTTTATGTAACTGTCTCAAAATGACCTATCTCATTCGAGGTTTCTTGGCTTTCGGGTCAAATGACCAATGTTATTACCAATGTTAATACAAAAGATGCGGCATTAAAATATGATTTGATCTAATAAAATCCATTTTTTAGATGCTTAATATTTCTTATGTTCAAAGTTTTAGGATTTAACAATTTATTTTGGTTTGAATTGAATAATCAAAATTTATATGTAAGTGCTTTAATTATTTTGAAAATTTTCATGTAAAGTAAATATAAAATGATTTACATGAATGGATAGAAATTATTTTTATGAAAATTATGATATATTATTCATATTTTTCTGAGTTGAAATGAAAAAGATATGAATTTTCTAAATTCATATCATATTTTTGAATTAAAATGCCCTTTAATGCATGAAATAAATGCCCCCCTTTAACACGGTTCCGCGAGAACCGTGTTAAAAGATGAACATTTATTTCAACACCCCCTTTAACACGGTTCCACCACGAACCGTGTTAAAGGGGGTAATAAATGCTTGAATGCTTTAACACCGGTTCCATCCACGAACCGGTGTTAAAGGGGGGGTGTATTTATTTCACCTTCCCCTTCCTTTCTTCCCCCCACTGAGCCAGATCGATCGAACACGAGAGAAGCGCCGCCGACCATTGCCGTCTAGCCGCTGGAGCTCGAGGTTCGCCACCCCGACCCTCTCTTCCCATACTTCCTCCTCTAACACGGTGGGGCTCCACCGCCTCCTTCGTTCGACTTTGCTCGCCCACCGGCCGCCCTCCCCCGCTCCTCCCGGACAAGGCCACCCTTTGGCCCTCCTCCTCCTGCTCGGCCAGCCTTCTTGACGCCAGCTTCTTCTTTGTCGGCGTCGGCGGATCTGACGTGCGGGCAAGAGGGTGGCGTGAACGTGGGCCATCGAGGACCCGTAGTGGGCGAGGCGATGGCGCCGACCCGGACAGGTTCATGCGGCGAGGTGGACTGCACGGCGCCTTGTCTGAGCTGGCGGTGCCGTTTGACTCGGGCGGCGTGCCGGGCAGGTCGATGGCGCTGATGAGCAGTGGAGTTCGCCTGCCAAGATGCTCTGCGGGCTGGTATTGAGGGGACACATATGAACATATTTGCATAATATATCAACTATATAAACACAGTTCTTTAGGCCTCGTTGGTTTAGGCTCTAAAGACCGGGATTGACTTTACGGTCCAATCCACATCATCCTCCACGAGGCAAAATTAGAAATATGGAGTATTTGTCTATTTCAGATAATATTTTTTGTTTGGCCAATCCATTTCATTTACATAGTCTTGGGATGAAAATAAATAATCGCTAATTGACCCTAGCGATTCGGGTGCCAAAGATGGGCGAGATGAGCGTGGTGACATCGAACCCGACGATCTAGGCCTTAATCCTTGCATGTGAATTAGAAGCATGTGGAGTAAAAGAAAATAGCTTATAGCAAAGATATTATAATAGGCCACGCCTAAACCCTAATCGACCACCTCGCTCTCTTCGCCAGTAAGAGCTGCCTCGCCGCGCCGGAGCTCATAGGCCATGCCTAACGCCGACGCCGCCGCCGCTAGCACCGCCAAGATCCGTCACGAAAGCACCCGCTCGACGAGCACCGCCTCCGACGAGACCAACATCACCCCACGGTGAGCGCCACGTCCGCCACGTGTATGATTCTTGACTCATCTGATTAAAACTTGTTTGCTCGATAAATTGTACTACATGCATAGATTAAAACTTGTACAAATTGGACCTCGACTCATTTGTGTATTTATTTGTGTATTTTGGTATGAATAATATGTATATTTGTGTATGAATCCAAGTCCACTTGAATGTTTACACTCTTACTCTAGATAATATTATTGTTTTAGAAACTATGGATCCACTTAGTAGAAACCTTGAAGAAGAAGAAATAATGGAGAACATTATTGATGAGGACACCTCACAATATCTGAACTTGGAGGGACATGATGACGACAACTCAAGTACTAGTCATGGAGAAGATGAAGACTCCGGTGAACGCAATTTAATGGTTACAAAGTCTGGTGAGGTATATGCGTTGATTAAGCCTCTGCTGACTTTCGTGTATACAAATTAACGCTTCTTTCTTCTTTTAGCCCTCTGGGTCGACCAGCCAGCAACCATCTTCTTATACGAAAAAGAGCAAGCGAGGCGCGAGCCAACGGTTGAAAGATCGTGCAAAGTTCACGATCGAAGCAATCCGTGTTGATGGCAGGCCGATGGAGCCCAAGAAGGCCGCAGACAAATTTGTACGTCAGGCTGCAGTTCTTGTTAGGGACCAAATCCCAATCATAATTGAAAATTGGAATAAGCCAAAGAAGGGCGACGGTACCTTTGTCGATGACAGATCCAAAGAAACGCTTTGGAATTCGTTGTTGGTAAATTTCACCCTTCCGCCAGAGGAGGATGAAAACAACCCGGTTATAAAGGAAAAGGTCAAAGAGTGGACTCTAAAGAAGATGGCTGATGCTTTCCGCAACTGGAAGAAAAAATTGAACAAATTTGTCAAATCTGGCGAGACTCCAAATTTTGAAGACGCATATTATGCGAAGATAAGACCTCACTTTCCCGAATTTGAGACATATAAAAAAAGTGCTATAGCTAAAAAGAGGTCAGAAACCAATACGCTTAATGCCCTGAAGAAGGAATATCACCAGAGGACGGGGTCAGGTGGCTACATATCTCAGAGGCCTAAGTGGGAGGAAGCTGAGAAGGCCTGCGAGAGAGGATCACACCCAGACAGATGGGTGGGACCTACGTGCAAAGACTTGGTTCTGGAATCGGGCAAGGTTGGACCCGAAACAGGATTGTGTATCTTCCCACCCTCCTTGCCAAACCCACTTTGAACTCATCACGACATACGAGGAAACATCCGCCAGACCTTCCATCCCGCAGAGAGAATGACCAGCTCACACGCGCCATCGGTAAAGAACACCTGGACATGCACGAGGCACGGGGGTATGGCGTGGAAGGATGGGTTTGCCCTCTTGAGCGACTCTTACAGATGGCGCGAGAAAATAAAAGAGTGTACAGAGCGGATGACACAGATAGAACATGCACTTGCGCCGCAGCGCAAGTGAATGCACAAGATCCATCAAGCTACCGCCCATCTCGTAGCACGAAGAGCCTGCATTGAAGCTGCCCGTGCCCGGACTCTGCTGAAAAGCGGTGGCTTCCACGGAGAACGCAGCCCACGCTTGAAATGACGGGTCCTCGATACCCGTGGATGAGATCACGGAGAGAACACGCTGAGCTGCATGTGAGATTAATGGGCTTATCCATTAAGGTGGTACTGGCTATGCCTTACCTCCACATGCTGGTGGAACTTACCACCGCCGACCGATTCCGATGGCTATGCTATTGTCGGGTGGATGAGGTTGTGAAGGAATATGAGGAAGCACAGCTTGACCATGCTACGGTGAAGGGGAAACTCAACTCAAATTTGCAGTGAAAACAACCATTCTTTGGAAGAAGGAACACATTGTGCTTCCAAATTGAGGTCACTGCACCCCGCCATCTCCATGGTCGGCGATCTGAGCCGCTTCACTATCTCTGCAAACCATCTCTCAGCTGACCATCTCGACTCACCATCTCTGCGGCAGACATCTCGGCCCGTCACCATCTCCGGTGCTTCAGCCATCTCCTCAGAAGCGGAAGAGCACCGCCACGAGGAGCATCAAGAGCATCGCCACAAAGAAATCCGCAGAAACCGTGACGCCAAAGAGTTCAAAAACTATGTCTCGCAGCCTTCCGCCAAGCCATTGCCGGTTTTACTGTGGAATCGCATGACGAGGAGACCAATAGGATCTCGGAAGAACAGGTCAAGAAATTCTTTGCACCTAGACGGGCCGAGCCAAAGGAGAAAATAGATCCGGGTGGTGGAGAAGTTTTACAATAATATTTCAAACCTGAAACCCCACTTGTGGACTACGAGCGCCAGATTTTGAAGGCGGATGCAAGGCGCCGTAAGGAGACTGAAGTAGCGATCGTGAGGCACCCTGAAAACAGTTCCCATGCTTGGAGAGCAGAAACCAATCATGTGCCCGCTCCAAATGTTCGACACTGGGACGCTCCTCCGTAAATGATTACGAGGCAGAGCTACAAAGAAAGGCCAATGAGATGGGGATGACTTACATTGCATACTTGAACGTCATGGGAGAAAACTTGCCCAAATGCGATGCCAACCCCATACAGCCATGGAAGTATGGGAAGAATCTCGTCAAGAAAGAGGAGCTCAAGACTCTACCAACAAAGATGCGAAAATTGCACAAGTGGTACCTTCATTTCTGCAAGACGAGAAAGGTAGAATGGATCACGGCGCATATAAGAGATGATATTTTCTTCCTGAGATGACGCGATCGACTTCAACATTCAAGACTTGCATTTTCTATTCAATCAGAAGGAACTCGACAAAGCTGCCATCAGCCTTTATTGTGTGTAAGTACTATTTCTATAATTTATATCTCATCTCATTCACTTTATTAATTGCATGTATATATATATGCTCACCATATATGTATATACTATTATGCAGGAAAAGGTTATGGAATGCAGGAAAGGAGGCCCTTTTGACATTGGGTTCGTTGACCCAAATAGAGTTCATGAAGAAGTGGTAGAAACCAAACCCGGGCAAACAGAAGATTACTTGCTAACGTCTTTACTGAGACAACAAACCAAAAGGGAAATACTATTGCCTTACAACTTCTAAGTGAGTACCCTCTCTCTTGTACACATTCTATTTCAGCTTACTCGATGTTAAGTGTAATTGATGATGAGTTATGCGTCGTAGGTTCCACTTTATTCTGCTAGTCATTCAACCCGACTCAGAAAAGTCCTTGTCATGGACTCATTCTGAAAAAAAAGAGATATGGGCAAACTTTAGAGATGCTCTAGAGGTAATTTCAATCATATTATCGCACTAGATCGGCAACTTTCGTGACAATAAGTAATTAATTACTCCTTTATCCATTTTCTTTGTCGGACAGGGTTTGAAAAGGTTCATGGGCAGGGCCGTGGGTGAATGGTCAAGAACTAAAATTTGTAGACCAAAATGTAAGTAATACTAGCTAGCTTCCAATTCCATTATATCATGCTTTATTGATTATTATTTTGATTGAACTCTATTCTCGTAAAGTGCGCACTGGGACACGACAATAACTTATGTGGGTACTATGTTTGCGAATTCATTCATAACACGATATGTCTTGACAGGACAAGCACTAGAACAACTTAGAGTAAGTAAACAAAGTCCACAACATTATTTTATTTCCATCAATTGTGTTGAGTTTTATTCTTATATATATTGATGGCCCATTCTTCATATATATTCAGATCGAACGGATGCGGACCAACTCCTACCATTTGAACGCATACGAGCCATTCAAGAGGAATTGGCGGGGTTCATACTTGATGAGGTCGCCACGCTGGCGGAGAACTCTTTAGATATCCACCAAAATGAACGATGACGATGTATGCCGATGACGATGTTTGTGTATAATAATAGTTGCTTAATTATTCATGTACTTGTATGTACCGATGACGATGTTTGTGTATACCGCCCGATCGATTCCCCTCGCCCCTCCCGTAAATACGCCCAGAGCAGAGTCACTGCGAGATGCTATGCCGTTTTCTGCGCAGAAACGGCCTAAATCTCGGCAGCCATTCTTAACACCGGTTCGAATCTAACCGGTGTTAAAGGCTGAACTGCAGCACGTCGCGTCGCCACCTAACACCGGTTCGTATAAGAACCGGTGTTAAAGGCCCTCTAAACCGAATCAACAATTTGGGAACTGTTAGAGGGCCGTCCCAACCGGAGTTAAAGGGGGTGGCCTGCACTAGTGTTGGGTGATAGGATTTAGTATTAGGTATGGAGATAGCTATACATCCTCTAAAAAAGTTAATACCATGCAGGACTTAATATGCCAACGTTCACTTAGTGGAATATATATTTAGATCACCACCTTTTATGATTATAGACATCTCTAATTGTTTCTAAATGTTCTCTCCTGTATGTATATAAAAAACCAAGGGGTGAGACAAGAAAACAAAAAACCACTTATTGTGCCTACAAAGCCCGTCAAAAAGTTTGTTGCAATGGTCAATCAAAATGGTATGTAAAAATCCATTTCATAGGATCACAACCATGAGCTAGTGCAGAGCTATGGTCAAAAACATCTTTCGTCCAATCAACATATTGACCAGAAAACAGAAGATATTATTAGGTATGTTCGAGAAACCAATGTCTCTTTGACTCGTGTTGACTCCATTATAGGAAGCCTATTTGGTTCGGTAGATAAAGTTTCTTTGTCAAGGACATAGTCCATTTTGACAGTTTGTTCTAGGAACTAAAGAAACCCTAAAGGATGATATTGTCAAGTCAATGGAGAGTTTTTGAGATCTGATATCAAAGGATGATAAATTTATTTTCTCTGCCCAAGTTGATGATAATCGTCTTAAATCATTAATATGGACCAGTGGTAGGAGCAGGTATATGTACCATCACTTTGGGGATGCAATTTCATCTAATACTACTTATGAAACAAATATATATAAGATGTCATTTGGCATGTTTGTTGGGGTTAGCAATCTTTTCAAAAGTGTCATATTTGCTGGACTTTTTCATAGAAACAAGATAACAACTAGTTTCAAATGGGCTTTCAAGGAATTTGTTTCCATGATGGGTAGCAAGGAAATTGTATTATTTCCACATTTCCCACAATGTCATCTTCCATGCTCTCAGAATTATGCATAATATTTGGAAAGTGATAATGCATACTATTTTTTAACATAGATCAAGTAGATCGATTTTTTCCACCCACCAAGGCAATGACCGGTGGGACTAAAAACTGCAGGTAGAATTCACCATGTAAACTGACAGTGGAGGTTTCATGGAGGTCATGATATGATGACTGAGAGTGAAAAAAGCCTGGTCATGGTAACTATGCAAGAATCTTGTCTTTTAGATGTGTGTTCCAAAGTTTTACATATTTGGCATTTCAAAACAATTGATAGCCTTCGATATCCATGTTTAATTGAATCATTATCTATAGTTCATACAAACCTCATCTCCCTTGATGAATAATGATTTTAGATGTGTTTATTTGGTTATTACTTTCCATCAGGGACGGAGACAAGGGGGGACGAGGGGGGCTTAGCCACCCCCATGGTTGAAATTTTCTAAAGGATTATAGTCACTAAAATTGTAATTTGGAAATGATTTGTTCAAGTCTGCCCCCCTCATGTCCATTTTCCCCCCTCAAGGTGACAAGCTGGCTCCGTCCCTTCTTTCCATTATCATAATTCAAAACTTTAGAAGGGTCGTAAAACTTTCTATATGCTCGCTCTAAGTCCAATATATTTTTAGCACATATATAAAGCTAGAATTTGGTACAAATATGAAGACGTGTCATTTTTGTGGCTATAATTTCATACTATTTTTCCTAGCATCTATTCCTAACCTCATCATAATTTAGGATTTTAGGACAACACAAATATGTTCCTTTTTATTATGTTCAACAATATAGTTGAAAGGACATTTATTGTCATAATCAGTTTTGGTGTTTGTTAACAACTTGAGAATCATTTTACACTGTGCTGATGTTTACAGGTTGATATACTAAAAAGAGAAAAGTCCATAGCACTAAGGAAAAGTTCCTGGAAGAAACAGAATTTTCATGGAGTTTTCAGACCGAAGTCTCTGTGCATACCTTTGGAATATCCGTGGGCCGAGTCACCCCAAGTCTTCGGAAGGACTTCTAGAAGGTTGTCAGGGACAGTCTGATAGGGGGTCTGGAGATGGGCTAGAGATGGACCGGATTCTCCAGTGTCCTCAGTCAGACCGGAGTCTCTGTTATGAAAACACCGGAGTCTCTGGTGTGCCACAGACTAGAAACTTTGAAGAGTCCCTAGAGGGAGCATCTACACCAGGGCTAGGACAATCTGTATGGTGGTCCGGAGTTTGGCCAGAGACTGGTCGAAGTCTCCGGTGTGAGACAAAGTTAGACCGGAATCTCTGGTGTGGAAATTCCTCCAACGGTCAAAAAACGATTGGGAGCAGCGGGCCTATAAATAGGGGACCTCATCCCCTTCCTCCAGCTGCTCGTTTCAAAAAAGAATAACCCTAACCCTAGAGCCACCAAATCAACAAGATCTCCCCATCAAACCATCCAAAGACCTTGATCTTTAGAGAATCAAAGGAGGAGGCCTTGATCTAAAGCTTTACCGAGAGAGATCTTCATTTCCCCCTCATTCACTTGAGGGCCCCCTTACTCTAGTGTTTCATTAGAAACCCTAGTTCTTGATTTGGTTCTTACAAGCTTGTCTTTGATTGTTGTGACAACTTGCTGGCATTCGGGAGCCTCCAATTCAATTGTGGATGTGTGCCTCGAACTTATTGTAAAGGTGCCTGATACGTCAGAAACGTATCTATAAATGCTTGTTTAGTATCTACTTTGCTTTGCTTTGTCCACACTTTGAGGTGCTTTTCATATGTTTTCTGGTACTAACCTATTAACAAGTTGCCATAGTGCCAGTTGCATGTTTTCTGTTGTTTTTGGTTCTAGAAAAGCTAGTAAGGAAATATTCTCGGAATTGGACGGGACAAAACGCAAAGTCAATATTTCACCGAGGACAACACGGAGTCTAGAGGAGAGACGGAGGGGCGCCACAGGGTGGCCACACACCCCCCGAGCTGGGCTCTGGGCTCGCGCAGGGGTGTGGCCCTCCGCCTCCCAGCCTCGCCTCTTTGCCTATAAGAATCCCCCGATGCCTAAACCCTAAGCACCCAATCAATATTCCACGAAACCATCTATAGCCGCCGCCACCATCGTCCCTAGGTCGGGGGGATCTGAAGCTCTTCACGGCACCCTGCCGGAGGGGAGATCATCTTAGAGGCCTTCTTCTTCATCATGCCAGCCTCCGGTATGAAGCGTGAGTAGTTCCACCTTGGACTACGGGTCCATGTAGTAGGTAGATGATTGTATCTCCTCCTTGTGCTTTCATGTCTAGATCTTGTGAGATCCGTTCATGATCAAGATCTCATCTATTTGTAATCATGCATGTTGTGTTTGTGGGGATCCGATGGATATTGAGTTACTATGTTAGATTGATTAATGGTTTTGTATTATTGATTCTATCATGTTTGTGTTGTTTGTGATATTGCATGCTCTCCTTTGTTAGTAGCTATCTTGGCCAAGTAGTTGAAGTGACTCCAAGAGGGGGTATTTATGCCCGATAGTGGGTTCATGCCTCTACTTAATCAAGGGAAGTGACATAAATCTCTACGGTTGTAGATGTGCTGTTGCCACTAGGGAGAAAACAACGGTCTCTTGTTCATGGAACAAGTGGATTGTTTACCTTACACACTTTGCTTAAAACAGTTGTATGTTGCTTGCAACTTAATACTGGAGGGGGTTCGGATGATAACCCAAAGGCGGACTTCTAGTCATAGATGCAGTTAGATGGCGGTCTATGTATATTGTTGTATTGACCAATCGAATCTCATAAGATCTTTATGTCTAGTATTGCATTGTTATGCCTTGCTCAGTCCTGTCAATTGCCCTGCTGTAATTTGTTTACCCTGCATGCCATGTTTTTTTATCTAAGGAGAACACCTCTAGTGAACTATGCCATTGAGACATCTTCCACTGTTACTGTTTACTTGCTGCAAACCATCATCACCTTCCACACCATACAATTAATCCTTTGTTACAGCAACCGATGAGATTGACAACCTCATTGTTAGTTGGGGCAAAGTCTTGAGTTTGTGTTGTGCAGGTTTCCACATTGCTTGCAACACCTTTGAGACATTTCCTTCCTCCTACTGGTTCTATAACCTTGGTTTTTTACTGAGGGAAAACTTGTTGCTGTGCTGCATCATACCTTGCTCTTGGGGTTTCCCGATGAAGCGCTCCACATCAACCACACGCATCAACAAGTTTTCGGGCGCCGTTGCCGGGGAGGCTAAAGACGTCTTCACAAGGGGAGTCCTTCTCAACCTTTCTCTTTACTTTGTGGTTTGCTTGGTTTCTTTTGCTTGGTGTTGTTTCCTCCTTTTATGAAAAACTCAAAAAAAAATTAGTTTAGTTTGGTTTGCTTTCTCTCATCAAAAACACAAAAAAATAGTTCCTACTGTAGTTGTCACCATGCTCCAGTTCACCATGTTGTTCCCCAAGTTCACCCTGAAGGACCTTTCAATAGGTAGTGGCTCCATAATTGGGAAACATAATATTGAAGAATTGTTTAATCATATTAGCAAGCATGAGGATATTGAGGATAGATCTATAGCAGAACTTGCTCCTAATTATGAAATTGCTACAACTTTAGTTCATATGTTGGAGGCTAGGTTTGTTAGCCTTAACCCAGAGAGGAAGCCAAAAAGGTCTTTGAGCATTTTAATATGCTAGGCTCATGTGTAGATGTTGTGGGTACTTCCGATAAAATCAAACCTAGAGAGGAAATTAAGATACCCATACCCTGTAAGCTTGTTGGAATGCATGAAGCCTTTGAAAAGAATTTTGATTGGATTGTTCCTAAAAATCCTTTTGATGAAAGTAGTAAACCAAAGAGAGATGAGAAGGGATCCTTCAAAACTCATTAGGATGAGATACCTTTCATAGTTGAAGACTTTGGAAGTATTGATCTTAATTATTCATTTGAAAATACTTGATTTCTTGCTTCTTGTGCCTAACTTAAAGGCGTTAAAGAAAAGTACTAGTTGGGAGATAACCCAAGAGTTTTATTGAGTCTTGAAAGTTATTGCTTTAGTAATGACCTCTCCTTATCCTTTTTGTTTGATTTTGGGCCAAGAATGACCTCTAATGAGTGGGAAGTAAGATTTGGGGAGTTGTCCCAACAGATTGCCCTCCACCATAAAAAAATGTGAGGAGTCTCTGTAATTCTGATTGAGCTGAAAATTTACAAATAAATCCCCCTGTATGTTAGCTAACTTTCTTTAGATCAACGCGTTTTGATTTGAGGAACAGAACATCTTTGAAAAAATCAATTTTTACCTGCTGGTCTGTTTTGACATATTTCTGCAATTATTTGCATTTTCTTCTTATTGATTCCTTTTTGGGTTATTTTTGGGAAATTGAGCTTTTTGAAGGAGTTGCTACAGTAGCTTGTGTTTTTAGTGAAAAGTTTTGTTGTTCTAAAGCTAAACCCAAAGGTCTATTATCTTTTTAATACACTAATGTTGCTAATGAAGATTGTGTGAAGTTTTGTATGAAGGAAAAAAATTCAAGTGTAGAGAGAGAATAATGTAATGAGATGAAGAATGGACAAAAGCTCAATCTTGCGAATGCCACCCCGGTGTCACCCCAAGAAATATCCTAGAGGTACAAGCGTCAAAGCTTGGGGATGCCCAAGGCATCCCCTTCTTCATCAATAAAAAGCCCAGGTCTTTCTAGACACTTCGTTTTTATTGTTTCATGCACTGTTGTGTTGTTCTTGGATGGTCTTAGTTTTCGTTTGCTTTGCTTAGTTTGTTTAGTTTGCTTGAATAAAGTAGTTTGGACCCCCGTTCTCGCTGTGTTGTTTCAAATAAGTTGATTGGTGTTGGAAAGGAGTAGAAAGTTCTTGCTTGAAAGTGCAAGAGGAGCTTGCTTTGACTGTGACTTAGACTTTAGCATGTCTTGCTAGGTGTTGTTTTGACCTTATGCTTAGTGATTATTGTTGTAGCATGACTTGTTCCAAAAAATTAGGATTCCTTAGTGTGCCTTGAAAGAATCATGTGTTTTTTTAGCATACAAAAGCATAGTATTGTGGTATCCTCCTTTGATGCTTTGTTTGGGTTGACTTGTGTCACATCCCAAGATTTTGGAATTTGGGACTAGAAAAAAATAAATCGTTTTTACATGTAATTCATGTGCATTGCATTGTATCCATGCAAAAATTTCAAGAATTAAATTCGAGAATCATAACCCTAATAAATTTTGCAAATATTCCTATGAGGAATAAACATGGGTTTTATAAATCGAATATTTTTGTACTCAATAAAAGTTTACAAAAATGATCCTAAAATGATCTACTAAATATTAGAAAATTTCAGCAACAAATTTCAAGTCATTTGGACTTATTATGCAAAATTATAAAGGAAACATTAAAAACAGAAAATGAAAGAATAAAAAAATAACTAAACTACCTACCGCGCCCCATCCCGCACAGCCAGGACCAGCGGCCCACATCCTATCTACCGCCCGCGCGTCTAGCAGCAGCGTCGCAGAATCCCACTTCTGGCCTAACCCGTAACTGCCACAGCCCGCTCGTCCTCTGTGGCATCCCGCAAAACCACTACTAGAAAATCGCGTTGAATTTCCGCATTGCATCGTCATCATCATGCATTGTTTGCATAAAACTATGTTCAGCCGTTTGTTTCTAAACGCCCGACTTTTATTCAAGCAAACCCGGATGTTCCGGATATTTTGTTTGTCTAAAACTAGTTACAAAAGATATTTGAAAATAAATAAAATATTAAATTATTTTTTCGGGGCAGTCGAACGGGCCAACCCGACCCGAACGACCACCCCGTATAAAACAGATCGGTCCAACCTCTAAATCCTAAGGCTACCCGGAAACCTACCCACACCCCCTGGCCACCTCACCTCCTCCAATCCTGGAACGCCACATCAGCCACCCCAGATCCCCACCAACCCCAACCCGCCACGTGGCCCCTCTCACCCCTCCCTCCTCTCTCTCCCCACCACTCAAGACGCCTTGCACTCTCACACGCCCGGCCACCACCCAGCCCTGCCCTGCCCCATGCAGGACCCACCCCCAGCGTCCACGCTGGCGCCGCTCCCCCTGGTCTTCTTCAACCTCCCACCCCGCTCGCCCACACCGTCTCCCTCCTGCAACCTCCCTCGGCCCCCCTCGCCCGCCCTTCGCCCTGGCCAGCAGCCTCATGGCGCAAGCAGCGGCCTCCCCTCGGCCTCCCTTCGCCTCCGTCCCCGGCCGGCCATCCTCTCGCCCTCCGCCACGTGCAGGCCTCGCCCGCCGCCTCTCCATGAGCCGTCTCCTCGGCCGGCGTCCGCCAGCCCGACCTCCGAGCCCCGCGTCGACCCTCCTCCTTGGGCCGTCCTCGCCTGGCGCCGCCTCCCGCCCTCGGCTGCCTCCGTCGCCCGGTGCCCCAGGCCGCTGCGCCGGCCGCGTCCACCGCGGGCGAAGCCCTCCGTCGCCCGCCGCTGCCTGCCCGTCCCAGGGCGCGCCGGGTGCCATCAACCTCCGGCAGCGCGCCAGCCCCTCCGTCGCCCAGCCGCTGCCCGCGTCCCTGCCGTCGGCGGCGTCCTCCAGCGCCGCCCGCTGCCAGACTCCGCCCCGCTGCCGGCCGCGGCCCCTCCAAAGACGCGGCCCGGCCCGCGTCCGCGTCGCCTCAACCCTCGCCTCGAGCCTTTGCCCGCGTGCGGCGTCGCGTCGCCCTAATGCTGCGCCCGCGCGTGCCGGAGACGCGTCGCCCAGGCGACCTCATCGCGTCATTGCCGCAGCCGTCCCTCCCTTGGGCGGCGGGTGCGACAACCGGCCCGCCACCATCCGCCTCCGACCATGTGATGTTTGTGTGGCGAAGGTTACATGAGGCCTCGATGACAAGTACTTCCTCGGAACCACCAAGTTCTCCATCCGGCAATCGACGCGGTACCCAGATCGCCTTCCCGATTGAAGCCCTATGCCCGAGGGCGCCAAGACCGAGTGCGCCGACATGCATCGGTGACGCCAAGACGCCAAGATCATCGACATCGAAACGACAAGATCGTCGTCATAACACCCGAAGACCACAGGTGTGACAAGTACCGCTTCCCGGACGCCAAGACCGACCCGATACGCCGGCCCGACAAGATCTGCGCAACGACAAGATCGGCACCGTCCGGGGAAATCCGATGCGCCCCCGACGCCAACCAAGCCCTGCTTCCCGGAACGCCAAGACCTACCCCGATCCGAAGACCCTAGATCCCGGAGTCCGAGAACGTTTCCGTCGAACCATGGACCCCGAGACCGACCCCGGACTCCGAACCCCCAGAACCTCAAGATCGTCGAGACCCCTAATGTGTGACCCTTATCCGAGAACCCTATTTTATAATATAATAACAAATTGATGCATATTGAATTGTCATACTTGCATGCATAATCATGTGGTTTGGGGGCCTTATGCCGATTCACCTCATAATTAAATATGGGGCCATATGCGGGCAAATCTAGCCTTATATTGGCCTCATTTAAACTTGTGTAGCGAACCGGTGATACTTTCTGCCTTGTTAAACAACATTTAAATTGCGGGGTAGCTAAACAAACATGAACCACCTAATTAATTGTCGGAACCCCGGTTCCGCTTAATATGACCTAATTGCATCGCACCTTGCCATGTCATGCATCATACGTGCATCATGCCGATCTTCTGCCGTGGTATTAAATATTGCATCCGGTGTTTCTTCTAGTGTTTTGCTTCTTCGCGGATAAGGCCGTTGAGTTGATGTGAGCTTCGCCCCGATCTTCGGATGAACCCTTCAACAATGTTTTCAGGCGAGCATCTCCCCCTTTCTACCTATCTTACTTTTCTAGTATTTATTTCCCTCCTGTTGATCTTTGCTATCTGTGTTGCGATGCTCTAGTTTCGTACCCGTGATATCCCTTGCAGCCATATATAGCCTTGGACACATCCTATTACCTGTTGTTTGGTAGATAGTTGGACCCGCGTGTCGTAGTCGCTTGCTCAAGTGTTTTGCTTGTCGTCAAGTACCACAATTGTTGGAGGATGGCCGCATGTTGACGTTGGAGATGATCATGGCTTTAATTATTGTTTCACTTTAATTCCTGTTTAACAACTAAAATTGAATTAAGCAGAGGCATCGGTGGGTGATAGGTAAGATTTGGTTTCCGACCGGCCACTTGTGTCCCGTAGGACCCGAGTTCTTGACACCTGTTCCGACATCGAGCGCGCTAACCACAGGTGGGGAGATATGGGCCCCCCATTGATTATTACCTGATTTCAAAGTATTGTACTGGGGGCCACAACTAGTTTGAGGATTTATTTACTATCTTGTACTTATGCCATGTTTACCGCTTTATTTACGTTTGTGCGAGGAGCACACTGTACTGTTTAGGATCGGGACACGTTTGCGGTGTCGGCAGTCCCGTTTGGGATTCTTTGTCGCTCCGCCGTCACCAAACCCTAAGTCCGTCTCGGAACCGGCCGACTCCGTTGCGGGTGTCGACTTGGTGGGGTGGCCCCATGTACTTGCTTGGATCTCGAGCGTCGTGACTTAGGCCCGCCGACATACCGATGGGTGTATGTTAACGATCGGCAAAAGGGTCAAGTGCACTGTGGATACTTTGGTGCACCCTGCAGGGTTTAATCTTTTCGAGAAGCCGTGTCCGCGGTTATGGACGACTTGGAGCACAGTATCTCGATCATAGACAAGCATAACTAAAGTTTATTGCTATAATTTGACTTTAAAATGACTAGTAATCAGCTTCACTATAACGGAATAGCTAAATAATACCCCACAATTGCTTGTTTGAGATTGTGCGACCATTGTACTGACTAGTAAGTATTGCAACTTCTAGCGGAATGGCGAATAAAAGTACCAACAACTTTGGGTTATGGGTTTATCTCATTCTAATTGTATCGACTAGTAAGTGTTGCAACTATCACGGAATGGTCAATTAAAAGTGCCTTGCTTACTTTATCGTAATGATTATCTAAACGACTAGTAAAGTGCCGCAACTATAACTGAATAAACTGCCAACGTGTGAGTTCCTCGGTTGACTTCCTCGTTTGGTCTCGAGAAAGCGCCAGATGGGTTTGTTTGATGCTAGTATCGAGTTGGAGAATAGGTCTTTCTTACCCTCTCGATAGCCGGTTGTATCGAGTCTCTATAGGTTGTTTAGTGCATCTTTTGCCGCTCGATCCACCATACCAATGTAGGCGAGGACCGCGAATTCTAGCCTCGCCGTGTCTTGGCCTCGATCTGGCGCACCTCTTTTCCTTTGCCTTGTCGGCACCCTTTTATTAAGCGGTTTTGAGATCGACGTCGTTAGCAAGGTTACCCTTCCGCTTGGCACAGGCAGGTTATGGACGCCATTGGTTATTCTTGAGCTCTTAGCCCCATTTGCATCTTGTCCGTAGTCGGACGCCCATCGTTCAAGGTGATTTGGATCTTTGTACCGTATATTTGTATTCTTGACTCTTTGAGTCATTGTTGTATATATATATATACGTTGTGGGTCCCATCGAGGACTGTTGTGTAATGTTATTACTTTGCTTTCCACCCACGGAAGTGCTGGTGAGCACCTTGAATCGTTTCTGCGGGTTTGGCGAGTTTTGCTAAAACTTGCATAGGGCCGATTCTCAGGGTGTTCTGAGTGGTATCGAGCTCGGCGATTCACGATACCCCACAAGTCCAGCCTGCAGGATAACCTAGCTAACGGCCGAAGTAGAGTGTCAAAACTACTTTGCAAAATCGGTTGGATAGTTCTGATTAGGTCTGATTTTACTCCTTACCCCTCTGCTATTCTCCTCTTATCTCGACGTGTTTTGAATCTGCTCTCTTATCTTTTCTTCGAGTCCAGGAATTCTCGTGGTTGGGTTTTCCGTCGTACCTTCAGGATTTCGCTTCCTTCTTTGATAACGGTGTTCTACCATCCGGTGTTCATGCTGCCGAGTGATCCTTTGCCTGTGGTACCATCCTTTGTTCCTTGTTTGTGTCTTCCGGTGTTTTCACGGCGACATCCTTGACGATCCGATCTTGATACGCATCACTCCGTTGTTCAAACCTCGCTTGTCGAGATCTTGATCTGAATCAGGATTGGTTGCATAATCGCCTATTCGTGTACGTAGTAATGCTTTGAGTGCGGGATGGAGTCGCGACCATACCACTACTCTTATCATTTGCTCGGTATATTGAATAGTGGATCGATGCAATTTTACTCCTTCCATGGAAGTTAGAGGTGGCCTTACCTTTAACTTCGTTCGTTGTTTATCCGGAGTGTTCTCTTGACGAACAGGGACAACGACCTCTTGTTAGTGGTGTCGCGAATCTACGCCGGCAGAAGACGCAGTCGCCGACCTTTCCTTCGGTACCATGAGGCGGATCTCGGCGAGATCCATTGTTAGTGGTGTCGGTGTGGCATCCATAAAACCACTACTAGAAAATCGCGTTAAATTTGCGCATTGCATCGTCATCATCATGCATTGTTTGCATAAAACTATGTTCGCGAAGCCCGTTTTGGTTTCTAAAGCCATGGACTTTTATTCAAACGCCAAACCCCCGGATGTTCCGGATATTTTGTTTGTCTAAAACTAGTTAAAAAAGATATTTGAAAATAAATAAAATATTAAATTATTTTTTTCGGGGCAGTCGAACGGGCCAACCCGACCCGAACGACCACCCCGTATAAAACAGATCGGTCCAACCTCTAAATCCTAAGGCTACCCGGAAACCTACCCACCCCTGGCCACCTCACCTCCTCCAATCCTGAACGCCATCAGCCACCCCATCCCCACCAACCCCAACCCGCCACGTGGCCCCTCACCCCTCCCTCCTCTCTCTCCCACCACTCAAGACGACTCACACGCCACACCGGCCACCCCTGCCCCTGGCCCCCACGCTGACCCACCCCTGGCGTCCCCTGGCCGCTCCCCTGGTCTTCTTCAACCTCCCACCTTCGCCCTGCAAGTCTCTCCTCCCACCGCAACCTCCCTCAGCCCCTCCGCCCACGCCCCATCGCGGCCTCAGGCCGCAGCCTCCGTCCTCCAGCCCTCCGCCTCCCTCGCCAGCCCTGCCGCCAGCCCTCCGTCGCCCCTCGGCCTTCAGTAGCGAGCCGCCTCCTCCGGCGAGCCCTCGGCCCATCGCCCTCCTCTCCGCGCCGTCCTCTCGCCTGCCTCCCCGCCCTCGCCGAGCGCCTCCCGTCGCCCAGTGCCCCGCTGCCGCTTGCCCGCGCGCCCGCGGCTTCTCCTCCGCCTCCGGCCCGTCGCCGCCTGCCGTCCCAGGCGCCGGTTGCCATCAACCTCGCCCTGGCGCGCCCAGCGGCCCCTCCGTCGCCAGCGTCCGCGTCGCGCCCCGCCGCGTAGCGTCCTCCAGCTGCGCCGCTGCCCGCTTCGCCTGCCGCCCCACGCGCCTCCTAGCACGCGAGTTTGCAGCGTCCCGCCTCAACCCTCCCCTGAAGCCCGCCTGCCCGCATGCGGCGTCGCCCGTCGCGCCGTCTGCGCCCGGCTGGCGCGTTCCGAGACGCGCCGTCGTGGCGACTCATCGCGTGCTGCCAGGCCGTCCCTCCTTGGCGGCCGGTGCGATGACAACCGCCGCCGCTTCGCCATCCGCCTCGACCATGTGATGTTTGTGTGGCGAAGGTTACATGAGGCCTCGACGACAAGTACTCCGGAACCACCAAGTTCTCCATCCCGGCAAGACGCGGTACCCCAAGATCGCCTTCCCGATTGACCTATGCCCCGAGGACGCCAAGACCCGAGTGCGCCGACATGCATCCGGTGACGCCAAGACGCCAAGATCATCGACATCGAAACGACAAGATCGGCATCATAACACCTGAAGACCACAGGTGTGACAAGTACCGCTTCCCGGACGCCAAGACCGACCCGATACGCCGGCCCGACAAGATCTGCGCAACGACAAGATCGGCGCCCGGGAAATCCGATCGCCCCGACGCCAACCAAGCCTGCTTCCGGGCATAAAGACCTACCCCGATCCGAAGACCCTAGATCCCGGAGTCCGAGAACGTTTCCGTCGAACCATGGACCCCGAGACCGACCCCGGACTACGAACCCCCAGAACCTCAAGATCGTCGAGACCCCTAATGTGTGAACCTTATCCGAGAAACCTATTTTATAATATAATAACAAATTGATGCATATTGAATTGTCATACTTGCATGCATAATCATGTGGTTTGGGGGCCTTATGCCGATTCACCTCATAATTAAATATGGGGCCATATGCGGGCAAATCTAGCCTTATATTGGCCTCATTTAAACTTGTGTAGCGAACCGGTGATACTTTCTGCCTTGTTAAACAACATTTAAATTGCGGGGTAGCTAAACAAACATGAACCACCTAATTAATTGTCGGAACCCCGGTTCCGCTTAATATGACCTAATTGCATCGCACCTTGCCATGTCATGCATCATACGTGCATCATGCCGATCTTCTGCCGTGGTATTAAATATTGCATCCGGTGTTTCTTCTAGTGTTTTGCTTCTTCGCGGATAAGGCCGTTGAGTTGATGTGAGCTTCGCCCCGATCTTCGGATGAACCCTTCAACAATGTTTTCAGGCGAGCATCTCCCCCTTTCTACCTATCTTACTTTTCTAGTATTTATTTCCCTCCTGTTGATCTTTGCTATCTGTGTTGCGATGCTCTAGTTTCGTACCCGTGATATCCCTTGCAGCCATATATAGCCTTGGACACATCCTATTACCTGTTGTTTGGTAGATAGTTGGACCCGCGTGTCGTAGTCGCTTGCTCAAGTGTTTTGCTTGTCGTCAAGTACCACAATTGTTGGAGGATGGCCGCATGTTGACGTTGGAGATGATCATGGCTTTAATTATTGTTTCACTTTAATTCATGTTTAACAACTAAAATTGAATTAAGCAGAGGCATCGGTGGGTGATAGGTAAGATTTGGTTTCCGACCGCCACTTGTGTCCGTGGGACCGAGTTCTTGACACTGTTAGAGATCGGCGCGCTAACCACAGTGGGGAGATATGGGCCCCATTGATTATTACCTGATTTCAAAGTATTGTCTTGGGGCCACAACTAGTTTGAGGATTTATTTACTATCATGTACTTATGCCATGTTTACCGCTTTATTTACGTTTGTGCGAGCACCTTTGTCTTTTAGGATCGGGACACGTTTTGGCGGTGTCGACAGGTCCCGTTTGATTTGTCGCTCACCGCCGCCCACCCAAACCCTAAGTCCGTCTCGAGACCGCCGACTCCGTTGCGGGTGTCGACTTGTGGGTGGCCCCATGTACTGCCTTGGATCTGGGAACGTCGTGACTTAGGCCCCGCCGACATACCGATGGGTGTATGTTAGCGATCGGCAAAAGGGTCGAGTGCTGTGGATACTTTGGTGCACCCTGCAGGGTTTAATCTTTTAGAAGCCGTGTCATGTTATGGACGACTTGGAGCGATATCGATCATAGACAAGCATAACTAAAGTTTATTGCTATAATTTGACTTTAAAATGACTAGTAATCAGCTTCACTATAACGGAATAGCTAAATAATACTGCCCACAATTGCTTGTTTGGATTGTCGCTTGCGACCATTGTACCTGACTAGTAAGTATTGCAACTACAACGGAATGGCCGAATAAAAGTACCAACAACTGCTGGGTTATGGGTTTATCTCATTCTAATTGTATCTGACTAGTAAGTGTTGCAACTATCACGGAATGGTCAATTAAAAGTGCCCACTGCTTACTTTATCAGAATGATTATCTAAACCTGACTAGTAAAGTGCCGCAACTATAACTGAATAAGTAAAACTGCCAACTGTTTGAGTTCCTCGGTTGACTTCCTCGTTTGGTCTCGAGGGGGGGGAACACCAGGATGGGTTTGTTTGATGCTAGTATCAGGTTGGAGCCGAATAGGTCTTTCTTACCCCTCTCTGATAGCCGCCAGTTGTATCGAGTCTCTATAGGTTGTTTAGTGCATCTTTGCCGCCTCGATCCACCATACCAATGTAGGCGAGGACCGCGAATTCTAGCCTCGCTGTCTTGGCCTCAGATCGACGCTCCTCTTTTCCTTTGCCCTTTGTCGGCACCTTTTGTTAAGCGTGTTTTGAGATCGACGTCGTTAGCAAGGTTACCCTTCCGGCTTGGCCTGGGCAGGGTTATGGACGCCATTGGTTATTCTTCAGGGCTCTTAGCCCCATTTGCATCTTGTCCGTAGTCGGACGCCCCATCGTTTCAAGGTGATTTGGATCTTTGTACCGTATATTTGTATTCTTGACTCTTTGAGTCGCTGTTGTATATATATATCTGTTCTGTGGGTCCCATCGAGGACTGTTGTGTAATGTTATTACTTTGCTTTCCACCCGCACGGAAGTGCCTGGTGGGCACCTTCGAATCGTTTCTATGCGGGTTTGGCGAGTTTTGCTAAAACTTGCATAGGGCCGATTCTGAGGGTGTTACATCCTCTCTCCGCTCTGTCGCGCTGAAGAGCCCCTGTCGAACACGGGATGAACTACCTACCGATTTTCCCACAAAATCCGCTCGATTTGTTGCCCCTCGTTCAAGGATCGACCCCCATATAATTCCTCGTCCCTGCAAGATTTTCCCCTTTCGAAAAAACCCTAGAAGCCCTAGCACCGAGCATATTGGATCTTGAGCCGTCGTCGACATTACAGGAGCCTCGGGAGGTCAATCTTCTTTGTCAATTTTGAGCACCCGAGCCCTATTCTTTACCCATCATCTTAGCCTTGTTTCACTACATCTCCTCACCCGTTCTTGCCTCTATAGATCGCGCAAAAGCGCAATTGCTCGGCGCATCGCCATCGCCCACCGCCTCCATCCGCATGTTGTAATCGCCCGGAAGAGAGGCGTCATTTATTCACATCATAGTGACCCCGACCTTGCCGCTTCGTGGTGGTCTTCTCCATCACGGAGACCCCGAGCGCACTCCACCATGAACCATCCGAGCACCACCACCGTCGGATGACTACCGTGCCGCCTTGACGCCCGCCGCCCAGATCAAGATCGACCATCCGATCCACCTTCGGCTCGGATTAGAACAGCCTTCCGACCGGTACCGTCAATGAAGCTTTGCCACGTGGCCTCCTTGTCGCATCGCTGCCGCGTCAGTCAGCGCCAGATCACCAAATAACATGCCCAAATCAATGCGCACAACAAGATATTATATTCTATTATATAAATAAATAAGTAAAAACCATTAATCTTGTAAAATTTATAGTAAAATATTTACATGTTCAAAAATTATAAATAATATATGGTTGGATTCATAAAATTATGTAGAATAATATTATATTATTGTATATAATGTTTACAGTATATATTTACTGTAATAATTTAAATGGTTTAATGGACAATTTTGATTAAATAAATCATAGTAAATTATCTGTATATCAGAAAAATACAAATAAGGTACCTATGGATTTGTAATTTCATATAAAACAATAATATACTGTTGTATCCAACTTTTATAGTGTGGAACTTCTGTAGAGTTTTAAATAGTTTTAATGGCCTTTTAGAGTATAAAATTCATAGTAAATAATTTATAACTCATAAAATACAAATAATATGCCCCTATAATCACATTATCATGTAGATTACAGATCTGTCTTTAGTTTGAATTTTAGACAACATAAATTGTTTAAATGATTTAAACTCCATTAAACACCATTTAAATCATAAAAAAAGATTTATAACTTCGATTAAGGTGAATCCAATTGCTACTGGTTCATATTAATGTCCTCTATCCAGTACACCCCAGACGCAAATTTAATACGGCAATTAGTACAAAATTTTCAACAGAACTATTAAAACCCATATATTGGCAACAAAGATTTAATAATAAAAACCCTGTTGCATTAATTGATCTCCTGCATGCATCATGCGTTCTAGTAATGTTCAGAGAACTAATGTCAACCATTGTGACATATTAATTCATCATGCATGCATTTGGTCATCATTGTTTTGTTGTATTGTGCATAATTGCATTGTTTTGATTGGTGTGTTTTTTATGCTTTGTTTTAATCGTTAGATTGCGAGGAGTGCAACGTTTGTGATTGTGTTGAGTGCAACGATTGTAATTGTGAGGATTGTTCAAACGACTACATCAACTAAAGGCAAGTGGCACTATCATAATTGTCCTATTATTTTCCTATGCATTTTAGTTGCTTTTAGTAGAAGTGCATGTGTAGGAATATTTTGCACTATGTGTTATGCTATGCTATGTCCTATTTAGGATATCCTTTGTATCTTCCTTAGTGGAAACATCGTAGTTATAGTATGCTTAGCCCTGCTATAGATTCGAGGTGGATTATCATGTTATGAGTATTGTGAGTTATTGGAAAAGCTATGGTTTTATATAATAAAACAAGTACTTAATGAATCACCTAGGTGGAATATTGTTGTTTTTGAGTTTGGAAGAAGTGGCAACAAAGGGGACCGTATCTTTGGCTACCTCTCTCGTGTGTGCACTAGAAGAAGACCACCTAAGTATCCTAGAGATTGAACATGTTTCTCGTATAGTAGCTTCCAGTACAGCCACATGCTAATATGGGCTCTGAATTAGTTAATTACATAGCGGAAGACCCTTTGCATTGGTATATCTTCAGGTTAACTAGAATTGTGTATTTGACGTTATATCCTTGCATTGGTGCCTGTTAGACGTGCTAACATTGTGTATTGGGAGGACTTCTATGGAAAGACTTCGTCATATTCTCGATCTACCGGTATACCAATTGGTGTGTACTAAACCAGCGGCCACTTGTGGCGTCAAGGCGAGATTGTGTCTTGTGGGTAAAGTGTACAGCTTCTGCAGAAGATATAAATCTAATCGATTAGACGTGTCCCCGGTTATGGACAATATTAAGCAACTAAGGCCTGAAGCTTATGGATGATCTCGACATTCCAATTTCTTAATAAAATTTGATGGTTTGAACAAGGGATTATGAGCACTTGGTGTTGCCCAATGTGTTTATACAATTTTCAGAAAGGATTAAAACTATTTGGAAATGTTAGGATAAAACTATTGCTTTATGCAAATCAGCCTGGAACTCCACTTAGCCAAATATGCATGTAGTTGATAGGTTCCATTTATATCCACATACTACTGACACTTGCCAATACATTCAAAGTATTAACCATTCGTGACTGCAACCTTTCATGTTGCAGGTTACATCATTTCTAAGTGATCATTATAGGTCGCGAGACTCCACTCAATGATTGTTCGCCTGTGGCACATTTGAAGGATGGAGATCTACCTTGTATATGTTTCCGCTGTGTACTTGAATAAATAATGTAAATTCTGGATCATATTCGTTGTATTTATGATGCACAATTATATTTGTTATCATTTTGTACTTTGTGTGCCAGTGAACCGATCCAGGGATTGACACTATACACATGAACTCAGCCTTATCAGGCAAGGGTGTTACAACTTGGCACATGCTCACACCATGTTATGACTATAAAAAAGTCACGATAGCCTCTATGATCATTTAGGCATTGACTTGTAGTACCACTCTATGCTTTTATTAGTAATGTTTTGCGCTCGCATGATTATGGCCATTATTGCTCTCTTAGTTGGTCGCCCCAGTCTTTTGCTAGCCTCCACTTGTCTGAGTAAGTTCTACTCATGCTTCCAACTCCCAAGAAACCAAGTTATTCCAAAGTGTCCACTATAAATTCCTATGCATGGTGTGTTACACCATTCCAACTATATTCTTGTTTTCAGCTATCTTCCAATTAAAAAGTATTTTGTTATGTGAAAACTTAGTGATTAAAGCTCTCACGAACTTGATGGCACACTTTATATTTCTTGCCCCTAATAAACTTGAACCATTGTGTCGTCTATGTTGTGTATGCTTGTATTTATACGTTGGAATTAGCAGAACCATGTTTTCATGGAGAACGCTTTCAACATTGCACTTGTACTTTGTACACAGTTGATATCATGCTCTTTTGTCTATGGATGTCATCGGTGTGAAATAAAAGGGGAGCTTGTAAGTCCATGGAGTTATGTATTTTGTGTTATAGAAACACCTGGGCCGCTAGCCTAAGCCATGCCTAATCATGGTGGAAACTTGCAGCATCACCATAGTGACATATATTAAGCATTCTTCTTATAAAAAAGAGATTGAGAAAAAAGAGACATATTGAGAAAATAGTTAAGAGAGAAAAAAGCACCATATCCCATGGTAAATAAGAAGAATGCCGAGATGCTCATTGTCTGCTTGCCTTGTCATTTTGGTTATGGGAAAGTTCCTATACCATGTGCAAGGGGTACCCCTTTGGCGGTTCTCTATGATACACATGTACTTACTATGACAAGAACTTGCAAGTAACTAAAATTGAGTAGCATGAGGAGCGGCCCTCGTATTCAAGGGACATGAGATTGCCAACTTATACTTTGTCAAGCATATACTCCATAGTTTGTTCACTTTAACCTTAATCACTTCAAGATGCTTATGATAGGGGCAATGTGGCATCCCGCAAAACCACTACTAGAAAATCGCGTTGAATTTGTGCATTGCATCGTCATCATCATGCATTGTTTGCCAAAACTATTTTCGCAACACCCGTTTTGTTTTCTAAAACGCCCCCTCTTGTTTCAAACATCAAAATCCGGGCCGCCAGAATATTTTGTCTTGCCGATATCGGTTTGCAAAACTTTGTTTGAAATAAATAAAATTTATATTTATTTTTGTGGGGGCAGTCGAACGGGCCAACCGACCCGAACGACCGCCCCAGGATTTAAATCGGTCCACCCCAAACCTGCCCCTCTAATTCCTAAACCTACCCAACTTCCTGCCCACCCTTGCCTCCACCTCACCCTGGCCACTCACACGTTGCCACCTCACCCCTCCCCAAATCCCCACCAACCATCAACTGCCACCTAGACTAAACCACCTCCCCCCTCTCTCTCCTCTCAACCCAACTCACCCCACCCAGTCCCACACGCGGCCACGCACACAGCCCCTTTTCCACCTCCCTGCCAACCCTGTCCCACCCCCAGGCCGACCCCACCCTCTGGCCCATGACCCCCCCACCATCCCCACGCACCTGCCCATCCTCATCCCTCCCTCCCTTGCTGGCCTTGCGCAACCGCCTGCCTCTTCCTCCCTGGCGCCTTGCTTCGCCTACCTCCCTCCCTTTCCGCTGCCGCGTCGCGCCTCCCAGCTTGCCTCGCCACCTCCCTCCGCCGCTGCCCTCAGAGCTCCACCGCCCGGCAGCTCCGCCTGACCATCCTCCCGACCTCCGTCTCGCGTCCTCCGCCTCCGCTCAAGCAAGGCTCCGCCTCGCCTCCCTCCCGGCTTCCCCCCGCTCTAGCCGGCCGGCGCCCGCCTCACTCACCACGCGTCCGGGCCGACTGCGCGCGCCGCCTCCTCCGGCCTCAGCGTCGCCCGCGCCGCTCCTCCCCTCTCCTCCAAGCTCGGCTCGCCTCCGGTCAACTCGCGCCCCCCCTCCGTTTCGTCTCGCCCGCTCCCCCTCCGTTGTCCCCGCGCTCTGCCTCCCCATGTTCCTCGCGACCCTTTTGCCTCGCGTCCGGCCCCGCACGTCCCCACGGCCGAGCCCGCGCCTCCCGGTCCTCCGCGGCGAGCTCCTGCCGGCCCGCCTCGTTCAGTAACCGCCGCCGGCCGCGTCCGCCGTTTCCCCTGTGTTCCGCTGCGGCCTCCTCCCGGCAGCGGTCGTTGACGTCGACGCCTCGCCGACCTCGCCTCCAGTCGTTCGACCCGGCTCCGCCAAGCTCGCCAATCCAGGACGCCACCATCAGCCCCTGTGCGCGCGCGAGCGAAACCTGGGACTTCCACTTTGGTGTTGTTTTGTTCTGAAGAAGTTGTTGGGGTGTACATGTTGATGTTGTGGACGTGGATACGGTAGGGATGAACAGAACATATGATCCGGCACCGACAAGATCTTCGATGCAAGGGGACAACAACATGGAACCGCGACACTCCAAGCTCTCCGTCCCGGCGTCCGAAGACCGTGAAGCGTCGCGACCCCCATCACGGATACGAGACCCCGATGCCCCGTTCCGAAGATCCACGGATGCGCCAAGATCTACAACGGAACGCCAAGTTCTTCCACGTGGGCCCATTGAACCGAGACCGACCCCGTGACGAGTGCATCGACCCCCGACCCGAAGATGCCTGAACACAAGTTCGCCTTCTCGAACGCCAGAACTCCTTCATGGACATCGATGAGCGAACCCGGTGCGTCAGCTTCGCCTTCCCGACCCGTGGTCCACGACATGGAATCGCCAGGACCATCCCCGAACGTCAAGACCGATGCAATGGCGCAGGCCCGACAAGATCCCCGAGATGACAAGAACGGCATCCGACCGGGGAAAATCCGATGCGCCCCCGACGTCAACCAAGTCCGGCTATCCGGTTGCGACAAGACCTTCCTCCCGTACCGAACCCGATCTCGCCGAACCCGTCGAACCACGGACCAGGCCTGTCGAACCCGAGCCCCCAAGATCGAGACCCCTCAATGTGTGAACCTCTCCCCGAAAACCCTACTTTCATAATATAACACAATTGTTGCACATCAAATCATTCATCTTGCATACATTCATGTGGTTTGGGGGCCTTATGTCGATTCACCTAATAACTAAATATGGGGCCCATATGCGGGCAAATCTAGCCTTATATTGGCCTCATTTAAATTTGTGCAGCGAACTCGGTGCTATTATTTGCCATGTTAATACAACATTTAAATTGCGGGGGGTTCTAAACAACATGAACCACCTAAATATTGTCGGGACCCCGGTTCCACTTAATATGACCTAATTGCATCGCACCTTTGCCATGCCATGCATCATACATGCATCATGCCGATCTTCTGCCGTGTATTAAATAGTGCATCCGGTGTTTGTTCTAGTGTTTTGGTTCTTCGCGGATAAGGCCGTTGAGTTGATGTGAGCTTCGCCCCGATCTTCGGTTGAACCTTCGTCAATGTTTTCAGGCGAGCATCTCCCTCTTTCTACCTATCTTACTTTTATAGTCTTTATTCCCTCATGTTGATCTATTGCTATCTGTGTTGCGATGCTCTAGTTTTCGTACCCGTGATATCCCTTGCAGCCATATATTGCCTTGGACACATCCTATTACTTGTTGATTGGTAGATAGTTGGACTTGCGCGTCCTAGTTGCTTGCTCAAGTGCTGATGTGTGTCGCCATATGCCACAGTTGTTGATGTATTGCCGCATGTTGATGTTGGAGATGATTCTAGTTTTACTTATCGTCACTTTAATTTCTGTTTAACAACTAAAATTGAATAAGCAGAGGCATCGGTGGGTGATAGATAATATTTGGTTTCCGAACGCCCACTTGTGTCCCGTAAGACCCCGAGTACTTGATACCTGTTCCTTGATTTATCGCTATCCACATCCGGAGGTATATGGGACCCCGAGCGAGCTTGATTCAGTCTTATTTCTTGGGGCCACAAACTAGTTTGAGGTTTTATTCGATCCTGTACTTATGCCATGCTACTTTAGATTTAAATTGTGCGAGATAGCACCTTTGTATTGTTTAGGATCGAACACGATTCCGCGGTGTCGACCAGCCCAGTTTTGGGTTCCCAGTCGTTCACAGCCGTCCACCCAAACCTTGAGTCCGTCTCGGAGCTTGCTTACTCCGTTGCGGTATCTACTCAATGGGGTGGTCCCCTGAAATATTTCTGAATCCTGTGATTGTTCAGTCGTGAAAGCCTCGTTGGGTTTGGAGTTGGTTTTTCCGAGGTTGATCGAGCGTGTGTTGCTATTGGTGCACCCGGGGTAAAACTTTCCAAAGCCGTGTCCGCGGATATGGGCGACTTGGAGCATGATATCTCGATCATAGACAAGCATAACTAAAGTTTACTGCTATAAATTTGACTTATAATGACTAGTAATCAGCTTCACTATAATGGAATGGCTAATTAATCCCACAATTGCTTGTTTGGTTGTCGCTTGCGACAATTGTACGACTAGTAAATCTTGCAACTACAACGAATGGCTGAATAAAAGTACCAACAAGATGGGTTTTGGGTTATCTCATGATAAATGTATCGACTAGTAAGTGTTGCCACTATCGGAATGGTTAACTAAAAGTGCCCACTTGTTTACTTTATCGGATGATTATCTAAACGACTAGTAATTGCGCAACAATAGCGAATAAGTAAAACTGCCAACTGTGTGAGTTCCTCGGTTGACTTCCTCGTTGGTCTCGAGGGGAAACACCGAGATGGGTTTGTTTGATGGTAGTATCGGTGGGTTCGAATAGGTCCTTCTTACCCTCTCGATTGGCGCGGTTGTATCGAGTCTCCATAGGTTGTTTAGTGCGTCTTTGCTGCCGCTTGATCCACCATACCTGTGTAGGCGAGGACCGCCGGATCTAGTCTCGCCTCGATCTTGGCGCTCCTTCTTTTCCCTTGCCCTTTGTCGGCACCTTTTGTTTAAGCAGTTTTTGAGATCGACGTCGTTAGCGTGGTTACCCTTCCGGCTTGGCCTGGCAGGTTATGGACGCCATTGGTTATTCTTGAGGCTCTTAGCCCCATTTGCATCTTGTCCGTAGTGGGCGCTCTATCGTTTTCAAGGTGATTTGGATCTTTGTATATTATATCGTATTCTTGACTCTTTGAGTCATTGTTATATATCTCTGTACATGGGTCCCATCGAGGCTGTTGTGTAATGTTATTGCCGTTTTCCACCCGCACGAAAGTGCCTGGTGGGCACCTTTGAATCGTTTCTATGCGGGTTTGGCGAATTTTGCTAAAACTTGCATAGGGCCGATTCTGAGGGTGTTACAGAGTGGTATCAGAGCTCAGCAGTTGCGATACCCCACAAGTCCAGCCTGTAGGATAACCTAGCTAACGGCCGAAGTAGAGTGTCAAAACTATTTTGAAAAATCGGTTGGATAGTTCTGATTAGGTCTGATTTTACTCCTTACCCCTCTGCTATTCCCCTCTTATCTCGACGTGTTTTGAATCCGCTCTCTTCTCTTTCTTCGAGTCCAGGAATTCTCGTGGTTGGGTTTCCGTCGTACCTTCAGGGTTTCGCTTCCTTCTTTGATAACGGTGTCGCTACATCTGGTCTTCATGCTATCCGAGGAATCCTTCGTCTGTGATACCATTCTTTGTTCCTTGTTTGTGCTATCCGGTGTTTTCCGACGCGACGACATCATCTACGCGAGATCCGATGCAGAGTCTGCATCACTCCGTTGTTCCGAACCTCGCTTGTCGAGATCTTCAGTCTGACTCCGAGAGATGGTTGCATAATCCGCCTATTTGTGTGCAGAGTAATGGTTCGAGTGCGGGATGGAGTAGCTACCATACCACTACTCTTATCATTCGCTCTTGTACATCGAATCAGTGGATCCAGCAGTTTTACTCCGTCCACGGAAGTTAGGGGTGGACTTATTTGTTGATACCTCTACCTTCGACCTTTTGTTACCGGAGAGTTCTCTCGACGATCACGGACGACGACCTCTTGTTAGTGGTGTCGCGAGGATCTACACAAAGCGAGAAGACGGAGAACGCCGACCTTCCTTCCGGTACCATGAGGCGGATTTCGAGGGCGAGATCCATTGTTAGTGGTGTCGAATTGTGGCATCCCGCAAAACCACTACTAGAAAATCGCGTTGAATTTGTGCATTGCATCGTCATCATCATGCATTGTTTGCCAAAACTATTTTCGCAACACCCGTTTTGTTTTCTAAAACGCCCCTCTTTTCAAACATCAAAATCCGGTCGCGGAATATTTTGTCTTGCCGATATCGGTTTGCAAAACTTTGTTTGAAATAAATAAAATTTATATTTATTTTGTGGGGCGTTAGGCAGGCCAACCGACGACCGCCCAGGATTTCATCGGTCCACCCCAAACCTGCCCCTCTAATTCCTAAACCTACCCAACTTCCTGCCCACCCTTGCCTCCACCTCACCCTGGCCACTCACACGTTGCCACCTCACCCCTCCCCAAATCCCCACCAACCATCAACTGCCACCTAGACTAAACCACCCCCCCCCCCCCCCCCCCCCCAACCCCACCCACCCCACCCAGTCCACACACCTGCCACGACACGCCCTTTTCCACCTCCCTGCCAACCTGTCCCACCCACCCAGGCCCACCCTCGCCACAGCCCACCCCACCATCCCCACGCAACCTGCCCATCCTCATCCCTCCTCCCTTGACCGGCAACAAGCCCGCGCCCTTCCTCCCCAGCGCCTCGCTGCCCGCTACCTCTCCTCGCCGCTGCCGGCTGCCGCGGCGCTCCTCCCATTGCCTCGCCACCTCCCTCCGCCCAGCCTCGGCCAGCTCCACCGCGGCAGAGCTCATGCCCCATAACCATCCTCCACGACCTCCGTCTCGCGTCCGGCCTCCGCTCAGCGAGCTCCCGCAGCCGCCTCCGCCTCCCGGCTTCCCCCCGCTCTAGCCCGCGCCCCGCCTCGCCCGTTCACCACGTCCGCTCGGGCCAGCGCGCGCCAGCCTCCGCTCCCGCACCTCAGCGTCGCCCGCCGCCTCCCCTCTCTCCAAGCTCGGCTCCGCCCCTCCGGTCAACCTCGCCGCCCCCCCCCTCCGTTCGTCCTCGCCGCGTCGCCCCCTCCGTTCGTCCCCGACCGCGCTCTGCCTCCCCGTGTTCCCGCGACCGCGTCTGCCTCGCGTCCGCCCCTTCCGTCCCCAGCCCGCGCCTCCGTCCTCGCGGCGGCGCTCCCGCGCCCGCCTCGTTCAATAACCGCCGCCCGGCCCGCCGCTTCCCACATGTTCCGCTGCGGCCTCCTCCCGGCAGCGGTCGTTGACGTCGACGCCTCGCCGACCTCGCCTCCAGTCGTTCGACCCGGCGCCGCCAAGCTCGCCAATCCAGGACGCCACCATCAGCCTGTGGCAGCGAGCACAGGACTTGCACTTTGGTGTTGTTTTGTTCTGAAGAAGTTGTTGGGGTGTACATGTTGATGTTGTGGACGTGGATACGGTAGGGATGAAGAACATATGATCGGCACCGACAAGATCTTGATGCAAGGGGACAACAACATGGAACCGCGACACTCCAAGCTCTCCGTCCCGGCGTCCGAAGACCGTGAAGCGTCGCGACCCCCATCACGGATACGAGACCCCGATGCCCCGTTCCGAAGATCCACGGATGCGCCAAGATCTACAACGGAACGCCAAGTTCTTCCACGTGGGCCCATTGAACCTAGACCGACCCCGTGACGAGTGCATCGACCCCCGACCCGAAGATGCCCAGAACACAAGTTCGCCTTCTCGAACGCCAGGAACTCCTTCATGGACATCGATGAGCGAACCCCGGTGCGTCAAGCTCGCCTTCCCGACCGTCAGGGTCCACGACATGGAATCGCCAGGACCATCCCCGAACGTCAAGACCGATGCAATGGCGCAGGCCCGACAAGATCCCCGAGATGACAAGAACGGCATCCGACCGGGGAAAATCCGATGCGCCCCCGACGTCAACCAAGTCCGGCTATCCGGTTGCGACAAGACCTTCCTCCGTGCAACCCGATCTCGCGAACCGTCGAACCTCGGACCACAGGCCTGTCCTGAACCGAGCCCGGAACCCCAAGATCGTCGAGACCCCTCAATGTGTGAACCTCTCCCCGAAAACCCTACTTTCATAATATAACACAATTGTTGCACATCAAATCATTCATCTTGCATACATTCATGTGGTTTGGGGGCCTTATGTCGATTCACCTAATAACTAAATATGGGGCCCATATGCGGGCAAATCTAGCCTTATATTGGCCTCATTTAAATTTGTGCAGCGAACTCGGTGCTATTATTTGCCATGTTAATACAACATTTAAATTGCGGGGGGTTCTAAACAACATGAACCACCTAAATATTGTCGGGACCCCGGTTCCACTTAATATGACCTAATTGCATCGCACCTTTGCCATGCCATGCATCATACATGCATCATGCCGATCTTCTGCCGTGTATTAAATAGTGCATCCGGTGTTTGTTCTAGTGTTTTGGTTCTTCGCGGATAAGGCCGTTGAGTTGATGTGAGCTTCGCCCCGATCTTCGGTTGAACCTTCGTCAATGTTTTCAGGCGAGCATCTCCCTCTTTCTACCTATCTTACTTTTATAGTCTTTATTCCCTCCTGTTGATCTATTGCTATCTGTGTTGCGATGCTCTAGTTTTCGTACCCGTGATATCCCTTGCAGCCATATATTGCCTTGGACACATCATATTACTTGTTGATTGGTAGATAGTTGGACTTGCGCGTCGTAGTTGCTTGCTCAAGTGTTGATGTGTGTCGCCATATGCCACAGTTGTTGATGTATTGCCGCATGTTGATGTTGGAGATGATTCTAGTTTTACTTATCGTCACTTTAATTTCTGTTTAACAACTAAAATTGAATAAGCAGAGGCATCGGTGGGTGATAGATAATATTTGGTTTCGAGCCCACTTGTGTCCCGTAAGACCCCAGTACTTGATACATTCCTTGATTTATCGCGCTATCCACATCCGGGAGGTATATGGGACCCCAGGCGAGCTTGATTCAGTCTTATTTCTTGGGGCCACAAACTAGTTTGAGGTTTTTTACGATCCTGTACTTATGCCATGCTACTTTCGTATTTAAATTGTGCGACGGATAGCACCTTTGTATTGTTTAGGATCGGAACACGATTCATGTGTCGACAAGCCCAGTTTTGGGTTCCCGATCGTTCCTGACCGTCTAGCCAAACCTTGAGTCCGTCTCGGAGCTTGCTTACTCCGTTCGGGATCTACTCAAGGGTGGCCCCTGAAATATTCTGAATCTGTGATTGTTCGATCGTGAAAGCCTCGTTGGGTTTTGAGTTGGTTTTTCCGAGGTTGATCGGCGTGTGTTGCTATTGGTGCACCCGGCGGGTAAAACTTTACGAAGCCGTGTCGCGGATATGGACGACTTGGAGCCTGATATCTCGATCATAGACAAGCATAACTAAAGTTATTGCTATAAATTTGACTTATAATGACTAGTAATCAGCTTCACTATAATGGAATGGCTAATTAATACTGCCCACAATTGCTTGTTTGGTTGTCGCTTGCGACAATTGTACCTGACTAGTAAATCTTGCAACTACAACGGAATGGCTGAATAAAAGTACCAACAACTGCTGGGTTTTTGGGTTATCTCATGATAAATGTATCTGACTAGTAAGTGTTGCCACTATCACGGAATGGTTAACTAAAAGTGCCCACTGCTTACTTTATCAGGATGATTATCTAAACCTGACTAGTAATTGCTGCAACAATAACTGAATAAGTAAAACTGCCAACTGTGTGAGTTCCTCGGTTGACTTCCTCGTTGGTCTCGAGGGGGAAACACCAGGATGGGTTTGTTTGATGGTAGTATCAGGTGGGTTCCGAATAGGTCCTTCTTACCCCTCTCTGATTGACGCCAGTTGTATCGAGTCTCCATAGGTTGTTTAGTGCGTCTTTGCCGCTTGATCCACCATACGTGTGGCGAGGACCGCCGATTCTAGTCTCGCCGTGTCTTGGCCTCGATCTTGGCCTCCTTCTTTTCCCTTGCCCTTTGTCGGCACCTTTTGTTTAAGCAGTTTTGAGATCGACGTCGTTAGCGTGGTTACCCTTCCTATTGGCACGGCAGGGTTATGGGCGCCATTGGTTATTCTTGGGCTCTTAGCCCCATTTGCATCTTGTCAGCTGGACGCTCTATCGCTTTCAAGGTGATTTGGATCTTTGTATATTATATCGTATTCTTGACTCTTTGAGTCGTTGTATATATATATCTGCTCGTGGGTCCCATCGAGGACCTTGTGTAATGTTATTACTTCGTTTTCCACCCGCACGAAAGTGCTTGGTGGGCACCTTTGAATCGTTTCTATGCGGGTTTGGCGAATTTTGCTCAAACTTGCATAGGTCCGATTCTGAGGGTGTTACAGGCAATGAGGGTTGAAAGCTAACAAGTACCATAATTTTTGGAAGCTCTTTTTGAAACTTGAAATCCTTGCTTCCCTTTATGAAGGGCCTTTCTTCCACTATTATATTGAGTCTCCACCTTCTACCTTTAGGCACCAGTTAAGAGAGCATAGTTTCCATTCTTAGTTCTATGTGCATTGTCCCAAAACTTATTGATTGATGCCTATTGTTGTATTACTTGATCTTGTGTTATTTGTATCTAGTCAGTCTTATGAACTTTGAAGCTGTCCAATGCATCTATTTGCTACTCTATGAGGGACAAGCTGAATGCTACTATGCCATGTTTTATGTATGTGAAACAAACAAACGTTTTTCAATGCATGTTATTCATGATCTTTGTTTGTAGCCTTTCTTGTTGCATGCATAGTTACTTTGTCTTATTGTTAGAACTCCATCTTTCATGCACATGTTTAGAGTTCTTTGATCCCAGCTTTCAATGCTTGCAAATGGTTTGATCTTGGTTTTGATGGTGCATGTCACCTCAAAAATTATTCTTTTTATCACTTACCTACTCGAGGACGAGCAGGAGTTAAGCTTGGGGATGCTTGATACATCAGAAATTTATCTATAATTTTTTATGTTCCATGCTTGTTTAGCATCTACTTTTCTTTTCTTTATCCACACTTTGATGTGCTATTAATATGTTTTCTGGTACTAACCTATTAACAAGTTGCCATAGTACCAGTTGCCTGTTTTCTGCTGTTTTTGGTTCTAGAAGAGCTAGTAAGGAAATATTCTCGGAATTGGACGGGACAAAAGCCAAAGTCAATATTTCAATGAGGATAACATGGAGTCCAGAAGAGATACGGAGGGGCGCCACAGGGTGGCCACACACCCCAGGTGCGGCCCAGGGTGGGCCCGCGCCTTGGCAGGGTGTGGGCCCCCTAGCCGCCTCCCAATCGCGCCTCTTTGCGTATAAGAAACCCCCGATGCCTAAACACTAAGCACCCGATCAATATTCCACGAAACCGTTTGTAGCCGCCGCCACCATCGTCCCTAGATCGGGGAGGGGGGTCTGAAGCTCTTCCCGGCACCCCGCCAGAGGGGAGATCATCCCGGAGGCCTTCTTCTTCATCATGCCAGCCTCCGGTATGAAGCGTGAGTAGTTCCACCTTAGACTACAGGTCTATGTAGTAGCTAGATGGTTGTATCTCCTCCTTGTGCTTTCATGTCTAGATCTTGTGAGCTCCGTTCATGATCAAGATCTCATCTATTTGTAATCATGCATGTTGTGTTTGCGGGGATCTGATGGATATTGAGATTACTATGTCATATTGATTAATGTTTTTGTCTTATTTATTCTATCATGTCTGTGTTGTTTGTGATCTTACATGATCTCCGTTGTTAGTAGCAATCTTGGCCAAGTAGTTGCTAGTGACTCCAAGAGGGGGTACTTATGCTCGATAGTAGGTTCATGCCTCTACTTAATCAAGGGAAGTGACAGAAATATCTATGGTTGTAGATGTGATGTTGCCACTAGGGAGAAAACAACGGTCTCTTGTTCATGGAACAAGTGGATTGTTTACCTTACACACTTTGCTTAAGCGGTTGTCTGCTTGCAACTTAATCTTTGGAGGGTTGATGATAACCCAAAGGTGGACTTCTAGTCATAGATGCAGTTGGATGGCGGTCTATGTATATTGTTGTATTTCCCAATCGAATCTCATAGGATCTTTATGTCTAGTATTGCATTGTTATGCCTTGCTCAGTCCTATCAATTGCCCTGCTGTAATTTGTTTACCCTGCATGACATGTTTTTTTATCTAAGGAGAACACCTCTAGTGAACTATGGACCCCGGTCCAATCTTTACCATTGATAAATCTTCCACTGTTATTGTTTGCTTGCTACAAACCATCATCACCTTCCACACCATATAGTTAATCCTTTGTTACAGCAACTGGTGAGATTGACAACCTCACTATTAGTTGGGGCAAAGTCTTGAGTTTATGTTGTGCAGGTTTCCACATTGCTTGCAACACCTTTGAGATGTTTCCTTTCTCCTACTGGTTCACATCAACCATGCGCCATCAGTGTCGGCTTCCACCTCGAAGGTTGCCGATATAGTGGAAGAAGTGAATCGATCCCTTTGGGGTGAGGTTCACCGGAGAACAAGGGAGGACTCTTGTGGAATTGGTGGTTTGAAACCACCCCTTTGTAACACCCCTGGTCACTCCGGATCGATGGTTGTCACTTCTGGCAGCTCAATAGGATCTCTAGACTAACCCCACAGACCAACACTAGTCTTTTCTGCGCACTTTGTCCTCACTCGTGCGCACCCGGTACCCACTTCCCGGTCGGTCACCCATTCTAGAATTGCTCTAGGACAAGCACGCTTAACCTTAGAGTTCTTTTCGAATGAGCTTCCAGAAAAGAAGCTGCAACTTGTTAGTATGGGTTTCCTATCAATCCTATTGAGCCATGCGCCAGGGTCTCACATACACCCACCCTTAGAAGATTGACGTCCTCGTCGATCAACCACAAGCCAGGAACGTCCTCTCTTAGCACACGTCTATGCGTCCAGTGCCGGCACATTGCCATGTCGTGTCCACTCAGACCACGCGCCATGCTACACATCCGCCAGCGACCGCACATGCCCATGTAACCGCGAGGTCGGCTTTGATACCACTTGTAACACCCCGGTCACTCCGGACCCGGCGGTATCGCCGGCAGCTCAATAGGATCTCTAGACTAACCCCACAGACCAACACTAGTCTTTTCTGTGCACTTTGTCCTCACTCATGCGCACCCGGTACCCACTTCCCCATCGGTCACTATAGAGGTCCCAACCTGAAAAGGTAGAGATCCCTGTGTTTACAATGCTAGTCCCTGGATCAATAGCTAGCATCCACAGTTTAAGATGTAATATCAAAAAACAAAGGTCATAATACAACTTTATAACCAGGAATAAAATAATACATTACATCTTACATAGATCATTTGGCTATCTTATTACAATGCAGCAGAAATAACTATATAGCATGGATTCCTTCATTTTCAAAGTGCCACAGGCAATCATATTGTTTGTATACTTGTAATCCTAATCAACACACTTCACTAACATCAAACAAACCCGCAACATAATAAGTTACAGCCACAAGGGTCAATACATTTGAATTGTATTGGCAAGTGATACTATGGTAGAGTAGTGGTATCTATCATCTATATGCATTTGGCTAAGTGGAGCTTAGGCTTGCTTTGCTCAAAATAGATTTTCCTTATCATTTGAAAACACTAAGTTTTTGTTTGTCAAAATCACCCAAGGCATCTACCAATAGAAATTGGTGATCCTTTAACCCTTGTTCAACCACAAGCTTTTAACTTAGAAATTGGGATGAGGATATCCTTGATAGCTTCCATGTCTTGATGTTCAAATTGTCCATTGTCGGGGACACGGCTAAGTACTTAGATTTTACTCTCGAGAGAGGTGGTGCACTTTCCCCATAAGACTCGACATGCATAGAGAAAAGATCTTTCAGAAGCCTTCCCTTAGACCAAAATGGACGCGCTCCAAACCTATCACCCCTACCACCAACTGTCCATTTGGCTAAGTTATTGCAACCTATATGATCCAGACAGAGCCCATATTGCCAAGTGGTTGCACTTGAAGCTTCTCAACATTTGACATATCAAATCTCTTTGTTCCTGGGTGGCATTCCACTAGTGAGATACACTAGGTAGGCCATAAATATGGGGCCCTGTGTAACCACTCAACACAAACCATTATTTCCATTCCACCCAAGTGGTTCATTCACATAGTTGTTTTATTAAACAAAACACAAGTCATAGACTTAGAAATATCTCATAGCATGAATATAATCCACCCTTGTTTTCTA
Organism: Avena longiglumis; assembly: GCA_030063025.1. Classification (NCBI taxonomy): domain Eukaryota; kingdom Viridiplantae; phylum Streptophyta; class Magnoliopsida; order Poales; family Poaceae; genus Avena; species Avena longiglumis. Next base: position 170,699,879 of record CP125976.1, on the reverse strand, counting down.
CTAGATAATCTAAGCCTGATAGTAGTAGGGATCTTAACTTAGGAAAAATTCTACTAAGGCATCATCTACTAGGATTTCCCAAGGCATAGCATACTTAGTAAAATTTCCATGCAAGTCCTACTCAAAACATCACTAATGCATAGTGAAAATAATAGGACAAAAGTATGAAGCACCACTTGACTTTTTAGTAGAGAATATAGATTCACTCCTTGATCTTTAAATGGTCATACTCTTCAAAGATCACTACAATTCAATCAAGCAAGGCACAATTTCAAAACTAACATTCAAACAATTCACCACATAAAATAAAGAAAACAAAACAATGCATGCAAGCATGCAAAAGATTGTTTTATTTGGAAAGGTGGTTTCTAATAGGTTATAAACATTTTAAAACACCTAATGGTCATTTATAAAAGTGGCAAAACCATTTTAAATCAAGTTAGTGAAAATGGCCATTTAAATCTTTTTTTCCTAGAAATGATTTAAATTCAAGTAATAATTTCTAGTGTTTGACAAATATATTTTTAAACACAAATGTTAGTGTTTTAAGGTCAAGTGTTTAATATTAAACCATTTGCAAAAGGTTTCACCTAAAAACCATTTTTAAATCAAAGCAATATTTTATTTTGATGGAAATGCCTTTAAACAAAGTAATAACTTAGTAGGGTTTTATAAAATATATTTTTAAATCCCAAAACTTAGTGTTTAGGGTCAGAGAGTTTAAATCAAATCATTTTCCAAAGGTTTTACTCAAAAAGCATTTTTAAACCATAATCAACATTTTTATTTAACTAGAAATGCTTTTATTCAAAGATTTATTCCTTAGTATCACAAAATATACTTTTAAATCCAAAAGTTGGTTTTTATGGTCAGTTGGTTCAAAACAAGTCATTTGCAAAATAGTTTACCCTAAAATCATTTTTAGAATAAATTTTATACACAAAATAGGCCTAAACATGTTTCTGCAAAAACAGTCAATTTTCCAGAAGCAAAATACTAAGAAAAATACTAAACATTTTTCTGATTCCATTGATATAAAATTTGTAAAATTTGGACATGCAGATTAAAAGTTATGAATTTTACAAATCTAAACATATAATAGAAATGTTTCTGTCTATTTAAACCAAAACTGTGCCACGCGTCTGTTTCTTATTCGCTGGTACCGGTTCGTGTGGATCGATCGATACAGACCGTAGGATTTAAGTGAGATCGCACGGTTTAGATCTAACATTCCCCTTCGCTTAAGTGGATCTAACATGTCCATCAGATCTTCATCCAACGGCTCCTAGCACTATGACCAAGTTCTGGCGGCGCTCGACGGTGGCGGCATGACGGCAGCCAAAAGCATTTCGGCGAAGATAGGAATCGAGGAAGAGGAAGAGGGTTCTCACCATGTTCGCATGGTCGTAGTGAAGCTCAAGGTGGTCTCCGTTACTCGAGGGGCGCACGGTGACGACGGAAATTGCTCGCCTGAGCTGCACTTTTTCTCGGGCACGGTCAGTCATTGTCGGAGGCAGGTGACTAGGACGCAAGTAATCAAGGAAACGTGTCAGGAGGGTGCGCAAGTTTGCATAGGTTGTGAAGTAAATCACCAGAGGGAAAGGGGCGCGCTGATTCATCGGCTACTGCTCGCCGGAGTCGAGCTCATCGTCGGTGGCGCTCAGATGTTGACGTTGCCGACGCTGTGGGGCTTGCGCAGGCGAACTGGGGCTACAGGAAAGTGTGTAGGGAGATGGGGAACAGGCTCGTGGGAACTGGGAGGCAAGGGGAAGGTCGTGATCGCCGGAATTGGAAGGAAGGCTCGCCGGAGCAGTGGAGGTCTCGAGCAACAATTACAGCAGCCTGGTGGCTCATAGGCAGAGGGGTTTGAGGGGAAAGGTAGAGGGGACAGGGGCGATTTATTGTGTGTGATTACTGATGGAGTTACTCGCAGCATTTAGGTGAATTAAGGGTGCGGGATTAAGGCGACAGGCGAGAAGGGAGGAAGAAGCAGTCACGTGGGTGAAGACGAAGAGGCAGCAGTGGGGTTGCGTTGTCAGCGATGGAGAGAGAGGGTATGAGTGGGGTCCTCTGGTCAGTGATAGCGCGGGTGCGAGTTCGGGTGAGAAAAACGTTTCGGGGAAGGGAGAGAGGTGGGCTGCGCTGGGCTTTAGTTGGGCTGGGCTGGTTCTTTCCCTATTTTTATTCTGTTTCAATTTCCTTTTTCTTTTCTGTTTTGTTTTTATTCAAGTGATTTAAACTCAATTTGAATTCAGATTTTTGTCAAACCTCTTCTAAACTTTCAGTATATTTTAATATTGTTTAACAAAGTATTTTTAAAGTCCAAATTTAGAATATTTCTTTGTATTCTCTTGGGCTTTATTATTTATTTAAATAGTTAATTGTTTTTATTCAAACCATTTAATCAAGCCTTCATTAAAATTCATATTTTCATTAAACCCTTTTTCAGTAGGTTTTATTTATTCAATAGGGTGTTAAATAATTCACTTTGAATTATTTGAAATATTTTTAATATGATTTATTAATCATTTAAATTGGGCATTTGTCTTTATTCAAATAAAATCAAATATGGTTTAAATTCCATATAAATTTTATTCAAATGATTCTTTTATTAAATTTAAGTTAATTAAATAACTTTTATATCCACCTTGGGAAATTTCTATTTATTATTTTCTCATGATTTAATTATTCATTTACATTAGGTATTTTGTCTTCATTCAAATGGAATTGAATTTGGTTAGTGTCATATAATTTTATTTGAATATTCTTTATCCTTTTACTTCATTTGGATTTGGATTATATTTTTTCCATTTGCTTATGGATTTAATTCAAGGTTTAAATTGCCTCCTAAATAATTTTATTAGGATTTATTATTTAGTTTAGGCATATTATCTTTATTTAAATAAAACTAGATATTGTTTAATCCTTGTGATTTTATTTAAATAATCTTTTTTTATTATTCAATAATAGTTCATTTCATTTGTTTAAGGATTTGGCCAAGATTTAATTTGGCTTTTAAATATTCCTTATTTATTTATTCCTTTCTTTATCTTATAAAATCCATATCTTTTTATTTAAAGATCCAAAATTGGTGATTCCAATTTGTATAATTTTATTTAATATTTTTTATCCTTTTAAATCTCTATAGGATTATTTTGCTCACAATTTGGTATGGATTTTAGATAGGAGTTTTTTATCTTTTAAATTTAATTTCTTTATCTTATTAAATTCATAAGATTTTATCCATGACTCCAAATTAAATGAAACCAATTTCTATGGTTTTATAATATTTTTATTTATTATTTTTGATCATTTATAAATATTTGTTGACAAATTTTTATATGGATTAAATCCATAGTCTTAGAGAGATCTTGAAAATGATTTATTCCAATAGGTTTTTAGGGTTTTGGTTTGTTTTCCCAAGTGTTTAAATTTCAAGATACATTCATTGATGAATGCATTTCACTTGATTGAAATTTGTTGGATTCCTTTTTATTCAATTTTTTGTTCAAGAAGGGTTTTGATGTTTTCCATTTAGAAGCAAAAATTTTCTTTTCACCCTAAATTTCAACAATTATTTATTATTTATTTTTCACATTTCAAAATTTGGAAAATATTGGGATGTGACATTCACCCATCCTAGAATTGCTCTAGGCCGAGCACGTTGAACCTTAGAGTTCTTTTTGAATGAGCTTCCGGAAAAGAAGTTGTAACTTGTTAGTATGGGTTTCCTATCAATCCTATTGATCCATGCGCCAGGGTCTCACACCCTTCTCTAAACGCAGATGTACTTCCCCTTAAAAGGAAGGAACCACGGGAAATAATCCTTGTGTCTCCACATGCTCTACTGTGGTTACTTCTATCCTTTATCGCACCTTACTTATCGTGTTCTTGCTTAGTTATTTGTGGTAGTGTGGCATATAGGTAAATTCACCTTAGTTGCATAATCTAGAGAATTTACCTTTTGTGTCAAACCCTAAATTGAAAAGGAGTAAAATTTGAAGTAGCACATATTCACCCCCCCTCTAGGTGCCCATATGATCCTTTCAAATAGTGCCTCGGCTCTTAATTCGAGCTTTACCGCCTAAGAGTGTATGGGTAGCCAAGATGGAGAAGGAGGGAGTGAGGCTAGTAACACGGTGTCCATGGAGGATCTCAAGAAATTGTAATCAAGCTTGTTCTCCTCCCTGGGAAATGAAATCAAACAGTTGCGCCACCTAGTTGAGCAACTTGTTAAGGAAAAAACTACCTCACCTCCTCCTCCTCCAGAGGAACCCTCCTCACTTCCAAAGGTGAACGCTTCGGCATCACCACGGTTGCTGTGGTGGGGGATGATCATGATAACACTAATACCTCTACCAAAAAGGGAAATGGGAAGGATGAGCACCATACGGTTCCCGGATGGTATTCTCCCGACCCGCATATCCCTCACCCACATAAATAATAGAGGTGACCCACCTAAGCTAGCTTCACATACTTTTTCTCAATGGCAAGTGTTAATAAAATATCATGTGCGCAACTCTTGCATTGACTTGTGGAATATTATTGAAGAAGTGATACGTCAGAAACGTATCTATTATTTTTGATGTTCCATGCTTGTTAGTATCTACTTTGCTTTTCTTTGTCTACACTTTGAGGTGCTTTTTACATGTTTTACTACTAACCTATTAACAAGTCGCCAGTGCAGTTGCATGTTTTCTGCTGTTTTTGGTTTCAGAAAAGCTAGTAAAGAAATATTCTCGGAATTGGACGGGACAAACATCAAAGTCAATAACTTTCCGTGGGGAACAAGAAGTCTAGAGGGGAGACGGAGAAGCGTGCCAGGGCGGCCAAACCCCCCTGGTCGCCTCCTCGGCCTCCACCTTCGCCTATAAGAGGCCCCCGATGCATTAACCCTAAGCACCCGATCAAATCTCCACAAAACCGTCTGTAGCCGCCGCCACCATCTTCCCTAGATCGGGGAGATCTTAAGTTCTTCTCGGCACCCTATCGGAGGGGAGATCATCCTGGAGGCCTTCTCTCGGTATGATGCGTTAGTAGTTCCACCTTGGACTATGGGCCCATGTAGTAGCTAGATGGTTGTATCTCCTCCTTGTTCTTTCATGTATAGATCTTGTGAGCTCCTTTCATGATCAAGATCTAATCTATTTGTAATCATGCATGTTGTGTTTGCGGGGATCCGATGGATATTGAGATTATTATGTTGGTTTGATTATTATGTTGTGTTCTTTGTGATCTTGCATGCTCTCTGTTTTTACTAGCTACCTTGGCCAAGTAGTTTCTAGTGACTCCAAGAGGGGGTATTTATGCTCGATAGTGGGTTCATGCCTCTAGTTTCCGGTAGTGACAATAATCTCTTCGGTTGTAGATGTTCTATTGCTACTAGGGAGAAAACAACGGTCTCTCGTTCATGGAACATGTGGACTGTTTACCTTACATACTTTGCTTAAAGCAGTTGTCTGTTGCTTGCAACTTAATACTGGAGGGGGTTCGGGTGATAACCTGGAGGTGGACTTCTAGTCATAGATGCAGTTGGATGGCGGTCTAAGTATCTTGTTGTATTGCCCAATCGAATCTCATAGGATCTTTCTGATTAGTAATTGCATTGTTATGCCTTGCTCTGTTCCTGTCAATTGCCCTGCTGTAATTTGTTTACCATTCATGCCATGTTGTTTATCTAAGGAGAGCACCTCTAGTGAACTATGGACCCCGGTCCAATATTTACCATTGATACATCTTCCACTGTAACTTGTTTACTTGCTGCAAACCATTGCCTTCCACACCGTACGTTTAATACTTTGTTACAGCAAAGCGGTGAGCTTGACAACCTCACTGATTCGTTGGAGCAAAGTCTTGAGTTTGTGTTGTGCAGGTCTCCACATTGTTTGCAACACCTGTGTGACGTTTCCTTCCTCTTTATGGTTCGATAACCTCGGTATCAACTGGGGGAAAACTTGTCGCTTGCTCTTCACACCCTGCGCTTGGGGTTACCAACGAAGTGCCACGTCGAGCACCATCAAGATTTTCTGACGCCGTTGCTGGGGAGGTGAAGGACGTCTTCACAAGGGGAGTCCTCCACTTCCTCTCTCTTTACTTTGTTTTTAGTTTGATTTATTTCTTTTGCTTGGTTTTGTTGGTCTCTTTTCAAAAAAACCCAAAAAAATTAGTCTAGTTTGGTTTGCTTTCTTTATTCAAAAACACAAAAAATTAGTTCCTGCTCTAGCTGTTGCTACTGTCTTTGGCTTTCCCATCTTTTCCAAAATGAACTCTGCTGAGAACACCAAGTTGTGTGACTTCACTAGCACCAACAACAATGATTTCCTAAGCACTCCTATTTCTCCACCTGCTCCTGATGCTACCTTTTATGAAAGTTAAGCCTACTTTGTTGAATCTTGTGATGAGAGAGCAATTTTCTGGTGCTAGTTCTGATGATCCTGCTGCACATCTCAATATCTTTGTTGAACTTTGTGAAATGCAAAAGTATAAGGATTTAGATGGAGATATTATTAAGCTCAAGCTTTTTCCTTTCTTCTTGAGAGGAAAAGCTAAAGAATGGTTGCTTTCTTTGCCTAAAAATAGTATTGATTCTTGGACAAAGTGCAAAGATGCTTTTATTGGAAAGTACTATCCTCCTGCTAAGATTATATCTATGAGAAGTGACATTTTGAAATTTAAACAACTTGATAATTAACATGTTGCTCAAGCTTGGGAAATAATGAAAACATTGGTTAAGAATTGTCGCACTCATGGACTCACTGCTTGGATGATTATCCAGAATTTTTATGCAGGTTTGAACAACTCTTCAAGGAACCTGCTGGATTCAGCTGCTGGACGTACCTTCATGGGCCTCACCTTGGGTGCTGCAACAAGGCTCCTTGATAATATGATGGTTAACTACTCTGAATGGCATGTTGAGAGAGCTCCACATGGTAAGTAGGTAAATTCTGTTGAGGAAACTTCCTCTTTGAGTGATAAGATTGATGTTATTATGTCTATGCTTGTTAATGGGAAAGCTCCTCTAGATCCTAATCATGTTACCTTAGCCACTTTGGTTGCTCAAGAAGAGCAAGTTGATGTGAACTTCATTACAAACAACAATACTTATGGTAATTATAGGCCTTATCCTCCTAGTGGAAATGTTTATCATGGTAGATCTGGAATGCCTAGTGAAGAAAGGATTCTAGAAGTAGAGAGATCCACTAAGAATTTTATGCAGATGCAATATGAGCAAATAAGACTTTTCACTAAAACTATGGAGGAACAATCTATCATCTTGAAAAACATTAGTCATCAGCTTGAGAATTTGAATAGAGAAATTCCTAGTTTGTAGTCAAAAAAATTGAGTGCTGAGAAAAATATATCCTCTTTGTCTGAAGCTCTCCTTGATTAATAAAATGGCTGCTAAACCTAAAACTATGGAAAACACCTTTGCTACTGCTCATGCCATACAAGTTACTATTGATGAAAATGTTAGGCTATTAGCTCAACTTCATGCTAAGTGGGAAAGGGAAGCTAAAATTGATAGAAATAATAGTGTGTGCACTATCACCACTAAACCACAAGTATTCCATATTCCTCCTCCTACTATGCCTAAGCCTATTGAGCCTAATACTAGTGATGCTAAGTTTGACTTTGATATTGATGGTTGCAATATTTCTGAAGTGATAATGTTCTTGCAAAAGCTTGCTAGAAGTCCTGATGCTAGTGATATGCATGTTTCCTTTACCAAACACATTACAGATGCTCTTGTTAAGATTAAGGAAGAGAATCTAAAACACAAAGCTTCTATTCCTAGGAAAGCAGAAGACAGTTGGGAACCCATTATTAATATGCAAGTGAATGACTTTGATCTCAAAGCTTCATGTGATCTTGGTTATAGTGTCTCTATTATGCCTAGGAAGATTTATGAAATGCTTGATTTGCCATGATTGGAAGATTTTTATTTAGATGTCCCACTCAATGATAATGCTAAGAAGAAACTCATGGGGAGTATTAATAACGTTCTCATTATGGTTAACAATGCTTATGTCCCTGTTGATTACTATGTTTTGGATGTTGAATACAATGCTTCTTGTCATATTACTTTGGGAAGACCTTTTCTTAAAACAGTTGGTGCCATCATTGATATGAAAGAAGGCACCATTAAATATCATTTTCCATTCAAGAAAGGTATTGAACACTTACCTATGAGGAGAGAGAAGTTTTTTTTGCTCCTCCTTTGAAAGCAAGGTTTGATGTTAATGCTTCATCATTTGAAAATACTTAATTCTTCCTCCTTCTTGTGCCTAACTTAAAGGCGTTAAAGAAAAGTACTTTTTGGGAGATAACCCAAGAGTTTCCTTGAGTCTTGAAAGTTATTACTTCAGTAATGACCTCTCCTTATCCTTTTTGTTTGCTTTTTTGTGCTAAGAATGACCTCTAATGAGAGGGAAGTAAGATTTGGGGAGTTGTTGTCCCGAAACAGATTTTGGTCCTCCACCATAAAAATTCATGAGGAGTCTATGTAACTCGGATTGAGCTAAAAAATTATGAATAAATCCCCCAGTATGTTAGATAACTTTCGTTAGTTCAACACTTTTTTATTTGATCAACATAAGAGTTTCAAAAAAATCATTTTCTGCATGTTGGTCTGTTTTGAAAGATTTCTGCAATTATTTGCATTTGCTTCTTATTGATTCCTTTTTGAGTTCTCTTTTGGGGAATTGATCTTTTTGAAGGAGTTACTTCAGTAGATTGTGTTTTTAGTGAAAAGTCTTGATGTTGCAAAGCTTTTCCAGAGGTCTAATGTCTTCTGAATAAACTAATGTTGCTAATGAAGATTGTGTGAAGTTTTGTATGAAAGAAAAATTTCAGATGTAGAGAGAGAATGATGCAATGAGATCAAGAATAGGCAAAATCTCAAGCTTGGGGATGCCACCATAGGTGTCACCCCAAGAAATATCAAATAGTTACAAGTGTCAAAGCTTGGGGATGCCCAAGGCATCCCCTTCTTCATCAATAAAAAGCTCAGGTCTGTCTAGACACTTTGTTTTTATTGTTTCATGCATAGTTGTGTTGTTCTTGGAGCATATTAGTTTTCGTTTGATTTTATTAGGTTGTTTAGTTTGCTTGAATAAAGTAGTTTGGACCCCCGTTCTTTCTGTGTTGTTTTGCAAATAAGTTGCTTGGTGTTGGAAAGGAGTAGTAAGTTCTTGCTTGAAGTACAAAAGGAGCTTGCATTGACTGTGACTTAGACTTTAGCATGACATGCTAGGTGTTGTTTTGACTTTATGCTTAGTGATTATGGCTATAGAATGGCTTGCTCCAAGTCATTGGGATTGCTTAGTGTGCCTTGAAGAAATTATGTGTTGTTTTAGCATGCAAAAGCATAGTATTGTGGTATTCTCCTTTAATGCTTTGTTTGGGTTGACTTGGCACATGCTCACACCATGTTATGACTCTCATAAGTCACCTTTAGCCTCTATGATCATTTAGTCCTTGACTTGTAGTACCACTCTATGCTTTGATTAGTAATGCTTTGTTGCTTTGCATGATTATGGCCATTATTGCTCTTTTAGTTGGTTGCTCCCAGTCTTTTGCTAGCCTCCACTTGTATGAGTAAGCTCTACTCATGATTCCAACTCCCAAGAAACCAAGTTATTCCAAAGTGTTCACTATAAACTCCTATGCATGGTGTTACACCATTCCAAGTATATTATTGTTTTCAGCTATCTTCCAATTAAAAAATATTTTGTTATGTGAAAACTTAGTGATTAAAGCCCTCACAAACTTGATGGCACACTTTTTATTCTTTGCCCCTAATAAACTTGAACCATTGTGGCGCTATGTTGTATATCTTGCACTTATACGTTGGAATTAGCAGAACCATGCTGTCATGGGGAACGTTTTCAACATTGCACTTGTACTTTGTACTCAGTTGATATCTCATGCTCTTTTGTTTGTGGATGTCACCGGTGTGAAATAAAGAGGGAACTTGTAAGTCCATGGAGTTTGTATTATGTGTTAGAGAAACGCCTGGGCCGCTAGCCTAAGCCATGCCTAATCATGGTGGAAACTTGCAGCATCACCATAGTGAGCTATCTATGAAGCATCCTCAATAAAAAGCTATGCATATAGTAAATAAAAAGATCGTTGAGATGCTCATTGTCTGCTTGCCTTGTCATTTTGGTTATGGAAAAGCTCATGTACCATGAGCAAGGAGTACCCCATTGGTGGTTCTCAATGATATGCAAATACTTACAATGACAAGAACTTACCTGGACCTGAAGTTGAGTAGCATGAGGTGTGGCCCTCGTATTCAAGGGACTTGAGATTGCCAGCTTATACTTCGTCAAGCATATACTCCCTAGTTTGTTCACTTTAACCTTAATCACTTCAAGATGCTTATGATAGGGGTAATGAGGGCTAAAATCTAACAAGTACCATAATTTTTGGAAGATCTTTTTTAAAATTTAAATCCATGTTTCCTTTACAAAAAGGCCTTTCTTCCACCACTATTGATTCTCCACCTTCTACCTTTAGGCACCATTAAGAGAGCATAATTGTCATCCTGTGTCCAGTGTTCCAAAGCTTATTGATTGATGCATAAAGTGATATTACTTGTTGTGCTATCTATTTCTAGTCACCCTTGTGAACTTTGAAGGTGTCCTATGCATCTATATTGCTACTCTATGAGGTACAAGATGGTTGCCACTATGCTATGTTTTCTGTATGTTAAACAAACAAATGTTTTTCAATGCATGATATTCATGATCTTTGTTTGTAGCCTTTCATGTTGCATGCATAGTTACTATGTCCTATTTTTAGAACTCCATTCTTTCATGCACATGTTTAGAGTTCTTTGATCCCAGCTTTCAATGCTGGCAAATGGTTGGATATTTATTATGAGGGTGCATGTCACCTCAAAAATTATTTTCTTTATCACTTACCTACTAGAGGACGAGCAGGAGTTATGCTTGGGGCTTCTTGATATGTCGGAAACGTATCTATAATTTTTGATGTTCCATGCTTGTTAGTATCTACTTTGCTTTGCTTTATCTACACTTTGAGGTGCTTTTTACATGTTTTCTGGTACTAACCTATTAACAAGTTACCACAGTGTCAGTTGCCTGTTTTCTGCTGTTTTTGGTTTCAGAAAAGCTAGAAAAGAAATATTCTAGGAATTAGACAGGACAAACGTCAAAGTCAATAACTTTCCGTGGGGAACAAGAAGTCCAGAGAGGAGACGGAGAAGCGTGCCAGGGCGGCCAAAAACCCCTAGGAGCGGCCTAGGGTGGGCCCGCGCCTCGGTAGGGTTTGACCCCCCTGGTCGCCTCCTCGGCCTCCCCCTTCGCCTATAAGAAGCCCCCGATGCAGAAACCTAATCACTCGATCAAATCTCCATGAAACCATCTGTAGCCGCCGCCAGCATCGTCCCTAGATCGGTGGCATCTAAAGTTCTTCCCGGCACCCTGCCGGATGGGAAGATCATCCCGGAGGCCTTCTCTCCGGTATGATGCTTGAGTAGTTCCACCCTGTACTATGGGCGCATGTAGTAGCTAGATGGTTGTATCTCCTCCTTGTGCTTTCATGTATAGATCTTGTGAGCTTCGTTCATGATCAAGATCTAATCTATTTGTAATCATGCATGTTGTGTTTGCGGGGATCCGATGGATATTGAGATTATTATGTTGGTTTGATTAATGATTTTGTCTTTATGATTCTATCATGTCTGTGTTGTTTGTGATCTTGCATGCTCTATGTTGTTAGTAGCTATCTTGGCCAAGTAGTTGCTAGTGACTCCAAGAGGGGGTATTTATGCTCGATAGTGGGTTCATGCGTCTAGTTTCCAAGGGAAGTGACAATAATATCTTCGGTTGTAGATGTGTTGTTGCTACTAGGGAGAAAACAACGGTCTCTTGTTCATGGAACATGTGGAGTATTTACCTTACACACTTTGCTTAAAGCAGTTGTCTGTTGCTTGCAACTTAATACTGGAGGGGGTTCGGATGATAACCTGAAGGTGGACTTCTAGTCATAGATGCAGTTGGATGGCGGTCTATGTATCTTGTTGTATTGCCCAATCGAATCTCATAGGATATTTCTGACTAGTAATTGCATTGTTATGCCTTGCTCAGTTCCTGTAAATTGCCCTGTTGTAATTTGTTTACCCTTGATGCCATGTTGTTTATCTAAGGAGAGCACCTCTAGTGAACTATGGACCCCGGTCCAATCTTTACCATTGATACATCTTACGCTGTTACTTGCTTCAAACCATTGCCTTCCACAACATACGTTTAATCCTTTGTTACAGCAAACCAGTGAGCTTGACAACCTCACTGATTCGTTGGGGCAAAGTCTTGAGTTTGTGTTGTGCAGGTCTCCATGTTGTTTGCAACACCTGTGTGATGTTTCCTTCCTCCTTCTAGTTCGATAACCTCGGTCTCAACTGAGGGAAAACTTGCTGCTTACTCTTCACACCTTGCTCTTGGGGTTACCAACGAAGTGCCACGTCGAGCACCATCAAGAAGGAATCAGAATTGTGGATCCAACCAACTTGACAAGAAGAAAAGTTGTCAATAGTCAACTCAATGCCACCACACTACACATGATTCAACAAGGTTTCCGGACAAAAGATTTCCCTCACATTGAACACCTCAACACCGCCAGGGAAGCTTGTGATGCTCTCACTGAGTTATTTGTTGGAAATGAGAGCATGAGAAGAATCCGTTATGATGCATTAAGCAATGAAGCCGAAGGCTTCTATATGAAGGACAGTGAGGATCATGAAGACATGTATCGAAGATTCAAATCCACTGCCACCGCCTTTAGAAATGTTGGTGCCTCACATGTGGATGATGCTTCGATAAAAAGGAAGTATGTGAGTGCGCTCATGCCCTTCGAGCCCACCAACTTGAAGAGTCTCCAAGGAAGACACAACTACCATCTCATGAGCTCCAATGAAGTTATGCAAGAGATGGCTGCTTTCAAGGTTGCTGCCAAGAATGCCAAAGATTCCCATGCTCGAGCCCTTGGGATGAGCAATGGGGTCAATCTTGCCTTGAAATCCAAAGTTGTGGAGTATGAGGATGAATAAGGAAGTGATGAAGGCTTATCTATGAGCCGCCCCGAAGATGTCAAGGTTGCTCATGGTGAATACATGGCCTTCTATGCAAGAAATTTTTGGAAAGACCCCATCAAGGCCAAGATGGAGATGCAACGAAGAAGCAACCCAAATGGTAGAAGAGATAATAGTTCAAAATTGAGAACTTGCTTCAATTGTGGTGACTGCTATCACTTTGTTGCCGGATGTCCCTATGTGAAAAGATAAGATCATGGAGGTAAACTTGTACTAAAGGAAAATTCAAAGGCTCCCTTCAAGAAGCCCTTCATTAAGAAGAATGCCACAAACAAGAAGTCAGGTGATATTGTTTTGATGGCACAAGAAGAATTCTCCTCTGATGAAGATGAGTGTGAAGAAGAAGAGGAAACATCAAATGGTGTGGTGGCTATTGCTACCACTTCTATATCCACTTCATCACTCTTCGACTCTCCAAATGAGAATATCTCCAACAAGAACGTCACTTGCCTTATGGCAAGAAGATCGGAGGTATCAACATCTTCTCTCTTGAGGTCAAGGAGGAATTAGTTTCTTTTGATGTGTTTATGACTAAATTGCAAGGGGAGCACAAGAAGAATTTTTTGAACCTCTTGAATCAACTATCTCACGCACATGATCTTCTTGATGAGAGATGCAAACTAGGGAGAGAGCACATGATTGAGATGGATGCTCCAAATAATGCTCTAGAAGAAGAGAAAGAGACTAGGGTATCTCCTGAAGAAAAGCTTGAAGGCCTAGATGAGGCAAATGATCAAATTGTTAATAGACTCATTAAGGAACGTGATCATGCCATTGCTAAGTATAAAAATGCTAAAAAGGATAAGATTGAGTTTGGTGTTGTTCATGACAAACTTGTCGAGGACTTTAGGAAGCTCGATAAGGCTCACACGGCCTTGTAAAGTGAACTCTTGTCGCTCACAAAGTCTCGTGAAAAAACTTCAAACTCAATTGACTAATATTGCTTCACCTAGTACTTTCATTCCTACTAGTAGTACAAACACCATTGAAGAAAATGCAAGGTTGAAGGGGAGCTTACTAAGTCCACCTTTCCCAAAGGAAACAAGTCCATTGATGAACTTTTGAGTAAGAAAAGGTCAAATAATGAGAAAGGTGCATTGGTTTTGTCTCAAGGACAAGAATAAGAACAACAATAAGAAAAGGGCCAAGCCCGCACAAGAAAACACAAGGTCATTGTGGGTAGTCAGACCACAAGTGGCAAAACTATGTCTCAAGATGACTTTGCAAGAATTGATAACCCTCACTATTTTTTAATGCGTGATTATTATGGTGATATTTATGCACAATATGTTGGCCCATTTGATGGTCACATTACTTGGTCTATTTGGGTTCCCAAGACCCTTGTTGCTAACAAAATAGGACCTAATGAAATATGGGTACCTAAAAACTAGTTTGATCTCTTGTAGAATAATGCTTCTAGAGGATCAAAGTGGGTGCTTGATAGTGGATGCACAAGTCATATGACCGGAAGCAGTGCAATAATGACCAAGATAAGACCAAATCATGATCAAATAACCGTCACATATGCTGACAAGTCAAAGTCTAAGGTAATGGGTCTTGGCAAGGTTGTGGTTGTTCACGATACTACACTCGTGGATCTCATGCTTGTTGAGACCCTTGTATATAATTTACTTTCAGTCTGTGCTCTTGGAAATATGGGCTTTGCCGTCTTTATTGATGATGATATTATGGTCCTCTTGTGGAGCAAGACTCTAAAGGTCGCTTTCGTTGGGTACGTCGAAAATGACTTATATGTGGTGGACTTTTCAGGGAAAACGACTACAAGTGCAATGTGCTTATTCAGAAAGGCTGATGTGGGTTAGCTATGGCATCGCTGTCTAGCCCATGTCAATATGAGAACTTTGCAAAGTCTCCACAAGGGTGGCCATATTGTTGGACTAAAAGAAAATGTTTTTTTACAAATATCGTGTGTGAAGGGCATGTGTTGAAGGAAATATGCATGATTCTCCCCACAAACCCAAGAACATCACAAAGTCCAAGAGGATCTTGGAGCTCCTTCATGTGGATCTCTTTGGTCCTCCATCTCATGCAATTATTGGTGGGAAGAAATATTGTTTGGTGATTGTTGATGACTACTCAAAATATACATGGGTATACTTCTTAAAGTTGAAAAGTGAGACCCAAGAAAACTTCATCGACTTCATCAACATGGTTCAACGTCAACACAGTGTCCCTGTGTTGGTGATAAGAAGTGACAACGACACTGAGTTCAAGAACTACACCTTGAATAGATTTCTTAGTGATGAGGGGATAAAACACCAATATTCCGCCGCATATACTCCTCAACAAAATGGTGTAGCTTAGAGGAAGAACCAGACTTTAATGGATATGGCAAGGTCCATGTTGGCTGAGTTTAAGTCTCCATACAACTTTTGGGCTGAACCAATCTCTACCGCATGTCATGCATCAAACCGGCTCTACCTCCGCAAAGAATTGACCAAGACTCCATATGAAATACTTATCGATAACAAGCCCAACATTCCATACTTCCGGGTGTTTGGTTGTAAGTGTATCTATCTCATAAAAGGTGTTTGTTTGTCCAAATTTGATTCCAATGCTTTAGAGGGTATTTTTGTTGGCTATGGTCTCGAATCCCACACTTATAGAATCTATGATAAACTCTCTGGAGTTGTCATAGAATATTGTAGTGTGGTGTTCGAAGAATATGATGGTCCCTAAGGGGTGTGTGTTGATGTTTGTGATGTAGATGATGAAATACCTCAAGATGCCATAAGAAGAATGGGTGCGGGATTCATCTGCCCCGTTAAGGAACCCCTTGTGTCGGATCAAGAAGAACTATATGCTCTACTCAAGTGGAGCCCTCATATTCATAGCATAAACAAGCTCCTATTATTAAGAAAAATGGTGACCCAAGCCCAAGACAAGCTGAGAACCCTCAACAAGTTGATCAGGCAGAAAGCTCTAGGAAGGATGAACCGTCCTCTCCCCTTACCGGATTGTCCAGCCCTGCTCGGTCAATTGCTCAAGGCAGAATCATACAATCAACAACAAGATCATCTCAACGCATTTTTAGGATTATGCCTGATCAAGATCAAGTTCAACCTATGTCTCATGATGATGAGAATGATCCTTCTAATGACCAAGGTCAAGTTGATGGTCAAGACGAGGACCAAAATGATAAAGAGATCCCCACAAGAAACAACAAGGAGATCGAAGCTCGTCGCAAAGATAGAGTGGATATAATGTTGGAAATAAGGTACCACACTCTTTAGAATGTTCTTGGTGATCTAAGGAGAGGAATGTCCACTCGAGCTCAATTAAAGCATTTTAGAGAGCATCAAGCACATATATCCATGGTGGAGCCAAAGAAAGTATGGGAAGCTCTTGAAGATTCAGATTGGTTGGAAGCAATGCATAAAGAGCTGAACAACTTTGAGATAAACAGAGTGTGGAAGTTAGTTGAAAAGCCTAAAAATTGCCGCAATGTTATTGGCACTAAGTGGTTATTCAAGGACAAGCAAGATGAACATGGAATTGTTGTAAGGAATAAGGCAATATTGGTAGCTCAAGAATTCTCTCAAATTGAAGGCATTGATTATGGAGAGACATATGCTCCCGTAGCTCGCCTTGATTCCATCTGTATACTTGTTTCTTATGCGGCATATCATAACTTTAAATTGCAGCAAACGGATGTAGAAAGTGCATTTCTAAATGGTCCATTGCATGAGTTGGTTTATGTAAAGCAACCCCTGGGGTTCGAGGATCCCAAATTTCCAAACCATGTCTACAAGTTGAATAAGGCGCTCAATGGGCTTAAACAAGCTCCATGCACTTGGTATGAGCACCTTAGGGAGTTGTTGTTAAACCGTGAGTTTGAGGTTGAGAAAATTGATCCTACTCTTTGTACTAAGAAGGTTAATATGGAGCTTTTCGTATGCCAAATATATGTTGATGATATTATCTTTGCCTGATTTAACAAAGATTTTAATGATGAATTCTGAAATATTATGACTAATAGGTTCAGAATGGCCTTTATTGTTAAATCGGCTAGAGGCCTTATGGGGGATCTTCCTCGACCACGACGCTGGATCCATGGAGGTTGCTTCTCCAAGTGGCTTGTTCCCCGGTAGCAGTGGCGGCACCGACGTCGTGCCGCCGTCGGGAGGTTGTTCGTCGGTGGTGGAGAAGACCAGGGATCAGATTGCTTAGTATTTTTCCTCCTAGGGTCTTATCTTAAAAGTCTCTAACTCTCAGGGGCTTTGCTGTAATTTGTTCCCACCAAGTTGAATGAAGCTTCCGGGGTGTCCGGACCTTATCTTGTTAAAAAACATACTAGTAGTAGTACATTGAAGGAACATGACCTAGGCCTTTTTGTTTGCTCTATGTTCCACACCACGCGTCATGCATGAGAAAAGGGAGTCAGTGGGAGACGCGTATCGGGCTGCGTACGAATTGATTCAATTCACGTGCATCAACCATGAGAGATCCGATCGAATACATCAACCTCATGGTGCCGGAAGGATCGTCAACACGATCTTGAGATCGGCAAGTGATCGACTATATCAACTATGAGATCCGATCTCGTTAAACGCTTTGGATCTACGAGGGTTAGTTCTCTCCAATATCGTTGCACCTATCTCATAGATTAGATCTTCGCTTTGCCATAGATTGGATCTTGGTTTTTTTATTCTCGTGGTAGTTTTTTTTGTTTTCCATGCAATGAACCCTACAGGAACGCCTTTCTCTCCCTCTTCGTTCATCCCTGCACAGGGTCGTCAGAGGCGGGAGAGCCCACCATCGACCTGAACCGCACTCCAACCACCGCAGACGCAACCCCGAAGGCGTCGACGAAGCGGCGGTTCATCTATGCTGTTAACATTCCTACGTCAGTCAACCTGTTCGGCGAAATGCTCGCCGAGCAGCCAGCCACCAACGACACGGTATGGTCGCCACATTTCTTCGTCTTCCGCCGCTTTATGATGGCCAAATTGAGTGTACGATTTCTTGTCCAACGAGGGTGAGGACGCCCTACACGACATAATCAACAACGGTGGCTACAGCTATGCCTACGACGGTGAGACCGAGCCAGAGACACAGCAAAAGACCCATCATGATGCCTACAACATCGCGGACAAGGCATTGTTTGGAATTGATGGCACTTCCATAGTTGAGGGGTCACGGTCGCGTCGTTGGCCGCTTCACATGCGACGACAAGAAGGTGAGCCAATGAACCGCGAAGGCCAAGGAGGCCGAAGCCAAGATCATGGCTAAGGAAAACACCATCATGCTCACTGACCTGGATAGCATCGCCGACCCTTATCGCAGGGCTTGGGTTGCGAGAAGACATCAAACCATCAGGGCTCGCGATGTCTGAGGGGCAATGGCGACGGCGGATGCAAATTTTTGAACAGAGAAGCTACCATTTTTTGGACATTGTGTATGATATTGTCCCTTTTTGCATATTTTAGATCCACTGGCCACTTGTTGGCGATGGCCAAAGGGCGATGGATGTTATTTGATAGTCAATTTGTGTGTTTTTGGCTTATCAATTTGTGTGTTTTTGGCTTGTCAATTTGACAGTTTTAACTGATTGTCAATCCTTTGTCCATCGATGACGCCAACGAATACTAGGACATAAAGATGAGTTGTACCGCTCAGCGCAACCGGACGAACATGCCAGATCACGACAAAAAATAAATATAGTCTGACCTAAATAAATAAAAATTAACAGATCGTTGGATCGGCCGGGTGAAGATGCCCTCATGGCATTTGCCAACGTTCTCGTCTTAACCGTTTTTATGCCGGTTGAGTAGTAGTATTACATTGAAGGAACGGGATCTAGACCGTTTTGTTTGCTCTATGTTCCACACTACGCGTCATGCATGAAAAAAGGGAGCTAGTGGGAGACGCGTATCGGGCTGCGTACGAATTGATTCAAATCACGTGCATTGAATACAGATCGTAGCAATCTAAGAGGCAGTGCCATCAAAACGAGCCAGCCAGTCCCTCTATATAACCGGCGCACCTCGTCACATTCATTTTCACAGATCGGAGAAACCAGTAGACAGTCCACACACACAAAGGCATAGGCAGAGCGAGAAAGGCACGCAGGTGAACCAATGTCGTCGTCGCCGTTAAGGAAGAAGGTCGATTCGAAGGGGGCGATGCCCCTGTTGGTGACGCTGAAGGTGGTTGGGCAGGAACGCGTGGTGAAGCACTCCATGAGGATGACCGACAAGCTACAGACGCTCCTGGATGTGTGGTACCACAAGGTGCCCGACGTCGAATACGGCACCGGCGTCTTCCTCTACGACGGCTTAAGGCTGCGCGGCGACAAGACCCCCGCGGATCTTGACATGGAGGACGATACCATGATCGCGATTTCTTCGAGCACATGGATGGCGGAGCCTTCGTTGCTGGAGTGTCGTCCGCGTAGCTAGGGACGTGCCCATATGCATGCTAGAACAATGGTGTCTTTATGGTGAGTTCTCTGAATCAAATCCAGTGTTGCATGTGTGGCTTGGTTTCCTTTGTATCATTCCGTTCGGATTGCTGTTACGGTAGTACTCTGCTGCCGCTCGGAGTATTATTTTGAGTTGCTGCTGCCATGGCACTTACTAAGGGAACTCCACTTTCGCTGGTTGCTGTTTTGGTGCGCTAGTTTCATGGAGTATTAGCAAGTCGACTTCTTGTCTGTCTACTATAACAAGTTTTACTACGACAAACTTTGTTCGGCTCCGGTGATGGAGGGGACGAAGACAGCGCCGCGCCTTCGGCTCGTGCTAGTGTCTGTAGTCGTCGCTAGGTGGTCCAATGACCTATTTGTAATTTCTATTACTTTTATCTTTATGCTGATGTTGATAATTATTAATAGATCGGTGCAATTTCGCAAAAAAACTTCTATTCCTCTGAAATACTTGGGCAGAAAAATTGTCATTTCATTTAAAATGGAACAATAATTAAAATAGTGCGGTTTTGGGGATAAAAGTGTGCAATGAGGTGAAGATATACAACTTTTTGGAGAAATAAAATTTAACCAAAGCTTTTACAGAATTATTTCATATATGACACTAAACCGACAAGTAATAACTTTTTGTGAGATTGTTCTCCCTATCTTAATCTATTGTTTGGTTATTATCGTATATGGTTCCATGTCCCTATTTAAGGATGACGATGGAGCGGGTTTGGACGGATATACCAAAACCAAATCCAATACCAAATCCATGAACCTCACTTTAGTCCGTCCACGAAGATATCCATGGACATGGATATCGTCTCATATCCAGACTCGCCGGATATCCATGGATATCCATTGTTTTACACGTTGTAGGAATCTGGCTATATATGATCCTCAATTTTCGTCACAGAATCATCATAATAGTCCGTTTATGACGATTCTATGACGATTTTGAGATCGTCAAAAGCTGGGCGTCGCAAATGAACTATAACGACGTTTTTGATAAAATCGTCATAACCGTCTATGACGATATTGAATCGTCATAACGTCTATGACGATCCAATATCGTCATGGACCTTCTAGCCAGGCCAGCTCAGATCCTACGTGGCCGATCCTACGTGGCAAAATTGTGACGAAATGAAATCGTCTTAAATCAAAATCAGCCCAGTCCATTTTAGTTGCTTACTTGGGCTAAGCCCAATAATTCTGGCTTTTCTTTTTCTAGTCGTCGGCCTTTTATGGTATGTCTCTCTCAGGCCTTAGCCTTTTTATGGCCTCTTTTCTATTTTGGACCTCGGCCTTTTTACGATACATTTCTGTTTGGGACAGGCCCGCTTTTCAGTTTCAGTTTTCATACAACACTTGTCCAGTTTTATTTTTCATGATTTGTTAATAATTTAACAACAAATAATTTAATCAGAACTGAGTACATCAATTATTTTTGATAATCAAGAATATAACGATATTTTCATTGTTTAAATCACAGATACTGATATACAAAATAATAATCCAGGTTTGAAAATACAACAAAAAACGAATATGCATAACTCTATTACAATATTTCCGATGTTCAAATGGCAGATACTGATACACAAAATAATAATCCAGGTATAAAAATACAACACAAATTGAACCTTCCATCATAATACAAGGCTGCAACAGAATGTAAAACCACTACAGGACCATATCCCTTGAACAGGTAACATCCATCGACGGTCGGAGCATGAGGAAACAAAGCATATCCTTCCAGCCAACCAAACTCGACTCCAAAGCTAGATGCCCCTTGCTATTGCATTATCAGGACCTCTCCCCTACACAAACAACACATCAAGTTGCTAACTGCTTATGGTATATCAAATAACACAGCATGCATGCTTCCAAAAAAAATTATAATCAGACCATAACTATAAAATAGAACTTTACCATGCTATGAAACAATATGTATCTATCCTGCAAGAACAACATTCAAAACATAAATGCACCTGTATAGCCTATGAGCAGCTAACAGCTAATAGTCCTAATTTAGGTATCATATCAGACAATGATACATACATGAATTCAACTCAAATTTATAATGCATGAATACACCTATTAATTTAGCATATGATCCAAAACACGATGTATGTTCAACTCCAGTTTTACACTGGGATTATTGTCACTCGCATCAGAGCCGAAATACAAAGGAACATGTACAGCAGTGGCCTATCAACCAAGTAACAAGGGACACAAAGAGGTTAAATCAAGGACTTATCTAATCCAGAGAAGGAAGCGCCTCTGCAGTTGCGGTAGTGAACTCGACGATATGAACGCGGTGCCATGGCTAGGTTTGGTGCGATGTAGCATGAAATGTAGCACACAGGTAACTCCCCTGGTTTAGCAAGGCACATCACCACACATTTGTGTCTGGGAATAAATAATAACTTGTAAGCAAGAGAATTTAATCAAATATAACTGTGTACTGGATACAACAATGGTGGAAAAAATGTTTGGTAAATATACAATAATTCATTTCCCAAAGCTCTAAAAAATGGAACTTAGTAGGATTGGCATACATATTATCTCAAGGTTTTCAAAATATTAAGATGATGCATTACTCTAGCATAACCAAAATAGAAGCATCAGTTTAGATAGGTACAACAGAAGAGAGCCAATAAACATCCCCGTTCAGACATCTCTTTCTACACAAATAAATCGAGCAATCCTGGAGCATGTATGGAGCCTCTCTCAAAATAAAGGAAGGTATATGAGGACATGAAGCTATCGTGTGGTCAGAGAGGTTATAAAAATTTAATATGGGCACAATAGAGACTATTGAGACATGCATCAGGATATACACAGATACACAATAAGTATTGAGACATGCATCAGGATATATACTAGTACTTCAACTGCAATGAGATATGTTAGTCGAATCACCACTTCAACAGCGACAAATATGTATTGGAGTAAACCATTTGGCAAACTAATTCTACTATTATTCCCCAAGTAGACACAGTAGTAGCAACACTAAGTTCTATTGTTTCTATTTCAGCAGCAGCACCACCGAGTATGGGACTGGAGTACCTTACCACTTAGCATGTCGATGTAGCAGTCGCCAATCTTGCCGCTGGAGAGGTGAACGAGGTGAAGGCGGAGGTGATCTTGAGAAAACTGGTGTTCACTTCGTCCTCCATGATCTGCTCTTGTCCGTTGAACAACAGGCTACCGGAGACCTCGGCCGCTGCCACATCCTCCCAGTCCATCGTCCGGTACTCGCCCCTCCTTGCTCCTCCATTAGGATTCCAACCTGAAAAAACACAAGAGATGATAGGACACATACAAGTCAAGTACTCAGTGGAGTAGACAAGTTTCAGAGTAGTGCGAGTAGACTGATTGGGTATCAAAAGCATTGAGAAAGTTCATTTTTCAACACTAATATTCATTTTCTCATATCATTTGATTGCACACAAAGATTAACTGCAGTAAAAATCCGCAATGTACCAAAGTAGCTATAAACAAAGCTATGTATCCATAATATACAAACATAAGCTATGTACCAGCACTGTCTCGATGCACAATTAAGTAGAAAGCAAACATCGACATCTAAATTGAGACGCTGATGCGTACACACCCACATGAGATGTGGGAGGAGCGTGAGGAGGAGGGAGGCCTCACCGGGTTCTCAAGAAGAGGTTTGGGAGGGCGTCGGGAGCGGCATCCATGTGGGAGTTGTGGTGGCAGGTCGGACCGGCGAGCACGTGAAGGAGCTTAGGATGGAGTGCTTGACCGGACGGGTCGATCTTGGCAACAAGCCGTCGGAGGCGACAAGCGGCAGGAGATGGGTCTCCTTGTGGCGCTCGTGGAGGAGGAGCAGCGGCACCGATGAGAAGGGTAAGACGACAAGGGTTCTCCTCAATCTAGATGGGAGAAATCTCGAGAGGTGAGGAGATGGGCGGTAAGGGAGGGATTTGGTGAGGCGGTGGAGGTGGCGGTTGTGAAGGCGAGGCGGTGGAGATGGGCGATGGTGGTTCTGGTGGTTCTCTAGATCGGTTTGGACGGTGATGGTGGGGTGGGGGTGGAACTAGGGTGGGCGCATGGGGATCAGGTGGCGGCTGGGTGGGTGGCGTGGGGATCCGTGAGGAACCTCTGCATCGAGATCGAGAGAGGGCACGGTGGTGGCGGTGACAGAGTTGATTCCTAGTAGGACAGGCCGCCCTCCAGGAGGCTCCCCATCCGCAGCCCGCCAGCTCCGCCACACCTCACCCCACGTCGCTGGCGTCCACGGTCGCCACCACCGCGGCAACCTGCGCGGCCACCACCGAAATCGTCGGCTCCTGGTTCGAGCTCCCGAACGCCGTCGTCGGTTCATCCGAGCTCGCGGGTGTCGCACGCATCGCAGGGGTGCTGCCCATATTTGGCTTATGCGGCGTCGGAGTCGGCTTCGGGTGAGGAGGAGGAGGTAGGGAGGAAGCTATGGCGACGCAAGCAAAAGAGAGGAGGAATGTGGTGGCGGCGCAAGGAAAAGAGAGGAGGGCGCATCGATCTCGATCTAGGTCAAGGGGAAAGAGGACAGAGGGGAATCGAAGTAGGTGTGGTTTTTTCAGTGTGTTTTTTGGGTGGCCTTGAAGCGTTGGATTGGCTTTTAACGGTTTTGATGAGGCTGAGATTCCTGATCCGTGGGAGGCCGAACCCTGTAATTTGATTGGTTGTAGAAGAAATGGTCATTTTCCATTTTCCGAGCGAAAAAAACGGGGCGTTTTGTGAATCAACCACCAAATGACAGTTTTAGAATGGTACCAACATATTTTTTTAAAATATTACACCACCTTACATGGACAATGTCCCAACCGGGGTATCTCAAACCTTTCCGTTCACCCCTGGTGAAAAAGACAAATTCCTGCCGAATCGGTAGGAAGTGGGTCCGGTTTGAACTACAGGTACATGATCCGATGCTCATGATTTTTGTTAAAAATCATTTTTAGACTCACAATATGCTGTTTCTTCAGAGATCCAATGCAAGTTCAGCGAGGCTCATCCCCTAGCTAAGAACCTTCGTGCCCGCCGTTTTGACCATAGTTTGAAACGGACATAAAAAATTCAAAAACGGTCCGATCAATGCAAATCCTTCGCGTGGTGTCTTATTATGTGACATAGTTGCAAGGAAAAATACCAAGCTTGGTATATTGCAAGTGTCTCAAAAAAACCTTCTCAGAAATGACCTATCATCTCCGAGGTTTCATGGCTTTCGGGCCAAACGACAAATGTTATGGCCAGAATCGCGGCATAGTTTGTGATAATATGATCATATTGTGCACACATATGTATCATGGGATGGCGAAGAATGTTGCAGGAGAAAGTTTTCCCTTTCGACGCATGGAAAATCCATTTTCCATTTTCCGAGCGAAAAAACGGGCCTTTTTGTGAATCAACCACCAAATGACAGTTTTAGAATGGTACCACCACATTTTGTAAAAATATTAGACCGCCTTATATGGACAATGTCCCAACCGGGATATCTCAAACCTTTCCGTTCACTCCTGGCGAAAAAGACAAATTCCTGCCGAATCGGTAGGAAGTGGGTCCGGTTTGAACTACAGGTACATGATCCGATGCCCATGATTTTCGGTAAAAATCATTTTTACACTCGCAATATGTTGTTTCATCAGAGATACAATGCAATTCTAGCGAGGCTCGGCCCCTAGCTAAGAACCTTCGTGTCCGCCGTTTTGACCATAGTTTGAAACGGACATAAAAAATTCAAAAACGGTCCGATCAATGCAAATCCTTCGCGTATTGTCTTCTTATGTGACATAGTTGCAAGGAAAAATACCAAACTTGGTATATTGCAAGTGTCTCAAAAAAACCTTCTCAGAAATGACCTATCATCTCTGAGGTTTCATTGCTTTCGGGCCAAACGACGAATGTTATGGCCAGAATCGTGGCATAGTTTGTGATAATGTGCCCATATTGTGCACACATATGTATCATGGGATGGCGAACAATGTTGCAGGAGAAATTTTTCCTTTTCGACGCATGGAAAATCCATTTTCTATTTTCCGAGCTAAAAAAACGGGCCTTTTTGTGAATCAACCACCAAATGACAGTTTTGGAATGGTACCACCACATTTTATAAAAATATTAGACCGTCTTATATGGATAATGTCCCAACCGGGGTATCTCAAACCTTTCCGTTCACTCCTGGCGAAAAAGACAAATTCCTGCCGAATCGGTAGGAAGTGGGTCTGGTTTGAACTACAGGTACATGATCCGATGCCCATGATTTTCAGCAAAAATAATTTTTAGACTCGCAATATGTTGTTTCATCAGAGATACAATGCAATTCTAGCGAGGCTCGGCCCCTAGCTAAGAACCTTCGTGTCCGTTGTTTTGACCATAGTTTGAAACGGACATAAAAATTTCAAAAACGGTCCGATCAATGCAAATCCTTCGCTTGATGTCTTCTTATGTGACATAGTTGCAAGGAAAAATACCAAGCTTGGTATATTGCAAGTGTCTCAAAAAAACCTTCTCGGAAATGACTTATCATCTCTGAGGTTTCATGGCTTTTAGGCCAAACGACCAATGTTATGGCCAGAATCGCGGCATAGTTTGTGATAATGTGCCCATATTATGCACACATATGTATCATGGGATGGTGAACAATGTTGTAGGAGAAAGTTTTCCTTTTCGACGCATGGAAAATCCATTTTCCATTTTCCGAGCTCAAAAAACGGGCCTTTTTGTGAATCAACCACCAAATGACAGTTTTAGAATGGTACCACCACATTTTGTAAAAATATTAGACCACCTTATATGGACAATGTCCCAACCGGGGTATCTCAAACCTTTCCGTTCACTCCTGGCAAAAAAGACAAATTACTGCCGAATCGGTAGAAAGTGGGTCCGGTTTGAACTACAGGTACATGATCCGATGCCCATGATTTTCGGAAAAAATCATTTTTAGACTCGCAATATGTTGTTTCATCAGAGATACAATGCAATTCTAGCGAGGCTCGGCCCCTATCTAAGAACCTTCGTGTCCGCTGTTTTGACCATAGTTTGAAACGGACATAAAAAATTCAAAAACGGTCCGATCAATGCAAATCCTTCGCGTGCTGTCTTATTATCTTTTATCATAGATCCACTTACAGTTTTGTAATGCTCAATCCCAAAATTTTTAATTCAAAATCATAGTTTGAAAATCATATTTTGAATTATGATGTTGTCCCTACCATAAACTAATGTGGGATTAGTAAATCCACTATATTAAAATAATAAAAATATTTATTACTAAAATCCGAAGAGTATCTACTAAATTTTATAAAAATTTAGAGCCAAAAATCAATCCCTTTGGGCTTTTTATAAAATAATATAAAAGAATTAAGAAAAAAATATTAAATGGACTAACCAAGACTTTTTTAAGGGACAAATGGACTAACCGAGATGGCCCAAGGCGCCAGAAAAAGAAACAAGTGTGCATGTTGTATAGGCCCAGGCCCAAGCCACAAAGAAATAAAAAAAGGCCATCCTTCCAGGTCCAACCGAAGATATCGACATATAGTACTAGCTCGGTAGTAAATCAAAAGTGAAAGCATGGTGTGGTGGTTAGAATGCCATGTCCAGAGTTCAGGGGAGGGCGCGGTTCGATCCTCGCTAGTTGCCCATTTTTGGTCGACTTTGTCTAAGCCCAATAACTAACTTTATCTTAATAAGACTGCTGCTCAGAATTAGTACAAGAACTGTAGTGTGGTGTAGTGGTTAGTGGCCCAAGAGAGTGTAGGTGTGGGCATGGGTTCGATCCCCCTTTCTTGTCTACTTTTTTCGATTATTTCCTGTAGAGGTGGTGCCAGGTCAGTTAAATATATTATATTTTAGATGATATGACGATTTAAATTGGTTATAATGCGGAATAAATAAGACTATAAGCCGCATCCTGAAGGTTATGATGATTTTGTATGCTGGAATTACGACGATCTTGACAAAATCGTCATAATTTTATAGGATTTTAACCTCTCTAAACATCCTATGACAATTTTCTGCCAAATCGTCATAGATCTATGACGTTTTCATTTCCCGTCACTGCGAGAAGGTCACAAGTTAACACATTTCTTGTAGTGACGTATATATAATTATAACAACATTCAACATAACTGTGACATTATAGGAATTTTCGACGGCACTTCAACAACATTTTAGCCGGTCCTCAAGGAGGGGAGCCGTCTCCATCGCTTCCCCTGTCCTGGCGGATGCCTCGTGCCCTCATCTAGTTGTGCGACCGTGACCTAAGTCTTTATAGCGTATGGAGTAATTCAAGAATTAGGGATTATCGATTACTACTTAGGTGGGCCTTTGGACCTGCGGCTTGGAATTTGGGGTTTTTTATTGAGTAAATATTGCACATATAAAAAATAATCTCACTGACATGTGAGTTCCACGTGTCAGCCGGGTATCCGTTGGATATCCATGGAGTGAAACCACTACCCATGACCGCTCCATGAAATCCGTGGATGTAATTGGGCCTCCATACCCTTATCTGCCAGGTCGGATATCCGTGGATATCCGGATCAATGGATAAAATTTCCATCCTTATCCCTATTATAGCCTTTCTCTACTCAGTTTTGCCCACCGCTCAAACTTTTTTTCACTTTTGCCCTCCCTCTCTAGCACGGCCTCGCGAATACGCATATGGAGCGTTTACATCGAGTCAAGGCTTTGACTGTTATCTAGCGCAGATTCTGACATGAGTGAAACCTGCAGAATGCTGACAGAGGGACCTACTAGTGCAATCACATGTTTGGCCTTAATTGTTTCCGTGTGATGATGCCCCGACAGGGTATTTTGACCCCTCTGTTGACTGTTTGGCTGTTGTTGACTATGTTGGCCATCCCATGTGTTAAGTTTTAATCATTGCTTATTGCTTCTGTGTTGCCATGGAGATGAAAATAAAAATAAACTATAAGCAAACACCATTTCGACTTAATTAAACTAGGTTTCATACAAAATACTAACATGATCTAAGATAAAAAAAATGTAAATTGTATTTAGAAACCTAAACTAACTAAATCTACAACATCCTTTTCTCCTCCTCCTCTTTGCCCTTGGCCGTGGAGGGTGGTGGCGGCGGTTCCCGCAATTACCAGACACTACATTGCAATGGTGGCGCCACCGCTTGGTTTCTTCCATGCTTGGTTCCAATTATTCTGCTCGTCCGGCCGGCTTCTCTGCCCACCCTGGCCAATGATGATTCTTCTCCTTTGCTTTGTCCATATATCAGATTCCCTTCCCCACCCTCCAAGATCAATTGAGGGTGTCAAGACATATGGACGAAGCATGAGAACGAGCAGCGACTTTTTTGCACATCCTAGGCAATGTGATTCTTCCCCCCTTTTTCTTTGTCCATATATCTGACACCCTCCAGGACTCTCTTGGAGAGAGCAATGGAGGGTGGGAAGAGAGATGGTGATTTTTCTCCTTTTCTCCCATCCCGAGATTCTTTGAATTACGAACATTGTGGAACAGGGGGAGCTTCTCGAGGCCAGTGGAAAGAGAGATATTGTCCAAGTGGAGAAAGGGAAGCATGGTATCTTGAAAAAGAATTGTTGGAACATAGAGGAGTCGTTCTCAGATACTCCTTCTGTATTTAAACTAATAAATTGTCTTGTATTAAGATGGATACAATGCGTAACATACAAGTGAAACCAACATACAACTATATCTGGTGTTTCTAAATAATTCTAACAATAATCCAAACATTGCATTGGTAATCGATACTAGGATAACAACACATGTGAATGCATATTGTAGGCATATTTTCTTCTATATTGTATATCTTTTGATCATCCTCATCTTTAAACTAGACTCATCGGCCCAGATCTTGTTTTTATGGATGATATCGGTGATCTTTAGCTCCAGTTCCAACTTCTCGCCTTTAATTGTCTTTTCTGCCATCTCGATTTCTTTGATTACTAGCATCCTTGTACAACAAAATTGGAAAATAAAATTTAATCAACATGATTGTGCAAGAAATCCCCAGTGAGGAAACCCTAGAAATATACCACGTCGGTGTAGGAGGTGCGCGCTGCGGAAGGCAGCTAGGTTGTGGGGGTGGGTAAGGGGAGAGAGGAGGGAGATTTCAGAATGCAGGAGGGAGCGACGAGGACGGGAGAGAGAAGGGACATTTCAAAGTGGAAAGTTCTAGTTTTTTAGTAAGGAGGTCAACATACGACTTGGAGAGTTGATTTGGCATGAAATTCAATATAAGTCATACATGCTACTCATGCATGTAAAATGCATACATAAACTTTGTAGTTTATTGGTACATATCTTTACTATTAAATCCAAAATGGTGGTATCACACGATGTCACACTTTATTCATATTATTACACAAAAAATGCCATCATATTACCCCAAACATACTACATCGGATATGGAAAATGATACTCCTCCCCCGGGGGATCCCGTGATTTTATCCCTAGGGGCGGCGGGTCAAACGCGTGCATCAGGTCGTGGTGGGGCCACCCACGTTGTTTCCTCGCGTCGTTGTCCATGCACGCCCATCTCCGCCTCTAGTTCCACCCAGGAAAGAAAAATCTCTGCCCTGACGACCTCAGCCCCGAGTCGCTGAAGACCTTCGCTTTCGCTTCTCCCTGCACGCCGCCGCATCTTCGCCGCCAAGACGACGGACATGGCCTCCCTCTCCTCCACGCAACGATAGATCTGTTAAGTGAAGTCCAGCGAGATGGAGTAACCACCGAGGCGTGGTAGACGGGTAAGAGGGGAGGTATAGGGGAGGGGATAGGTGTGGACCTTGAGGAGGTTGATGCGGGCGGGCGGCGGCATGGAGGTCCTCCTCGAGAGCGAATACATGTTCTTGGAGGCGGCGGCAGTGGTCCTCGGAGGCGAGCAGCTTGAGACGGAGGGAGTAGTCAGGGGGACAAGCCGAAGATGCTTCCGATGGGCGGCGATGTCGCTGTAGAAGACAAGAGAAGATGCTATCGAAGGTGGGTGGCGTTGCTATCGAACTCCGGCGGTGTTGGTACAGACGATGTTGCTAACAAACTTCGACGGTGTTGGTACCGATGATGCCTGACAATGCTACAAGCCCAGGAGTCGTTTGCTACCACTGTTCTATATCTTTTCTATAACAGTTTTGTAGTTCCGCTACAATGTCTCTCGGCAGGTCTCCGAAAAAACAGTTTTGCTACATTAGGATAATATTTTTGGTATATCCGTTTCATGTTTTTGCTACAATAGTCCAATATTTTTGCTACTAGGTGTCCGACAATGTCTCCTGGAGAGAAAGTCTTCGGCGAGGTTGTATTTTTGCTATATTATCATATTTTTTGCTACCACTTTTTTTTGGTTTTGCTACAACAGTGTAAAATTTTTGCTACAATGTCTCTGGCGAGAGTCTCCGACGATGTCGATTTTGCTACATTAGGATTTATTTTTGCTACAAGGTCGCTGGAGAGGTATAGTTTCAACATATTTACAACATATAATATAATATTCATGTTTTATATTGATTTTTGGGGATTTACCAATGATCCCCTTTAATTTTGCTATAACTCCATAAGACAGAAAACCATGTTTTGTGTATTTTTTATCTTTCAGGGACCTAAACAAAGTCCAATGGAGCTAAGATTTTGGGAAATCCAATATTTCATGAAGAGTGATGATTTAGAGTGTTTGGACGTCACCATAAGGGATTGGAGGCCCAAAATAGCCCAGGTAGTGTGTGCTCCCCTACTAGGCGTACCACCTGGTGCCTTTTGGCCCTCGGCCGTACAATTCGCTTCAATATTTCACCCACAGACTTGGTTTGACCTAAAAACTTCTATATAAAGGGTCCCTAGGGCATCCTCGAGGAGAGCATCATAGAAACACAGAAACACCAAAAAGGAGTCAGAACCAACAAAGATCTAAGGGGGAAACTCCACCGGATCCACCTCCGGAGGGATCTCTACCATCTCCAACATTTCCAACATCATCATCATGATGAGGAGGGATTACTCCACCTCTGAACTATGGGTCTATGGAAGTATCTTGATCTATTTATCTCTTGTTCTTCATAGATCTAGTCATATGAGCTTCCCAACATGATTATGGTAATATATGTAATTCCTATATGGTGAATCTTTATTCTATGATTTGATATATGAGATTGAAACCTACCTATGGGTAATATGTATTGATAGATGCATATCATTTACCCTGTTCTAAATTACTTGCTTTGATCCAACTTGTATGCAAGAGCATGTGTGGGGAAAAGTGTGTATTATATGGAGTAACATGGTGGTAGTGATTGAATAGTGACAACAAATTCAAGATCTACTATGGTTTTACTTTTCTTTTGTTACCTTACTAGGAACTAAGTGAATTCATGTGCTACAATTATCTTGTGACGGCTTGATAATCTTGTTTGGTCAAGGTAGCATATTTTTTATTCAAAGATCATGTCAAAGTACTTAAGGCTATGTTCTGTTAATTCTAATTCTAGACTCCTTGGAGTTTCCCCTTTCTAGAGGAGTATAAGAGAGATGTGTTGCATCACCTTTATTTTACTTGCATATTTTATTACTGTTTTATTTTACTTGTTATTATTTCATATTACTAATACAAAACCTTGTGCTTGAAAACCACGCAATGCAGTTGGGGACATAGGGAAAATTTTTGTTTCGTAGATCGTTTGAGAGGAGAAGCAAAAGATACTCTTAGCCAATCCATGAGAATTCGATATAAACCCTCGAGTCACCCTTGTGAGAAAATACGCTTGCTACAACACTCTACACTTGGAGTCCCAATAAGTTGGTATACACGGAGTTGTTGCCACCAAATATACACATAGGATCATGAATGTCTACACTTGGGGTCCCAATATTTGGTTTCGTGGAATATTGATCGGGTGCTTAGGGTTTCTTCTTCATCATCCCAGCCTCTGGTATGAAGCGTGAATAGTTCCACCTTAGACTATGGGTCCATGTAGTAGCTAGATGGTTGTATCTCCTGCTTTGTGCTTTCATGTTTAGATCTTGTGAGAACCGTTCATGATCAAGATCTCATCTATTTGTAATCATGCATGTTGTATTTGCGGGGATCCGATGGATATTGAGATTACTATGTCAGATTGATTAATGGTTTTGTCTTATTGATTTTATCATGTCTGTGTTGTTTGTGATCTTGCATGCTCTTAGTTGTTAGTAGCTATCTTGGCCAAGTAGTTCCTAGTGACTCCAAGAGGGGGTATTTATGCTCGATAGTGGGTTCATGCCTCTATTTAATCTAAGGGAAGTGACAGAAATCTCTAAGGTTGTAGATGTACTGTTGCCACTAGGGAGAAAACAACAGTCTCTTGTTCATGGAACAAGTGGATTGTTTACCTTACATACTTTGCTTAAAGCAGTTGTCTGTTTCTTGCAACTTATCTGGGGGTTCGGATGATAACCCGAAGGTGGATTTCTAGTCATAGATGTAGTTGGATGGCGGTCTATGTATCTTGTTGTATTTCCCAATCAAATCTCATAGGATCATGAATGTCTAGTATTGCATTGTTATGCCTTGCTCAGTCCTGTCAATTGCCCTGCTGTAATTTGTTTACCCAGGATGCCATGTTTGTTTACCTAAGGATAACACCTCTAGTGAACTATGGACCCCGGTCCAATCTTTACCATTGATAAATCTTCCACTGTTCATGTTTACTTGTTGGAAACCACTATTACCTTCCACACCATACAATTAATCCTTTGTTAGAGCAAACCGGTGAGATTGACAACCTCACTGTTCGTTGGGGCAAAGTCTTGAGTTTGTGTTATGCTGGTCTCCAAGTTGCTAGCCACACCTTTGAGTCGTTTCCTTCCTCCTGCTAGTTCGATAATCTTGGTTTCTTACTGAGGGAAAACTTGCTGCTGTTCTTATCATACCTTCCTCTTGGGGTCTCCCAACAAAGTGTTCACGCACTCATCAAGACTTTTTCTGGCGCCGTTGCCGGGGAGGCTAAGGACATCTTCACAAGGGGAGTCCTTCTAAACCTTTGTCTTTACTTTGTTTTTGTTTTGCTTAGTTTCTTTTTCTTGGTTTTGTTTGCCTCTTGTTATCAAAAACTCCAAAAAATTAATTTAGTTTGGTTTTCTTTCTTTGATCAAAAACACAAAAAATTAGTTCATACTCTAGTTGCTGGTCTGTTATTGTCTTGCTTTGTCATGCTTTCTATAAATGGATGGTTTCTTTGAAACTAGTTCTTATTGGCAAGGTGAGTTCACGGAAGAACAAAAGTATTTTTATAAGGAAAACCGTTTGTCACAAAAAGGGAAACACTTATGGGAAAAAATTGAATACTATTGCTAGAGAGGTGTCCTCTACTTATAATGTTACTTATTGCTTTGATAAATCTTGTTGCTGTAGGAGGTATAAGCACCTACCTTTTCAATGTGAGTATAATGATAATGTTACCATATCTTCTTATGTTAAAGGAAATTATGATTTTTATGATGTGGAACAAATTGAAGAATTTATTGCTTTCAAGGATGCATTTGAACTTGCTAGTTTGCTTGAAAATACTGATGACTCACCTTATGAATATGAGGTTTATGATATACTTAAATTTTTCTTTGATAATTACAAGGAAGAAAATGGCTATATTCTTGAATATTTTAATAGGTGCTTTCCACAAACGGAAGATACTAATGCCTTGCAGGAGCCCATGGAAGAAGAAATTGCTGAACCTGAAATATCATTAGATGAAAAAGAGGACGAGAGTGATGGTCAAGAGGAGGAAGAATGGATCTACCCATGCCTACCTTCTAATGAGAGTAACTCTTTATCCCATATATTATTTGATTGTCCCCCATGCTTACCAAAGAAGAATGAATGTTATGTGCCTGTGAATTCTTTTGAAATATCTTCTATGGGTAAAACTTGTGATAATAATTATGCTCCTATTATCTATGATAATCTTATATTTGTGCCTAACTTCGAAATGCATGGTACTAAAGAGTTTTGCTTAGAAAATGTTTATGATAAAGCTCTAGATGATGATCTTATATTGAATGATCAGTCACCTTGGTATAAAATTGTTAAAAGTGGGTTTGATGGTTTTAATCCCACTATTTTTGAGCTTGTTAAAAATTATGTGTTTGTAAATCATGAAAAGCATGCTTTATGTGACAGTTATATTGTTGAGTTTATTCATGAGGCTACTGAAAATTACTATGAGAGAGAAAAATATGGTTGTAGAAGTTTACATGGTACTGAAACACCTCTCTATGTGCTGAAAGTTTTGAATTTGCTCTTGTTTTATCTACCCATTCTTGTTACTATGTGCTTCTTTGATCTATTTTCTTACAAGATTCCTATGCATAGGAAGTGGGTTAGACTTAAATGCGTTTTGAATTTGCTTCTTGATGCACTCTTTTACTTCAATTCATATTTCTTATGTGAGCATCTTCTCAAATTATCATGCCTAACTTAAAGGCGTTAAATAAAATTACTTATTGGGAGATAACCCAAAAGTTTTCTTGAGTGTTGGAAGTTATTACTTCAGTAATGACCTCTCCTTATCCTTTTTGTTTGCTTTTTGTGCCAAGAATGACCTCTAATGAGAGAGAAGTAAGATTTTTGTGCTCCACCGTAAAAATTCATGAGGAAACTATGTAAGTCAGATTGAGCTGATATTTTGTGAATAAATCCCCCAATATGTTATATAACATTCGTTAGTTCAACACATTTTGATATGAGCAACAGAAGGTCTTCGAAAAAATGGTTTCTACCTACTGGTCTGTTTGGATAGATTTCTGCCATTATTTGCATTTGCTTCTTATTGATTTCTTTTTGGGAAATTGAGATTTTTAAGGGAATTGCTATTGTAGCTTGTGTTTTTAGTGAAAGTTTTGTTGTTCTAAAGCTAAACCCAAAGGTCTATTATCTTTTGAATACACTAATGTTGCTAATGAAGATTGTGTGAAGTTTTGTATGAAGGAAAAAATTTAGGTGTAGAGAGAGAATGATGTAGTAAGATGAAGAATGGACAAAAGCTCAAGCTTGGGGATGACACCACGTGTCACCCCAAGAAATATTCAAGAGGTACAAGCGTCAAAGCTTGGGGATGCCCAAGGCATCCCCTTCTTCATCAATAAAAAGCTCAGGTCTTTCTAGACACTTCGTTTTTATTGTTTCATGCACTGTTGTGTTGTTCTTGGAGCGTCTTAGTTTTTGTTTGATTTGATTAGTTTGCTTAGTTTGCTTGAATAAATTAGTTTGGACCCCCTTTCTCGCTATGTTGTTTCAAATAAGTTGATTGGTGTTGGAGAGGAGTAGAAAGTTCTTGCTTGAGTAGTACAAGAGGAGATTTCTTTGACTGTGACTTAGACTTTATCATGTCATGCTAGGTATTGTTTTGACCTTATTCTTAGTAATTATTGTTGTAGCATGACTTATTTCAAACAATTGGGATTGCTTAGTGTGCCTTGAAGGAATCATGCGTTGTTTTAGCATACAAAAGCATAGTATTGTGGTATCTCCTTTGATGCTTTGTTTGGGTTGACTTGGCACATGCTCACACCATGTTATGAATATGAACAAGTCACCATATCCTCTATGATCATGTAGTC
Source organism: Avena longiglumis (assembly GCA_030063025.1). Taxonomy (NCBI): domain Eukaryota; kingdom Viridiplantae; phylum Streptophyta; class Magnoliopsida; order Poales; family Poaceae; genus Avena; species Avena longiglumis. The sequence goes on along the minus strand of CP125976.1, from coordinate 170,663,739 downwards.
CTTGACTTGTAGTACCACTCTATGCTTTGATTATTAATGTTTTGTCGCTCTGCATGATTATAGCCATTATTGCTCTCTTAGTTGGTCGCTCCCAGTCTTTTGCTAGCAGCCACTTGTATGAGTAAGTTCTACTCATGCATCCAACTCCCAAGAAACCAAGTTATTCCAAAGTGTCCACTATAAATTCCTATGCATGGTGTGTTACAGCATTTCAAGTATATTCTTTTTTTCATGTATCTTCTAATTAAAAAGTATTTTGTTATGTGAAAACTTAGTAATTAAAGATCTCATGAACTTGATGGCGCACTTTATATTTCTTGAACCATTGTGTCATCTGCGTTGTATATGCTTGAACTTATACGTTGGAATTAGCAGAACCGTGCTGTCACGGGAAACAGTTTCAACATTGCACTTGTACTTTGTACACAGTTGATATCATGTTCTTTTGTCTATGGATGTCGTTGGTGTGAAATGAAAGGGGAGCTTGTAAGACCATGGAGTTATGTATGTGTGTTAGAGAAACGTCTGGGCCGCTAGCCTAAGTCGTGCCTAATCATGGTGGAAACTTGCAGCATCACCATAGTGACATCTATGAATCATTCTTCTTATAAAAAAATAGATTGAGAAAAAAGAAAAAATATATATGAGAAAAGAGGAAAGAGAGAAAAAAGCACCATATTCCCATGGTAAATAAGAAGAATGCTGAGATGCTCATTGTCTGCTGTCCTTGTCATTTTGGTTATGGGATAGCTCCTGTACCATGTGCAAGTGGTACCCTGTTGGCGTTTCTCTATGATACACATGTACTTACTATGACAAGAACTTGCAAGTAACTAAATTTGAGTAGCATGAGGAGCGGCCCTCGTGTTCAAGGGACATTAGATTGCCAACTTATACTTTGTCAAGCATATACTCCATAGTTTGTTTACTTTAACCTTAATCATTTACGGATGCTTATGATAGGGGCAATGAGAGATGAAAGCTAACAAGTACCATAATTTTTGGAAGCTCTTTTTGAGACTATAAATCCCTGCTTTCCTTAATGAAGGGCCTTATATTGAGTCTCCACCTTCTACCTTTAGGCACCAGTTAAGAGAGCATAGTTGTCATTCTTAGTTTTATGTGCATTGTCCCAAAACTTATTGATTGATGCATATTGTTGATATTACTTGTTCTTGTGCTATTTGTATCTAGTCACTCTTATGAACTTTGAAGGTGTCTCATGCATCTATTTGCTACTCCATGAGGGACAAGCCAAATGCCACTATGCCATGTTTTATGTATGTGAAACAAACAAACGTTTTTCAATGCATGTTATTCATGATCTTTGTTTGTAGCCTTTCATGTTGCATGCATAGTTACTTTGTCTTACTGTTAGAATTCCATCTTTCATGCTCATGTTTAGAGTTTTTTGATCCTAGCTTTCAATGCTTGCAAATGGTTTGATCTTGATTTTGATGGTGCATGTCACCTCAAAAATTATTCTTTTTATCACTTACCTACTCGAGGACGAGCGGGAGTTAAGCTTGGGGATGCTTGATACGTCGGAAACGTATCTATAATTTTTTATGTTCTATGCTTGTTTAGTATCTACTTTGCTTTGCTTTGTCTACAATTTGAGGTATTTTTATATGTTTTCTGGTACTAACCTATTAACAAGATGCCATAGTGCCAGTTGCCTATTTTCTTCTCTTTTTTGTTCCAGAAAGGCAGAAAATCAATATTCTCGGAATTGAACGGGACAAAAGCCAAAGTTAATATTTTACCGTGGGGAACACGAAGCCTGAATACGAGACGGAGGAGAGCCACCAGGGGGCCACACCCCCTGGCCACGCGACCAAGGTGGGCCGCGCTGAGGTGCGACCGCCTGCGACCGCCTCGCCTCTTCTATAAAGACCCCCTGATGCCTAAACCCTAAGCACCCGATCAATATTCCATGAAACCATCTATAACCGCCACCACCATCGTCCCTAGATCGGGGGAGGGGGATCTGAAGCTCTTCCCGGCACCCTGCCGGAGGGAAGATCATCCCGGAGGCCTTCTTCATCATCATGCCAGCCTCCGGTATGAAGCGTGAGTAGTTCCACCTTAGACTACGGGTCCATGTAGTAGCTAGATGGTTGTATATGCTTCTTTGTGATTTCATGTTTAGATCTTGTGAGCTTCGTTCATGATCAAGATCTCATCCATTTGTAATCATGCATGTTGTGTTTGTGGGGATCCGATGGATAATGAGATTACTATGTCAGATTTATTAATGGTTTTGTCTTATTGATTCTATCATGTATGTGTTGTTTGTGATCTTCCATGCTCTCCGTTGTTAGTAGATATCTTGGCCAAGTAGTTGCTAGTGACTCTAAGAGGGGGTATTTATGCTCGATAGTGGGTTCATGCCTCTATTTAATCTAAGGAAAGTGACAGAAATCTCTAAGGTTGTAGATGCGATGTTCCTACTAGGGAGAAAACAATGGTCTCTTGTTCATGGAACAAGTGGATTGTTTACCTTACACACTTTGCTTAAAGCAGTTTTCTGTTGCTTGCAACTTAATACTAGAGGGGGTTCAGATGATAACCCGAAGGTGGATTTCTAGTCATAGATGTAGTTGGATGTCGGTCTATGTATCTTGTTGTATTGCCCAATCAAATCTCATAGGATCATGAATGTCTAGTATTGCATTGTTATGCCTTGCTCAGTCATGTCAATTGCCCTGCTGTAATTTGTTTATCCAGCATGCCATGTTTGTTTATCTAAGGAGAACACCTCTAGTGAACTATGGACCCCGGTCCAATCTTTACCACACTTCTAGGAAAACGGCTATAGATAATCCACACATCCGTGGCGCACGTGCTAGTGGTGCCCCACGGGTAAAATAGGCGTGGCGCACTGCCCACAGGTGTCCTATGGCTAACTGCCGTAAGCGTGGCGCACATGGGGGTGGTGCGCCACGCCTATGCGTGGTCTAGGGCACGTGTGGCCGCAGCACACATACCCGTAGCGCACTAGGTCAAGGTGCGCTAAGATGTGCAACTTAGCCGTAGGGCACTCCGGCCTAGTGCGCTACGGGGCTGTATGTTGTAGCAGCTGGGTCAACTTAGTCGTAGGGCACTCTGTCCTAGTGCCCTACGGCTAAGTGGCCTACACCAACTCCACACACACCCCCCGTGGATTGCCTTTTTAGGATTCCTAAAAAATAAAAGAAAATGATAAACACTTCAAAAAATAAAATCATTTCATATGTAGGTAGGTAATGTGGTATAGTTTTTAGGAAAATTAACAAACATGATTTTCCACTTTTTCTGCCAAAAAAAGTCATGCCACGGTAAAATGGCCGTAACTTTTGCATACGATATCGAAAAATATCGTATAATATACCAAAATGACGAGAACGAGATTTTGCATCCGCTCAAAACCACCTCCGGTAGTTTAAAGATTTTTTAGATTTTAAAAATTCGAAAAGAGTAAAAATTTACGGTCAAAAGAACGTTTTTTCCTGCATAAAAAATAGAGAAAACTTACCCGTAGCGCACCACCACCTAGTGCGCCACAGATAAGCTTGGGCGGGATTCAAAATTTTAATCCTCACCCCACCCACCTATCTTTCCCTTTCCCCTTTTCCCTCCCCCTTTTCCCTCTCCCTTTTCCTTTCCCTTATCCTTCTTTCTTCTCCCTTCTCCTTCTTCCTTCTCCTTCTCCTTATTCCTTCTTCCTTCTCCTTCTCCTCCTTCCCCTTCTCCTTACCTTGCAGTGACGGCGCGACGACGGCCTCCTCCTCTCCTTGCAGTGACGGTGGCACGGCGGCGGCGGCGCAATGACGGCCTCCTCCTCTCCTTGCAGTGACGGCGGTGTCCGACCTCCCTTCCTCCCTCCCTTCCTCTCTCTCTTCCTCCCTCTCTTCCTCCCTCTCTTCATCCATCTCTTCCTTCCTCCCTCTCTTCCTCCATATCTTCCTTTCTCCCTCTCTTCCTCCCTCTCTTCCTACCTTCCTTTCTCCAACCACACCCTTCCTACCACCTCGATGCCGGCGAGGACTAGAGCGGCCACGGTGTAACTACCTCGGTGAACTACGCTCCTAGATACAGGCCTGGATGAGTGATAGTGGTTGAAATAGTACGGTGGGGCCCCAAAAGCCACTCACTGGTAGTCCTTTCAGACGTCCCAACCACTACCCTCTCAACGGGACCTGTACGGGCGGCATAGTCGGCAGGCGAAGGGATCAACTACGTACACAAGTGGGTATGTACGCAAGCCACCATACAAGAGTACATCAGAGCCACACCATCTAGAAAGAAAGGAAATATACCAACGCCATACGGCAAGATTCAAATGACCTAGATAAATCTATAATTTAGGATAACTCCTCATACATCACACATCAGTATCATGCAGGCGGCAAACAAGATCCGAGTACGGATAAGAAGCAAATAGGCATAAGATGCGGAGAAAATAAGCACATCCCAACTACAGGTCTCGCGGATCCCGTTCCGAATCTCTACACCGAGCGATCGTTGCCCACATCATGACTTCTTCCACCCGATGTCGTCACGAGAAGGTACCATTCATCTGAATCAAGAATTTATCGTGTGAGACCCTAAGAATTTTCGGCAAGACTTAATGCCTCTAAAGGGACACAACCAGGGTGACGAATTGCAGCAAAAGATAAAACCTAGCAATTCTGAGATAACGCTAACCATCCGCCTAACCAATGATGAGCGGATGTCCAGAAATTAAGTACAACGATTATAATGGTAATCTCATCCGATCCATCCTCCTCACCTTTACCAACAAGGAGGCGGACGAACAACCCCCATCCGTTGGCAATTTTATTAACCATTCCATGAGTATTGCACTATTTACTAGTCAAGTTACTTTAGTCGATTAAAGCGGTACTTTAGTTATGCTTGTCTATGATCAAGCGTGCTCCAAGTCGTCCATATCCATGGACACGGCTTTGAGAAAGTTTTACGGCGGTGCACCAATAGCAACACACGCTCGATCAACCTCGGAAAAACCAAATCAAAACCCAACGAGGCTTTCACGATTGAACAATCACAAGATTCAGAAATATTTGAGGGCCACCCTTAAGTAGAATCCATAGCGAGTAAGCAAGCCCGAGCGGCCTCAAGGTTTGGCGGACGGTGTGAAACGGGAACCCCAAAGCGGGCTTGTCGACACCCGAAATCGTGGTCCGATCCTAAGCGATGCGATTACCTCGCTGTCGTAAATAAAGCGGTAAAACATGGCATAAGTACAGGATCGTAAATAAAACCTCAAACTAGTTTGTGGCCCCAAGAAATAAGACGGAATCAAGCTCGGCGGGGGTCCCATATACCTCCGGATGTGGATAGCGCGATAAATCAAGGAACAGGAATCAAGTACTCGGGGTCTTACGGGACACAAGTGAGCAGGAAAAACCAAATAGCAGATATTGCTCACCGGTGCCACTTTCTTTAGTTATCCCAGAACTACTCAGGTTAAGTTGTTTAGGTACCTCATTGTCCATCAGACTCTCACAAACCCTACACATGCTGTTCTACGACTCGCATGGCTCAAACAACTCCTATAGTAGTGGCTCATGGGATGGAGGAAAACAAGCTTGGTGGGGTTTAAAAGTAAGGCAATGCATACTTGGGATTCAATTTAATGCAATCGCGACTCAATGATGCAAGAATAAGATAGGGGCAATAGGTACTGTATGTATGCAAGCATGTGGTAGTGCTTGCCTGGTGTCTCTGTTGAAGCAAAAGACGGTTCTGGGTAGTGCTCCTGGTTCTCTTGATACAACCCACCTTTCGGTCTATCAGAAAAACCAAACAAACAAGGCCAACATGAATATAGAGCACAAGCATTGGAATTAAATGCGTCAAGCAAACAATCATGCCATGATGAATGATGCACAAGTTGCATGGCAATAAGTAGCATGGCATGGGTGAGGTGTGGAGGACAAGGAAATAACATTTGAATTGGGTTTTAGTCATGTTTTGTTGCCATAATAGTTGCTGTTCATTATATTTTTATATGATGCATGCTGCAATTGAAGTCATGGATAGCATAAACAGAAAGGTCTCGTCGAGCTGATCAATTTAGACTATTTATTTGCTAAATTTGGAATTGTAAAACCAAAGTTATTAATTGCTGAAAATCCAGTGGCATTTGATGTAATTAACATAACTTGGAATTTTACTTGTCCAAAATACAAAATAGATGGCATATTTAGAATCCTCTCATTTTTCTGAATCAAAAACATATATTATTTGCCCAATTTGGAATTAGCATGTGAAAGTTATTAAAAATCTGAGTAGAATTTAAATTTTGAAAATATTTAACAGATTTTGAATTCAAACAGCATCTGGGACGTTTATTACACAGCCTCAACTAGCCTGAGTCGCAGACAGGTGGGTCAGGGATTTTCTCTGGCCCACACGGCAGTGCTGAGCAAAACTGCATCATGGGTTCATTTCAAGAAAACCGAGCATCTTAGCAAGCAACAGCGCCGACAATGAGGCCAAGCTGGACGCGGGTTGATGAACCAAACGGCCAGGGCTAAAAGCGAAAGGACACGCGGGCTACTGGCGAAACGAGGCGGCAGGTGGCAGCGAGGGGAGGCGGGTTAACCCAAACCGGAGCCTTTTCCCAAGATCCTGGCGGTGGCTGGTGAGCTCGGCGTGAGGCGGAAAAGCGGGATGCCTATCGCAAAACGACCGCTGTCGGACGACAGCGGCGCAGCGCTGCTGGCGCTGGCGGACTTTGGCCGTCGTTAAGCGGCCTTTGCTCAAACGACACGGACTAAAAGCGAAAAACGAAGAGGGTATTTGGGCCTACAACTTGGTATAGGGTGCTAGCGGAGGCGGCTCGTGGCGTCTTGAGGCAGGATCAAACTTGCTCGGTCTGCTGCTGCGGCGCTGATACCGGCAGCAGCAGCGGCCTTGGCCTTCAGCGATGCAGCGACGCGCTGGCGGAAGGTGAGGATGTTGCAGGGGCGGAGGAGCTCACCAGAGCTTCGGCGAGTCGGTCGGCAGCGCGGACGGTGATCACTGGCGAGGCTGGCGTGGTACGTCTGGCGTTAGGCACGCAGCGGCGGGGTTCCTCCGGCGAGGCTCCGGCGGAATCCTCGCGACCTGGGCGTAGCAGGGAAGGTCGTCGACGCTCCTGGTTCTCTGGGCTGCCTTGGCGCGCTCGGGATCGACGCGGCTGCAGAGGTGGGCGCCGATCTAGGGTTAGAGCGACATGGCGAGCTGGGGAGGAAGAAGGAAGAGAGGGGGAAAAGCAGAGGGGCTGGGGCTACCTGGGGATCTGGGAGGAGGCTAGGGCGGAGGGCGAGATAAGATCGAGGGGTGGTAGATGGCGTGGGGAGGGTGATGTTGCACCTCACGTGCATGGTGTGGTGTGGTGGCGTGGGGGCGTGCTAGGTGGGGCCAGGCTGCAGGTGGGCTGGGAGGTCGAGGCGGTCGAGCTAGAAGAGGGGCTGGTAGATAAAGAGAGGGAAGAGGAAGAGGGTGGTACGGTCTAGGGTAGATGAGGGCTTCTTTGATGAAGAGAGGGAGTAGATAGGACATGGGGTAGGGGGCTAAACTAGAGAGGGGTAGCTAGGTTCTTTGCTAGCTAGGGTTTAGCTAGGGTGGTTAAGGGTATGGTTTTAGCTAGGTAGGGATTAGGGTTTTGGTTTAGAGAGGGAGAGGAGATGGCACTATAGTTTTGATCGAGCACACTTCAAGCATGCACTAGCAAGATCAAGCAAGAAAAGAGGGAGATAAAGAGGGTGAGATGGTCAAGGTGATGATGTGGATAGGATCATGCATGTCCCATTCCAAAGAACAAGCATAAACCAAACAAGGGTGGTATGATAGGGCATGCTCATTAGCACATGTGTGTGCATGGGACAAGGGGTAGGGTTTTAGCTAAAGGGGAAAAAGAGGGAGAGCTAGGGTCTTGTGCTAACCAAACTAGATCAAGCAAGGTAGAAGGAATCCATTTAGAATTCCAACAAAACCAAAAGCTAGGAAGAGGGTACTTGCATGGCCCATGCAAGACAATTAATGCCCAAATTATCCTTGTGAAAACAATGATATTATGATGGCATTGTCCACATGCATTCCCACAAGGTGGGCAAGGCCAAGCAAAAGATCAAGGATGGATCCAACCAACAACATGGCTAGGGATAACTCAATAAAAGCCAAGCCCATATTATTGGATGGTGGAATTATAAGGTGGTGAAAGATAAGGTGGTGGAGTCAAAGAGATGCCCCAACTCAACTTGGGCATTTAACAATTTAGTAAGAACCAAATACAATATCAAGAGGCAACTACAATTAACCATGCACATGAGATAAGAACCAAACAAGAAAAAGGTTTTATATGATGCTCAAATGCAAGGGGACATGATGACATGAGCATGATGTGATGATGATGCAACAATTATATGTTGGAAGTGGCCCTTTTATTATTATGACATGTAGCATTACAGGGGTTAGACAACTGGGATGCTACACACGGCCTCCCGCACCTCCCTGCCACGGCCATGCTCCGGCGAGGTGACACGACTGCGTCGGCGATGCACGGACCCGATTGCTTTTGCAATTCAAAACGAGGGTGTTTTTTGCATTTTTTTTTTGTTTTTTGAAAAACACATCCGTGGCGCACCCTGTACCCCTAGCCGTGGCGCACCTGGTAGTGCGCCACGCCTATCTCGACACAATCGTGGCGCACCATGCGATCGCCACGACTATGAACTCGTAGCCTTGAGGCCCGTGGCGCACTAGTGCGCCACGGAAGGCCTTTTCAGGTGCGCCACGAACAGGCGTTTTCCTAGTAGTGCCAATTGATACATCTTCCACTTTTTATGTTTACTTGTTGGAAACCACTATTACCTTTCATACCATACAGTTAATCCTTTGTTACAGCAAACAGTGAGATTGACAACCTCACTGTTCGTTGGGGCAAAGTCTTGAGTTTGTGTTGTGCAGGTCTCCAAGTTGCTAGCAACACCTTTGAGTCGTTTCCTTTCTCCTACTGGTCCGATAACCTTTCTTCCTCTTGGGGTCTCCCAACGAAGTGTTCACACACTCATCAGATATCCCATGTGTTGTAGTATTTTTGAAAATTTGAGTGGAGATATTTCGCCACGTCTTTTCTGTAGATTTTTCTAAAACTAAACCCCATCTAGCACTAATAAAACGGAAAAAAAATGTGAAAAAACTTTGGGAACTCTTTTTATCCCTTTTGTTTCCCATGCCAAGATGCACCTAGCTATATGCAAAAATGGGACACATTTTCATAGAAGGAGCCATGTAATTAGCCATATCTTGGTGTTTTGGCATGAAAGTTAGGATAAGTGATAGCAATTTTTCAGAAGTCCTTTTAAAAATAATTATCATAAGTAGGGTTTTGTATCTTTCCTGTGAACCAAGTCACATAAATGGACTCTTTGCATTGGATTTCAATTTTTCTAATAATTCTATTTTTTTCTTTGATTATTTAAAAATAGGGTCAAAATTGGCGGCATGTGAATTCATAGCAAATGGTTGATATTTTCAAATTTCTTTGTGGATATTGTATGGAACCACTTTGGGTACCTTGAAATAATTTTTGCTAAAATTTTGGACTAAATTAGAGCACAACTCTAGTTCAAATTTGAATTAATCCCTAGAAATCGTCCATAACTCATTTAAATCAACAAAAGTACTTATAATTCTGTAACAATCAAGGTACCTGGGATTTTGACATCCCATGTATTATAGTATCTTTTGGAAAATTGAGTGGATCTATTTCAAGATGTATTTTGTATAGCTTTTTCACAAACTAAATCCCATTTGGCACTAATAAAATGGAAAATTAACTTTTGTTGACAAAAATGTGGAAACTCCCTTATCACTTAGGGTTAATTATTGGTTTGCTACTAGATTGCGCCATATACTCAGTTTTTCCACTAGCGCGGAATGGTGCTTATTTTGCCACTACCTCGAGCACAGCTGCACACTACTATGGCGAGGCCAACATGCTAGTTTAAATGAGCATAACAATTTAAAAAATTTAAAAAATGAAAAACCTGCGCACATAGTTTTCTTATGTCATATACTAACGATTTAAGTTGATAAACAAGGTCTACATACATTCAAAAAAAATGTTTTTTGTTTAAATGTATGTATACCTTGTTTATCAACTTTGAAATGTATGTAGACATGCGCACCGGGTTCCTTCTTTGGCCTGACGAGCCGCCGACATCGTGACAACGTGCCAATGACCTCCTCCTCCATGTGTTGCTCTCGTCCACACCATACGGAGATCTACTTCATCATCTTGGCGGATGCACTGATGGATATCTACCGCCATCTAAATCCAATCTAGCCGGTGATCTCGGAGTGTTCGTGTCTTCATCGACACATGCCGGCTTTGTCCATGTGTTTGCACGGCAGCTAGTTTTGGAATGGCCGCTATGGTAGTTTGGCTTAACGGGGTCACCTTCTATCTATTGGATTGTGCCATGCACATTAACCCTATGGCTTTGTTTACCTCTAGGGTATTTCCAACCCCTTGGAGTTTGGGGATTTGAGGGGATTTGGTGAATCCCTCCCTTTCACCCAATACTCACATTTTCCATAATTTCCCCATATTTCCCAATCCACTCTGTTTACTTCGATTTTGGGGAATGGGAGAGGACTGTGAAGTATTGAGCTTGATCAGAAAAACTAAAACTTTACCTCTACATGGACATAGTGGCTCAAATAAAAATCAAATCTTTTCACTAAATATATGAATTCTATTCAATCTTTGGACTGAATGAATTTGCACAGAGCTTAAACATCTACTTTTGTGGAGTTTAAATATTCCCAACAAGCAAAACAAGTTATGCATTTATAAAACATTATTACAACGCGGTCATGGGCACATTTTTTTGGAAAATAGTATATATTAATATCACAGGGATACCAATTACACCCTGCCTCTGCAACAACGCATGCCCTAGCGTCCCTACGGATGCACACATCTCAGAAAAAACAAAAAAGAATTACAAAAAAGAAAAGTCCCGCTACAGAGAACTAATCCTCAAAGCAACGACACTGACAACATCAGAACAACACTAGTAGTCCTCCACTTCAATAACAACGCCTTCAAGAAGGAAACAGTGCCCAAGCGTCGTCGTTGCCCGATTAAAGATCATAGGTTTTCACCCTGGAGAAACTCCTTGCTCACAAAACAATGCCTTCAACAAGGTCATTTCCAGGCACAACCAGTTAACGTCAGACCTTGGATTTTCACCCTGCAAGATAAGACTGAGAACTCCCCCTGTGTTGTCTTCCCGCATCAACAGCCGCTGGAACGAGTCCTAGATCACGCAGCCAGTTCTCCATCGCCACAAGAACAAAAATCACCATCGCTACCCTCATATTTCTGCTTTCCTGATATTCTCCGCATCTGACTTTACCATGGTGATAACCCAAAAGTATAGGGGATCGCATCCAAGTACTAAAAAATCCTAGGCATATGCTCCAAATATATTTATAATGCTCGCAATGAGAACTTGCACAACATCTTCTGTCCATTCAGCCCGTGCCAGCGGTGCCTCTAGGAAACTACTGGCAATTAAGGTGCTCCTTTTAATAGAGCACCGGAGCAAAGCATTAACACTCCGTGAACACATGTGATTCTCGCACCACAGCCACCCCTTCGGTTGTCCCAATTATTGTCACTTTGAGACCTTTGGATCCTAACAATAATATATATACATAACTTGCAGATAAGATCACAAACAATAATATCATAATCTCTACTATATAAAAAAAAAGAACGTTCTGTTTTCTGTCACTACTTTAAAGGCTTCGTCGCGCTTTCTCTGGTTTCGCGACCACCCAGGTATCCCTTCCCGTTGAGTGCTCTCCCGTGATTATTTCCTTCCTCCCGAACCTCTCGTCCCCTATATGCCGCCCCGCCGCATACGCCTCAACCTCTCCAGATCGCCATGCCCCTTCTCTAGATCGCGTATCTCACTACCATCGAATGGAGCTGTTCATCGCCACCTGTTCCCGAGCTACAATCCCCATCCTTCGGCCTCCTTCTTCCCACGCGCCGAGCACATATGCTTCACCCCCCGACACCGGCGACCTCGCCTCCGACCACCACCGCAGCTACACTCCTCTCGCTAGTCCCTTCTTTCTCTCCCTGCCCTAGCACTGGAAATCGGGATTGTGGCGGATGGCGCAGGCGGCTGAGTCTCAGGCACGAGGGAAGGATCCTACACGCAGCCAGACCCATACTTGAATCGTACATGACTTCGTCACCAGGTCAAACCCAGAGCCGTACTACTCTGACAAGCCAACAACACGGTATGCACCATCAGCCTTCTCTTTGCACATTACAAAATTTTCTGTTTCTTATTTCATGGTGTTGGGCACTGCACTGCAGTGTTTGTGTTCGACGAATTGCAAATTTGCAAAGGCTGCAATACTGCTAGAAATAATTTCCTCGGGGATAATCAAACTTCTGGTCCAATGAATTGATAATATCTACGGATACAATTAATAATTGTTATGTAGGTCAATTGCCTCATGGACTGATGTGTTATTCTGCAACTACCTTCTAGATGCAAATGTTTCTTAAACTAACTGTTTTCCTTTCTATATTGGTGTATAGTTAATCGCATTGAGGCTTAAAACGAGCAGTTTGACATGTGGATGCAATTAGATGTCGCTACTGATATCTATCCAATGAGTTTTAAAAATTCACCATGGTTTTAGCTCCTAAGCTGAATCTGGATGGGACTCCGGACTCTGGTTACTATACACGGTAAAGTAATTTAATTCTTCTTTGCTAAGTAGGACATAGAATTAAGGGGCTACTAAATGATGCGAATGTGGCTCGTAGATTGTTACTTGCTTCACATTGACTTGCGTTCATGGAGGAAAATGTTTAGGGTAGGAAACTTTGTGCAAGTTTTAGATGATTTTTTTTTGGTCTTTATCTTGGTGGTTCAGACAATTTCAGATGGTGCCTATGCATTAGTACCTCTTCTTTTCTTGGTATCTCTCCACGTCCAGTTTATAAGAAAATACCCTAAATATTTCTCTCCTTGTTGTTATGACAAGTCCAGTAATGTTGTTATATGTATACAAATGTTCTGAGTACTGTACTATTATGTTTAGGACAGTGCTAGGCGTTCCCCGGGGGATTTCTGGTTTTCATCCCCCGGGTCCCCAGCCAACCACGTGTCATCTATCTGGATTCAAAATCCCGCTTTTGCTACATTTGCTTCACTTTTGCTACATTTGCCCCGCTTTTGCTACATTGTAGCAGAAAACGTTTCGGTCTAGAAAAATAAAAACAAACTGGACCTCGCCGGAGATTTCGCCGGATACCTCGCCGGCGACCGTGTAGCAAAAAAGTTGTGCTATTGTAGCATATCCGACCTCGCCGGAGACTCTCGCCTGAAATATCGTCGCCGGAGACCTTGTAGCTAAATGTTTACACTAATGTAGCAAGATCACAAAACAGTTGTAGCAAAAAAAAATTTCTAGTGTAGCAAAAGAGGACATCGCCGGAGACAGCGTCAGAGACTCTAGCCGAATAACTCGTAGCAAAACCGTAGAGATTGGTTGTAGCAAAAAAATTGTACAAAAGTAGCAAAAAATATATGAATATATAGCAAAAATAATATGCTAAGGTAGCAAAACGCTCTTATCTCCTGACTCGCGCCATGGATAGCAGCACAGGTCGCCGCTCGTAGCAACGCCGCGCTCCGCAGGTAGCAGAACCTCCTGCCATGTGTAGCAGTGTCGTGTACCATGGGTAGCAGAGTCGCCTGCCACGTGTAGCAGCGTCATGCCCATGGGTAGCGGAGCCGCCTGCCATGTGTAGCAGCCTATACGTGTGTATGAGCTTTGCGGCTTGGTGATGAACCAAGCGGCAGGGCAGACCACGGCGAGGCGTCTCGAGCGAGCGGCGGCGCCCGGCAGAGACGGGGAACCCCTTGCGGCGAGGGAAGGCAGAGCCGTGGCACGACCTTGGCGGCCGGCGGCCGGACAGGAGGTCGGAGGTGGGTAGCACGCGCGACCGGCGACGGGGAGGCAGGGCGGCCGGAGGAGAGAGGGTCGGGCTGGCGAGGTGGCGGCGGAGGAGCGTGCTTTCGCCGGCGGCGAGACCGGCGAGGAGGGCCGCGGGCGGCGGCGGGAGTGGGAGGTCGCGGGCTGCGCTCGGAGGCAGCGGAGTGGAGAGCAGGGCGCGCGTGGCGGGCACCGGCCGCGGCAGGCGAGCAAAGGGCGAGCGGGGAGAGGCAGACGGGGGAGAGAGAGGGGCGAGACGGGAGGTGGGAGAGAGAGGAAGGAGACGGGGGTTGGTGGCGCGGGTTGGGGACGGGTGCGGGTCAGTTGGGGTCCGGACGGGGGTGTGTGGAGGTGGGGGTCGGGACACGCGTCAGCGCGAGGAGCCGGGGGACGCGACGACGCGATCCCCGGGGGACAGTATCATTTTCCTTATGTTTATGATATTTTCACATCAATAGCTTGTCCAGGAATGTCCCTTAAAGAGTTGTATTTGAGTTGGATGAGAGGCCTGTAGGAATTTAGAAATTCAGGTCAGCCTCTTCCCGAGTTATTATGTGCTAGCACTTGGCGATCGTTGACCTCAAAATCGGGCTTGTTGTATGCTGGAGTTTGAGTGGGATCCCACCTATCAGCTCCGTGGATCATCGAAGTGGAGGAGCGCCACCTATCAGCTCCACCTGGACCGGCCCGACGATTGGATCCTGTTCAGGAAGGAGACCATGATCTCGTGCCACTCGCTCGCCAAGCCCGCCTCTATCGCTAATAAGGTCGAGACACAAATCACATGTGCCGAGAGACTGCAGAACAGGGCCAAGTGGTTGTCGAGCGGATCTACCTATACCTTGTGGCTGAGGCCGCTGATGCCAAGTCTTCCTCCATCTGACCTAGATCTGGTTTGCGCCATCCCTCTTAGTTGTTCTGGATCTGAACGAATCAAAGGTAGCGCCAACTATAGAGAACGCATCTTCGTGTTTATATAAGTTTGCTTTTTAGAACACAAACATCCTTGCGCATCACTAAATTCTATTTTAACCCGATAGACATTTCTTACAGCTGGTCACAGTCATATGACGAGCAGCTATGATCCTGCAATTCAAGTTCTCGCTCCAGGTCTTGACATTTACTTAAGCAAAAGTGTATTATTTTGTTCTCGGAATACGACACACTGATTAACAAGTTCAGTATCTAGATCTCCTATTTTTTATGTGCAATTGACAAAATAGTAGTGGCAAGCACTACTATTTTGTCCTCTTAATTTCGTATGACATGAAAGTCCTAGCTGTTTAGAATACTTAAAGTGCAATGTTATTTGAGCGGACCATCATATTTTGAAGATTATCGTAATTTTCTTGCATCATTAATATCAGAATTTCCTCCTAATTTCACATGCTACTCAAGTTTGAGTTTGAACCTGAACTGTCACGTGTAACATTCTACGGTTGCTAACAACTCACGCCAATGGCACAAAACGCTGCTGATCATGCAAGTTGTGTTTATGCTATTACTTTCTCTGACTCTTTGAGGTGTCTCGTTGCATTGGAAGTTAATAATTTGTTTTTGCAAATTATTTAGTTTGTAGTTCTGACCTAAACTTTTTTTAGGACCTGAACACTCTCTCAGTCTTGCTCAGGTGATTTGATCGGGAAGCTAGATGATTTGACAAATTCTTCTTATCGTGGTCTCTGCTATTCTAGGGATGTGAGATGGATACAAATTTTACACAACCTGGTTGAAAATAGAAGGAAAGTAAAGGGGGTATATTAAGCAGTCCATTTGCATGGGTGGATGATACCATCCAGTCCGTAAGTTTGCATGACTTTGATTTGAACAAACAACAAATTAAATGTACTCTATTTATGTTACACGAACCTTCTCTCTATGAACATTTATGTGTAACTGGAGGCCAAGCCGGGCCTCTAATCGGAAGGGGCAGTGGAGACTGAGATTATTGTAGGTAAGCATGACACTACTATAACAGAAAACACCGCCATTTGTTAACGCTGATGCACATAATTTTTTATTATTACTTACATTGGCATATTGAAGGTGATGCTAATCGTCACCTGCATCAATCTTTTTGAGGAAAGAGTTAAAAAGAGGCCAACACGAGATGCATTCAGTGCGTAAGATGAATGTTGGAGGAGAGGAAGGGAAACGTGCAATGCTACATGATTGCTGGTGAGGAGGAAATTAAACAACGAGTAGACTGGGTTCTGGGAATTGATCCGAAGACAATGATATATCACCTCTTTAATCATTATTGACGACTTTGTTTTCACACTGCCTTTTGTGAGTTAATCTGCAGGTGAAGAGCCATCACATGAAGAGGAAATGGTACTGTATATTTGATAGAGGTGTGTATAATGGTGGCTGGGAGATACAAATTGGTATTATGTAGATCAATCAGTTTAGGAGGTTTCACTTCAGTTCAATAGGTAATACGCACAATATTCATTCAACTTATAGGACAGGGTTACAGGTGATATCGCTTGTGATTCCGCTTCTCTAAAACTTGAGCTGGACATGTAAGGTGGATTGGTTGTTGTTCTAGACCATGCACCGAGCAGAATATTATGGATAATACTTTTCACTTCGAGATTCTGAAGAATACCAGATGGTCTAATATGTCAACTGGAGATTTTGTTTGATGTTTCATATGTTGTACTCAGTTTACTTCACAACAAGAAAACTTCACTATCTGTTTTCTCTGTTACTATCACATGAGTGATTCTGACTTATCTATATTTATGCTTTTATACTTATTTACTCGAATAATCAGCAGTACGTACGTGTATGTATCATCTGAAATCAGGTTACCTTTTAGGCATTCACTTGAGAAGTTGGTATGGAACCAAATGAAATGGCGCGACGATCTATAAAGGAGAGATCTTGGAGGCAACACATTCCGCTGGAAAATTTTCTGACATGGGCATTGTACACTTGCACCTTCTCATGAGGATTCTTAAAAGGTATTGCAAATGGAATCAACATGAGGATGCTCAACATGATTTCGTTTTTAGTTAAGTGAATTTTTCTTTTCAAAGTTTCTGACCGAAGGTTGTGTCCGCCTCTGCTGGTCATGGAGAGGACCAGGAGCCACTTGCTAGATTTCCGCTGGGCCGCTACTCCATAGGAGCACATCACTTGCGAGCGAGCCACCTAAGGCTGTGATGCGGCGCAAATCAAGGCAGCGTGGCCATGGATTTGATTGTTTCAAGCAGCTGAGAACAGAAAATCATTGTTTAAAAATTGTTGCCTGCCTAATTTGATTGTGTTCTTGATCCCGATCGTATTCTTCTATCTACTCATGGTGGGTGATTATTTTGATACATAATATAGCTAATACCTGCATCTACATCGCTAAGCAGACAACAAAAGGCTGTGAAACCTGCAACTGGCTCTGACTACAATGGCGAAGCATTGCGGCTGGCTTCATGTCTGACTAGGAGGAAACACCCGACTGATGGATCCGTGATGGAGGGGAGCACAGTAGGTTCATGAGTAGTGGGCAGCTGTGGGGAGGGATGGGGTGAGAGGTGGTGGGCGTCAGTGGTTCACTAGGTTCTGGGCGTGGGCGACACGCTACAGCAGCAGCTCATCGTCCCCTCTCATTTTCAATTTTGATGAGGAGTTATTTGAATTCAGATGCATTTTACCACTGAAGTCAGTTGCAATAGAATAGAGAAATTTGGTTTCATGCATCGTGTTCGCATATAATTTGTGCAGGATGTGGTGACAGCCAAGTGGCACTAGCTGAACACCATCTTGTTGTGCTCTCGCTGGATCTGGCTATAGGACATCCCTCCCATGTATTGCACCTACTTTGACAGATCAAAGAGCCATCCCTAGGTGAACACTTCTATCTTCTGAAGGTAACATTCAGGTTTCGAAATTACTGCAACTACTTGCTTGGACCTCTAATGTGATGTTTAATTTCATGGGCATGCAGCTTATGGTGGGTGAAGTGTGACGGGGGGAGGATGGTGTCTGATTTTGCTCATTCCGGATAGGTATTGGCATGTTATATATTATAGCTTCTTTGATGCTGGAAGCGTAACATTCGGCTTGTTCTTTAATATATTGTGCTTCTCTGCACAGTTCTTCATGCAAAATTTTAACCTATGTACCGCAAGACATTTATAAATGTGTAGATATGTCAAACATTTGCAAGCAGTCCACTTGTTTTTTGTGAATGCCTTGGAGTTTAATACATATCATGAATTGACATGTTCCTTTGAAAGTTAACATTTCCGGCTGCTGGTTGTTCTACCAGTCTTCCTTTGATATTTCCAGATATTCCTTGACCACAAGGAAACGCATTCATAAAAAGGACAGAGGAAATTCATACATTGAATGACGAGGAGGAATTATACGACCAGAAATTTTACTTCCTCACTTGTGTCGCAAATGAACAATTTTTTGATTTGAGTATATATATAGCTTATTTCAACAAGCAAGTGGATAAGGCTCGGTCGGAACATCTCAATCTAACAGCAATTTATTTTCATAGCTTTTGTAAATAAGTACATGAAACATGGTATTGTGTAAATGTGTATTATATGGTTATAAAACGCAAAAAAATATTTGAATGTAAGCATTGGAAATCATCTTTCCCGTTGCAACGCACGGGCATGTTTCCTAGTGATTCAATAATAAGTTCAGATCGGAGATCATGACACTCGGGTCCTAGTGACAAGCATTAAGAACGACAAGTTGCAACAAAGTCAAATAGCACTAATAGAGATACTAGGCACTAAGCCCTAACAGATCTTATTCGATTACATGATAGAACTCATCCAATCCCTACCATCCCCAAGCCTACAGCGGGGGATTACTCACTCATGAATGAGGGAAACATCGGTGGTTGATGGAGATGCGTTGGTGATCATGATGGCGATGATCCTCTTCAAATTCCCCGTCCCGGCAGGGTGCCAGAACGGAGTTTCTGGATCCGAATCTTGGTTTCTGGTGGCGGTGGTGGAGCGGGACTCTTTCTGGAAAACTATCGAATCCTCTTCGGTTTTTAGGTCGAAAGGCAACTTATAGGCGGAGAGGGAGGCCGAGGGGGTGCCTGGGTTGGCTGCACCCCCTCCAGGCGCGGCCAGTGGTGGTCCCGCGCCTGGGGTGGTTGTGGGCCCCCTAGGCCTCCTCTCCGTCTCGTCTTCTGGCTCCATGGATCTTCTGGTGAAATATAATTTTTGGCATCTTTTCCGGGATTTTTCCTGATAGTTGATTTTCTGCACAAAAACAAGACACCAAGGTAATTCTGCTAAAAACAACGTAAGTCTGTGTTAGTTGTATCCAAATCACACAAGTTTAGAGGAGAAACAATATCAAAGTGTTCGAAAAAGTAGATACGTTTGGACGTATCAACTCCCCCCAAGCTTAGCTTATTGCTTGTCCTCAAGCAATTCAGTTGAAAACTGAGTGCGATAAAAGAACTTTCACGAACACTTTGCTTCATATGATGTAAATATTCTCAGCACAGTAGTAGATGCTTAGAAAATTCATAATAAAGAGTATGTAACTAAGTCTACTCAATAGTCATTGCAAGCTATAAAGAGAAACCAACTCAATAATAATAAGTAGCATGAAACATAAACATAAGCAACATTGCAATGCTCATAATAAGGTATGATAGAGTGGTATCTCGCTTGCCTTTGTTTGAAGGGCACAATATAAATGCCAAGGCACCTCTGAAGTTCACATGAAGACTAGAAGTAAATATATCAGAGATACAAGCAGCAAAGTCATGACATAATTAACCAAGTTTTGAAACAAACACAAGAATGACAAGTATGCTCTCAAGAAGGTGCTCATAGAATAAGTGGTGACTCAACAAAGTTGTGAAAATAGTTTTGTGAAGGTTTGAAAGGCATCCAAATGCTGAAAGGAAGGTACTCATTAGCTTTGAGCTCTCATTGCCCCTATCATAGGCATCTTCATATGGTTAAGGTGAAAGTAAGGTCCAGTATGAGTTATATGCTTGACAGACCATAGACTGGAAATCCCAAGTCCCTTGAGTACGAGGGCCGCTCCGCATGCTACTCAACTTTGGTCACCTCGAAGTTCTTGTCATTGTAAATACATGCATATCATCGAGAACCGCCAACGGGGTACCCCTTGCACATGGTACATGAGCTTTCCCATAACCAAAATGACAAGGCAAGCAGACAATGAGCATATCGGCAATCTTTTTATTTACCATATGCATAGCTTTTTATTGAGGATGCTTCATAGATGCTCATTATGGTCATGCTATAAGGTTCCACCATGATTAGGCATGGCTTAGGCTAGCGGCCTAGGCGTTTCTCTAACACAATGTATAGACTCCATGAACTCACAAGCTCTCCTTTTATTTCACATTGTCGACATTCGTAAACAAAAGATCAAGGTATCAACTGGATGAGATATCCAAAAAAATATTGAAAGCGTCCCCATGACAGCACGGTTCTGTTGACTCCCATCATATAATTAGCAAGCATATAACTTTCATGGACAGGTCACAATGGTTTAGAATTATTAAGTGCAAGGAATAAAGTGTGCCATCAAGTTCGTGAGAGCTTTACTAACTAACTTTCTCAAAATAGACAAAAAAATATTTTGGAAGAAAACACGGCATACATCAAATATGCACTGAAGTAGCAAATGATGCTAATAGGTAGGTATGGTGGACACAGCTGGCAATATTGGTTTTGGGGAGTTGGAAGCACAGGTAGAGCACATACTCAGTGCAAGTGAAGGCTGGCAATAGAGAGGGAGCGACAAACTAGAGAGCAATATCTGTCATAATCATGCTTGCAATAAATAGGACTAATTATGGCATGAAAGTGATACAAGAACTCTGAGGCCAAATAAATCATCGAGGCTTACCGACTATTGATTAGTCATATGCATGCGTGAGCATGTGCCAAGTCGATGTAACACCCTCAGAATCGGCCATATGCAAGTTTTAGCGAAACTCGCCAAACCCGCATAGAAACGATTCGAAGGTGCCCACTAGGCACTTTCGTGCGGGTGGAAAAACAAAGTAATAACATTACACAACAGTCCTCGATGGGACCCACAGAACAGATATATATACAACAGCGACTCAAAGAGTCAAGAATACAAATACACGGTACAAAGATCCAAATCACCTTGAAAACGATGGGGCGTCCGACTACGGACAAGATGCAAATGGGGCTAAGAGCCCCGGAGAATAACCAATGGCGTCCATAACCCCCGCCAAGCGGAAGGGTAACCACGCTAACGGCGTCGATCTCAAAACCTGCTTAAACAAAAGGGTGCGGCAAAGGGCAAAAGGAAAGAGGAGCGTCGATCGAGGCCGATGCAGCGAGGCTAGAATTCGGCGGTCCTCGCCTACATAGGTATGGTGGACTGAGCGGCAGCGGCAGCATGCACTAAACAACCTATAGAGACTCGATACAACTGGCGGTTATCAGAGGGGGTGAGAATGACCTATTCGGATCCATCCTGATACTATCATCAAACAAACCCATCCTGGCGTTTCCCCCTCGAGACCAATCGAGGAAGTCAACCGAGGAACTCACACAGTTGGCAATTTTACTTATTCGGTTATAGTTGCGGCACTTTACTAGTCAGGTTTAGATAATCATCCTGATAAAAATAAGCAGTGGGCACTTTTAGTTAATCATTCCGTTATAGTGGCACTTACTAGTCGACATTTAGCATGAGATAAACCCAAAACCCAGCTTGTTGGTACTTTTACTTAGCCATTCCGTTGTAGTGAAGCTGATTACTAATCATATCGGAAACAAGTCAATTTAGAACAAGAACTTTAGTTATACTTGTCTATGATCAAGCATGCTCCAAGTCGTCCATAACCGCGAGACGGCTTCTAAAAGATTTAACCTGCGGGGTGCACCAAAGTATCCACAGCACTTCAACCCTTTTGCGGATCGTTAACATACATCCATCGGTATGTCGGCGGGGCCTAAGTCACGACGTTCCTGACCAAAGCAAGCACGGGGCCACCCACTAAGTACACCAAGAACGAAGTCGGCGGTCTCCGAGACGGACTTAGGGTTTCGTCAATGGTAAACGCATGTATGCCCCAAACGGGACTGCCGATACAAAACATTCCGCTTCCTAAGCGACAGCGTGCTCCTCGCACAAACGTAAATACATAAGTAGCATGGCATAAGTACAGGATAGTAAAACACCTCAAACTAGTTGTGGCCCCAGACAATACTTTGAAATCAGGTAATAATCGATGGGGGCCCATATCTCACATTGTGGTTAGCGCTCGATCTCGGAACAGTGTCAAGAACTGGTCCTACGAGACACAAGTGGGCGGTCGGAAACCAAAACTTACCTATCACCCAAGATGCCTCGCTTAATTCAATTTTAGTTGTTAAACAGGAATTTAAGTGAACAATAAGTAAAACCATGATCATCTCCAACATCAACATGCGGCAATTCCTCTAACATTGGTGGTACTTGACGACAAGCCAAACACTTGAGCAAGCGACTACGACACGCGGGTCCAACTATCTACCAAACAACAGGTAATAGGGTGTGTCCAAGGCTATATATGGCTGCAATGGATATCACGGGTACGAAACTAGAGCAACGCAACACAGATAGCAATAGATCAACAGGAGGGAAGTAAATACTATAAAAGTAAGATAGGTAGAAAGGGGGAGATTCTCGCCTGAAAACATTGTCGAAGGGTTCAACCGGAGATCGGGGCGAAGCTCACATCAACTCAACGGCCTTATCCGCGAAGAACCAAAACACTAGAAGAAGCACCGGATGCAATATTTAATACACGGCAGAAGATCGGCATGATGCATGTATGATGCATGGCATGGCAAGGATGCGATGCAAGTAGGTCAGTATTAAGCGGAACCGGGGTCCCGACAATTAATTGAATGGTTCAAGTTATTTAGCTACCCGCAAATTAAATGTTGTTTAACAAGGCAGAATGTATTCCGGTTGCTATATGCAAATTTAAATGAGGCCAATATGAGACTAGATTTGTCGCATATGGGCCCCATATTTAATTATTAGGTGAATCGGCATAAGGCCCCAAACCACAGATATGCTGCGAGATGGATGATTAAATATGCAACAAGTTGTTATCATGTTATCAAATAGGGTTTTCGGAAGAGGGTCACACATTAGAGGGCTCGGCGATCTTGGAGGTTCGGGGTTCGGGTCCGGGGTCTAGGGTTCAACGGATCTGGGGTTCGGGGTTCGGCGGAAGCGTTCTCGGATTCCGGGGTAGTTCTTGCGTTCCGGGAAGATGTACTTGGCGGTCTCGGCTCCACCAGGTCGGGCCGATCTTGTCGTCGCGAAGGTCTTGTCGGCCGCGTATTGGTCGGTCTTGGCGTCCGAAGCGGTACTTGTCACACCTGTGATCTTCGGTGTTATGGCGACGATCTTGTCGTTTCAATGTCGGGTCTCAAAAGCGGAGCGAAGCACTTGGCGTTAGCGATCTTGGCGTTCTGGTCTAGTCTGAATCGGGTCTCAAGGGAGAGCTTGGCGTTCATGGTCTTCGCTTCGTGGCGAACTTGTGGATCCGAGATGGAGGCCTCGGCGTTCCGTGTCGTCGACCATCGGGTTCGAGGATCTTCAGACGCACATCCATACCTCCAACACGAGAGTTTGCCTTGAGGCCCGGTCGAGAGAGGACAGGCGTCGTCGCGTAGCAATGACGGGCCAGGCGGACGGTGCGACCTGCCTCCGGCGGCGACGGCGGGCAGCAGAGCGCCAATGGACGGAGAAGGCTCGGCACGCAGCGATGGCGGGCTCGCCGGGAGGAGGGATCGGCGGAGCTGGGAGAAGGCGGCGGTCGTCGCGGCTGCAGAAGGCAGGGCGCTTCGGACGCGCAGGGAGGTGGGACGAGGCAGGCGGCGGAGGAGCCACGCGGGAGACGCGCGTGGCCGGCAGCGTGACGGGCGACGAGCTTGACGGCAACAGCGGCAGACGGGGCGGCGAAGGAGCGGAGCCGGGCGGGAAGACCGAGGCGGCGGGTCGCGTCGAGGTAGGTCGAGGCCGGCTCCGGCGGTCGAACAGCGCCCGGCGACGGGACGGGCGGTGGAGCTCAGGACGCGGTGGGCGAGGGGAGGGACCCGGCAACCGGGCGAAAGCTTGCTGGGCGGCGGCTCGAGCGCGACAATGAGGCGGCCGGAGAGGCACGGCCGCCAGGTTGGTTTCAGTCATGAGCGCGGAAGGATAGGACGGGCGGCGGGTGCGCGGTAGGTGGGGGCCGAGGCGTGCTGGAGGCGGGGCGTGGTCGAGCAATGGGCCGGCGGGTCTGCGCGGCGAGGCGCAGGAGGCGGAGCGGCGAGGTGGGAGGAGGCGCTGGCGGGTCGTCGAGCACGGCGGCGGCGGTTGGTGGAGCACCAGAGGCGGGTGGCGCACGGCGAGGCGAGGAGCCGGGGCCTGGGCGTGAGCCAGCCAGCATGCTGATGCGTCTGAGGAGAAGGAGGAAGAAGGGAGAGGCTGGGAGGAGGCCGCGTGGTGGCCCAGGGTGTGGGACCCGCGGGGAGGTGGAATCGGTTGTGGCCGGCGCGCGTGTGTGTCCTGTGTGGGTTTGAGTGGTGGGGAGAGAAAGGAGAGAGAGAGGGAGGGAGGTAGGCTAGGTGGCTGCACCTGATTGGGTGGGGGAGAGGAGAGGGTGACATGGCAGATTGTGATAGGTGGGAGTGAGGTGGCCAGGGGTGTGGGTAGAGTTGCTTGGGTAGCTTTAGGATTTAGGTAGGGCTGGCAGGGTGGACCGTTTGTTTATACGGGGTGGTCGTTCGGGTCGGGTTGGCCCGTTCGACTGCCCCCCACTAATTAATTAAATAATTTATTTAATTAAAACCGGGCGTTTGCAAAATATTGCCAGACGAAATAAAAAATAAAAAAAATTCCGGAGACCCGGATTGATTTGAATAAAGACGGGCGAGTAATATAGAAAACCAAAATAGGGTTTTTAGCAAAAATGGTTTTAACGAATGGATGCATGCTGATGATATGATGATGCGCAGAGACAAGCCATGCGATAATGAAGATGCAATGCACCAAAAACAACGCGATTTTCTAGTAGTGGTTTTGTGGGATGCCACAGTCGATTCACATGAACAGTCAGAGGAGGATACCACAATATCATACCAAAGTATGAATAAAACAATACAAGCAAACATTCATATGACATGCTACAAACTATTAGCAAGATGGAGCTAATCAAAAGCAAGCAAGAACTACTAAGTATCCATAATGACATACACCTTACACAAACAGACTAAGCATGCTCACAATGATGAGTATATGTACAAAAATGAAACAAATAGAGTTCGTTACCAGACTCTTACCACACCTCGAGTTGTCTTAATCTTCATTATTGCCCTTCACTTGGGTGACTTGAATAATAACATGAAACCAAAATCCATTAAGGACGGCTGAACCCTGCAAAAAACTCACAAAACCAAAAAAGAACAACAAATATTTTTGGTGTTTTCGATTTTTCAAACAAGCCAACAAAGAAAAAACAAGCAAAGCAAAAACAAACCAAACAAAGCAAAAGAAAACCAAAAAAAAAACTAAGACGCTCCAAGAACAACACAACTATGCATGAAACGATAAAAACAAAGTGTCTAGAAAGACCTGAGATTTTTATTGCTGAAGAAGGGGATGCCTTGGGCACCCCAAGCTTTGACGCTTGTACCTCTTGAATATTTCTTGGGGTGACACGGGGTGGCTCCCCCCAATCTTGAGCTTTTGTCCATTCTTTATCTCATTACATCATTCTTTCCTTACACCTGAATTTTTTTTCTTCATACAAAACTTCACACAATCTTCATTAGCAACATTAGTGCATTCAAAAGATAATAGACATTTGGATTTAGCTTTAGAACAACAAAACTTTCACTAAAAACACAAGCTACTGTAGCAACTCCTTCAAAAAGGTCAATTTCCCAAAAAGAACCCAAAAAGGAATCAATAAGAAGCAAATGCAAATAATGGCGGAAATCTGTCAAAACAGACTAGCAGGTAGAAACCGATTTTTTCGAAGATCTTTTGTTACTCAAATCAAAAAGTGTTGAACTAACTAAATTTAGCTAATATACTGAGGGATTTATTCATAAATTTTCAGATCAATACGACTTACATAGACTCCTCATGAATGTTTTTGGTGGAGGACAAAAATCTATTTCGGAACAACAACTCCCCAAATCTTACTTCCCTCTCATTAGAGGTCATTCTTGGCACAAAAAGCAAACAAAAAGGATAAGAAGAGGTCATTACTGAAGTAATAACTTCCAAAACTCAAGGAAACTCCTGGGTTATCTCCCAACAAGTACTGTTTTTAACGCCTTTAAGTTAGGCACGACGAAAAGCAAGTATTGGAAAGGAGAAAAATAAAAGTGAGCAAGTATAACCACTGTGAAAACATTATTATTTTCATTAAAATCCTTTTCTTAACAAGGTTGATCAAGTCTTGTTACCAAAACAATCTTATATGAAACAAAACTTTGCAGTCCACAAGGTGATTATGTTACCTCATACTTGATAGCAATAATCCCAATCATAATAGTTTCAAAAATTTCTTGTAGAATGGGATAATATATTTCTCCGACCTTGATGCTCTCAATATTTTCAATGGAATTCAGGCAATAGCTTCTATCAACCTTCTTGGGGAAATAAATAGTATGCTCTTTGTCATCAATATTGAATGTTACTTTCCCATGATTGCAATTGATGATATCACATGCAGTATTAAGAAAAGTTCTCCCAAGAATAATAGACATATTATCATCTTTAGGTATTTCAAGCACAACAAAAAAAAAGTCAAAACCAAGCAATTATGAGCCACTTGAATAGGAACATCCTCACATATACCAACAAGAATAGTAGTTGACTTATCAGCCATTTGCAAAGATATGTCAGTTGGTATCAAATTTTCTAGCTGAAGTCTCATATAGAGAGAAAAAGACATAACACTAACTCCAGCTCCCAAATCACATAAAGCAGTTTTAACATAATTATTCTTAATGGAGCAAGGAATAGTTGGTATGCCTGGATTACCAAGTTTCTTTGGAACCTTACCATTGAAGGAGTAATTAGCAAGCAAAGTAGAAATCTCCTCATTAGGAATCTTCTTTTTATTAGAGACAGTATCCTTCATATACTTTGAATAAGGAGGCAACTTAATAGCATCAGTCAAAGGAATTTGCAATAATAAAGGTTTCATCCACTCACAAAACTTGTTGTAGTGTTCTTCCTCCTTTTCCTTGTGTTTCTTACATGGAAAAGGCATAAGTTTCTGCACCCAAGGTTCTCTCTCTTTACCATGTTTATTAGCAATAAAATATTCCTTTGTGTACCTAGTGTTCGTAGTGTGCTTCTTAGGTTCTTCCTCAACTTCCTCCTTATCAGGAGACTCATTTTTATCATTACCACTCTTAGTTTCACAATCAGAGACAGATATACTATTAGGATCTACAGCAGTTTCAAGTGGTTCCTCAACTATCTTATGTTTCTTTTTCTTTCTCTTACGAGGACTAGTACTATCTTCACCTTGTTGGGAATCCTGCTCTATTCTTTTAGGGTGTCCTTCAGGATATAAAGGATCTTGAGTAGCTATACCACTCCTAGTTCTAATTCCATAAGCATGTTTATCTCCCGGAGCATTAACTAGCATATCCTTTTGCACCTTAGCAAGTTGATCAAGTTGAGTTTGAACCATTTGGAAGTGTTTACAAAGCATTTTAATATTATTAGAAGTTCTTTCCGCAATATCTTTCAACTCATGGATAGCTCTAGAGTTTTCCAATAAATGATTCTGAACTTGTTTATTAAAATACCCTTGCTTAACAATAAATGTGTCAAGTTCCTCTAAACATTGGTCAGGAGGCTTACCATAAGGAATATCATCTTCATCAAAGTGTTGGAGAGAGTGTACCTCAATAGGAGATGAGTGGGGAATTGGCTTATATAATTCTTCTATAGGAGGTAGATTCTTCACATCTTCAGCTCTAATACCTTTCTCCTTTAGACACTTCTTAGCTTCCTTCACCACTTCATCATTTAATGCAATAACTTCCCTCTTTTTTGTTGTTGGTGCTGGAATTGGTTCAGGAACAACTGGTTCGGGAGTAATAGGCTCAAGTGTATTTAGCTCAGTTGAAGTCCAATCATCATAATTCTTGCTTATTTTAGTCATTAATTCTTCAGCATCTATAGGAGTCCTTTTCCTGAAAACACAATCAGCAAAGCTATCTAGGTAGGTCCTAGAATCATCAGTTAGTCCATTATAATAAATATCAAGAAGCTCATTCTTAGGTAATGGACATCCAGGATGTGCATGAATAAAGGCATAGAACCTTGTCCATGACTCAGGCAATTTCTTTTCTTCTTCCTGTTTAAAATCAAAAAGTCTCTGCAAAGTAGCATTTCTAGCACTGGGAGGAAAATATTTCTGGAAGAAAGAAGCAATCAAGCAATCAGGGCTAACAATGGAACTAGGAGGTAATCTATTAAACCAATCCCTAGCTTCTCCTTTTAGTGAAAAGGGGAAGATCTTAGTAACAAAGTACTTGCGCATCTTAAAATCATTAGAGAATAAAGCACTCATAGTAGAAAGCTCATTCATATGAGCCACAACACTCTCAATTTCAGTCCCACAAAAAGGTTATTTCTCAAAAATATCTAAATAAGATAAATCAAGAGAGAAATCATAGTCTTCATTTTTAATATCTATGGGAGAAGTGGCAAACTTAGGATCAGAGGACAACTTAGGCATAATAGTACGTCTAGCAAGGAGACTCTTAACAGCACTAGTACCATGTGTGTTTTGGCACTCTTCAACAAAATCATCAGTGAACTCAATGTAACCATCATTAATATCATAACTCACTAGACTCGGTGAGCTAACAGTGTAACAATGTCTTCACTAGGAGTTTTGGTATTTCCTAGACTAGCCATAGTAGCATCTAGAAAAGGACCTAATGAACCACTCGCATCAAGCACGAGAAGTAACATCATGAGTATCAAAAGCAGTTTCAGACTCAGCAGTAGTAGCAGAGTGTGTAGCATGTGGATGTGGTGGTGGTGTAACAAGCTTACTTATAATAGACGGTGAATCAAGAGCAGCAGAGGTGTTTAGGACTGTAACTCTTCTTGTAGTGGATGGTAAAATAGGGAACTTTCCATCACGAGACTTCCCCATGATGAAAGGAGTAGCAGTGAACAATAATAGATCCAAGTAAACTTACAAATAAAGCTATGCTCCCCAGCAACGGCGTCAGAAAATAGTCTTGATGACCCACAAGTATAGGGGATCACAACAGTCTTCGCGGGTAGTATTATCCAATTTATTGATTCGACACAAAGGGAGCCAAAGTATACTTGCAAGCCTTAACAACTGAGTTGTTAGTTCAGCTGCACCTGAAAATAGTTCTTGCTCACCGAAGTTTATCAGTAGCAACAGTTTGTTAGTAGCAACAACAACAGTAACAGTGAAACAAGAGCAATAGTAACAGTAACGGTAACAGTAGGATTCGATTGCGGTAGCCATAGTGGGATGGACGGGCATTGCATGGACGAGTCTAAACTTGTAACTTCAAGATCTAGAGCATTGTAGATAAATAATAACAAGCATCCAAGTACTAAACAATCCTAGGCATGTGCTCCAAATATAGTCATACGTGCTCGCAATGAGAACTTGCACAATATCTTCTGTCTAGCCAGCCCGTGGCAGCGGGGTCTCTAGGGAACTACTGGCAATTAAGGTGCTCCTTTTAATAGAGCACCGGAGCAAAGCATTAACACTCCATGAACACATGTGATCCTCACACCATAGCCACCCCCTTCGGTTGTCCCAATTATTGTCACTTTGTGGACTTTGGATCCGGACAATAATATGTGTACACAACTTGCATATAAGATCACAAACAATACTATCATAATGATACAATAATAAGTTCAGGTCTAATATCATGGCACTCGGGCCCTAGTGACAAGCATTAAGCACAACAAGTTGCAACAAAGTCAAATAGCACTAATAGAGATACTAAGCACTATGCCTTAACAGATCTTATTCGATTACATGATAGAACTCATCCAATCCCTACTATTCCCAAGCCTACAACAGGGGATTACTCACTCATGTATGAGGGAAACATCGGTGGTTAATGGAGATGCATTGGTGATGACGATGATCCTCTCCAAATTCCCCGTCCCGACAGGGTGCTAGAACGGAGTTTCTGGATCCGAATCTTGGTTTCTGGTGGCGGCGGTGGAGCGGAACTCTTTCTGGAAAAATATCAAACCCTCCTCGGCTTTTAGGTCGAAAGGCAACTTATAGGCGGAGAGGGAGGCCGGGGGGGGTGCTTGGTGTGGCTGCACCCCCTCTAGGCGCGACCAGTAGTGGGACCACGCCTGGGGTGAGTGTGAGCTCCCCAGGCCTCCTCTCCGTCTCGTCTTCTGGCTCCATGGATCTTCTGGTGAAATATAATTTTTGGCATATTTTCCGGGATTTTTTCTGATAGTTCATTTTCTGGAAAAAAACAAGACATCAAGGTAATTGTGCTGAAAACAGCGTGAGTCCGTGTTAGTTGTATCCAAATCACACAAGTTTCGAGGAAAAACAATAGCAAAGTGTACGAGAAAGTAGATACGTTTTGGACGTATCACATGGCTCTAAGAATGGCACTTGGTGGGAACAAACAATGAGCTTTAACGCTCCGCTGAATCCAAACGACCAGAAAAACAAGGTGCGCATCGACCAATACCTTGATCCATCAATCTCCGTGCATGATACGCCCATGGGAGTTCGTCGAAGCCTTCCAACACGCCTCTTGCACTGATCAACGAGGACAGACATCAAGCAGATCTTCGCCTTCGTGCAAAAGAAACCAAAGGACCACCTCCTTTATTAGATCCGACACAGCGATCCCCACACCGCCGGCCGGTTTCCGGAGAACGGATTGAGCATGCAATTAGGGATAGAGAGCCGATCTAGGACTTCCAACGGAATCCCATCTCCGGCACCTCCTCCACCAGATCGCCACCTGCCCCACTCTGGTAGAGGCCGCCGCCTCTAGATCCGAGCTCTCACGAAGCCACTGCCGGCCGGAGCCATGAAGACGTCGATGGCGAGGGGGCCCCGTCCAGCGCCGGTGTTCTCCTTCCTACCGCCGAGCTGGGTCCGGGAGGCCAGATCCCCGCCGCCCCATCACCGACACCGCGCACTCAGGCTGGCTGCCCTCTGGGGCGACGAGGAGGGAGAAGGATGGAGGGGGAGGAAGTGGCGGGTAGGTTTGTTCCCTCTGCCGGGAGGAGGAGGCGACGAGGAGGGGTAAATCCCTCGGTCATGGGCACATTTGTAACTTCAAAATATTGATCGAACATCCAGACACTTAATTGCCTCGACAACGAGACAAGAGCACCCCTAAACATTCCTAGCCTTGCCTAGCATCATCCTGAAAAAAGAATGTGAAACTGAAACCATCATCCTCAGACATAGTGCACCGAAAGAAACATCACGATAGAAAAAAGTTGCTCTCAGTTTGTATGGTATAGTACACCCATAGAAACTACAACATGTTGTTGGCATGATTGCTTGCCTGTCTCCATATGATTGGAGAGACGCGAGTCCACAACAGAATTAAATAGGAAAACAATTCTATACAAATTCCTTAAGCATGTCTACTGCATTCTGAATAGTCGTTGCGGGTTACAGCATCATGCAATTGTTCCTGTGGGTCATAACTAAACTGATGTTTCATATTTTTATGACACAGGTGCGGATCAGTAGCTTTATTTATGAGTTCTACATGAATAGATCAGAGCACTTACTAGTCATTTTTATACCACTGCCAGACTCCCAAGTCAGTACTGCCAGTTTAATTCTTTCTATTTGCACACTTCACTCAGTTCAAACAAATAAGAAAGAAAACATACACAAGATACAGATCCGTTGTATGCCATCAGGAATAGATTTAAGTGTACTCTCATTTCAGAGATGTTTCAGTTGTTCAGTTAACAAAATAGAAAATATAGAAGGGACAGGTATCACAAAATAGATCAAGGTTAATATCAAATATAGAAAATGGTTAAAAACAATATGGGAAGAAGGTATGGTTTGGTTTCGATAGAAAACGTGTGCGTGTGTCTGATACTAATTAGCTATAGTGATACTAAATCGTATTGCAGCAGTAGTAAAATAATGAACTTCCATGCAGAAGATGTGCAGCTACACCAAAAGAGGTTCGGGAATAGCATTCCATATATTAAACAAAAATGAAATGGTCAATAAGCCCTAGTATTGCAGTGTTATATACATGACACTACTACATATTACTACGTACATTGTATATGATTCAAGATATTCACTACATATTTTTGGAAGGAAACGAAGGGTTACCTCAAGGTAACTGTTGTAGTTCACCACGGAGCCACATGATAGCCGACTCCTCATCTTGAGCAGGCCAAGTCTGGTGCATTGACAAGATCATCAAACAATAGACCAGTCTTCTCTACATCACTTAATGGCAAGATCATAAAGCGCTAAGATAATCAATATACCAGGCTTTAAGGCTTGACCATTACCAATTTATTTTTTTCTCATCTAGCATGGTCAGCTACACCAAAAAAAAGGTTCAGTAATAGCATTCTAGACAATGAACATATATGAGACAAAAAATAGTACAGCCATCAGTGATTTCCACTCAACCTTGCAAATTTGCATATCCCGAACTCAACTATGTTGTGCAGCATTGATATAACAAAGAGCGTTTCTTGGAAATTTCTTGTTACACATGAACCTTTCCTTCGTGAGATTAACATAATGTGAACAGATCAAGCACAAGGCGCTGAACTTCTACTAGGCTTGTCTGAATAAATGCAGATGCCGTGCACATATCTATGATAGTACTATATTTCTAACAGATAGACTAGTTCTAACTCACGAGAATGTAGAGTTTTCCGCCAAACCGTCCGGTGGCTTCGCTGACCAGCCCTTGGCCTCCCACTCCTATAGAACACCATGAACAACTACTAGTGGTACTTCACGTTCGTGGATGGGGTTGTCTACCTAGGCACCATGAACAGCGGTAGTCCCCTCTCCCCCTCCTTGCGAAGCAGATGGTGAACCCATGGCAGACGTGTGTGCGCCCGGCCGCCGTGCTCATTTGGATCCAACGGCCTCGCCAAGAATCAGATCGGGATGGCGAGATCGACAAGTGACGAATGTCGGCAGCAAAAAATCCTAGAAATCGGAGAGAAGGCCCTGCCCTGTTTGATGGAGGCGTCCGTCGACGGCTTCCTCGCCATCGCCTCCGGTCTGCGTTGTCGCCATCGCCTCTCTTCCCTGACAAAACACGAGGTCGGTGTCGCGTGTGAAAATCCCCGGGTGTGTTGGGTTCGGTGAAGGGATCTGCGGGGATGGGCCGGTATAATACTTGCAAATACACCGGAAGTGAACGGGCCTACGGAGAAGATCGGGGATTACTGAGTGGGCCCGAAAAATACTCGCCCAATCCAAAAAATACCAGACAACTAAACGAGGCCTAAAATGAAAGTTCCGTATTAGACAGAAATAGGACATTCATTTCCATGCATGTACATGTTCTGCCCGAAAATATTGTTTCATTTTTTTAGGCCAAAAGAATTCTGTTTGTATTTCTGTTCCGCAAAATTTCATGGGCAATGCAATTCCCCCCTTAGGAGGGGCCTCCGGCACCATCTGTACCCTCTATATGTTGGAGATTCGTGCTTACATTTTTACAGAATACCCCTCCCACCTTATTTTTTTGAGTCCATCACAGTTTTGCTTCTTGGCCCCTACTGTTTTCATATTTTATACATGTTTCGTCGCTATATGAAACTCTACACATGTTACAGTGAGAAAATATTATTTATTTTTCATAAATCTTGAGTTCACGGTTTAAGAGAATCTTAATGATTTTTAAAGACGTTTCTATCCAGATTTAAGAATAAAAAAATTATTCATAAATCCCGAGTTCACGTTTCCATATAGGATTTACTGAATCTGCTCCATAGATTCAACGTGGTTTCATATAGGATTCATCAATAATCATACACAAATATTAAAAGAACTAATCATACATACACGATCCAACAAAACTTCAAAGATTCATACAACTTTTAGTATATTATTACACACATGATTTAGTCATACAACAGTTTCATAGATGTGTCAACTTTCAAGACAAAACAAATAGTCTCATGACATTAATCTGATATTAAGAATCATTCAAGGAATCATACACGTTTCATACAAGAAACGTAAAGAGAAATGAAAAAATCATACACATCTCATACACCTGTCAAGATCCAAGCATGAAGAAAAAATAAAGAAAAAGAAGGGCCCCCTGATCTAGACATTCATACAAGATTCACACACAGATTCGTGTTTTCATACATAAAGCAGCAAGATTCGGGAAGCTACAAAATATGTAAACAAACAAGATAATGCTACTTAATTATTGGTCGAGCACTACTTCGGCAGAGGAAACCCGTTGATGAACATGAAGTACATAGCAGTTTCATAAATCCCGAGTTCACGTTTCCATATAGGATTTACTGAATCTGCTCCATATATTCAACGTGGTTTCATATAGGATTCATCAAATAATCATACACAAATATTAAGAGAACTAATCATACATACAAGATCCAATAAAACTTCAAAGATTCATACAACTTTTAGTAGATTATTACACACATGATTTAGTTAAGATACAAGCAAGATCAAACAACAGTTTCACACATGTGTCACCTTTTAAGACAAAACAAGTAGTCTCATGACATTAATCTGATATTAAGAATCATTTAAGGAATCATACACGTTTCATACAAGAAACATAAAGAAAAATAAAAAAAATCATACACATCTCATACACTTGTCAAGATCCAAGCATGAAGAAAAAATAAAGAAAAAGAAGGGCCCCCGGATCCGGCCACTCATACAAGATTCACACACAGATTCGTGTTTTCATACAAAATGCAGCAAGATTCGGAAAGCTACAAAATATGTATTTAAACAAGATAATGCTACTTAATTATTGGTCGAGAACTACTTCAGCAGAGAAAACCCGTTGATGAACATGAAGTACATAGCAGTTTCATAGCAGATTCATACCCAGATCCAAGAATGTTTTTTGTAAGATTTATCCAATCCTATATGTTTCCTCAAAGCGAAACCATTCCAAATCCATAGAAACTTTGTCGATCCATACAATATCCATAGACGTTTCATACACTATCGAGTCTGAAAAACGAGAAACAACATAAACACAATTTTTTGTCCAAGAACCAACACAACAAAAAACGAATCTCCAAAAAGAAATAAGAAATCTTCCTCCGAAAACAAAGGGAAACAACACATCTATGCGTGACCACGGATCTAGGCCCTCAAAGTCGAGATCCATGCCCAAGCCTAGATCGAACAAGGAGAAGGAGCTGCAGGTGCTCGTCGACGGGTCGCCGGTGCCACGCCGGCGGTGGGAGAGCAGACTACATGCTGCGTGGTCGCGGTGGAGAGGACAAGGCGGCGTTGGGTGCTGGGGAGTGAGGCATGGGCGTGTGGGTTAGGATTCGCTCTGGGATGGGAGACAAGCCGGGCTAGGATTTTGTTCTCTCCTTGGGGATGGCGGGTTGATTTAACGTTTCTCCAGGGGCTCTTTTACAAATGTATTGAATACGTTGACTGGCAGGACTTTGTATGAATCTCCAATAATTTTGTGGTTGTGATGGTGCCGGGGGCCCAACCTAGGAGAGAAAAATCCGCTATCAAAATTTCGTTTCCATTTTCATATTTCTTTTCCTCTTTAGTTTTTCGGCGAAAAAGTTGAAAGCTCTCTGCTCTATTTTTATCCCTCTATCCAATAGCATGGCCCAAAATGTACACATTTTCAGCTCCCACAGTACCCACAGTCGTCACTAAAAAAACATATCACACCCTACCCTAACAAGTCCTCACGAAACAAAAACACTGTACACAAATAGTGGCGAAGATTTTTGACAGCGAAGCGGTGGAAATGCTGCTAATTTATGTCCACCCAGCTGAGCTAACAAATACCGCTTCAGTTGCCGCCTTGAGTTACTGAAACGTCAGTTGATGATACAAATCCCCGGCAAATTGAGAAATAATGCAGGGCAGGAGCAGTAGGGCCCTTTATATGAACCCACTGATCCTTCACCAAGACAAAGGAAGCCACGACACAACCCAACCGGAGGCAATTCCCTACGAGTACCCACGGCCCTAGGGTCGCAGTGGCAGCGAGCATGTCGGCGGCAGGGGGGTGACGCTCAAGGTGCAGGACACCGACGGTCACTTCGTCTACCGCACCATGCGGCGGACCGAGAAGCTGCAGGGCCTCATGGACTTCTACTACGCCAGCGTGCCGGCGGTCGAGTACGGAACGGGGCGGTTCCTCTACGACGGGGGCCGGCTGAGCGGCGAGCAGACGCCGGCGCAGCTCGAGATGGTGGACGGCGACGAGGTGGACTTCTTCACCGAGCTGATGGGCGGCGGCGGATGCTGGGTCGCAAGAGCGGTGCCTGCGTAGCTCGCTCGCTGCTTGTCGTCGGTAGGATGCTAGCCTACTAGGCCTACGCTGCGTCAGGCGAGTAATGTCATGTACTTGTTCTCTTTTTTCTGAATAATAACTGATGGGTTCAGCCGTGCCAAGAATCACCAGGGGATCTCAACCGTCAAATCGGGATGCTTTGGACGTCAGCAGTATATTTTCCAAAGACTCCCTTGTTTGTTACGGCCGGTGCCGACTGCTAGTCCTAGATCCTCGGAACAACAATGTTGGCACAATGTATCGACACGGAAATATACGAAGGATACCAGATATTATCTAGACAAACCCGTGGGATACGATCGTCGATCGATAGGGCCAGGATAGAGAGGTTCGGCGATCTGCTTCCTAATCATATCGATAGGGCCAGATCTTGTCACGGCCAGAACTCTACCATACGCGTCCTTATATAAGCATGAACCAGGCGGGCACCGCAAACACCAAACAAGGCAAACAACACGCGACACAAAACCACACAACCAGATCTGGCCGTAACCAGCCGAGCCATGGCGACGAAGCAGGCAGCGACCATGGCGTCGTACGTCACCCCCGTGTTGAAGGACGAGGAAGGGCGCAGGCTGACCCGCACCATGCGAAGCACCGACAGGCTGCAGGACCTCATGTGCTTCTACTACGCCATGGTGCCCGCCGTCGAGGAGGGGAAGGGCGTCTTCCTCCACCGCGGCCGGCGGCTGGACTACAAGCAGACGCCCGCGGACTACAAGATGAAGGACGGCGACGAGATCCACTTCCTCCCGGAGATCGAGGCGAGCATGTTCGTCACCCCCGAGCTGTACGACTTCAAGGGGCGCACCTTCACCCGCACCATGCGGAGGACGGACACGGTGCAGAGCTTGATGGATTACTACTGCGCCATGGTGCCCACCATGCCACACGACCAGACACGTTTTCTGTTTGACGGCAGACGTCTCACGGGCGATGTGACGCTGGCTGACCTAGATCTGGAGGATGGTGACGTGATTAACGTTGTTCATAGGCTGCCTTTGCGATTGTGGGCTTCCACGCCGACGTACTAGTAGCAATACCTACGTTTCAAAGCTCCTAAGAAAACCAATCATAGATCCAGATCCAGATCCAGACACCATTCCTCAGTTCCTCTTTCGATTTTTGCAAACCCGACGTGCCAAGCAAAAAATATTGTTTTTATATATTGTCTCTACTCACTAGTGAATGCAGTTAATGTTAGTTTATATTATATTCTTCTATGGTGAATACATGTGATCACTGTTTTATTGTTTTATGGTGAATGAGGTCTCGGTTAGATGTACAAGGCTCTATCATGGGATTCGTCCTCAAGCATCTTCATGTTTTATTCTTCCATCTACTTCACCTGTCCCTATCGTGTGTGTTCTGTCTTCTCCCCAATCTCTCACACTCTCAGTAACCAGGCATAATAGATTTTCATACTAATCAATCTACTCTAAAAGAAATATTATAGCTCACAATGGTGAGCTTTTAGGGCACATGTGGTCCCAACCATTGGATCTCCTCCTTTAACAGATCATGGACGTCCACTTCACCACAGAGATTCTACATGCACCGTCGTCCCTCCCAGCTCATGTCACTGAGTTGAGGGCCTGCGTTTTACATGGACCAATGTTCACCGAGGTGGGTATGTGACCTTGTTTGTGTTGCAATCGAGCGAGCACGGTGGTTGCCTCGTAGTTTCACTCCGGTGGAGGGCAAAAGGTCTTTCCATGTATCATTCTGTTCGGTTGAACTGTGGAGAGGACGACCGTGGAGGCCTACCCATCATCGCCAGGTATGGGGTACGCCGGTCATGGCTGAACCCCACTTGGAAATGGAGAGAAGGGCAAGGTCGGCCCGAGCCGCCACCCACTCCCTTCATCCCCTCCCATCCTCGAAACCCTAGAGGTGGCCGATCTCATTCAGGAGTTGCGCTCCGCTCCTCCCTCCACTCTCTTGGCTAGGAGGCAAAGGGGACTAGCGGATCGGGCAGCAGTCTCGCCTCCCGCTCCATCTCCACTAAGGGAGCGAGCTT
Organism: Avena longiglumis; assembly: GCA_030063025.1. NCBI lineage: Eukaryota > Viridiplantae > Streptophyta > Magnoliopsida > Poales > Poaceae > Avena > Avena longiglumis. Next base: position 170,625,117 of record CP125976.1, on the reverse strand, counting down.
GAGGGAATATGGTCAAGGACGTCCCCGATCTAAGTGTAGCGGCCTAGGTGGGACTGGGAGGCACTACCAAAACCAGCGGTTCCTCGCGTGAGACCATGACCAGGAGCTCGCACAGAGCATCCAGGAAAGGGCGAGCAGGCGATGATCGGCGCAGATTTGTTGGTAAGTCCCCAATCCTACTCTCTCTCTATCTCTATCTCTCTTGGGAGAGTAGTGCAAAGGTTTTGGGAGGACGAAATAACCATGGCAAGGGTTGGTGAGACACCCCAATATCATCTCTCTCTTTCTCTCTAACCTTTCTTCTACTGCATGTTTTAGGACATTCTTGTCGATCCCACTCTGAGCACCTTATGAGTTTGTCACATTTGCCTCTTTGGGTATTTGTGCATCCACATCAGCTTTCCCCTAACAACAGTGTGCTTGTATTGCCCCTTGACAGATTATGCCTATAGTTACGAGGAGAGATTGCCAGTGTTACCGCCCCTAGAGTTGTTCCTAGAGTGATTAGAGTTGCTTCCAGAATAGTAGCCCCTGGTGTTATATGAATCTTTTCTCATGAACTTCTATCCTTGTTGATTTGAGAAGTTCCCTTGATACTGATTTTGTTTCGGACAGGGTAGGCGCTAAAAATTGCTCCCCCGATAGTTATTCACCTGGCTCTAATAGTTATTCCCCTGATAGTTCCCACCATGGTAGCCTCGATTTGGAAAGATATTACCTTGTGAATTCTGCTGGTGATCATCACCCTCATAATTATTGTTGTTGTTGTTGTCGTGGTTGTCCCCCTCGTTCCTCTCTAAAATTCCCCCTCCTCTTCCGTTGCCAAAGCGGTCGGCCATCTCCGACGACAACTTCTTTCGCTTGCTCACCGCCGCCTCTCCACGAGGAACCCTAGCTTGCGTGCCTACCCAAATGTGTGACAGTAGTGGCACCAGTGATAGTGCATTTTTGAAGCATATTTACCTTATGTTTTTGCATGAGTAGCATTAGGATTTTAGTATTTTATGGCGCTTGCACGCACCTTTTATGCTTGTTTCCATAGGATCCCAAAATATTGAGGCATTGATGAACATATCACTTTGAGCTGTCGTATTGGACGAAACTATGTTATTTTTGAAGTAGTAAAAGTCATTATTATGATTTACCACACACCTGGGAGAAAAGGCTTCACGAAGAGGAGCTACTGAAGGGTTAACGAGCGTTGGTACGGGCAGACCCTGCCCGTACCGCGTGCCCGTACCATGTGGCGGCCACTTCGTCTCGTCAAGTACTCTCACCACGTGAAGACGGATTTGAGATCCGACATTGAAAGAGACTAGAACATGCAGAAACTTCATCTTCGGAAGGGATCTGAAGGGGGAACTTGCAGAGGGCATCATCTTTGTTGCTGCACAGATCATTGGAGGCAAGGCATCATCCCCATCATCACACACCATTGCATCCTCATCACCATTACCATTCCCATCTCAAATACCCCCATCTTGTTGTAATTCTAATTAGTATTGTGGATTTGCACTTGTTATCATCCATCTACACGTATTCATTTCGTATATTCATGATGATGTTGTTGATTGCCTCTATGTGTGAGTAGTTTACCTTGTTTTGGGGGAGATGTAGAAACCCTAGCAATATTATAAAGTGAAATAAAGATGATCTATAATTTCCGTCTGAGCATGTATTAGTTTTCTCTCTAGATATTATATGAAGTGCACCATGTAATATTTTCCTTCGGGACTAGAGAGAGAATTACCATTGGTCATATTTGTCTTCACATGGCTGCACATGACCTTTGACTTCTTCGCCCTTCCACCAAAGTGCCCGATCACCGCCGAGGCGGCATTGGAGGTCGCGGGTGGCTTCCTCCCTTCGCTATGGCTTGGCGCCGATAGCCTGCTCGATTCGACTCAAGAACGACCGGGGGTTGTATGATGGTCGCACGACGGGAGGATGGCGGCATAGGGTTTGGTAGAGCTACAGCGGTGGGAGGCGGTTGAATCACCGGCAATAGGCACGGAGGGGGAAGAGTAGACTCCGACGGCTCCGTCCATGGCGTTCTGATGGCCAGAGGCCGGAACGGTACGGCGAAAGGCAAGGTGGCGCGCAGGCGGGAGAATCCAGCCGGGCGGTTGGCTTCACAAGCGAGTGGGCGAGGGCATTTGCGACACAACACTCGCTGACACAAATATGCAGCACTAGGCCATGCTGCTGCAAAACAAACGCGCACCAAAACCAGATGTGGCAGCTGTTGGGGGCATTTTTTTGCCCCACGCTACCGCATCCAGCGATTATTCGCGCTGTTGCCGCGGAATGCAACAGCTGTTAGAGATGTTGTTCTACCATTGCTGGTACTCTTGCGTTTATCTTAGGAGTACAATTTCCCCATCTATTTTATTTACCCAGTTTGGTGGTAATTCAGAATGAGGTGCCACCTACGTCTTTTTGGGGAGTATCATACAATGCACAGCCTATCAAAAGTTTATTCTTTAGATTTGTACTCTATGACCCTGGCATTGTAAATCGTCTCTATGACCCATGTCAGGATTCGGCTCTGTGCTACTTCCATCCTCCATTATGTTCATAATGATGTAATTTCCTTGCGGTCCTTCTCTGTTTTGCCTGCAATTAATTTCCGGTCCTTCTCTGTTTTGCCTGCAATTAATTTCCTTGAGGTCCTTCTCTGTTTTGCCTGCAATTGCATGAGTCAGTGAAGACCAATTGCGAGTCTTTTATCTCCCATCGCTAGATCTAATGGACACACTAACATCTGTTGTATCCCCTAATCTATGCAAAGGTCATTCTTCTTTGTATAAATTTGGTTTCCTGTGATGTCGAATGGGATATTTGTTCACCTACCCAAATGTTATTGTTTTACTTCCCGTACAAAGGTCATTCTTCTTTGTACAGTTAATCTAATCTTCTGCTTTTCTACCAAGAGGCAATAGAAACATCCGACGACCAATTGGAGGGGGAGCACCCCAAACCAGAAGGCGATGGCGACCCTTACCATGCTAACTTCTTGGACAATATGGAACGAGAGAAACACAAGGGTTTTTCGGAACAAATCCGCTCCAACCACCATCCTTCTAAGTAACATCAAGAGCGAGGCAAGACTTTGGGTAACCACGGAAGCAAAGCATTTGAGGGTTGTAATGTTGGGAGAGTAATCCCTTTTGTGTGACTTTTGTCATTGTTATGTCATAACTATCTCCTTATTTAATGAAAGAGGCAAATCTTTTCCCTAACATAGGTAATGCTCACATTGTTGAGCACAAAGACTGAAGCAAAGGCAAAAGTATTATTTGCGTCTTGGATGCCAGAAAAATATTACTCCCACCGATCCATATTAATTGACTTGGATTTGTCAAAATTTGGATGAACCTATGTACTAAATAGTGTCTAGATTCATCCAAATCTAGACAAATTTGAGTCAACTAATATGGGTTGGAGGGAGTAATATGGTTCTTTTTGTTGTATAAGTTATATCTGAACATACATCTGGATCTTTAGACCATACTTGATGGCTCCTGATGCCTTGGTTGGTGGCTAGATTCTTGGAATTCAGGTGCAATTTCCTTCTCCTGTCAATTCCACTACTGTGCAATTATCTACAGTCCTCTTCATAAGAAAGAATAGATCATTCATCTTTGTTACTACTTGCAATAAATATAACATTTGTTAGTATTGTTTCCGTTTATCGGCCACTATCAAGGCGTACATCTCACATATATAATTGCACTTTGGGTACAAGAGATATGACCAGTAGTCTTGCCTTCCTAAATAGTTATGTATCATGGGTTTTTGTTCTCATATGGCCCTATTTTATTATTTCAGTAATTTATATAAAACTTAACATCACAGGAAAAAAATAACATTTGGGTAGGTGAACAAATATCCCATTCGACATCACTTTAATGAATCCAACAAAGTGTCCAACCTCGATGTATGCATAAGGAATTGTTTGAATGGTCTTACAAGCCAAGCTGATTGGCTACTCAAGGCAGAAATGTATGTACTACTACATGTTAATTCTTTTCCAATCTACCAAAATGTGTGTGCCCAGCATTGCAAATGTGAATATCATCAAAATCTCACAAGATCTTTAACTTAATGTCTGTCTATGTTCAACCTTGTGTGCATGTGTCTTCAAGCTTATTATGTAAGAAACAAAGTCCCGCAGCAATGTGCGGGGTATCATCTAGTAAGAATCATGGAAGAATCATAACTCTAATACCATGTATCCCCACATTCTGTGCCATGGAAGAATATACCTAACGTGCTGTCTATTTGCCGACTCCAGTCCAATGACAATTATTAGGTCATCTTTATGACTATGTGAAGATTCCTATCCCTCAAGATTCCAGTTGCGTTGCTGACAATGAACCGATGCAAGGAAAGCCATGTAATCACCAGACCTATACCAAGTATACTGTTAGTAGTGCCTGAGCTGTTACTAATTAGTCTATCTGTACTATGAACCCGGTTTAAGGGAAGGAAATCAGGACCTTGATCCATATGGTGACTTGCATGCAGCAACGATATAAGATTTTGCCAATTCTGCATTCTTCTGTTCCATAAATAGTGAAAACAGTAAATAATTTGATTACTGTAATGTTACAGAAATAAGGAGTTCAGATTATGTAAATCCATGACCATGGATAACCGGTTATGGAATTTTGTAAAATATTACAGCCTTGTTGCAAGATATGTAAACTGTTTGAGTTCTAACACAAACTAGAAGATACAAAACATAATCTGATGAAGTACATTTTCACGTATATGTATGATGCATTAATAGGAATTTATTTATACCTGTAATCTACGGACAAAACAAGGTGTAAGAAGGCAGGTGATTTTATAAACTGAAGACTTTTAGATGGCATTCCAACTAAAGCACAGTTTTGAAATACCAGATGTGGCAGATTAGTTCAGCTCACCTATAACAAAAGCTGCAAAATAGCACAAAAAGGGAACATAAATGTACAGAGAGATTGCTCGATTTATACCTGAGCTTCGTAGTAAAGTCCAGCATACAATGACGCATAAAAGAGTTCGCCATCAGAACTACTAGAAAAGTTTGAAGCTAACTGGAGACATGAAAATCTTGATAAGGAAATGCAACAGAAATGTATAAGGTCACAGACCAGAGATATGCATTCCACTTCAAATAAAATCACCTTTTCAGGGTCCCCACCATCTTTGAACAAGGCGTAAGCGTCGCGCATTACAGGTCTTCGATCTAAACCAACCTGAGGAGTGAAATTCGCACCAAGTTACCAACATCTGTCGTACGTACTCAGCCACGCTGCAGCCCCTTTTTGTTTGGAACACGAGAATTGTTGCAAAGAGTACCAGAAAGTCCTACATATGGGGATATGTTGTGTCCAGTGTCCCTACCAAATTTGATTCCTACGAGAAGTTACAAATTTCAACCATATGTGCTATTCAGTGTGGCTGCACTCTGGTGCTTGCCACTTTGTTTGGTGGTAAACTTGTATGTTTCAGCTCAAGCTTCAATTAGTCAATACATAACTAGCGTTCTTATATTTGAAGGTTGGTTGTCAGGTCGGCTTTTTAGCTAGGTTAACACAGTTTTCTGTTATGCACTAACGACAGTATTTTGGATACATTAGCTATGATCGCGGTATCATCACTGAATTACACTGCAACTTGCCTCCAAGAAGCGCTTCCTTGCTTCCTCTACCCCATACAGCTGAGCTTCACACAGAAAGCACCATATTGACTCCTCGGTGTCATTGGGGTTTTCAGCAACATCCAGCCTGAACTGTTCCGCGGCGTCTTGGAACCTATTCCAAGTATCAAATCCAGTCAGCAAAATGATGGACAAACCAATAAAAGGATGGATTACAGAATGGATTATGTTTATGCACCTGTCTAGGTAATACAGAGAAAGGCCCCTTTGCCAGAGATCTGAAAAAAAAATACAAATAGTTGCAGCTAGTTCATCTTCTTCGGTGGAACTGATACAAATGTAGGCGCGCAAGGATAGGTTGGCAGCACGTACATGCTTTCTGACGTGGATCCAACTCGATCGCTCGGTCGAACTCCGCCACTGACCCAGCCACATCTCCCTGCAATGGCGAAAGATAGGGGGGCGAGGGGCGAGGGGCGAGGGGCGAGGGGCTCCTCTGTAATTACGGAAACAGAGTTAGGAAGGAGCGGATAAAGAGCGTCCGTTATCATCTGACCTGCTTGAAGAGCTGCATGCCTCGCCTGACGGCGAGAGTCGCGGCGGCTGCGCCGCCAGCTCCGCCGGAGATGAAGTCCCAGATGCCAGCAGCTGCCGGTAGGAGGAGCCTGCGAGAAACTGCGGGCGTGGCGGCCGGCGGAAGTGGAGAGCGGAAGGGTTTGGGGGCCAACGGTTGGGTCCAGCGGACATGGCCGCGGGCTCCGGTGGCCGACGGGAAGGGGAAGGAGGCCGGAGAGCGGAGAGAGAAAGAAGTGGATGTCATTATGGAATTTGGATGGAACAAAGCGGAGGTTTTCGGCTGGAGAGGAGGAGGGCACGACCGCACGAGCGATAGCTGCCCTCCTCCATGCCTTGTCTTTATTTCTAGCCAATTAAATGTCAAAGATTTATTTAAATTCGCTATATACTTAAACATACATGCACATTTAGTAAAATCTACGACAAGTAATTCGGGAGTGGGAGTATTATAATTTTTTAAGTGTGTGCTATACAGTTGACAAACCATTATAAAAGAACATGTTTTGGATAAAGAATGCATATTTTCTTTCTAAATGTCAAAAAAAAAAAAATCTGAAAATTTCACGTGGACATCCAGCCATTTTATGTTCACACACAAATTTTAAGAAAGAAATTTATATGGTTTGTTAAAAAGATAAAAAAATATATTTATGAATAGTCATGTTGGAGCATCAAAATTTATCTCCTTTAAACGGGACACAAAAAATATTCCTTCCTCCTGACGTACTTACGGATACTTTTTCTAAATCTTTTGCGTTTTGACATATCTTTTCAAACAATGGACTTTCATATGCATTCATTAGCCGAATTGAATTTCCTCGAAATAACTATGAAGTCCCCGTAGAAAAACCTAAAAACAATGTAGTGCCTGACATGAGAGAAACTGTCAATTCGATTTAGAATCTAGCCATACCACCAAAACACCGTATCTTCTTTTGGCTAGCGCGCTGTGGGGGGTGTCTCGACATCAAGGATAATATGACAATTGAAACAATGGTGTTCAAGTGCTGGCTACGACCTCTGCCCTGCTACAGAGACAATACACTCCAAACAAGCACAAGAGCTAAGGAAACGCTTAGGGTATGTTTGATAGCGGGGTGAACCTAGAATGGCTATCTCTCCGGTTCCGACTACGCCGAGTTGGCTGAGGCCCGAGGCCACACAAGCCTGTTGATGATGTGTGTGCGCATGTCGACTCGCGTCGTTCATATAGATCGAAGAGGGTTCTGACAATTACGGTCGTGATAAGAGGCGGATCTAGGGGGCGAGCGGTGGCCAAGCCCCCTCCCCCCTATGGCCTATGGGCCAGCCACCCCCAAAGAATTCGCGGCAGGGTCAGCATGGAGTGACGTATATGGTTTTGCTAATTATAATTAGTTATGTGCATTATTCATTAGATTATTAATGGCCCATGCCCAAACTGCTAGTTAATTAGATAGCCTGACTACCAAACAAATAGAATTCACATCGGACATGATGTATGTGCGGTCTGGAGTAGTTAATCCATCGATTCCATGATAGTTTCCTCCATATCACCGATGCCGCACTACTAGGAAACAGCACATTGCTGGCGCACCTGAAAACAGCATCCGTGGCCTACTCCTGCGCTACGGCTAACACTTACTCGTAGCGCATTGCCTGATGCGCTACGGGTATCTAGAGATAGTAGTAGCGCATCTATCAGTGTGCCACGGCTAGGAAGGCAAATACGTTTTCAATATGTTGCCTGTGGCGCACAGGGCAGTGCGCCACTGAGGATAGTCATCTGGGCTTTAGGTAGTGTGCCACTAAAGCCAGGCCATATGCGCCATTCTAAGCCAGATGATATACAGTACATATTATATACAATATATAAGACAGATATACACACCGATATAAGAAGATATACAGGTATATATATAAATACACAATTTGTAAAATAAGATTGAAACAAATACATATAGATAAGTCATATACATAAATACATAGTATAAGTTACATTGTTTCGATCAAGTTACAAAGTAGTTGGTGACATGAATACATGTGTCTCGAATAAGTTAGAGCTCGGAAGCTCGCCTAGACAACTAAACTATAAACACACGCGGGATAAATAACCAAGGACGATAAGCATCACCGCGACGAAGGTGTAGGTCTACATCCGGTTCCTCGTCCTGACTCCCGCTAGATAGCGCGTGTATCTAACTTCTGCCTTCGTCATAGTGTTGTATCCTTTGTAGCTATTGCCGCTGAAACGGTGCACCTGTCTCCGGCAATCTTCCCAATTATAATAGACTTCGGGAACCCGTCCCTTATACATGACGTACCATATCATCTATAAGTTGGCAATAATAATTAACTGGTGATTAAAAAACATGTATAATAAAGTGGCATATGAAGATACACTTATAGAAAGTAGTCCTAACTCAAAAAGACCAAAGTAACTTAAAAAGCATGCCTCATATATAAATAGGTCATTGGACCCGGGAATATGCTATGACGGAACTGTACGCCAAGTAGGATGTACAACACCTGGACTTGTGTATAGCACAAGGCGTACAATTCCGTCGCAGCACATTCACATATATATAGTGTGCCAATGTATTTCAATCATCGACATTTTCAAAAAAAGACCAAATAACTCAAAAAGAATGCCTCATATATACATAGGTCATTGGACACAAGTATATGCTACGACGGAACAGTAAGCCAAGTAGGATGCACAACATCTGGACTTGTGCATACACAAGGCTCACTATCCCGTCGCAGCACATTCATATATATAGTGTGCCCCGACATTTCCATCATCGGCATTCTCGAAAAAAACACCAAAGTAACTCAAAAAGCATGCCTCATATATACATAGGTCGTTGGACACCGGAATATTCTACGACGGAACTGTGAGCCAAGTAAGATGCACAACACCTAGACTTGTGCATAATACAAGGCTCACAATCCCGTCGCAACACATTCACATATATATAGTGTGTCATGACATTTCAATCATCGGCATTCTCGAAAAAATATCAAAGTAAGCAAAGGACCAAAGAGTAAGCAAAAAAAGCAAGCATTGATTTATATATAATAATAATAAGCAAAAGAAGTAAGCGATGATTTATAACCCTAATAAGCTAAGTAGTAGCATGTACTTGTCGACACACACAAGTACTTATGGGGATAAATATTACATATGGCACAAGCTCATCTATAGTTTGGAACTACAACTAGGCCAACATCAAGACTTCTGGCTCGGCTCAGGGAACGTGAGCACGCCTTGTCTCGTCATGAACTTCTTATAGTCACCTTGCATCGCTAGGCGATCTTTTATGTCACAGTTATTTGGGAGATTGCCTCCGTAGAAGATCCCTCCTAAAGTCATGACATCACGAAAGATGATTGCCCCAAACTGCTGCTGGATGTGATACATTTCTTGTCTAATATCTGAATCAGTGATCTTGGCCTTGGCTTCGGCATACTATTTGAGATGATCTGGCATCATAGAATTATGTTGGTCTAGTAGGAACGCCCTCATGTGATGAAGTGCGTAGTAGGCTTCCTTCTGACTGCCTCACGGCTGCTTCACGCATGGGAACTCCTGGGTGAAGACGTGTCTGCCGAACTTGACCTTCTTATGCACCAAGTCTGGTGGCACCTTAACCACAAATACCGGGTGCAAGGGATATTTCTCCGCCAGAAGGCGTCTCTCTACCGTTAGCACACTGTCATGCACACTCTTCATTTCCAAACCGGCAAACCTCCGCAATTTCTTAGTTAGCATGGGCTCACCCGCCACATGCATCCTCCACATAATACCCTTGGGTGTTGGTGGCCCGTCCCGAAACCTGATCGGATTCGCAGTTGACGTCATCGGCTGGCTCGAGCTGCTACATTTTCTTTTCCTGGACTTTTTGCCTTTTGGAGAGCGGACATGCACTGCAATCTAAGCACCGGCCGCCCTATGTAGTGTGTCAGGGCTTAGAATAAAGTGTTGGTTGGTTGTATCAGTTGGATCGGTGAAGGCACAAGATGGAGGCGTTTCCTGAGAACCAAACAGACGCTTGGTGATAGTGGGTTTCTCTATGGGACCACTAGCTAGGTCTTTGTTTGGGCCGTCGTTGCAAAACTGAGTGTTGAAGAACTGATCGAAGTCTTCATCGTCCTCGTTCGGATCCTGTGCCATGTGCATATCATCAACATGATCACCCGACCCATCGCGTCGAGGTGACGGCGGGGGCAGTAAGGGGGCCTTGCCATGGCTTGTCGATGGTATGACATGCGGTGTTGTTGTCTGTGGGGTGATGGCCCCGGCCGTCCCCAAACGGATCATGCTCTTTGGCCATTGCAAGAATAAGCCGAAGCAACTTCTGGGGACAGCCGACTCTTCTTCATCCACTCCTGGGGGTTGAATGGGAGGTTCCAGGTCGTCGCAACCCCTTAGCACCCGACTAATTTTAACCCTGTGCATGCTATCTAGCATCGTCCTTGAGTGGAACGTGCGTTGCAAGGGTTGAACGATGGTACCCTTGGCAACATCCATCAGCTCGTTGTTCACTACGAAAGGAGTGTTTGATGCACTATAACTACAACCACAGACCATAGGTCGTAGGCAATGCAAGTTTTCATAAACATTTCTTCAAAGGTTGCTTTTATTCTGAAAAGCTATGTCCGTTAGCCTTCACGGTTTTACCAGAACTTTCATGGAGTTCCTTTCCCTCCGCATTCGCAGCTCCTTCCCGGAACAGGGAGTAACAAGTTACAGTTCTTACACTCTGCAGAGGTGCGTTACTTTACCCATGAGAGCTAAACTCCTTGTTGCACAACCGGGCGTACTTTCCCGTCCACAATTCCATGATGTGGGGCCCAGTAGTTGGTCCAAGCCAATCACTGCCCCCTTTGTGACCTCGCATGCCTCCTTGGTGTACACCATGCCCACATAATTAATTACGGCAATGGTTTGTACAAAACGTTAGATGCTAGAACTATCGTGTACGATGAGGGTTCCCACCCATATGGTGCATATCCTCTATGAATTACCAATTAATATGCATGCTACGAGGATAACAGCCACGACCGCACATCCGCTTCATGAGAGGAAGAAGATACAAGACTTCTCCGTCCCATTCCAAATCTCATGGTTAACGCGTAATATACGGTGCAAGAATCACTTGCGACATTGGTTGTTAAGTCCTAGATAATATGTTCCTTTACCACCAGAACTTTGATAGTAAGTTATTACCTCATGTGTAACATCCCATGATTAGCACCTAGAAACAGAAAGGACACAAGTTTGTGTATTGCATTCATGCATAAGAAAATCCGGGGAATTTTTGCGCAAAAATAAAAGAGCTATGGAGGGATCGGGATCTCTCTTGTACTGAAGGAAACTTCGGAGCAAGTGCGATAGATTTCGACATGACCTTTGTAGAATTATTTGATTCGAGAGGAAATTTGTTCAAACATGTATTTGAATTTCAATTATGAAATTCAAATGAATTCATAAGATACACAAATGGAAATTAGAAATATTTTAATAACTTGAAATAAAATGATTACATAAATAATATAACAAGGATTCTTTATTAATATAAATATATATGCATATATAGTATTATTTTACAATAAATAAATAAAATAATTCTTTATATAAGACATTGTCTTTACAATTAGAAAACAAATAAGTAGGAAAAAGAATTACAATTGAAATAAATAACAACATTCTTTATTACAACAATTTATATGACATTGTCCTTACAAAAGAATGGTAAAATAAAAAAAGGAAATAAGTAAACTTTATTGAATTGAATACAATAATACAATGTTTTTACAATATATTAAACAAAAAATAAATTACAATATTTGATACTAATAAATTCCTAAACTACTATTCTTTTATCCCTACATCATCTAGCATTTTCTTCTTGATCTTCTCATTTATCTCTTTGATCCTGATTTCTGCAAAATAAAAAACAACAGACTAAGAAAAGTAAATGAATAAGGGGATTAGTGTAGTAACTTACTCTCAGATTTAGCATACTGATGATATGCTTAAGATCATCATAGAGTGTTTAGAAATAGAACAAGTATAGGATCCGTTCTTATTATATCAAATGACCTCAGCACATCATCATGGGTCTAAAAGGGGCAAGTTTCACCTTGGTAAAATAGTAAAAGAGTCCATTCCATTTGGCAACCCAAAAATAAAGCCAAACTGGAGATAATACCAAACCAGCCAAGCACAATCATAGCACAAAGATCTGGACAGGGGGAGGTATCAGGACCAGCAGCACACAAACATGCAGCTCACACATGCATGCATGCATGCATATGTGCTGTCAACACCACAAGGCAACAACAAGTAGAGGAAAAGCACCAGCCGTAGTAGAGCTACTACTATAACCTCTTTTCACATACACAACTAGACCAACAGATCTTATGCTAGCCCAAGAACACCATAAATAACATCTCTTGTTCTTAGCAGTTCCCTCTCAAGAAAACACAAATCACAAAGCCAAACACTGGATAACAACCACACATATACCAATTAATATGCATGCTACGAGGATAACAGCCACGACATGCACATCCGGCTTCATGCGAGAGGAAGAAGATACAACTGACTTCTCCGTCCCATTCCAAATCTCATGGTTAACGCGTAATATACGGTGCAAGAAGCACTTGCGACATTGGTGGTTAAGTCCTAGATAATATGTTCCTTTACCACTAGAACTTTGATAGTAAGTTATTACCTCATGTGTAACATCCCAGGATTAGCACCTAGAAATAGAAAGGACACAGGTTTGTGTATTGCATTCATGCATAAGAAAATCCGGGGAATTTTTGCGCAAAACTAAAAGAGCTATGGAGGGATCGGGATCTCTCTTGTACTGAAGGAAACTTCGGAGCAAGTGCGATAGATTTCGACATGACCTTTGTAGAATTATTTGATTCGAGAGGAAATTTGTTCAAACATGTATTTGAATTTCAATTATGAAATTCAAATGAATTCATAAGATACACAAATGGAAATTAGAAATATTTTAATAACTTGAAATAAAATGATTACATAAATAATATAACAAGGATTCTTTATTAATATAAATATATATGCATATATAGTATTATTTTACAAATAAATAAAATAATTCTTTATATAAGACATTGTCTTTACAATTAGAAAACAAATAAGTAGGAAAAAGAATTACAATTGAAATAAATAACAACATTCTTTATTACAACAATTTATATGACATTGTCCTTACAAAAGAATGGTAAAATAAAAAAAGGAAATAAGTAAACTTTATTGAATTGAATACAATAATACAATGTTTTTACAATATATTAAACAAAAAATAAATTACAATATTTGATACTAATAAATTCCTAAACTACTATTCTTTTATCCCTACATCATCTAGCATTTTCTTCTTGATCTTCTCATTTATCTCTTTGATCCTGATTTCTGCAAAATAAAAAACAACAGACTAAAAAAAGTAAATGAATAAGGGGATTAGTGTAGTAACTTACTCTCAGATTTAGCATACTGATGATATGCTTAAGATCATCATAGAGTGTTTAGAAATAGAACAAGTATAGGATCCGTTCTTATTATATCAAATGACCTCAAAGACATCATCATGGGTCTAAAAGGGCAAGTTTCACCTTGGTAAAATAGTAAAGAGTCCATTCCATTTGGCAACCCAAAAATAAAGCCAAACCGAGATAATACCAAACCACCAAGCACAATCATATCACAAAGATCGGACAGGGAGGTATCAGACCAAGACACACAAACATGTAACTCACATGCATGCATGCATGCATATGTGCTGTCAACACCACAAGGCAACAACAAGTAGAGGAAAAGCACCAGCCGTAGTAGAGCTACTACTATAACCTCTTTTCACATACACAACTAGACCAACAGATCTTATGCTAGCCCAAGAACACCATAAAGAACATCTCTTGTTCTTAGCAGTTCCCTCTCAAGAAAACACAAATCACAAAGCCAAACACTGGATAACAACCACACATATTACTCCATCATCTCACCACATTTCTAGCTCGTTGCTAATCGAGCCATCCAAGAGCTAGAATAAAGAAAAGACAAGATCCGGGAGCACCAGCAGAAGAAAAGCAATAGCAGATTCCATATCTCAAGTTAGGAGCACAAGGAGGATGCCCAGATGCCAAGGAGAGTAGCAGCAGTAGATACCTCAGAAGAGGGAGTAAAGCATACACCAAATCAATAGTGGTTGATCAAGATCACCACCAGCCCAGCAGCTACAACAACTCAACAAACCACATGTTAACCACCAAAATCATACTATAGCACATGTTCTTATTAAACTGCACCATCAAGCTCAAGTAGAAATATAGCTGTGGGACAAACTCATCCAATTTCAACTTTCCTTCAACTAGAGTTTCATCTAGGAGGAATGGTTAGGGTGATACTCTTAGTGTTGCAAAGAGAGCTTTGCAAAATCATCATAGAGTAATGGCAAGTCATATAATAACATCTGTTTTTATCCCTTTCCAATCAAGGCCTCAAACTATGCATCACTGGCCATATTCCCACATCATCCACTACTGTGAATACATAATTGCAACCAAACTCTGAGCAGCCAGATATGCTAGCTCAGTCACCTACTGGGCACACTCCAGGAATTGGGGACACCACAGTGGCAGCTCAACTAACAATCTAGAATTAAACATCTAACCAACCAAAGAAAATCATCTTCCTAGCTAATAATAGCTAGAAATCATCCAAAGTTGTACTGTGTCATAGTAACAATACTTATGATAGCATTCCAACTTTAAATTCAAAGTGAATTTATTTTAATTCCCCAAAGCTTCAGACCAGCATCATAAGCATAAATTCCCTATGAATTTAATCCAACTGTATAAACAACAATTCATCCTATCTAAAGTACTATTGTGCTCACTCCCATATGGAGGCACCACAATGGTAACCAAGGCAAGAGAAGCCATCAGAGTACTACATCAAGTTCAGTAATCATTTTCCTAATTAAATAATTAGGAATCATTCTAAAAAGGGAACTGTCATCTGTAACACCCATAGAAAATATACCATTTCATCCATAAACAATAACTAGTTTAGGACAAATCATTTTCCTAGGAAATAATTCTAGGAATCATTCCAATATGTTCCCATGATCACATAAGAGCAAAGCTTGGCTGAGTACCCTACCAATTTAGCTACTCCAATGATTCTAGGAAACACCTGTAAGTGATTTCACCATACCAACATCACACAAGTTTCAAAGCATTCAAGCAATCACTGTCATATTTGACAGTAGTAGAAATTTAGCTTCACATATAATCCAACATCAATCATAAAATTGTATCAAGATAATCCATTCCATTTGTATTCTCTCTCTATAAGTACAAGACAAATGGCAATCGGGGCCAACGTCAACTTACTGTCATACTTGACAGTCATAGACATTCAGAGCACAACATATTTAGTAGGTTATTAACTGACAGGAAGAAGAGCAACAAGCTAGGATCACTAGGGTGTGATAGATACCATAAGCAGATTAACAACCAATAGAAGACCGCTGGTAGGATGAACCAGAAGAAATTAACCGAACATCACTGTAAAGGGTGTGAACCCTAGTTTCATAGATGAAACCTAGACAGTGGGGAATCGCAGAAAGCACACTTGACATAGCAAGATAGATAGAACACGGAGGGCATAGAAGAAAGGAACACCTACCTTTGGCAAGTCATGGCTCAAGAGGAAGCAGAGGCCACGAAAAGAAAGACGGCAAGACAGTTGAGCACCTAAGACTGCGCCACCGCCCCAAAGAACATCTCACAGACGGCGAGTGTCAGCTAAACCGCAAGATCAACACATCACCCGTGAACGACACCGCCATGGGCACCACAAACCCTAGCACCAGTGAGGGTTCGATACGACCTGGGGAAAGCATTATTCCCAAATCGAATTGGAGGGCTAAGTTCATGCGGGAAGGCGAACTCAAAGCCATGAGGCGGCAATGACCGCCTCACCTAATCAAGTCCATGGCGGCGCCAGAATGCGAGGAGAAAGGAGAGAGGAGTAGAGGCTTCGAGGGGATAAGGTGAGTATGGGCTGGGTCGGTTTGACCGATCCAGTACCCCCCAATGTTGGGTACTAGGCCCATTTCAAAATAAAATAAGAAATAAAGTAAAAAATTACCAAAATAACCTTTAAACATTTCCAGCTATAGAAAATTATAGAAAAATCATAAAAATATATTTAATATAATATAATTATCACAAAAATAATATCCACCTAAGAAAAATATTACTTTACTTATTTAAGTTAATAAAATGCAAATAAAGATTAAACACTATTAAATCATAAGTGAAATTTCATTAAATAAGGAAAAATCCTAAAAATAAATAAAAATAATTTTTGTGTATAAAAATAACTTTACTACTTTATAAAAATACTAACTTAGAGTTTTTACAAATAAAATATAAATCAAATATTTAATACACTTACTTATTTGAATAATTTTATAAAAATAAAGGTAAGACTTAAATATAAATAAAATTCATGTTTAAGATCTTTAATAAGTATATTCCACTAGAAAAATAACATGTATATTATTCAAAAAAAATTATGATAAATAAAACTCATTACTTATTTTAATCAAATGAAATAACCACTTTGTTAATTCTTAAAATTATTTCTTAAGTAAGAAATAATTCCATTTTCTTATAAAACACTAAAACCTTTAAAGTTTGATTACTAAGTCTAAATCCATAATTAAAATAAAACTTAAATATAACTATTAGCCTTTAAATGTTTTTAAATCTTAAATTCAAAATTAAACTCCTTTTAAATAAATATTATATATCACTCATGTATAAGGGGGTGAATAATATCCATCCCTCAACCACTCTTAAAAATGACTCTAAACTCAAATATATTTGTAAGATCATATAATTATGCTCCCATTAATAAATTGCATATTATCAAATTTACATTTCACTTAAATTAAAAGGGATCATCCTTAATCATATTTTCCAAAACCCTAAAGCTAGATGCTATTCTAAACTCATCATATCTTACAATTCACTTCTATTTTTATAGTTAACTTTGGTTTAAACAATCATAAACATCTCATTTGAAGTTAATTCATGTTTTAAAGTTAACTTTAGTCACCTGTATCATTAATTAAAATATGATAACTTAACACCATTCCTAACCATCACAAACCCTAATGTAAAACCTAATAACCCTTAAGGCTAATTAACCTTAACTAATACTAGTTTCTTCAAATGTTATTCTTTTTGCCACTTCACACAAACAAGTCTATATTAGTTCCTTCAGCTCTTAAGAACTCAACTCAAGGACTTTTTATCCCAATCACCAGATAAAAATTAATCATAATCACATTATTCTATTAGTATTTGTATATTTTGGTTTGTTAACACTTAAGTTCCTTATCAATGTCATTTCTTATAAAATAAACTTAAAGATAAACCCAATCTTAAAGAAGATACCTAAGATCAACTTATTGAAAATACTAAGGGTTTCACTCTGGGAATTATAAAATTACATAGCATTATTTATGCATAATAGCATCTTGCTTCTTTAAACATTAGTCCTTACCGGACCAATGATGATGATTTCAGATATTGGATCTTCTATTATCTCGAAGACCGTGAGTGCATAATCTTGCAATCTCAAAAGGCAAGTTAACACTTGCTCATGTCCTTTGATTATTTTTGTAAAGTATTTTGCAAATACAGTGTTGTCATCACCTGCATTTGAAAAAGATCAGAAAACACTATTTTCATAATAATATGATTATAGGTTATTTACCATGAGGTAATAATCTACTATGAAAGTTCCGGTGGTAAAGGAACATATTATCTAGGACTTAGCAACCAATGTCGCTAGTGATTCTTGCGCCGTATATTACGCGTTAACCATGAGATTTGGAATGGGACGGAGAAGTCAGCTGGATCGGCTCCCTTTCGCATGCATTGGACACTGTTCTGGGCATTTGTCAGTTGCAGATCGTGGGTATAGCCGTTTTATACGGGGAAAGTCTACTGTGGATCTGGGCTTACAAAATACAGATATCTAGTGTTAACGGTTGTTGTGTGTATTCAATTAAGGTATAGCCGTTTCATACGGGGAAAAGTCTACCTTGAGTTTGGTCATCCAACAATTGTGGTGTATGCGGGGTCGCGGAGAAGGACAATGATTGGCTTGGATCTTAGTCTAGGCCTCATACCAAGGAAGTGTGAACGAGCCTATAACTCGGATGTGCAACAAAGCTAAGATCTCTCATGGGTAAAGTAACGCGCCTCTGCAGAGTGTAAGAACTATAACTTGTTACTCCCTGTTCCGGGAATGAGCTGCGAACGCTGCGGGAAAGGAACTCCATGAAAGTTCTGGTAAACCCGTGAAG
Organism: Avena longiglumis; assembly: GCA_030063025.1. Lineage (NCBI taxonomy): Eukaryota > Viridiplantae > Streptophyta > Magnoliopsida > Poales > Poaceae > Avena > Avena longiglumis. Next base: position 170,606,481 of record CP125976.1, on the reverse strand, counting down.
GCTGATGGACATAGCTTTTCAGAATAAAATAAACCTTTGAAGAAATTTTTATGAAAACTTTCATTGCCTACGACCTATGGTCTGTGGCTGTAGATAGTGCATCAAACACTCCTCTTTAGTGAATTTGTTGAGTACGCTCGTACTCAACGTATCTTCTTAACCCTTGCTAGATCTCGGAGAAACCAATGGTGTTTCCAGGAAATAAGTCACTTGAAGAGTTGAAGATATCTAAGGGAGATCAACGGAGTCGAAGACCTTACCAGAATCTATCGAAGACAAGCCGAGGCATAGAGTAGAAATAAAACTCCTAGAATCTAGAACCTACTTCTGTAGAATAATACTATAGTTGTAATTTCAAGCCTTACACATATATTAATAGTAGTACTTCTAAAGTAACTCCGAGTGGATCTTTCTGGTTATTTCTGTATAATATTCCTCACTGTACGAGGAAGCTCTCTGGATCTTGTGTAATATGCTATATGTAATATAAAGTGTTGTCTTGGACCCGCGATGTTTCTGTTGTACCACTCTGAGGGATATAATGTGGATGGAATGGTGTTCCATTGGTATTATATCAACGACTATAGTGTACCACACCATGCAGTGGTATGCTGGGTCACCGCATCATGGTAATAACCTATAATCACATTATTATGAAAATAGTGTTTTCGGATTTTTTTAAAATCCAGGTGATGTCCAGATTGGATTTGTAAAATACTTTATAGAAAATAACCAAAGGACATGAGCAAGTGTGAACTTGCCTTTTGTGATTGCAAGATTATGCACTCACGGTCTTCAAGATGATATATAAGATCCAATATCTAAAATCAGCATCATTGGTCCGGTAAGGACTATTGTTTAAAGAAGCAATATGTCCTTATGCATAAGTAATGTGATGCATTTTATAAACGCGAATCCCGGGGATAATGTTGTTTTAGTGTTTGGGTACTAGAAATGATGTATTTGAATGTGTTGTACTTTTGGATGAGTTTTATACTCGTGCTTCTTATTAGGCTTGTGAGTGGGTGTGAAACAATCATAAATTAAAATATCCTAAAACTATAGGACACACACAAATGTGAGATGCTACTCAAGATTGCTTATATAAGAGTTCTTGTTTGAAGTGGCAAAAAGAATAACATTTGAAGAAAAGATTTCTTTTCTAAGGTCTAAACAACCTTTGTGGTTAGTTGAGTCTGGTTGATGTTATTTGTGCTTGCTTGAATAGTTTGGACTTGAGATGATTTATGACTTAACTATATCAGACCAAAGTTAACTATAAAACATCTAACAATGTTTATAGTATTATATTTAGAGTCTTGTAGACTAAAGTTAACGTTAAACATAGATAGTTTGAAAGTATAATGCTTATAAAATTTGTACTTTGGTGTACTTGGTAATGTTGTCTTAAGGTGACTTAAGAATGTTATATTTTTATTTGATGTGGTGGTTTTCTTGATTTTATAATGGAATAGTATCACTTACCCCTTTTATGGATGAGTGGTTATAGTTTGTCAATCATGGAGTAATGTTACTTAATTGCTTATGAGTTCACTATAGTGTTTTAGTATGTTGATAAACTTGTGGTTAAAGTAAAGGAAATAAGTTTTTATTTAACTACAAAGTATTCTTGATGATTTTATATTTGATAAGGATTCTTTTTAGAAAATATTACACACCTATGGTTGAGGAGAATACAATAAAATTGTAATTAAAATGTGTTAAACTATTTTGACTTCATATTATTAATTTTTAAGACTAGTACTATTTATTAGACTCAATTGTTTAATTTTAGACATATTAGCAATTTTTTATTTACCCTTATATGAATTATCAATTGAGTAAATAAGTTTAAATTTGAGTTATTAAAATATTTGAATTTTTATTTAACTCAAAAGTGGAATATTATATTTTTAATATGTAGATATTATTATTGTGATCATTTTGGTATATTACATTTATTTTTGTGATTTATAAATAATAAGATATGATTTTTACAATTCTTATTACTTTATAATTACATAATAAATAATATATATTTAATTAAGTGAAATAATAATACATGATTATGGTTTTAAATTATAATTCTTATTTTTTTAAGATTTTTAGTATATTATTTATATTTTTAACATTTACCATTATTAAAATATGTATTATCAAAGTTTTATTACTTATAAAAACTTTATTAAATAATATTTATTTAAATAATCATCATAATAATATTGGATAATAATTTTAAGTTGTAGATTTTATTTTTCTACAAATTTTCATATATTATACACATTTTTCTGAATTATAAATCAAAAGTTATTAATTAAACAAGATTTAATCATTTATTTGATTTCTGGAATATTAATAATGGAGTTTATAACTTTTTATTTATTTCCTAAACAGGAATTAACTTTTTACACCGCACCCACACCTAGCCCTAGTCACTGACCAGTGGGCCAGTGGCCACCTTAGCTCTCAAGTTAATAAATGTGTTTGTTACCGATTGGATTGCTACCCCTAGACAATGACATATGGGCCCTGGGCCACGTCACACGCCACGCTAGCAAGGACTGGTCAAACTAGCTGACGTGGTTCGAACCTGACGTAGGCATGACATCACATGAGTTGATCCTCACTGGTTGAGGATTGATCGATTGATCTAGTGCGCGCGCGGGGCTGTGGCTAGGTGCGTTGGAACGCGCATGCGCTGGCGAGTTAAACTATGGTCGCCCCGCCCCTAAATGGTCACCAGAGAACGATCCACGGCGGTGACCGACGGCGGTGCATGACGGCGCACGGCGAGATCTCGATACAGGACGCAATTGAATCAACGAAGTCTCCTGGAAGATAGAGGAGCTTACCCTGGTTGCGATGGAGTGCGTGGAGAAGTGAGAGGAGATGTGTAGACGATGAATCGTCGATGATGGCCACGGTGACTACTAAAAGGGAACGATCGATTATGCTTTATTCCCGATGCGCCAACCCCCGTTCTTGGTCCTAATCGAACGAATCCATGATCGAGCTTCCAACGGTGGCCTTAGCGAGGCACGGGGTGGTCAGACATGGCCGGAGTGTTGAACACAGACGAGCTAGTGTTTTGGCATGGTTGGGGAACGAGGTAGAGGGGGTTTCAGAGGGCGAAAATGGGGATGAGGATGAGAAGAGGCGTCGCGGTGGCCTCCTTATCCTCTCCTGGCGATGACAACATGGATCTTGGCGCAAGGACGGCGGCAGACGGCCTCGGCATTGCCACCGAGCTGCTTCCAGCTGGAGGAAGACGACGATGACGGTTTTGCAGAACACCCCTGGCACTTCTTTCCTCTCAACCCGTGATCCTTCCCTGGTCCCACCCGTTAGTCATAGAAGAGAATGATCTGGGCTGTCTGTTGAGCTTTTGTGGGCTGGACCTGGGCGACAGGTAAGCAAAGAGGAGTTGGGCCACGACCAGGATTTGTTTTTATTTGTTTTCCTTTTTTCTATTTTCTGTTTTACTTTCATATTTGAATTTTCCATATTTGATTTGATTTATCCTTATATAATTGATTTGCTGAGTGATTGCAGCATTAATAAAGTATATTAAGGTTCTTTTATGAGTTTGTCATATAATGGTATTATTTCTTTATTTTTTTCTATCAAAACCCTTTTTATATCATGTAGAAGCCCTTATTATTAATTTTTATTTCTACATTAAACCATGGCTTTATTATATGATATTTTCTCATTTGTTTATATAACTTAACTCTAGTTGGCTCATAGTTTGAATAGAAATTTTTATATGTATATCCTATATCATTATTTGATGCATGAAATACAAAATAAATTAATATGGTTATTACTACTTCCATTGACTTGGAAAATGGCAATGTATATATTCTATTATGATAAACAAAGAAGTTTAGGGTTTGAATTGTGAATATTTACGCTAGGGTTTAGGGTTTTAAATATACTTAGATTCCTTTGTGGATGTGAGTAAAGATTTAATAACTAAGCATATTGTTTTCTGTTTGTGATCTATAATGATATCACCCCTTTAGAATAGAAAGTTATTAATTAAAATGTCTTATGGAAAAGATTTGATAAAAATATCTCTTAAATACATATGATTAAGATAATTGGAATGATAGAGATGTGCTTATGTGATTTACTATAGTAAAGTATTCCTATAAAGTGATATGGAGATAAGATTATAGATCAATAACATGAAATGGATATTATGTTTTATTTGAGATTTAGAGTTGGTTGTTTACCAAGAATGTCTATTTTCCATAATTCACAATCCTGGACCTTTAATTAAGGAATTCCTTTCCTAGATATAATACTTCTTCCTATCCATCATCATGGTTAGTATGATGAGCTTTACTCATAAAAATATTCTTATCCACCTATCATTCTTCTAAACTCATGGATTAATCCAATGAGTTTGATACTAAAGCATTTCATAGTTTTCTCATATCCTTGCTTGGTTATATCCACTACTCTACTGTTGATAATCTTTAATCTAACAAGTTGTTCTTTCAACTCCACTCATAATCTTCCTTAATCATATATCACTAGTATTTCTTCATTAGATGTATACATCCAACTATCTTACTCCAAAGCTTACTATCCTTTAGGATGAATAACACTATTTCCATAACTCTATGCTATACCAGCTTTAATTGAATCATAATGTCTTATATTTACTCTAGTAACTCATACTCCAACACCTCACATTACATTAATGTGATATATAATAACTACTCTAGGATAATTTACCTATACTAGGGTTTTAATCATGTTCTACCCACCAATGTCACTTATACTTGATATAAGTATTCAATCTTGGTGAGCAAGATATGATCATTTTAATCATTTATAACTTTAGATTTTTAGTTGGCTAAGCAAGGCTTTATCAATACATCCTTACAATTGTATTGGAATTATCTTCTTAGTATCTTTAATTGGATTAAGGTTGTTATTCATGGACTATGCCCACTTGATCCAATAGAATTACTACTGGTAACTATCTTCAGAATTCATCCTTGTAATCTTCTTTATTACCATATGATTAGATAATATAAATAATTCTTCTATTTATCTAGGAGGGATTTAACTCCATTAATTATCCTATTGATTGGATTCTTTGTAGACACTTAATTGTAAGTTGTGTGATGATCAAGAGTTTGATAGATTGAGAATGGGTGAATCAATAGTTGATTTCTCAACATTGATGAACAACAGATATTGGAATATAACTCAATAGAGATGATAAAGATTGATATGGAAATAAAGATATATGGCAAATGATCTAAACTTAGTTTATTTCCTACTCAATCTTACTTAAGAAGTAGGGTTAAGTATTACCATGATACTCATGGTATAAGCAGATGAGATTAAGATATAGTTGTTACATTCTTATTATTTGTGTTATATCCTTAACTTGGTACTCATGAGTGATTATAATGATTATTATGATATGATCACCTAAGGATCAAATATAAATCCTTAAGTAATGTATTAGGTTTAATTTTATTACATTTGATATACCCTTGGATCAAATCATGTTTACCCAAACTAAGGTTTTAGAAAAGGTCAGATTGAAACTTATCACAGTCAACTTGATGATCTACTTCTATTCCATCAAGTTAAGAGAAGCTTCAATCACTTTGACAAGTTTTGTTCAAAAGCGCGAAAATTATTCAGATTTTCTATGCATGAATGCCATGCACACATCTGGGTTCAACTTATTTCTAAGCTCTAATGCTGGGATGTTACAGATTGTCCCCCTTAAAATAAACTTCGTCCTCGAAGTTCGCAAACTCTCACATTTTGGAGTAAGGAATCGACTTGTAGTGATTGCTACATTTCTCCACTCCATGATGACCTTAAATGTAATTATTTGTAGTATTCTATGACTTGATTAGATATCCTAATCCAATTCTTTTTATTTAATCATCAAACTTTATTACTATGTTAAATACAATCTATAGGTTCTCACTAAAACATGTTTTAAGTTTCTATATGCCCATGTTTATGGTTAGGAGACTATATTTCTATTCCTGTCATAGTATAGTTGATACTGGTACTCCTTCCAAGATTGGTTTTGAACTCAATTCGTCCATACCCATTGGAATTTCTTATTCTCTACACATGCCTAATTGGATGTGCCTTATTACCTCTTAGGGATCACTTAAGAGTTGTTTCTTCTAGAATTGGTCGGTTAGGATTATTCTTTTATCACCTTCAAGCTTTTACTTTATTAAGTTTTTAGATAATCTTTCATTATTACCTAAGTACTTCTTCAACTTTCATTCATAATGTCTACTCTCCCCCTTAGGGTTTACTAATAGTCTTTAAATTGTACATATAGCATTTATTAGCTTTATAACTAGAATGTTGGTCTCTGTTTAGTTTATACTTTACCTAATTAGGGTCTGATGAAAGATTGTACGGTGTATCCATATAGTTTGTGGATCTCCGAAGCAAATCTTTTAGCATTAAATGTCGTACTTACTATTGGACATTTTCGCTGGGATAAATCTGACTTTGCGAAGCATCTCGAAACACGATCGCCTTAAATGTTTATACTTCCTTAGGTCTTATTTAACTTTAGGCCAAATTTTATGATCATTATGCAACCATTAAGATGATCTGGTTAACTATGTCAACCAACACCGGCTGCGAACAAGATACCAACTGTGGATCGGAATGCCGACTATGGATTAAGTACCAACGGCGGATCATTCTGGGTGGTAGGTATTACCTTACAGTTTTCGACCTAATACTCGCATGCTCTCTGAATTGTCAGAGCTTGAATACCATTTTGGTTCCAAGGCATCTTCTTTGTACTTATTCATGATACTTCCATGAACTTGGTACAACTATTTCATTAACTTCTTAGCATCTTACCTACTTTGAATGAGCTTTAAGTTTATTATATCTTGTGGCTCCATACATCTTCTACACCAAACTTCTTTCTTGAATCTGGCTAAGAATAGTCTATGTTTTATCTATCCTCCAAATGGTGTTAATACTCCTTATATCTTGCTTCATCCTTCCAGTAAGTCTTCCTTTTGATCTTTGAAACTCGTCACTCCCTTACACGAATTCCCGTTCCTATCTAGATCCATGACATCAAGTAATAACTGGGTGTTGCATCATGCATTTTCACACCTAATTATCTTCATGTATAGATCTATCCAATCAAGAAGATCCAAAAGTCGATAAACAACAAAACATATACCATGTATTATACATAGGTTTTAAATAATTTACAAATGTACTAGATGTTCCAACGGTTTGCTCCACACCTATTTACACAACTTTCTTACAAGAACTTCTTGTTCTTGTGAGTATATCCTCACTTATTTTCAGCAAACCTTTCAAACTACAATACGCATTACCCTCTATGTACATTATTCAAGCACTCATCCCTTGGGGATGTCGTTCCTTTCTTACTTTCATCTTCCTCTAGTGCTTCCTGGTGTTCCGTCCATGATGACGTGAAGTCCTACGACTGCCTTCTAGAGCATAAGAGTATCCAGGAGGTGCGCATTCTTGATTAGAAGTACCGAGACTGAGATTAGTCATTGAAAAATGACTAGAGTTAGCGTAATCCTCTATAGAATATTCCTGGTTTTCCGACAATGCTTCCTCATAGTAAGTTGGCTCCTTAGCTTTTTCTTGGATCCAGTCGTACATATTGGTATAGTAGCTATCGGAATACTCTTCTAAGTCGATGGGATTGGTATCACCCCCATATGGTCCATAAGGCTCTCTATGATTATAGTTGGTCTCTTCTTCAATACCTGTATCACAAGGTATAGGATTTCCTTTGGTTCCACCTTGAGATTCTACTTCCCATCCATACTTGTTTGGCTCAGGGTTATTTGGAATAACTCTATTCCATTCCTGTTGTTCGGAGTTGTACTTGGTCCATAGGTCTTCAGGTGGCTTGAATTCATTTTGGTAGTAGGCATAATTTTCCGAGTTTGGGTCATCAAACTCAGTTTCCTCATACACTTCTCCTAAAGGTGTGTATTTGGGATGCCTAGCTTCTTTATCTAACTTCTTCCTACGTGCCATTGCTTTATCAAGATCAGTAAAATCCTCAATGACCATATCCAGTTCCTGAACTAAGACTTGGTGAGTGTTATGATAAGTGTTTAGCAAAGACCGATAACGATCCATATACTCTACATCTAGAGTAGGTTCAGTTTGGACTAGAGTAGAGTGATCTAACTCATGCGTTGGGTTTGCGGTTTCATGTGGTATAATGGTATGAGTACTACCTTCTAGAGATTGGGATTTTTGTTCTCAGATCATGGTTATGGATATTGCTACGGCAATCTAATATGTAGATGCCATGCACCTTGCCTCTCCTAATGGCATTTCTCCCTTAACTCCTAACTTCTTGGGTAACATGATCATGACACGGTATTTAGCTAATACCTTCCCATCATAGTAACTGTAAATCTTGACCAAAAGTCTTGATTCACAATCCAAACTTAATAGAAGTTGTCAGAGATTATCTGTCCAATCCCCTCCATAGTCATTCAAAGTCATGTTCATCACTTGAACATTCCGGGGTGGATATCGAGGTGCCATGTGGAACTGTAGATAAGAAATTATCATCAGCCACATAGAGTTAAAACTCTTGGGTAATGATCGGAATTTCAATTATACTAAAGAATTATCGCACTAGTAACATAACAGGATTATTCTCAAGTGAATATCCTTCATATCACTAGAGAACTCTTTATTATTGCTAGGATGTGTCCTACAGGTTCTACCCATTTACTAGGTTTCCAACCTAAGGTCAAAGCATATGCTCTGATACCAACTGCGGTGACCCAGCATACCACTGCATGATGTGGTATACTATAGTCATTGACATAACACCAATGAAACACCGTTTACTAGTATTACATCCCTCAGAATGGCACAACAGAAACACGGCGGGTCCAATACATGGCTAAAGGTTACAACTCACTCTTTACACAAGATCCAGAGAATACTCTAGGTTAAAGAGAGAGAAAGAACTTCTTAAAAGAAGGATCAAAGATGAACAACACAAGAACTAATATGCTACTAAGAATGGTATCCTGACTAAAGGGATGACATTGCTGTTACAACAATGCACTACATAAATAGGTTCTTTGGTTAGAGAGTATATTCCTATTTAATCAGTAATTTCGTCTTCCCTTCTGTAGATGTATATGTTGACTTCCTTGACTTCATTTAAGAGCTTTAGCTTTGGATGATGAGTCCTTGAGCATAACTTGATGTAGATGTTGTCTATCCCGGCTTCAGAATCTAGCAAGGGTTAAGAAGATACATTGAGTATGAGAGTACTCCGCAAATTCACAAGGAAAGGAGTGTTTGATGCACTATAACTACAACCATAGACCATAGGTCGTAGGCAATGCAAGTTTTCATAAACATTTCTTCAAAGGTTGCTTTTATTCTGAAAATCTATGTCCGTTAGCCTTCACAGTTTTACCAGAACTTTCATGGAGTTCCTTTCCCGCCGCGTTCGCAGCTCCTTCCCGGAACAGGGAATAACAAGTTACAGTTCTTACACTCTGCAGAGGTGCGTTATTTTACCCATGAGAGATCAACTCCGTGTTGAACAACCGGGCGTAATTTCATGTCCACAATTCCATGATGTGGGGCCCAGTAGTTGGTCCAAGCCAATCACTGCCCCCTTCGCGACCTCGCATGCCTCCTTGGTGTACACCATGCCCACATAATGAATTATGGCAATGGTTTGTACAAACCGTTAGATGCCAGAACTATCGTGGGACGATGAGGGTTCCCACCCATATGCTGCATATCCTCTATGAATTACCAATTAATATGCACGCTACGAGGATAACAGCCACGACCTGCACATTCGGCTTCATGCGAGAGGAAGAAGATACAACTGACTTCTCCATACCATTCCAAATCTCATGCTTAACGCGTAATAAACGACGCAAGAATCACTGGCGACATTGGTTGTTAAGTCCTAGATAATATGTTCCTTTACCACCGGAACTTTGATAGTAAGTTATTACCTCATGGTATAACCTATAATCACATTATTATGAAAATAGTGTTTTCGGACCTTTTTCAAATGCAGGTGATGTCCACATTGGATTTGTAAAATACTTTACAGAAAATAACAAAAGGACATGAGCAAGTGTGAACTTGCCTTTTGTGATTGCAAGATTATGCACTCACGGTCTTCAAGATTATATATAAGATCCAATATCTGAAATCAGCATCATTGATCTGGTAAGGACTAATGTTTAAAGAAGCAATTTATCCTTATGCATAAGTAATGTGATGCATTTTATAAACACGAATCCCGGGGATAATGTTGTTTTAGTGTTTGGGTACTAGAAATGATGTATTTGAATGTGTTGTACTTTTGGATGAGTTTTATACTCGTGCTTCTTATTAGGCTTATGAGTGGGTGTGAAACAATCATAAATTAAAATATCCTAAAACTATAGGACACACACAAATGTGAGATGCTACTCAAGATTGCTTATATAAGAGTTCTTGTTTGAAGTGGCAAAAAGAATAACATTTGAAGAAAAGATTTCTTTTCTAAGGTCTAAACAACCTTTGTGGTTAGTTGAGTCTGGTTGATGTTATTTGTGCTTGCTTGAATAGTTTGGACTTGAGATGATTTATGACTTAACTATATCAGACCAAAGTTAACTATAAAACATCTAACAATGTTTATAGTATTATATTTAGAGTCTTGTAGACTAAAGTTAACGTTAAACATAGATAGTTTGAAAGTATAATGCTTATAACATTTGTACTTTGGTGTACTTGGTAATGTTGTCTTAAGGTGACTTAAGAATGTTATATTTTTCTTTGATGTGGTGGTTTTCTTGATTTTATAATGGAATAGTATCACTTACCCCTTTTATGGATGAGTGGTTATAGTTTGTAAATCATGGAGTAATGTTACTTAATTTCTTATGAGTTCACTACAGTGTTTTAGTATGTTGATAAACTTATGGTTAAAGTAAAGGAAATAAGTTTTTATTTAACTACAAAGTATTCTTGATGATTTTATATTTGATAAGGATTCTTTTTAGAAAATATTACACACATATGGTTGAGGAGAATTCAATAAAATTGTAATTAAAACGTGTTAAACTATTTTGACTTCATATTATTAATGTTGAAGACTAGTACTATTTATTAGACTCAATTGGTTAATTTTAGACATATTAGCAAGTTTTTATTTACCCTTATATGAATTATCAATTGAGTAAATAAGTTTAAATTTGAGTTATTAAAGTATTTGAATTTTTATTTAACTCAAAAGTGGAATATTATATTTTTAATATGTAGATATTATTCTTGTGATCATTTTGGTATATTACATTTATTTTTGTGATTTATAAATAATAAGATATGATTTTGACAATTCTTATTACTTTATAATTATTTAATAAATAATAAATATTTAATTAAGCGAAATAATAATACATGATTATGGTTTTAAATTATAATTCTTATTTTTCTAAGATTTTGGTATTCTATTTATATTTTAACATTTACCATTATTAAAATATGAATTATCAAAGTTTTATTACTTATAAAACCTTTATTAAATAATATTTATTTAAATAATCATCATAATAATATTTGATAATAATTTTAAGTTTTAGATTTTATTTTTATACAAATTTTCATATATTATACAAATTTTTCTGAATTATAAATCAAAAGTTATTAATTAAACAAGATTTAATCATTTATTTGATTTCTGGAATATTAATAATGGCGTTTATAACTTTTTATTTATTTCTTAAACATGAATTAACTTTTTACACCGCACCCACACCTAGCCCTAGTCACTGACCAGTGGGCCAGTGGCCACCTCAGCTCTCAAGTTAATAAATGTGTTTGTTACCGACTGGATTGCTACCCCCAGACAATGACATATGTGCCCTAGGCCACGTCACACGCCATGCTAGCATGGACTGGTCAAACTAGCTGACGTGGTTCGAACCTGACGTAGGCATGACATCACATGAGTTGATCCTCACTGGTTGAGGATCGATCGATCGATTTAGTGCGCGCGTGGGGCTGTGGCTAGGTGCGTTGGAACGAGCATGCGCTGGCGAGTTGAACTATGGTCGCACCGCCCCTAAATGGCCACCGGAGAACGATCCACGACGGTGCACGACGGCGCACGACGAGACCTTGATACAGGACGCAATTGAATCAACGAAGTCTCCTGGAAGATAGAGGAACTTACCATGGTTGCGATGGAGTGCTTGGAGAAGTGAGAGGATACATGTAGACTACGAATCGTCGACGATGGCCACGGTGACTGCTAAAAGGGAACGCTCGATTCTGCTTGATTCCCGACGCGCCAACCCCTATTCTTGGTCCTAATCAAACGAGTCCACGATCGAGCTTCTAACGGTGGCCTTAACGAGGCACGGGGTGGTCGGACATGGCCAGAGTGTTAAACACCGACGAGCTAGGGTTTCGGCATGGTTGGGTAACTAGGTAGAGAGGGTTTCTGTAACACCCTCAGAATCGGACCTATGCAAGTTTTAGCGAAACCCGCCAAACCCGCATAGAAACGATTCAAAGGTGCCCACCAGGCACTTTCGTGCGGGTGGAAAACGAAGTAATAACATTACACAACAGTCCTCGATGGGACCCACAGAACAGATATATATAACAGCAACTCCATGAGTCAAGAATACAGATATAATATACAAAGAGCCAAATCACCTTGAAAACGATAGAGCGTCCGACTACGGACAAGATGCAAATGGGGCTAAGAGCCCTGAAGAATAACCAATGGCGTCCATAACCACGTGCCAAGCGGGAAGGGTAACCCGCTAAAGGCGTCGATCTCAAAACTGCTTAAACAAAAAGGGTGCCGATAAAGGGCAAAGGAAAAGAGGAGCGCCGATCGAGGCGACACAGCGAGGCTAGAATTCGCGGTCCTCGCCTACATAGGTATGGTGGATCGGGCAAGGCAAAGATGCACTATACAACCTATAGAGACTCGATTCAATGGCGGCTATCGAGAGGGTAAGAAAGACCTATTCGGATCCAACCCGATACTACCATCAAACAAACCCATCTGGCGTTTCTCGAGACCAAACGAGGAAGTCAACCGAGGAACTCACAGCTGGCGCTTTACTTATTCAGTTATCGTTGCAATTACTAGTCGTTTAGATAATCATCCTGTTAAAGTAAGCGGGCACTTTTAGTTAACCATTCCGTGATAGTTGCAACACTTACTAGTCGAATCATGAGCATGAGATAAACCCAAAACCCAGCAGCTTGTTGGTACTTTTATTAGCCATTCGTTGAAGTTGCAATACTTACTAGTCAGTACAATGTCGCAAGCGACAAGCCAAACAAGCAATGGTGGGCGATTATTTAGCCATTCCATTATAGTGAAGCTTACTAGTCATTATAAAGTCAAATTTATAACACTACTTTAGTTATGCTTGTCTATGGTCGAGATATCGTGCTCCAAGTCGTCCATAATCATGACACGGCTTTCAGAAGTTTTACCGGTCGGGTGCACCAATAGCAACACACGCCGATCAACCTCGAAAACCAACTCAAAACCCAACGAGGCTTTCACGACTAAGCAATCACAGGATTCAGAAATATTTGGGCCACCCCATTGAGTAGACCAAGAACGAAACCAGTGACTCAGACGGACTCAAGGTTTGCGACAATGGTCAACGATCGGGAACCCGGAAAGTGGCTGGGCTTGTCGATACCGAAAACACTCCGCTTTAACAAGACAAAGGTGCTCCTCGCACAATCGTAAATAAACAGTAGCATGGCATAAGTACAGGATCGTAAATAAAACCTCAAACTAGTTTGTGGCCCCAAGAAATAAGACCAATCAAGCTCGCTCAGTGGGGTCCCATATACCTCCGGATGTGGATAGCGATAAAACAAGGAACAGTATCAAGTACTCGGGTCCTACGGGACACAAGTGGGCGTTCGGAAACCAAATATTATCTATCACCCACCGATGCCTCTGCTTACTTCAATTTTAGTTGTTAAACAGGAATTAAAGTGAACGATAAGTAAAGCTATGATCATCTCCAACATCAAACATGCGGCAAGGCTCCAACAACTGAGGCACTTGACGGCATAACAAAGACTTGAGCAAGCGACTACGACGCGCGAGTCCAACTATCTACCAAACAACAGGTAATAGGGTGTGTCCAAGGCAATATAGGCTGCAAGGGATATCACGGGTACGAAAACTAGAGCAACGCGAAACAGATAGCAATAGATCAATAGGAGGGAATAAATACTATAAAAGTAAGATAGGTAGAAAGGGGGAGATGCTCGCCTGAAAACATTGCCGACGGTTCAACCGAAGATCGGGGCGAAGCTCATATCAACTCAACGGCCTTATCCGCGAAGAAGCAAACACTAGAAGAAACACCGGATGCAATATTTAATACAACGGCAGAAGATCGGCATGATGCATGTATGATGCATGACATGGCAAAGGTGCGATGCAATTAGGCAAGATTAAGCGGAACCGGGGTCCCGACATTTAATTAGACGGTTCAAGTTATTTAGAAACCCCCGCAATTTAAATGTTGTTTAACAAGGCAAAATATATCACCGGTTCACTACACAAGTTTAAATGAGGCCAATATAAGACTAGATTTGCCCGCATATGGGCCCCATATTTAATTATTAGGTGAATCGGCATAAGGCCCCCAAACCACATGATAAGATGCATGCGAGTATGACAATTTAATATGCAGCAATTGGTTATTACATTTATAAAATAGGGCTCGAGAAAAGGGGTCACACATTAGAGGGGGGGCTCGATGATCTTGGGGTTCCGGGGTTCGGTCTCGTGGTCCGAATCTGGGTTTGGTCTCGGCGGGATCGGTCTTCGGAACATCGGATCCATTCAGTTCGGTGTCGATCTTGTCGTTGCGAAGCTCTTGTCGGGTCCTCGGGTCGGGTCGGACTTGGCGTCCGGGGTGAAGTTCTTGTCTTCCCTCGGTTCCATGTCGACGGCCTTGGTGCCCTCGATGGAGAACTCAGTGTATCCGTGTCGTGGTTCTTGTCGGGGTTCTCGGCTTCGGGCGCCGGGATCGGTCTTCGGTTCTAGGGTTGGATAACTTGATGTCCGTGTGGCGATCTTGTTGGAACCATATCGAAGGCCCTGATGTCGAGAAGATCTTGGCGTTCCATGAAGGAGGTCTTGACGCGCTTTGATGCAGTGTCGCCCTTCCATGCAGCCGGGTCTTGGCGTCCTTTGGTTCCGAGAGGAAGGACTTGGCAATTCCGCGGTTCTTGGTGTTTGACGGGGTTCAGCCTCGGTTCCACGACGGAGATCCTGAGGATCCATGCCGGCACACTTGGCGCCTTCTAATCCGACGATCGGGTCTCATGTCCAAGCAAGAGTTCTTGATGGTCCGAGAGGGGGTTCTTGTCCGCGATTCTTCGAGCACCTTCGGGGTACGGGGATTTGATGGCGTCGAAGGGATCTGGCCTCCGTGGACCTGCGAGCGAGGCAGCAGCCCAGGAGATCCCCGACGAGGTGGTCTTGCAGCCGGGCAGGAGGCAGGGCACGGACATGCGGAGGCAGAGGCGTCGGGAATGCTGGCGACGGAGGCGGGTGGCCGGCGGTGGGCTCGCAGGCGGCCGGCGGGCGAGCGGCAGTGGGAAGCTCATGCGGAGCGCCGGGAAGAAGCGAGGCCACTGGTGCCTGGCGGAGGATGGCGGCTGGCCGGAGGCTCGGCTCGACGGCGAGGCAGCAGACGCAGATCTTGAGAGGGCGGGGCTGGAGCGGGCGCCAGAGGAAGGCGAGAGAAGGTCTTTGCTGGGGAGAAGGAGAGGAGCGCGTGAGGGAGAGAGATGGCAGCTGGGAAGGTGGGGCTGGCAGTGGAGTGGGTCCCAGGGGCGTGGGGATCGGGCGGCGCGTCGTGGTGGCTGTGTGGTGAGAGAGTGGGGTGAGTTGAAAGGGCTGTGGGGAGAGAGAGGGGGTGGGACCAGGCTGATGTGGCAGGGGGGGGATTGGGTGGTGAAGAGAGGAGAGGTGAGGTGGCACGAGGGGAGTGGCCGGGGTGAGGTGGAGGGGGATTGGGTAGGATAGGTTGGGTAGCTTTAGGATTATGGGTGGGCCGTTTAAATTCCTGGGGGTGGTCGTTCGGGTCGAATCGGCCCGTTCGACTGCCCCCACAAAAATAATTTAATATTTTATTTGTGTTAAACGGACCGTTTGCAAAACATAGTTAGTCAAAACAAAATATTCTGGAGACCCGGTTTTGGTTTTGAATAAAGATGGGGCGTTTTTAGAAAACACAAAATAGGTTTTCTGCAAATAGTTTTATGCAAGCAAATGCAAGATGCTGACGATGCTCAAATGCAATGTGGCATGATGACATGAGCATGCGGTCATGATGATGCAATGCACAAAAACAACGCGATTTTCTAGTAGTGGTTTTGCGGGATGCCACAATTCGACACCACTAACAATGGATCTCGCCCTCGAGATCCGCCTCATGGTACCGGAAGGAAGGGCGGCGATCTGCGTCTTCTCGCTTCGTGTAGATCCTCGCGACACCACCAACAATGGTTCGTCCTCCATCTTGAAATCGGCGACACCACCAACAAAGGGTCGTTGTTCCTGATCATCGAGAGAGCACTCCGGAAACAAAAGGGGGAAGGCAGAGGTATCCACAAATAAAGCCACCTCTAACTTTGATAGAAGGTGAGAAAAGATGCGGCCTATCCCACTTCAATGTACGAGAGAGAATAGAAAGGGTAGTCGGCATGGGGGCCAATCCATCACGCACCCAAACTATTACTCTGCACAATCAGTAGAAAAGAGTGCAACCATTCTCGGAATTAGACTGAAGATCTCGACAAACGAGGTTCGGAAACAAAGGAGTGATGCAGACTCTGCATCGGATCTGGCGTAGATGATGTCGTCGCGTCGGAAACACCAAAAGGCACAAACAAGGCACAAAGAATGGTACCACAGTAGACGAACTCCTCAGGCAGCATGAACATCGGATGGCAGAACACCGTTATCAGAGGGGGAAGCGAAACCCTGAAGGTACGTCGGAAACCCAACCACGAGAATTCCTGGACTCGAAGAAAGAGAAGAGAGCGGATTTAAAACGCGTAGAGATAAGAGGAGAATAGCAGAGGGGTAAGGAGTAAAAGCAGACCTAATCAGATCTATCCAACCGATTTTTCAAATTAGTTTTGACACTCTACTTCGGCCGTTAGCTAGGTTATCCTACAGGCTGGACTTGTGGGGTATCGCAACTGCTGAGCTCTGATACCACTCTGTAACACCCTCAGAATCGGACCTATGCAAGTTTTAGCGAAACCCGCCAAACCCGCATAGAAACGATTCAAAGGTGCCCACCAGCACTTTCAAGGTGGAAAAAGTAATAACATTACACAACAGTCCTCGATGGGACCCACGTAGCAGATATATATATAACAATGACTCCATGAGTCAAGAATAGATATAATATACAAAGAGCCAAATCACCTTGAAAACGATAGAGCGTCCGACGGACAAGATGCAAATGGGGCTAAGAGCCTGAAGAATAACCAATGGCGTCCATAACCTTTGCCCGCCAAGCGGAAGGGTAACCTCGCTAACGTTGATCTCAAAACCTGCTTAAACAAATAGGGGTGCCGACAAAGGGCAAAGGAAAAGAGGAGCGTCGATCGAGGCCAAGACACGCGAGGCTAGAATTCAAGGTCCTCGCCTACATAGGTATGGTGGATCAAGCGGCGGCAAAGATGCACTATACAACCTATAGAGACTCGATTCAACTGGCGGCTATCAGAGAGGGGTAAGAAAGACCTATTCGGATCCAACCTGATACTACCATCAAACAAACCCATCCTGGCGTTTCCCCCTCGAGACCAAACGAGGAAGTCAACCGAGGAACTCACACCATTGGCAGTTTTACTTATTCAGTTATCGTTGCAGCAATTACTAGTCAGGTTTAGATAATCATCCTGTTAAAGTAAGTAGTGGGCACTTTTAGTTAACCATTCCGTGATAGTTGCAACACTTACTAGTCAGATACAGATAGCATGAGATAAACCCAAAACCCAGCAGTTGTTGGTACTTTTATTAGCCATTCCGTTGTAGTTGCAATACTTACTAGTCAGGTACAATGGTCGCAAGCGACAAGCCAAACAAGCAATGGTGGGCAGTATTATTTAGCCATTCCATTATAGTGAAGCTGATTACTAGTCATTATAAAGTCAAATTTATAACACTACTTTAGTTATGCTTGTCTATGGTCGAGATACTGTGCTCCAAGTCGTCCATAACATGACACGGCTTTGAAAGTTTTACCCGCCGGGTGCACCAATAGCAACACACGCTCGATCAACCTCGAAAAGCCAACTCAAACCCAACGAGGCTTTCACGACTAAGCAATCACAGATTCAGAAATATTTCAGGGCCACCCATTGAGTAGACCAAGAAGGCCGACTCGAGACGGACTCAAGGTTTGCGACAATGGTCAGAACGATCGGGAACCCGAAAGTGTGGGCTTGTCGACATCGCGAAAACACTCCGCCAAAAGACAAAGTGCAGTTGCTCGACAATCGTAAATAAACAGTAGCATGGCATAAATGCAGGATCGTAAATAAAACCTCAAACTAGTTTGTGGCCCCAAGAAATAAGACCAATCAAGCTCGCTCGGGGGTCCCATATACCTCCCGGATGTGGATAGCGATAAAACAAGGAACAGTATCAAGTACTGGGTCCTACGGGACACAAGTGGGCGTTCGGAAACCAAATATTATCTATCACCCACCGATGCCTCTGCTTACTTCAATTTTAGTTGTTAAACATGAATTAAAGTGAACGATAAGTAAGCTATGATCATCTCCAACATCAAACATGCGGCAAGGCTCCAACAATCGAGGCACTTGACGACACGCAGCACTGAGCGACACGACGCGAGTCCAACTATCTACCAAACAACAGGTAATAGGGTGTGTCCAAGGCAATATAGGCTGCAAGGGATATCACGGGTACGAAAACTAGAGCAACGCGACACAGATAGCAATAGATCAACAAGAGGGAATAAATACTATAAAAGTAAGATAGGTAGAAAGGGGGAGATGCTCGCCTGAAAACATTGCCGACGGTTCAACCGAAGATCGGGGCGAAGCTCACATCAACTCAACGGCCTTATCCGCGAAGAAGCAAACACTAGAAGAAACACCGGATGCAATATTTAATACAACGGCAGAAGATCGGCATGATGCATGTATGATGCATGACATGGCAAAGGTGCGATGCAATTAGGCAAGATTAAGCGGAACCGGGGTCCCGACATTTAATTAGACGGTTCAAGTTATTTAGAAACCCCCGCAATTTAAATGTTGTTTAACACGGCAAAATATATCACCGGTTCACTACACAAGTTTAAATGAGGCCAATATAAGACTAGATTTGCCCGCATATGGGCCCCATATTTAATTATTAGGTGAATCGGCATAAGGCCCCCAAACCACATGATAAGATGCATGCGAGTATGACAATTTAATATGCAGCAATTGGTTATTACATTTATAAAATAGGGCTCGAGAAAAGGGGTCACACATTAGAGGGGGGGCTCGATGATCTTGGGGTTCCGGGGTTCGGGGCTCGGTCTCAGGGTCCGGAACTGGGGTTCGGATCTGGGGTTCGGTCTCGGCGGGATCGGTCTTCGGAACATCGGATCCATTCAGTTCGGTGTCGATCTTGTCGTTGCGAAGCTCTTGTCGGGTCCTCGTGTCGGGTCGGCTTGGCGTCCGGGGTGAAGTGCTTGTCTTCCCTCGGTTCCATGTCGACGGCCTTGGTGCCCTCGATGGAGAACTCAGTGTATCCGTGTCGTGGTTCTTGTCGGGGTTCTCGGCTTCGGGCGCCGGGATCGGTCTTCGGTTCTAGGGTTGGATAACTTGATGTCCGTGTGGCGATCTTGTTGGAACCATATCGAAGGCCCTGATGTCGAGAAGATCTTGGCGTTCCATGAAGGAGGTCTTGGCCTTGATGCAGTGTCGTCCTTCCGTCAATGGTCTTGGCGTCCTTTGGTTCGAGGAAGGACTTGGCAATTCGCGGTTCTTGGTGTTTGTGAGGTTCACCTCGGTTCCACAGCGGAGATCCACGAGGATCCATGCCGGGCACTTGGCGCCTTCTAATCCGACGATCGGGTCTCATGTCCAAGCAAGAGTTCTTGATGGTCCGAGAGGGTTCTTGTCGCGATTCTTGAGCACCTTCGGGTACGGATTTGATGGCGTCGAAGGATCGGCCTCCGTGGACCTGCGGCGAGGCAAAGACCGTGAGATCCCAGAGGTGGTCTTGCGGCGGGCAGGAGGCGAGCACGGACATGCAGGCAGGCGTCGGGAATCTTGGCGGAGGCGGGTGGCGGCGGTGGGCTCATGACGGCGGCGCGTGCTGCGAGGAGCGGCGAGTGCGGAGATGCTGGGAGCCCGGGAGGGAGGCGGGGCATGAGGGAGGCAGGCGGGCGAGGTGACGGAACGCGCAGGAGGCCGGAGGAGGCGGCGGGGGCAGGCGGCCGAGGCGGAGGGCTCACCAACGGCGAGCTGGGAGAACAGGAGGAGGAAGACGAGGAGGAGGTGGTTCGGGAGGCGGGTCGCGGGCGGGGAGGCAGGCGGAGGAGCTCCGGCGAGAGGCGGCGCAGTGGGGAAGCTACGTCTCGCGTGAGGCGGCCGGAAGAAGCAGCCACAGGCGCTGGCGGAGGATTTACGCGGCTCGGCCGGGAGGACGGCCGGGCTCGGCAGCGAGGGCAGCGGCAAGCGGATCTTGGAAGGCGGCACAGGGCGGCGCCAGAGAGAAGCGAGGAGAAGGTGCTGCGGGGAGAAGGAGAGGAGGCGTGGGAGAGAGATGGCGCTGGGAGGGTGGGGCTGCGCAGTCTGAGTGGGTCCTGTGGCGTGGGGATCAGGCAGCGTGCGTCTTGTGGCTGTGTGGTGAGAGTGGGGTGAGTTGAGAGGGCTGTGGGGAGAGAGGGGTGGGACCAGGCTGATGTGGCGGGGGATTGGGTGGTGAAGAGAGAGGTGAGGTGCACGAGGGTGGCGGGGTGAGGTGGAGGGATTGGGTAGGATAGGTTGGGTAGCTTTAGGATTATGGGTGGGCGTTTAAATTCCGGGTGGTCGTTAAAGATTAATCGGCCCGTTCATTACCCCACAAAATAATTTAATATTTTATTTGTGTTAAGCGGACCGTTTGCAAAACATAGTTAGTCAAAACAAAATATTCGAGACCGGTTTTGGTTTTGAATAAAGATGGGCGTTTTAGAAAACACAAAATAGGTTTTAAAATAGTTTTATGCAAGAAAATGCAAGATCTTGTGATGCTCAAATGCAATGTGGCATGATGACATGAGCATGCGGTCATGATGATGCAATGCACAAAAACAACGCGATTTTCTAGTAGTGGTTTTGCGGGATGCCACAGTTTCAGAGAGGGAAAATGGGGATGCGGATGAGCAGAGGAGTCGCGGTGGCCTCCTTATCCTCTCCTGGAAACGACGGCGTGGATCTTCGCGCAAGGACGGCGGCGGACGGCCTCGGCATCGCCACCGAGCTGCTTCCAGCTGGAGGAAGATGACGATGATGTAGGGTTTCGTAGCATGGAAAACAAAAAATTTCTACCGTATACAAACAAACAAGCCAAGATCTATCTACTAGATTGTAGCAATGAGTCGATAGAATAACTCACCCTCGAAGATTCCAAAGTGTTTAACGAGAGCGGATTCTCGTGGGTGATGTAGTCGTACTCTTCCCGATCTCAAGATCGCGTAGACGATCCTTCCGGCTGCGTTCATGGCGCTCCATGATCGTTCACGTTTTTTCGGCGAAGACCTTCCTCTCCCTTGTTCCAAAGAAAGCGGATGTTGTAGCACTCTCTCGCGATTCCGGCAACTGGCGTGGTACCGGAAGTAGGGAGATCTCGCAGGCTTCTCCTTAAGCGGGCGAGTATGGTGGAGTATATGAGAGTCCTCGATGATCTAGGGTTTAGACACGTCGAGGAGGAGGCTAGGCGGCTAGGGTTGCTAAGCGGCGCATTTGCCCTAGGGCGGCTGACAGGCGGCGTGGCTTGCTTAGGGTTTGGAGGAGAGGATCCATATGTGATCCCTTGTGATCCAGTCACATGCTTGCAAGCTAATTGGATGACATTTCACCGAGAGGGCCCAGAGTATATCTATCCGTCATATGGATGGACAAATCCCACTCTTGATCCATGTGTTTCAACCAATACTTTCCGAACACTCAATGCCACCTTTATAGCCACCCGATTCGGTGTGGTGTTTGATGTCATCAAAGCATCCATCCGTTAAAGGTGATATGCATGATCTCATGGTCGAAGGAATTAGGTTACTATGTATCATAAAGCATATAGCAATTGAACTATTAAAATGACTTGATCTTTATGCTACGCTTATCTATAGGAGTATGTACACCATATCATTCTCCTAACGATATGATCTTGTTGTTAATAACATCTCAATGTTCATGACATGGAAACCACAATCATCTATTAACCAACAAGCTAGTATTATATAGAGGCTTTACTAGGGACTTCAAATTAAGTTTACAAATCACACAAGTATTAATGTTTCCTTCTTAATACTATTATAGCATGAATGTAAACATTTATCATAAACACAAAGATATAATAATAACTACATTTATTATTGCCTCTAGGGCATATCTCCAACAGTCTCCCACTTGCACTAGAGTCATCTAATCTAGATTACATGGTAATATACCGAATACCCATGACAGTTTGGTGCTGGTCATGTTTTGCCCTCGGGAGAGGTTTAGTCAACGGATCCGCCACATTCAGATCTGTGTGTACTTTGCAAATCTTTATATCCCCATCTTGGGTATGTTCTCGAATAGCGTGAAAATGTAGGTTGATGTGCTTCAGCTTCTTGTGCGACCTTGGTTCTTGCGCATTGGCTATGGCACCCATGTTATCACAGTAGATAGACATTGGGTCCAGCGCACTAGGAACCACACCCAGCTCTGTAATGAACTCTTTCATCCATATCGCTTCTTGTGAAGCCTCCGAAGCAGCCATGTATTCCGATTCAGTTGAAGATCTTGCCACAACGCTTTGCTTTGCACTCCTCATTAATTCTGCACCATTCAAAATAAATACGTATCCAGATTGTGATTTAGAATCATTCGGATCGGTGTTCCAACTAGCATCGGTGTAACCATTAACAACGAGCTGTTCATCACCTCCATAAGAAAGAACCATATCCTTAGTTCTTCTCAAGTACTTAAGGATGTTTTTGACCGCTGTCCAATGATCCACTCCTGGATCACTTTGATATCTGCTAGTTAAACTAACAGCATATGCAATGTCGGGTCTAGTACATAGCATGGCATACATTAGAGATCCTATGGCTGAGGCATAGGGAGTCTTACTCATCCTTTCTCTATCTTCTGCCGATGTCGGACTTTGATTTTTACTCAAGGTCGTATTGGGAAACATGGGCAAGAACCCTTTCTTGCTATCTTCCATTCCAAAACTCTTTAGAACTTTGTCCAAATATGTGCTTTGTGACAATGATATTTGGCGTCTTGATCTATCTCTATAAATCTTTATGCCTAATATGTAAGCTGCTTTGCCAAGATCCTTCATTGAAAAAATATTATTCAAATATTCCTTGACACTATTAAGAAGTTCTACATCATTCCCAATCAACAATATGTCATCTACATATAGTATTAAGAATGCCACAGAGCTCCCACTCACTTTCTTGTAAATACAAGCTTCTCCATAAGTTTGTATAAAACCAAAACTTTTGGTCACCTTATCAAAACGTTGATTCCAACTTCGGGATGCTTGCTTCAATCCATAGATGGACCGTTGAAGTTTGCATACCTTGTTAGCATCTTTAGGATCGACAAAACCTTTGGGTTGCATCATATACAACTCTTCATCAATGTCTCCATTGAGGAATGCTATTTTGACATCCATCTGCCATATCTCATAATCATAATATGCAGCGATTGCTAACATAATCCTCATAGACTTTAGCTTCGCTACTGGTGAGAAAGTCTCATCGTAGTCAACTCCTTGAATTTGTCGAAACCCTTTTGCGACAAGTCGAGCTTTATAGATATTAACATTACCATCAGCATCTGTTTTCTTTTTGAAGATCCATTTGTTCTCGACAGCCTTCCGGCCATCCGGTAAGTCCACCAAAGTCCATACTTGGTTTTCGTACATGGATCCAATCTCGGATTTCATGGCTTCTTGCCATTTATTGGAATCTGGGCTCATCGCTTCCTCATATGTCTCGGGGTCATCGGTGTTGTCCAACATGACACTCATAATGGGATCATACCAATGCAGGTGTACGAGTTCTCGTTGACATGCGAGGCTCTGTAGCAACTTCAACCGAAGTTTCATGATCATCATCATTAGCTTCCTCTCTAATCGGTGCACCACGGGAACTTCTTCCGCTGTGCACTACTTGCAATTTCGAGAGAAGGTTAAACCTCGTCGAGTTCTACTTTCCTTCAGTCACTTCTTCGAGAGAAATTCCTTCTCTAGAAAGGATCCATTCTTAACGAAGATTTTGCCTTCAGATCTATGATAGAAGGTATACCCAATAGTTTCCTTGGTATCCTGTGAAGACATTTTTCCGCTTTGGGTTCAAGCTTGTTGTCCTGTAACTTCTTTACATAGGCTTCGCATCCCCAAACTTTAAGGAACGACAATCTAGGTTTCTTCCCAAACCATAATTCATACGGTGTCGTTTCAACGGATTTAGATGGTGCCCTATTTAAAGTGAATGCGGTTGTTTCTAATGCATAACCCCAAAACGATGGCGGTAAATCTATAAGTGACATCATAGAACGAACCATATCTAAGAGAGTTCAATTATGACGTTCGGACACACCATTACGCTGTGGTGTTCCCGGCGGTGTCAATTGTGAAAGTATTCCGCATTTCTTCAAATGCTCGCCAAACTCGTAACTTAGATATTCACCTCCACGATCAGAACGTAGAAATTTAATCTTCTTGTTACGTTGATTCTCTACCTCACTTTGAAATTCCTTAAACTTATCGAAAGTTTCGGACTTATGTTTCATGAAATAGATATACCCATATCTACTCAAGTCATCCGTGAAGGTAAGAACATAACGATAACCACCGCGCGATGCTACACTCATTGGACCACACACATCGGTATGTATGATTTCCAACAAGTCCGTAGCTCGCTCCATCATACCATAAAATGGAGTCTTAATCATTTTACCCATCAGACATGCTTCGCATCTTTCAAGTGATTCGAAATCAAGTGATTCAAGAAGTCCATCGGAATGGAGTTTCTTCATACGCTTCACTCCAATGTGACCAAGACAACAGTGCCACATATAGGTCAAGTTATCGCTCGATTTCAAACGTTTAGCCTCAATGTTATTAATATATGTATTTCCACTATCGAGATTCAACAATAATAGACCATCTATCAAAGGTGCATGTGCATAAAACATATTACTCATATAAATCGAACAACCATTATTCTCGGACTTAAACAAGTAACCGTCTCACAATAAACAAGATCCCGATATAATGTTCATGCTTAACGCAGGCACCAAATAATAATTATTTAAGTATAAAACTAATCCCAATGGTAGATGAAGGGGTAGCGTGCCGACCGCGATCACATCAACCTTTGATCCATTTCCCACGCGCATCGTCACCTCGTTCTTCGCTAGCTTCCGTTTATTCTGCAGCACTTGTTTCGAGTTACAAATATGAGCAACCAAACCGGTATCAAATACCCAGGCACTACTATGAATACTAGTGAGATACACATCAATAACATGTATATCAGATATACCTTTCTTCTTGATGTTGCCGTTCTTCAAATCCGCCAAGTACTTTGGGCAATTCCGCTTCCAGTGACCTTCTCCCTTGCAGTAAAAGCACTCAGTATCAGGCTTAGGTCCAGCCTTGGTCTTCTTCATTGGCGTGGTAACTTTCTTACCACCCTTCTTGAAGTGTCCCTTTTGCTTAGACTTGCCTTTCTTGAATTTGGTGGTATTATTGACCAACAACACTTGGTGCTCTTTCTTGATCTCCACTTCTGCAGATTTCAACATGGCAAAGAGTTCTGGCAACGTCTTGTTCATGTTTTACATGTTGTACTTCATCACAAAGTTCTTGTAACTTGGTGGTAGTGATTGGAGGACACGGTAAATCCCCAAAGCATTAGGAATCACAATACCCAAGCTTTGAAGTTTGTTTGCGTGCCCAGACATCTTGAGCACATGCTCACTGACGGAGCTGCCCTCTTCCATCTTGTAGTTAAAGAACTTTTCAGAAGCCTCATAGCTTTCAATTGCCGCATGAGTCTCAAAGATCAATTTGAGATCCTCGACAATATCATATGGGTCTGAATTCTCAAACCTTTTAAAGCTCGATTCTAAACCATACAAGATAGCACACTGATCTTGGAGTCTTGAGTCTTCCGGAGGTAAACATTCTTTACTTCATCGGCTGACATCACCGCAGTGGGTCACCAATGCATCCAAGACATAGGTCAAATTACCGGTGTGAGGACAATCCTCAAATTGGAACCAATCCATGAAGTTGCTTCCATTTTTTCAACTTTTCTTTCTCTAGGAACGCATTAAAATTGATGGTAGGGGCTGCCATTGATCTACAACATATTTGCAATAGTTTAGACTAAGTTTATGACAAATTGAGTTCAAATTAATAATAAAATTAATCTATATGAACTCCACTCAAAACAATATCCCTCACATTGTTTTAGTGATCACACGAACCAAATCCACCACATCAACACCGATCATCACGAGAGATATAGTTTCAATGGTGAACAATCGACATGTTCATCATATCTACTATATGATTCATGCTTTACCTTTCGGTGATCCGTGTTCGAGACCATGTCCAGACATGCTAGGCTCGTCAAGATCAAACCTTAGTTTCGCATGAGCAAATCTGGCTTGCTCACGTTGTATACACTTGAATCTAACACAACCGATCATCATGTGGTGCTTGACAACAAGCTTTATAGCGGTGCTAACTAAGGGTGAACACTTTATGACTTGAAATTCATGTGCATGAGGGATCATCTTATAATGCTACCGTCGTCTACTAAGCAATACAAGATGCATAAAGGATTAACATCACATGCAATTCATAATATGTGATATGATATGGCCTTTCTTCTTTGTGCTTCCGATCTCCATCTTCTATCACGAACATGATCTCCATCATCACCGGCATTGCATCAAGGTCAATGACGCTTCTCCATTGTTGTCGTCCACCGGCTTCAACTATTACAACTACTTTGAATAGACACGCGGGTCTTAACTTAAATTAAAGACAACCATATGGCTCCTGCCAGTTGCCAACTTACAATAAGGAACATTGCATACATCAAATATAATCACAATCATGGCCATATCACATCACAACACACCCCTGCAAAACAAAGTTAGACGCCTCTACTTTCTTTGCATGTTTTACGTGGTTTGGGGCTTTCAATAAGTGTCGATCTAACTTACGAACATGAACCACAACATTGATACTAGTATTGTTAATCACCCGTTGTAAATTGGATCTTAACTATGCTAGGAGAAACAGGCACCCGCAAAGCCACTTATGCAATACAAGTTGCATGTCAAGCGTGGAGCAAGTCTCATGAACGATGTCATGTAATGTTAGCCGGGCGCTTCATCCCAACATCCCAAGATGCAAAGTACACAAGCAATCGACAATAAAGCATCAACGCCCAATGACCATTGTGTTCTACTGCGTCCAATGATCTACATATAGACACGGCTCGATACCCTTTAGGGTTTAGTAGCATGGAAAACAAAATTTTCTACCGCATACAAACAAACAAGCCAAGATCTATCTACTAGATTGTAGCGAGTTGATAGAATAACTCACCCTCGAAGATTCCAAAGTGTTTAACGAGGCGGATTCTTGGGTGATGTAGTCGTACTCTTCGATCTCAAGATCGCGTGACGATCCTTCCCGGGCCTGCGTTAAGCGCGCTCCATGATCGGTCACGTTCGGTACTTGACGAAGACCTTCCTCTCCCTTGTTCCAGCAGGCAGCGGAGGTTGTAGCACTCTCCTCGCGATTCCGGCAGAACAACGACGTGGTACCGGAAGTAGAGGGG
Organism: Avena longiglumis; assembly: GCA_030063025.1. NCBI lineage: Eukaryota > Viridiplantae > Streptophyta > Magnoliopsida > Poales > Poaceae > Avena > Avena longiglumis. The sequence continues at coordinate 170,578,297 of CP125976.1, read as the reverse complement.
AGATCTCGCAGGGCTCCGCCTTAAGCCGGAGCGAGTATGGTGGAGTATGAGAGAGTACCTCGACGATCTAGGGTTTAGACACGTGGAGGAGGAGGCTAGGCCGATGGCTAGGGTTGCTAGGCGGCGGTTTGCCCTAGGGCGGCAGCGGCAGCAGGTGGCGGCTTCGGCGGCTTAGGGTTTGGAGGAGAGGATTTTGTGTGTCTAGGAGGGGAGCCCTGCCCTGCTTTTATAGGTGGAGGGGGCCGGCCAAGGGGAGGGTAGTCCCTCCCCTACTCGGCTTGGTGGTGCGCCGGCGGTGGGGAGGAGGGACTCCTCCCCAACTCGGTTTCCTCCTCCTTTTCCACTTCCCAAAAATAGCCGTTTGACTTTCAAACTAGCCGTTTGACTTTTCAAACTAGGATTTGAATAAACCCTCTATTTTGTTCAGTGATGACACCGAGTACATGATGCAATCATACCAACTTGATATAACACATTCATGTACCCTTCCCCTCCGGAGTGCCGGACATTCCGGAACCTTCTAGAACATTCCCGATGAAAACACCGGAATCATTCTCCAACTCCGAAACGGGACTTTCCTTATATGAATCTTATTATCCGGACCATTCCGGATCTCCTCGTGATATCCCGAATCCCATTCGAGACTCCGAACAACATTCGGACTCTTTCTCATCATTCCATAACTACTCAAACAACGTCGAATCCTTAAGTGTGTCTCCCTACGGTTCGTGAATTATGCGGACATGATCGAGACACTTCTCCAATCAATAACCAATAGAGCAATCTGGAAATTCATATGGCTCCCACATATTTCTACGATTACTTTGCGATCAAATGAACCACTTACATACGATACCAATTTCCCTTTGTATCACGATAGTTTACTTATCCGAGGTTATGATCGTCGGTATCTCTGCATACCTAGTTCAACCTCGTTACCGATAAGTACTCTTTTCTCGTTCCCGTGATATGTGATCCCTTGTGATCCAGTCACATGCTTGCAAGCTAATTGGATGACATTTCACCGAGAGGGCCCAAAGTATATCTATCCTTCATATGGATGGACAAATCCCACTCTTGATCCATGTGTTTCAACCAATACTTTCCGAACACTCAATGCCACCTTTATAGCCACCCAGTTACGGTGTGGTGTTTGATTTCATCAAAGCATCCATCCGTTAAAGGTGATATGCATGATCTCATGGTCGAAGGAATTAGGTTACTATGTATCATAAAGCATATAGCAATTGAACTATTAAAATGACTTGATCTTTATGCTACGCTTATCTATAGGAGTATGTACACCATATCATTCTCCTAACGATATGATCTTGTTGTTAATAACATCTCAATGTTCATGACATGGAAACCATAATCATCTATTAACCAACAAGCTAGTATTATATAGAGGCTTTACTAGGGACTTCAAATTAAGTTTACAAATCACACAAGTATGAATGTTTCCTTGTTAATACTATTATAGCATGAATGTAAACATTTATCATAAACACAAAGATATAATAATAACTACATTTGTTATTGCCTCTAGGGAATATCTCCAACAGATGATGGTTTTGCAGAACACCCCCTGTCACTTCTTTCCTTTCAACCCGCGATCCTTCCCTGGTCCCACCCGTGAGTCACAGAGAGAATGATCTGGGCTGGCTGTTGGGCTTTTGTGGGCTGGACCTGGGTGACAGGTAAGCAAAGAGGAGTTGGGCCATGGCCAGGATTTGTTTTTTATTTGTTTTCCTTTTTTTTCTATTTTCTATTTTACTTTCATATTTGAATTTTCCTTATTTGATTTGAATTCTCCTTATAGAATTGATTTGCTGAGTGATTGCAGCATTAATAACGTATATTAAGGTTCTTTTTTGAGTTTGTCATATAATGGTATTATTTCTTTATTTTTTTCTATCAAAACCCTTTTTATATTATGTAGAAGCCCTTATTATTAATTTTTCTTTCTACATTAAACCATGGCTTTATAATATGATATTTTCTTATTTGTTTATAAAACTTAAATATAGTTGGCTCATAGTTTGAATATAAATTTTTATATGTATAATGATCCTATATCATTATTTGATGCATGAAATACAAAATAAATTAATATGGTTATTACTACTTCCATTGACTTGGAAAATGGCAATGTATATATTCTATTATGATAAACAAAGAAGTTTAGGGTTTGAATTGTGAATATTTACCCTAGGTTTTAGGGTTTTGAATATACTTAGATTCCTTTGTGGATGTGAGTAAAGATTTAATAACTAAGCATATTTTTTTCTGTTTGTGATCTATAATGATATCACCCCTTTAAAATAGAAAGTTATTAATTAAAATGTCTTATGGAAAAGATTTGATAAAAATATCTCTTAAATACATACTCCCTCCATTTCAGGGCTTAAGGCGTCCTCGTTTTGCGTGTTTTTCCTTGACCAAGAATTACTCTAAATACGTAAAAAGTTTTGGTATAAAACTAGTATCACTAGAAAGTATTTTTCAATACGAATCCAATGGTACTAATTATATACAATATAATCAAGATTTTGTTGCTCAATTATTTTGGTCAAACTTTGCTTTGGAAAGCGTGTGCGCGTTAAGCCCTGAAACGGAGGTAGTATGATTAAGATAATTGGAATGATAGAGATGTGCTTACGTGATTTGCTATAGGAAAATATTCCTATAAAGTGATACGGATAAGATGATAGATCAATAACATGAAATGGATATTATGTTTGATTTGAGATTTAGAGTTGGTTTTTTACCAAGAATGTCTATTTTCCATAATTCACAATCCTGGACCTTTAATTAAGGAATTCCTTTCCTAGATATAATACTTCTTCCTATCCATAATCATGGTTAGTATGATGAGCTTTACTCATAAAAATATTCTTATCCACCTATCATTCTTCTAAACTCATGGATTAATCCAATGAGTTTGATACTAAAGCATTTCATAGTTTTCTCATATCCTTGCTTGGTTATATCCACTACTCTACTATTGATAATCTTTAATCCAACAAGTAGTTCTTTCAACTCCACTCATAATCTTCCTTAATCATCTATCACTAATATTTCTTCATTAGATGTATACATCCAACTATCTTACTCCAAAACTTACTATCCTTTAGGATGAATAACACTACTTCCATAACTCTATGCTATACTAGCTTTAATTGAATCATATTGTCTTATATTTACTCTAGTAACTCATACTCCAACATCACATTACATTAATGTGACCTATAATAACTACTCTAAGATAACTTAACTATACTAGGGTTTCAATCATGTTCTACCCACCAATGTCACTTATACTTGATATAAGTATTCAATCTTGGTGAGCAAGATATGATCATTTTAATCCTTTAATCATTTATAACTTTAGATTTTTAGTTGTCTAAGCAAGGCTTTATCAATACATCCTTACAATTGTATTGGAATTATCTTCTTAGTATCTTTAATTGGATTAAGGCTGTTATTCATGGACTATGCCCACTTGATCCAATAGAATTACTACTGGTAACTATCTTCAGAATTCATCCTTGTAATCTTCTTTATTACCATATTGTTAGATAATATAAATAATTCTTCTATTTATCTAGGAGGGATTTAACTCCATTAATTATCCTATTGATTGGATTCTTTGTAGACACTTAATTGTAAGTTGTGTTATGATCAAGAGTTTGATAGATTGAGAATGGGTGAATCAATAGTTGATTTCTCAACATTGATGAACAATAGATATTGTAATATAACTTAATAGATATGATAAAGATTGATATGGAAAGAAAGATATATGGAAAATGATCTAAACTTAGTTTCTTTCCTACTCAATCTTACTTAAGAAGTAGGGTTAAGTATTACCATGATACTCATGGTATAAGCAGATGAGATTAAGATATAGTTGTTACATTCTTATTATTTGTGTTATATCCTTAACTTGGTACTCATGAGTGATTATAATGATTATTATGATATGATCACCTAAGGATCAAATATAAATCCTTAAGTAATATATTAGGTTTAATTTTATTACATTTGATCCACCCTTGGATCAAATCATGTTTACCCAAACTAAGGTTTTAGCAAAGGTCATATTGAACTTATCGCAGTCAACTTGATGATCTACTTCTATTCCATCAAGTTAAGAGAACCTTCAATCACTTTGACAAGTTTTGTTCAAAAGTGCGAAAATTATTCGGATTTTCTATGCATGAATGCCATGCACACATCTAGGTTCAGCTTATTTCTAAGCTCTAATGCTGGGATGTTACAGCAGGGGTGTAGGGTTCGCAGCATAGAAAACAAAAAATTTCTATGATGGGAACAACTAAGTATCAAGATCTATCTACTAGATACAAGCAACGGGTCGATATACATCCATAGAATACATACCCTCAAAGACCGAAAAGTGTTAACGAGGTTGTACTAGTGTATGATGTAGTCGAACGCTTGCTGATCTCAAGATCGAGAGGAAGTCCATCCGGTCCAGCACCATAAATTCCAGCACCGCAAAGTAGTGGTGCATTCGTGATCGCACAAACATTCGGGTACCCCGACAATCTCCGTGCCCTCGCTCTAGCGAAGCAGCGTAAGCAACAAATCCTTCCAGAAAAATCCACCGGGAACATGTGTCTTGCTGATCCGAGACCATGGGGAAATTCTAAAAGGGGGAGAGAGATCCTTCACGGGGAGGTGTGAGAGTGGAGGAGGGGAGGTGCTCCTTATATAGGGGAGGGGACAGCCCAAGGGGGCATGGACGCCGGCCATAGAGGGTTTCCCCACCTCTCCCTCATTCATGTGGTGGAAGCTACACTCACGTAAAGATGACCCTCCATTTTCTTCACTCAAATTTCCATTAAATTTCCACCAAATTTAATGTAATCTCTCTTTCAATAAAACTCCTTTTATTTATTTATTCAGAATTTTGTTAATTACTTTAATTAACAAACATTCACATAAACACCTTACAACATTTCAATTTCACATGCAGAACCAGTTTCAACGATTTCAACCGAAACAATTCCGGTGTCTAGTGAAATAAATTCCCGCGCTTTGTAATTCTTTCTCTCGCATATTATTTTCTCCAAATGGTGTTGGTATCCCTTAAGTGTCACCCTACGATTCGCGAATAATGTAGACATGATCGAGATCCTTCTCCGATCAATAATCAGCAGCGGGACCTGGAGATCCGTACTAACTCCCACACATTCAACGATGACTTCTGTGATCGTGTGAACCTTATATGCATGTAACTCAATCCCTTTGTCTCGCCATATATTACATGTCCGAGATTCGATCATCGGTATCTCCATACCTAGTTTGATCTCGTTAACGACATGTACTCTTTTCTTGTTCCCGTGATATAATATTCTAGTGATCAAATCACTTGCTTGCAAGCTAACTAATATGATATCACCGAGAGGGTCCAGAGTATATCTCTCCGTCATCGGGATGGACAAATTCCACTTTTGATCCATGAGGCTCAACATAACAACTTCGTAGCACTGAACCCATCTTTATAGTCACCCTATTATGGTGTGACGTTTGATGTTATCAAGATACTCTTATGGTGTTAGTGATTGACATGATCTCATGGTCTAAGGACTAAGATTACTTCGTATGATGTTATAACAATATAAACACAATGACCTTGATTGTAATGCTATACTTTGGATGAATGTTCATCACGTCATTCCAACAATGTTGTGACCTCGTTATTAACAACATCCAATGTCCATGATCAGAAAACCTTTGATCATCTTGTTAATCAACGAGCTAGTTTATAAGAGAGGCATAACTAGGAACTTTCTTTTTGTTTATTAAACACACATGTATTAACATTTCCGTATTAATACAATTATAGCATGCAAAATAAACATTTATCATAAACTTGGAATATACATAATAACAACTTTATAATTGCCTCTCAGGGTATATTCCGTTCAGTATCCCACTTGCACTAGAGACAATAATCTAGTTTTAAAACTTTGCGTATTGAACACCTATGGCTTTCTGGTGTTCCATATATGCGATTACAAGTGGTTAACATAATATATGGATCTGATGCTTTCAGGTCCACATGTATTTGCATGTCTTAGCGTCTTCACGCATCACTCATTCTCTAATGAGATGGCATAGTATAGATTTGGTATTTTGGTGAGACCTTTAGTTTCTTGGGGTTAAATCATGTCGATACTATTGTCGTACAATATATCTTTAGTGTTAGCCCGTTTGTGAACCACACCTTAGTTTGATAACAAACTACTTGACACAAAATCCCTCCTTTGCTGCTACTATAGTAGACATATACTTAGCCTTTTGTTGTAGTATCCGTCACAATGTCTTAAATTTGGAATTCATCCAAATCCGTCATGGAAACTTCTTTCCATTATATTGTGCCACCCATAGTTAAAATTGAGATAAACTTAATTTGTATCTTGTGATAAAACTAGTATCATTTTCATTGAACTATTTGTCTCTTCTACAAATAGAATATATTCTTAATTCTTTCAAAAGATTATAAGAATATCCTTACTATCATCCAATGATCATTTTATGATTCATTCTGATATATGCTCATAATTTTTAGAGCATATGAAATATCTGGATGTGTACATATCACGGCATGATTGATCAAAACATTCTTGTGATTGCATTCATCAAGTGTCAAAGAACTTGAATCTTGTTTCACTTATCAAGTGTCGATACACTTGAATCTTGATTCAATTCTTTTCCATGCGACAAGAACCTTTTCTCGTTGTTTCCATTTTGAACTCCTTCAATATCTCATATATGTACGTTCTGCACAACCATATTAGCGTTACAGTCTATCCATATAGACATTCATGCCTAATATTTTGGGTTTGCCTAAGTCTTTCATCGAAATGAAATTCTTAAACATTGTCAATAAAAATACATCATTTCCAATCAAAAAGATGTCCTCCACATAATATATTAGAAATATGTCTTAGAGCTTCCACTTAATTTCTTGCCAATGCAAGCATCTTCATCATCTCCTGATGAAATTAAACTTCTTTAACAATTTCATCATGGTGAAGATTCCAACTCCGCGATGCTTACTGCAACCATTGAAGTTTACATGCCCTTTTAGAATCCTTTGAATTAACAAAACCCTTTGGACCGTGGCGTGTACACGTCCTAGGTAACCATTCTATTAGAAGAACTTTGTTTTGTTTGTTCAACTACCATATACCAAATTATATGTAGTGGTTTCTACATTAATCTGTCGAGGCTAAATATCGATATGAAATATCAAATCTTGTCATAGTCAACTCCTTGAACATTGTTGTAAAAAATTTACCAACATGTCGAATATTTCATAGATGTGAAACATCCTTGTCTGTTTCTTTATAGATCCAAATACAACCGATAGGTTTTTACACCTTTCCGGAGGGTCTTCCAAGTTCAAAAAACTTGATTTCTCGTGTATGGAACTATCACAAATTTTATGGCTTCAAGCCATTTAACGGAGTCAGGGCCCATCATTGCTTCTTTGCATGCAGTCGGTTCATCATTGTCAAACAACATTGATTTAATCTCAAATATCAGCATTTGATTGTTCATCCGACGTACTTGGTTCAATAGGAACTTAGATCTCCGTGACCACAACCTTTGAGGCACGTGATCCATGAGCACTGTGGCTGTCTCCGGAACATTTTCTAGCACTGCGCAAATCAGCACATATAGCTAAGGTTCGTTAACCTTACTAAAGTTCTATTGTCCTTCCACTTAACTTTTGCGAAAAATTCATTTTTCAAGAAACTTCATGTTTCAAGCGACACACTCTTTTATCCTCGGTGTTATGGAGGAATACCCAATGGTTATTCGAAATAACCTACAAATACATGCTCATCTGACTTTGGTTGTAAACATCTTACTTATGCATAGCATACCAAAATTTAAGAAAGGCCAACTTGGGTTTTATCCCAAACCATAACCTTTATGGTGTCATTTCAACAGATCACGATGGTGCTCTTTTCAGTGTAAAAGCGGTAGTCTCTAAAGCTTTAATCTTTAAAACTTAATGGAAGTTTTATAAATAACACCTTTGATCTAACCATGTCAAACAAGGTTTCATTACAAATCTAGAACACTCCATATTCCTATGGTGTTTCGGGAGATGCAAATCTAGGTGTTTTTCTAAACTTGCAAGTCAAATAAATCCCTTTATGATCAAATCATAAATTATTTATTTTCTTGTTACAATGATTTTCCACTTCATCTTGAAAGTCTTTGAACATTTTCAAATATTTCATACTTCTTTCTCATTAAGTGAATATTCACTCAAATTTCCGGAGAAAGCATATGAAGTTGAAATCCATCGCTTACGACTACACATAATGGACTACATACATCAATATGTATAAATTCAAATAATTTAGTCGATCGTTCTTCTTTGGCCTTTGAACGAAGTTTTAATTATCCCGAGGAAAGTCTCACAAGCGTCATTTGATCAAATCAAAGACTCCAAAAATCCATGAATATGGAGTTTCTTCATGTTTTCTTTCCAATATAATTTAAACGGTGATGTCACTTTGTAAGTGATCTTTCAATCATTTGTCTTGCAACATTTTTAGCATTAGTTTTATGATTGTGATTTCTCCAACTAGATTTGTAATCATCCATATTTTATGGAATACGATAATTATTTGAACAATCTTTGTTCGCATAATACCTGATTTAAATAAAAATTATTAAAAAATATTGAAGAAAGGCTTTGATGTCAACGAGAAATACAAACAACGGCTTGTTTGTTTTCGATGAACATTATCACATATGCTCTTGCTAGTTAATTAGGACATTGTAGTTTATGAATTGTGTCGTTTTGTACGAGTCTATATACCTAAACTGGATATTTATAGTCTTTTCTTTTCCTCCAAATATATTTTATTGATTCTCTTTCAGCATTTCCTTTTCCATTTAAAATAATCTATCAACATCAACAGTGGCGCCATTTACATGACACATAGTTCAAACCCCGATATTCAAATACTAATACCTTTGGACTTGCACTTTGAAGTAGATCACCATCATCAAATGATTGGTGTTATTTCAAAAAACATTATTTTAGTAATAGTTTAGTGTAGTAAACACTTTACCTACATCTTCTATTCATCCTTATCATGAAAACTTTCATGATCAAGCTAATGTAGCTTATAAAGGTGAATCGTGATTAGAATGTTACTTTCCAAAAACTTTTTGGATGATTAGGATGTCTAGCATCTCCAATATTTGCAAATTATCATCCAATATGAGAACATATATTATACTCTATCATATTGCAACCAAAAATATTGTTTCAGAGATCGTTATATCTGCCACACATGGTGGTTTCTGAAACAATTCTTTTAGCTCCTAGATAACCTTGATATTTAAAAAAAATCAAGAATCATGGAGGCAAACATGATAGTTTAGATACTAACACTGGAATTGTTACTCTCGATTTAATACTAATTATTAAATTTTACGGATTAAACATAGTTTGCTGAAAGTTTGTAAGAGGACTTTAAACTTTAGATTGACACTCAACACAATACGATACCAGTTCGTAAAGTAAACATCCAGAATTCTATAGTTCTATTAGCTCAATTACAACTAATCATAAGGTGGTGAACGAATGCCAATGACTACAAAGAATGATGCAAATTCACTTTGATTTAATTTATGATAAATTGAGTTCTACTAATTCAAATTAGAAATGAACTCCTACTAAAAAACGACATCCCTCGTATATTTTTGGTGATTACATGAACCAAATCCACTACACCAAGTCCGATCATCACGTGAGTCGGTGTAGCTTCAAAGGCGATCATCTATATGGTCATTATATCAAACATATGACTCATGCTTAACCTTTTGGTCCGTGTTCCGAGGCTATGTCTGTACATGCTAGGATCGCCAAGTAAGAACCTTAGTATTCACGTATGTAAAATTGTCTTACACCCGAGATATGATCGTGGATTCAAGTACACCCGATCATCACGTGATGTCTTGAAGCGGAGAAACATAGTCGGTGCATACTTTAGGAAGAACACATTTTTATCTTGATATCTAAATGAGGGATCATCTTATAATGCAAATAAAATGCCGAACAAGCAATATAAGATGCAAACAAACATCATATGCTACAGTGATATGATATGGTTCTTGCACTTGATCTCTATCTTGTGCATCATGGAATGATCTTTATCATTCCTATATGTGTAAGGCCAAGGTCTATGGAACTTACACTTTGTTATATTATAACTTTCAATAGTATCAATCCATACTACAAATTATAACGCTGCCATATCATAGTACTTGCCCGGCAAAACCAAAAACTAGACGCCTCTAATTTATCTTTTGCATGTTTTATGTGGCTGAGGGCTTTCGGAGATAGAACCGTTCTTACCTTAGAACATGGAACCAAAAAGATGATAATCAAATTATTGACAACTCGTTGTAAATCATATATTGAATCTAGTAGGAGAGACAGACACCCACAAGCCACTTATGCAAAACTAGTCGCATGTCAAATGTGGAATAGGTCTGATGTGCGATGACATGTAAATTTTGTCCGGGCCACTTCATCCCACTATGCCACCAATATCCGAAGTACAAGGAAGAAGAAATAACATGACCATCAGCGCCCACATACTCATATGTGTACTACCCGTGCAAATCATCTACGCATAGCTCCGACTATGATACCACTATAGGGTTCGCAACATAGAAAACAAAAAAATTCTATGATGGGAACAACTAAGTACCAAGATCTATCTACTAGATACAATAAATGGGTGGATATACATCCATAAAATACATACCCTCGAAGACCGAAAAGCGTTAACGAGGTTGTACTCGTGGATGATGTATTCGAACGCTTGCCGATCTCAAGATCGAGAAGAAGTCCATCCGGTCCTGCACCATCAATTTCAGCACCACAAAGCAGTGGTGCATCCGTGATCGCACACATGTTCGGGTACCCCGACAACCTCCATGCCCTCGCTCCAACGAAGCATTGGAAGTAACAAATCCTTTCAGAAAAAGCCACCAGGAACATGTATCTCGCTGATCCGAGACCATGGGGAAATTCTAAAGGGGGGGAGAGATCCTTCACGAGGAGGTGTGAGAGTGGAGGAGGAGGAGGTGCTCCTTATATAGGGTAGGGACAGCCCAAGGGGGCATGGCCACCAGCCATAGAGGGTTCCCCCACCTCTCCCTCATTCATGTGGTGGAAGCTCCACTCATATAAAGATGACCCTCCATTTTCTCCACTCAAATTCCCATTAAATTTTCACCAAATTTAATGTAATCTATCTTTAAATAAATCTCCTTTTATTTATTTCTTCATAATTTTGTTAATTACTTTAATTAACAAACATTCACATAAAACCCCTTACCACATTTCAATTTCACATGCAGAACCAGTTTCAACAATTTTAACCGAAACAATTTCGGTGTCTAGTGAAATAAATTCCTGCGCTTTGTAATTCTTTCTCTGGCATATTATTTGCTCCAAATGGTGTTGGTATCCCTTAAGTGTCACCCTACGGTTCGTGAATAATGTAGACATGATCGAGACCCTTCTCCGATCAATAATCAGCAGCGGGACCTGGAGATCCGTACTGACTCCCACACATTTAACGATGACTTCTATGATCGTGTGAACCTTATACGCATGTAACTCAATCCCTTTGCCTCGCGATATATTACATGTTTGAGATTCGATCATCGGTATCTCCATACCTAGTTGGTCTCATTATCGACATGTACTCTTTTCTCATTCCCGTGATATAACATTCTAGTGATCAAATCACTTGCTTGCAAGCTAACTAATGTGATATCATCGAGAGGGCCCAGAATATATCTCTCCATTATCGAGATGGACAAATTCCACTCTTGATCCATGAGCCTCAACATAACACCTTCGTAGCACTGAACCCATCTTTATAGTCACCCTATTACGGTGTGACGTTTGATGTTATCAAGATACTCTTCCGGTGTTAGTGATTGACATGATCTCATGGTCTAAGGACTAAGATTACTTCGTATGATGTTATAGCAATATAAACACAATGACCTTGATCGTAATGCTATACTTTGGATGAATGTTCATCACATCATTCCAACAATGTTGTGACCTCGTTATTAACAACATCCAATGTCCATGATCAGGAAACCTTTGATCATCTTGTTAATCAACGAGCTAGTTTATAAGAGAGGCATAACTAGGAACTTTCTTTTTGTTTATTAAACACACATCTATTAATGTTTCCGTATTAATACAATTATAACATGCAAAATAAACATTTATCATAAACTTGGAATAGAATATACATAATAACAACTTTATTATTGCCTCTCAGGGCATATTCCCTGCTACTAACTACTAACTACAGCTATACAGAGAAAACAGATACATACTAATCTACTGCTACTAACTACTAATAGATAAAATAGAGACATCCTAGCTATACTATCTTGATGGCATGGGACAGCGAGGCGCGAGGGCAGTGCGGGGAGGAAGGCGAGGCACGGGTGCGAGGGACAGTGCAGGACGACAAGGGGCGACGCGAGATGGCAAGGGACGATGCGGGACGGCTGATCGCGAGTGGCGGTGGTGGTGAGCTTGATCTATGAAGGGATGGGGAGGGGGACGTGCTCGTGGACGCGGGTTGACAAGTCAGAGCTGATAGCCGTACCACACCCTTGCCTAGTGCGCTAAGAATATATGACTTAACTGTAGCGCACTTGGCAAGGGTGCGCTACGACTATGAGCTCTGGCTACTCAGATAAGAGGGAGACCACCCCAATTGTTGACACTAGAACTTCCGTATCCACTGGTTTCACCCTTTGCCCCATTCTACAACTGTGAGCACCCAAGTTTGAACCCTGGTGCCCACCTTTTTTTACTTTTTATTTTAAAATTACTATAAAATATCAAAAAATGCCAAAACATTATCTAAAAGATATAAAATATATGTTATATGTTTTATATGTCAAAAGTGGTACATATATATCATAAAAGTGGTACAAAAGTGATTCAAAGTAGAAAAAAATAATGTGTCCATTAATAATATGCCGTCCATATGCATTAATACAATATTTTTTGAGCTAGCGTTTTACAATCTTTTTTCCCTTCTTTGTCTCAGTTGAATAATTTAGCCCTGACACTTTAATGTTTCTTCTTTTGAACGGGTTACCTTTTTTTGGGTAGGGTTGTCCTTTTTCTTCTTGTGATGTATGTTGCTGCATCGTAGTCGTCATCATTTTCAATCTTTGGATCACCGTACTGGTCGAAGTCTTGCTCGTTGGCGACTCTATCCATTCCGATGATGTTTATTTTTTTCTCTCCTCATGACAACATAGCTAGGCTTTGTCGGGTCGCTAATAAAAAACATTGGTCCACTTTTCTAGCCAGTACCTATGGTTCATTATTCGCGGCCATGTTCGCACTAGCGGCATTGGATTTCGCTACTTCGGGTATAACCATGGTTGTGAAATACCGGTCTTCTCTTTCGACGCTCTTGGCCCATCCGACACGGAACATTGGCACCTTTTATCTATAGTAGTAGAGCTCCTAGATCTCCTCGATCCTTCTGTAGAATCTTTCCTTCACATTGTCATCGGTGTAGAATTCCGACGTTATGCCTGATTTCTGATAGTCACAGTTGTTGTACTTTTCCTCCATGTAGAATGTGTAGTCGTTGATAACATACACCTGATAGGTCACCAGGTTTTGCATGGGTCCCTACGACAAGGTGAATATGATCTTTTTCGTGTCAGAAGAATGCGATTGCGGGGGATTTTCTAGGAGCGTCTGTCTAAACCAACGCGTGAAATTTGAGTTGTGCTCTTTGATTATTTCTCCCTCCGTCCTCTGTGCCCCGGTCACTATACTTCTTCTCGATTAAACTTTTGTGATTCTGTACCCAAGGATCGACTAGTTGTAAATGTTGTAGCGCGACGAGGTTTGCTCGATCAAAGCCTGTGCATCGACAATCGAAGTCTGCATGCAGTACACAACGACCCTCTCGGTGACCAGATCTGTCGAGATTACCAAGGTGCCTGTTGACGGGAAGACCGAAAGGGTTCTCGATGTCTAGATAATTCGTTCAGAAAGAGATGCACTCTTCGCCCAGAAAGCCCTTGGCTATGCTTCCATCTGGATGGAACCTTTTGCGAACATATCCTTTGATGTATCCGTTCATCCTTTCGAACGCCATCATGCTACGGAGGAAAATCGACCCGAGTTGGATGATGTCCTCCACGACATGGACCAGAAGATGCACCATAATGTCAAAGAATGCAGGCGGGAAATAGACCGCGAGCTCGCATAGTGTCACCACGATCTCCTCCTGTAGCCTCCCGAGCTGATTCACGCCAATCGACTTTCGGGAGATGACGTCGAAAAACTTGCAAAGCCCAAACAACATTTCACGGACGTGCTCGTCCATTATCCCTCTTAGTGCAACCGGAAGTACCTGTGTCATTAGCATGGCACAGTCGTGAGACTTCATGCCATTGAACCTATGCTTTGCCTTGTCTAGGTATCTGCTTATCTTGCCCGCATAGCTGTAAGGAAATTTGACTCCTAGAAGGCACTTGAAAAACTGTTTGATCTCATCCTGGATTAGAGTGAATCAAGAAGGAGTCTAGTAATACTCGTTCTTCTTAACATTTTTAACCTTCCTATGACCTTGTGTCGCCTCGGACTCATGATCATCGTCATCTTCCAGATCATCAGGAGTAGTGCGTCCTCCGTGAAGCTCCTTCTGGATGCCCATGAATATCAGGCCATGTCTTGCTTTTGGACCATCTTTCGTCCTATCTGGCATGTTGATTATGGTGGAGACCAGACTCTCGTACACGTTCTTCATGATATGAATGATGTCAAGGCTATGAGGCGTGCGAAGAAACTTCCAGTATGGAAACACCCAAAAAACAGACCTTGTTTTCCATACCTTCAGCAGCGGCTTGTCTTGCTGCCTCTTTCGCTTCTTTCTAGGCTTAGGACAATCTTTTCAGTTTTTCAGCAATTCTTCCACTTCTTCGCTGCTCCTCTACTCTGGCATTCCCCGGGTCTCAGATTTGCCATTGAATAGATCTCCACATTTCTCCATGGATCATTCTTGCCGAGCCACCTACGGTGCGCCATGAACACGGTTTTTGAAGACCCTAGATATTTCTCTAGTTGGATATAGCTTGTGTTATCTATGCACCTAATGCATGTGGAGAATCCTTGGATAACCTTCCCAGAGATATACACGCAACCTGGATAGTCTTGCACCATAGTGACCAACGCGACTTTCATAGTGAAATAATCTTGTGCGAAAGCGTTGTACGTATTGGATCTAGATTCCCATAACGTGGCTAGCTCCTATTTCAATAGCTCGAGATAAAGATTGATGTCGGTACCAGGTTGTTTTGGCCCTTGAATTAGCGTACTCATTTCTATGTACTTCTTCTTCATGCACAACCATGGAGGGAGGTTGTACATCCATACAAACATTGGCCAAGTGCTGCGCGTGCTGCTCTGGCTACCAAATAGATTGAGTCCATCGGTGCTCACACCAAGCCTGATGTTCCTCGAATCTCCATCGAATTCTGGAATTAGAGGTCCAATACTTTTCACTGGCTAGCATCTGAAGGGTGCGTCAGCAGCTCATCCTTTTCGGGGTCATCATCATCTCCTGGCTTCTTCCTTTCTGCATGCCATCACATGAGCTTTGCTTCCTTAGGATCCGCTAAAGAGCGCTACAGATGAGGAGTGATAGGGAAGTACCATACCCCTTTTCGAGGTGCTTTCTTCCCATTCATGTAATGACTCACGCCGCACACCGAACATGTGGTTTTCTCCGCGTCCTGGCCCTGATAAATGATGCAATCATTGATGCATACGTGGTATCTAACATGGGGTAGATTGAGAGGACAAACGGTTTTCTTGGCGTCCTCGATACTAGTTGGACACATGTTCCCCTCCGGGAGACGATCGTGCCAGAATGCCATCATATCGTCAAAGCTTGTGTCGGTCAATTTGTGTTTTGCCTTCATCTCCATAGCCTTGAGCGTTACATTCAACCGGGTATCATCGGGCCTGCATCTTTCATACAATGGAGTAACCACGTCTTTCTCAAGTTGCACAATCTAGGATTTCTCTCTAGCAGCAGCCCTGGCGTTACTCGTCTGCTTGAGAAGCAGTTCTCGCACATAAGGGTCCTGCACCCAGCCTGACATTGTTCCATCGTCGTATGCTCCTCCGGCATCTAGATCATCATCATCCCGGTCTGCTTCCGCACCTTCACCATCTCCAGGAGACTCTTCTTCATCTCACCCGTCCTCGCCGTGATCATCATCATGTTGCCTGCCTTCCAAATTTCCCGCCGCCCCATTTACATCCCCATCATCTTCGTCATCGCTTATCCAACGATTGTATCCTTCCATGAAACCATGGCGGAGAAGGTGCAGCTGCAGATGCCCGGAATCTGGGTCGATCAACCAGTTGAGTTTGCATCTTCTGCATAGAAATCTTATCTTCGTCATGTTATTTCGTATCATGTCGGTCGTCACACATTTTAAAAATCTAACCACAATGCCTTCTCTCATTATGCGGACCATGGTTGCCTAGAAGTTTATTAGAACCACATAATCAATGCATGCATGCAATGGTCGATAGAAATTTTTGGCATGACCTATCCTAAAATTAGGACCTTTGCGAAATGCCAAAGTCTTGCCAAAATGGAAACGAATCAACATTTCGGCAAAACAATGGCAACTCATTCACACAAAAACACGAGAGAGAGAGAGACCAATCCATACACATGAACACATCATCCTCTCCATACACACATGAGCATCGATCCTCTCCATATACACACATGAGCATCGATCCTCTCCATACAAACATGAGCATCGATCCTCTCCATACATATGAGCATATCATCCATATACACATAAACACATCCTTACATGAACAACTTACCGAGATGAGAGAACGATCGAGAAGATGGAAGGAGAGGTGTTATACCGAGAGAATGGCGTGCCCGGAAGGAGAGCTTCCTCTATTGTGCATGGCATCCAAGGTAAGTTCTACATGCTAAAAATGGTGAAAGAGTGGACAAATTGAGATGGGAAGGAGGAGGATCACAACTAGATCTAAGGAGGAAGGAGAGGAAAGTGAAGTGTGCGTATGGTAGTGGATAGTCACATATGCAAACTGGAGCTGCCAAAAAGTGGACGGCAGATCCGTGGCGCACATGGACATAGTGCGCCACAAAACTTAACCACAACCGTGGCGCACTATGAACATGTGCGCCACGAATGTGTTTGGTTAGTTAGACAACAAATCTGCCGGTGGTTAGGCGTAGCGCATGGGCCGCATGTGCGCCATAGTTACCCCTCACAACCGTAGCGCACATGGGGTCTGTGGCGCACTGCCTCCATATGCGCCATGGTTGCTCTAGTTACCAGTAGAGGACTGCCCACATGTGCGCCACACCTGTTTTACCCGTAGGACACTCCAACCACGTGAGACACGGATGTGCGGATTACCTATAGCCCTTTTTCCTAGTAGTGTCGCCCTCCCCTGCTATGGCGTTGACCTCAAGCTGCGCTCGGAACTGGCTGCCGCTTCTTTGAGGCAGCCAAACACAGCGATGAAGCGATGACCGCCGCTGATCACCCTTGCCGGCCATCGTCTAGGGAACTCACCGCCATGTTTCTTAAGGTACCCCCAGACAACTAACTATTTGCTTTGATTATGATAATGACAAACGAATTAGTTAGTGTTAGTTGAACATGAGAGATAGAGAAATCTAAGTTATAGTAGCACAATTACCTGTACGTTGCTACGGACAAAACTTATCATTTGTTACCTTGTGTAACCCTGGTGCCGTGGTATCTCTCATGATTTCTAGTTGCCTTCACGATTGGGGGTGATTCCTTTTTTCTCTCTCGACCACTACCGTCTGATGCAAACTCCTTCAAGGCTATAATTGGTGTTCGTAGCTGATGTGGATAGTACCCACTACTGACCGACATCGACTCTTTCACACATGGAGTTGACTCAACCACTCCTCATAAGAATGTCGTTTCCGTTTGCCAGGCGGATAAACAAAATATTTGTCCTAAAGAAAGATACCTTGAAGAATAGTAAGTCAGTCAGACCAAATCATCGACACCATTATTTTCAATCAGAGCATAACAAATATGTATACCGGTAGCCACAAGGAGGCAAGCAGGCTGCAATCCATTTTTTAAGAAAATACTCGTACAAAGGAGAGATACATTTACAACACATCCTTTACTTAATTTAGCAAATAAGTAAAAAAAGACTTGTGTTGGAAATCCAAAATCACCGCATCGATCTACCCAATAGCCAGATAAACAGAGCACTATGTCTGACAATTAAGTACCCGATAAGTGTCCAAAATTGAAACATATTTATTTTATATTTTTGCACAAATAGAGTAGGATTTTTGGCATTTTACTGCGCTCACACGTACCTTTTTGTCCTTGTTTCAACAAGATCCCGAATTACTAAGTCACTTGTGAACATATCAATTGGGACTGTTAAATTATGTAGTAATATGATATTTTTAAGTGATATATGTCATCTAATTGATTTTTTTTCGCACCTGGGATATTGACAAATGTGGATAAAGGCTCCAGAGAGCTTAACGATCAGTGGTATAGGCGGATCTTTCCCATACCATCCGTCCATACCACCTGTCAGATATTCACAGAATTTCCAGCCTCGAAATGCTACGCCATAGAGGGATCTGGAGGAGGATCTAGGAGAAGGGCAAATCCTTGCTACTTCACGGATCATTGGAGGACATCACATCACCCCCTTCATCATCAACCGTTGCATCTTGATCACCATTACTATTTCCATCTTCCATACTTTAGATCTTGTTGTAATTCCAAATTCAATTGTGACTTTGCACTAGATTTATCTCCGTACTTTTATCCATCTATTTGATTATGATGATATTGTTGATTGCTTCCATGTGTGAGTAGTTCCTTTTGTTTTGGGGGAGATGGAGAAACCCTATCACTATTATGAAGTAAAATAAAGATGATCTATTACTTGTGTCCATGATCCATTGATTTATGATATTGTGCTTGCTATATCTCTTTAGATGGTATGTGTAGTCAGTCACATATCATTTGCCTCCGGGACTAAAGAGAGGGTGATATCCTTAGAATGTGTATGGGAGTATGTTCAGTGTTACTTTCGTAACTACAAGTATAACCTACATAGTCAAAAAAGGAATAAAGAGAGATTTGTTGGGAATATGCCCTAGAGGCAATCGTGTATGATTATATTTCCCATTGTATTCATAAAGATATTAAGTTGTCCTTGTATAAACATCTGATGTGTATCATTGCATATGTCATTCCGTTGTGGAACTATACATTCATGTTGTTTGTACTAAATATCCTTGGTCATCGAGGTTGTGCTGGACACATAACTTAGACCAATGTGAAAGTCGGATGATGATTCGGTTCCACTTGTCATGGGCATGGAGATGCTGTTCTGACTTACGCAGATTCGGCTGAAGAGTTTAGCGAGTCAGATTGACCCTTATTGAGATACAACGAACAAGTTGTCATTTGTATATCTCAATAAATGTAATCCTTACACCTGAGGTTATTGCACAGTCTGAGTTGAGGATCACTGACTTAGGTTCTATCAAACGATGATCCGTAACTGGGCAGTTATAAAGGCAGAGTTAGGGTCGACTGAGAATCAAGCTGTGTGATGTGAATAACCAAGATGAGATTTTCCCCTCCAGTTGGAGAGATATTCTCTGGGCCCTCTCGGATGATATGATTCATAAAGCATGGCCATGCATGACTCGGTTAAGTGTTAACCGGGGCGATCAACTAAGAGTTAGTCAGATGAATCACTTGTCTCGGATCGAGAAGAGAGTCAGACTATTTAAGGGATGATAAATATTCGTCTATAGTCTGACAAGGTATATCGTGAGGCAAAAGGGACTCGGACGTAAGTCGCATTGGAAAGGAAAGTTGTCATGACTCTTTGGTACTTGGGAGTCGGCATGTTATGCTAGGAGCCGCTACCAACTGATCGATTGGGAGTCGGACTCCAATCGTGTCCAAGTAGCCATGAGCCCGCGAGGTCACACACTTAAGAGCAGGAGAAAGTTCAGATTGGATCTGAACCAGAAATCTAGTTGGGTTGGACCCGAGCCAGATTTGGACCGAGTCAGTGAGTTGGACTCACAGTGACTGATATTATATGGACTTTAGTGAATGGGCCACGAGTGAGTAGAGCCCATGTTCACTCCCTATATATAGTGGGGCGTAGAAACCTTTGAGGGTTCATCGGTTAGGTCATTCCATGCGTTGGAAACCCTAGCTCCACAGCAGTCCAACCATCGTATCGAACCTAGCATTTTGCCGTTGGTGCTCCTCCTTGTACGGGTGGATACCAGCAGAGGTGATGTACGATCAACACCAGGACGATTTTGATTGGATCGGATCGTGAGGACTACACTGCATTCGACTGATGCCTTGATCAGTAATCCGCAACTGCGCGTCTAGTGGTAATCCTTGTGGCCTTCTATCTCTGCTAGATCTTGGGATCACCATGTTAGAGTAAAAAGTTTTGTTTTATCTCTGCGTGGCCCAACAGTGGTATCAGAGCAATAGCTTCTGGTTTTAGGCTCGAGATCTCGCATATGTGATATGCGGTTGGCTGTAGATTGGATATATATGTTGTTTTGCTGGTCAATCTATGAGATAGATCGGTTTTGTACGAGGTTGATTGGATCAACTGTACTCAGGGAATGGTAGATCCGATTTATGTGATCATACTATTAAGGTCGTGGAACGACATTACCCCTACATGTCGGTTTCCGCCATCGGGGTAAACTATGACACATAAATCCAGAAGCGGTGATCAAAGATCAAAAGAGTTTGATCGAGTCGGAACGATGGTCAGAATCCATGTTGGAAATGTAGATGAGATCTACGTTTTCAGAAAAATCGTCGGGCGCTGCCCCTTTGATCTCCGCCCGTTATTCGGCTAGCGGGACCGCGGGCTTCGCCCTGTCGTAGCGCCTTAGATGTCGTTGCGAGTTTCACAACGCCGGTAGGCATAACTTGTTTTTGCAGGAAGTTGTGAATGGTATGATTCATGTGCATGTGATGTATGTCTGTAATCCATACGTGATCTGCGAATCACGGTTTTGTCAGCCGGATGGATCCTAGGTGCTGTCATTTTATTGTATAACGACCTGCGTGTTGGATTCTCTATATAATTTATTTTACTAAGCGAGTGTAGCTGTTTGGAGAACCCGGATGGCATGCAAGTCGATGTATAAGTCGGCGACATGGTGTAAGACGACAAGTGACAAGAGTTGGCATGAGTCGCATTACATTCTTTGTGGAGATGGAGATGCCATGAAGAGAGACATACCATTTCACATTATAATTTCTTTATTATGTGTTATTGATATGTCTCTGTTTTACCTCTATTAGATAGTCGGTAAAATTTAGTCCCTCAAAGAAGGTCTAGTCGGTTTTCCCGCCAGTGTTTGCACCATCACAAGTTGGACATTTTTGGTAGTGGGCTCATCAAATTGAGGTGCTGCAAATTATTTCCGAATAGGTGGGTTCGAGTCAGACTCTTACAACGGAAACACTCGGTAAGCTAGACGGGTCTATCACAACAGTTGTGGGACTTAGGGAAAAGTCGGGATGGGAGCCGGGGCATGGAGTCGTATGGGATGTGAGTGACAAGGAGTTGTCTACCTAGATCACTTGGAGGCTAGCGGCGATGCTAAAGCTCACTAGCCGACTTGCTTATCTAGGATCCTGAATCACTAAGTAACCATCGGAGGGGTGTTGGTTCTAGTGGGAGCATAAAATATTAAAGTGTTTAATATAGTTGCTCTTTTATGAATACATGTCTTAAGTGTTTTGCATATTTCTGTTGTAGATCATGGCACCAAGTAACAGTCACTCTCAAATATCCGGTTTTGCTTTGAGAACCATTCTTGAGAAATATAAAATGAACGACACTAATTTTACCAATCGGTATCAAAATCTGAGAATTGTTCTCAAACAAGAAAAGAAGGACCATGTCCTAGACAACCCACTTCCAAATGAGCCGAATGAGAATGCGACTATCTCTGCCACCAATGCCTACCGTCGGGCTAAGGATGATTCCATGTATATTAGTTGTCTTATGCTTGCTAACATGGAACCAGGCTTGCGAAAGCAGTTCGAGAATGTTGAGGCCTACGATATGATCGAAAGCCTCAAAAGTATGTTCCAGGCTTAGGCTAAGACTGAGAGGTATCAAGTCTCTCAGGCTTTGATGAGTTGCAAGCTTAAGGATGGTGATCCACCGAGTCCACATGTGATCAAAATGGTTGGTTACATGCAGTCTCTAGAGAGGCTTGGCTACCCCATTAGCAAAGAGTTCGCTATGAATATAATTCTGAACTCTCTTCCTAGTGCGTATGGTCAGTTCATACCGAACTACCACATGCATGGTATGGATAAGAAGCTCACTGAATTTCATGGGATGCTCAAGCAGGCAGAGGCGGATCTCAAGAAGGGCACCAATCAAGTGTTCATTGTGCAGAATAAGGCTAAGTTCAAGAAGAGTTCTTGGACTAAAAATAAGGCTAAGTCGGGAGGAAAGCAGGCTCAGGACCCGGTCCCAAGCGCTTCCTCAGGGACTAAGCCATCTCCGTCAGTTGGATCCACTTTCTTCTACTGCAAGGAGGATGGCTACTGGAAGAGGAACTGCAGCAAGTATTTGGCTGACAAAGCCGAGAGTGGAGGTATGACTTCCAACTTAGGTGCACTTGTTTGGAATGTTATAGACATCTATCTTACTGATGCACCTAATAGTTCTTGGGTATATGATATCAGATTAGTTTGTTCACATCTGCAACTCGTTGTAGGGACTGGTAAGAACTAGGAGCATAGCAATAGGCGAGGTTGATATTCGAGTCGGAAACAAAGCGAGAGTCGCTGCATTGGAAGTCGGCACAATGCAACTTCATTTACCTTCCAGATTCATTATGGAACTGAATAATTGTTATTATGTTCTAGTGCTCAATCAAAACATTATTTCCGCTTCATGTTTGATGAGGCAATGCTATGAGTCGAATTTCAAGAATAATGGTTGTTCTTTATATTTGAATGATATGTTTCACGGCTTTGCACCCGTCCAGGACGGGTTATTTATTTTGAATCTTGATGGTGACTCAGTGTATAAAATAAATATTAAAAGGTTGAAGTCAAATGATTTGAATATGACTTACTTTTGGCACTGTCGGCTTGGTCATATAAGTTGGAAACGCATGAAGAAGCTCCATGATGAAGGACTCCTAACTTCATTCGACTTGGAGTCGTTCGAGACATGCGAATCTTGCCTACTCGAAAAAATGACCAAGACACCTTTTGCAAAGAGTTGTGAAAGGGCGTCCGACTTGTTGGGACTAGTACATAGTGATGTATGTGGACCAATGATCACAACGGCCAGAGGTGGTTATGAATACTTTATTACCTTCACTGATGATTTGAGTAGGTATGGATATATCTACTTGATGAAACATAAGTTGGAAGCCTTTGAAAAGTTCAAAGAATTCCAGAATGAAGTACAGAATCAACTCGGCAAGAAAATAAAGTTTCTTCGGTTGGACCGAGGAGGCGAGTACATGAGCCATGAGTTTGATGACCATCTGGAAATTTGTGGAATAGTTCCTCAACTTACTCCGTCGGGAACACTGCAGAGGAACGGTGTCCGAGAAAGGTGGTATTGGACCTTGTTGGACATGGTACGATCAATGATGAGTCGGACAGATCCGCCTTTATCATTTTGGGGTTATTGTCTAGAAACACCCGCGTTCACACTAAACAAAGTACCATCGAAGTCGGTAGAGAAGACACCACATGAGATGTGGACATGCAAAAAGCCGAGTCTATCTTTTCTTAAGATTTGGGGTTGTGAATCATTTGTCAAGCGACTTCAGTCGGACAAGCTTACGTCCAAGTCGAATAAGTGTATTTTCATGGGGTATCCGAGGGAAACCTTGGGATAGTACTTCTACAACCGAGAAGAGGGCAAAGTGTTTGTCGCTCGGAATGGTGTCTTCCTTGAGAAAGAGTTTCTCAGTCGGGGAGTCGGTGGGATCATGGTGCAGCTTGAAGAAATTCGATAGGAACCTTCTAGTAGCGAGATGGCAAAAACCTTGGAGGTTGAGCCGTTTGTGGTAGCCGAGCCGGCAGTAGCACCTGTACTACGAAGATCGTCAAGATTACGAAGTGTTCGTGATGTATTACTGATAGACAGTGATGAGTGAGCAAATTATTCGGAAGCGAGTCATGGCTTGGAGCCATGAGATCCGAGTTAAAGTCCATGGATGAAAATCAAGTTTGGAACTTGGTTGATCTTCCATATGGTGCAAGAGCCATCGAGTGCAAATGGGTCTTTAAGAAGAAGACTAATATGGATTGTAGAGGTCCCAACCTTTAATAAGGTAGAGATCCCTGTTTTTACAATGCTAGTCCCTGGATCAATAGCTAGCATCCACGGTTAAGATGTAATATCAAGAAACAGAGGTCATAATACAACTTTATAACCAGGAATAAAATAATTTATTACATCTTACATAGCTCATTTGGCTATCTCATTACAATGCAGCAGAAAATAACTATAGCATGGTTCCTTCATCTTCAAAGTGCCACAGGGAATCATGTTGGTTGTAGACTTGTAATCCTAATCAACACATCTCACTAACATCAAACAAACCTACAACATAATAAGTTACAGCCACAAGGGTCAATACATTTGAATTGTATTGGCAAGTGATACTATGGTAGTATAGTGGAGTCTATCATCTATATGCATTTGGCTAAATGGAGCTTAGGCTTTCTTTGCTCAAAATATATTTTCCTTATCTTTTGAAAAACACTAAGTTTTTGTTTGTCAAAAATCACCCAAGGCATCTCCCAATAGAAATTGGTGATCCTTCAAGCCTTGTTCAACCACAAGTTTTTAACTTAGAAATTTGGATGAGGAGATTCTTGATAGCTTCCATGTCTTGATGCTCAAATTGTCCTTTACCAAGGACATGGATAAGTACTTAGATTTTACACTCTGCAGAGGTAGTGCACTTTCCCCACAAGACTTGGTTTCACCAAGACAAGATCTTTCAGAAGCCTTCCCTTAGACCAGACTGGACGCGCTCCAACCTATCAAACCCCTACCACCAACTGTCCATTTGGCTAAGTTATTGCAACCTATATGATCCAGGCAGAGCCCATAATGCCAAGTGGCTGCACTTGAAGCTTCTCAACATTTTATATCTCAAATCTCTTTGTTCCTGGGTGGCCATCCACAAGTAAGATACACAAGGTAAACCATAGAAATGGGCCTTGTATAACCAATCAACACAAACCTTTCCTTCCATTCCACCTAGGTGATTCATTCACTTAGTTGTTTTATTAAACAAAACACAAGTCCTTGACTTAGAAAAATTCCATAGCATGAATATAATCCACCCTTGTTTTCTACTATCTAAGCTAAGCATTATAGTAGGAGGAACCTTAACTTAGGAAAATTCTACTAAGGTTTA
Organism: Avena longiglumis; assembly: GCA_030063025.1. Classification (NCBI taxonomy): domain Eukaryota; kingdom Viridiplantae; phylum Streptophyta; class Magnoliopsida; order Poales; family Poaceae; genus Avena; species Avena longiglumis. Next base: position 170,552,657 of record CP125976.1, on the reverse strand, counting down.
ATCTACTAGGATTCCCCATGGCATAGTTTATACTTAGCAAAAATTCCATGCAAGTCCTACCTAGAAATATCACTAATGCATAGTGAAAATAATGGGACAAAAGTATGAAGCATCACTTGCCTTTTTAGTAGAGAATATAAGTTCACTCCTTGATCTTGCAACACTCACAATCTTCAGTTTCCACTACAATTCAATCAAGCAAGCAAAAATTCAATCTACCATTGAAGCAAACAACACATAAAATAATAGAAACAAAGCAATGCATGCAAGCATGCTAAAGATTGTTTTTTTGGAAAAGTGGTTTCTAATAGGTTATAAACGTTCTAAAACACCTATTGGTCATTTTATAAAAGTGGCAAAACCATTTGCAAAAGATTTTACTTATAAATCATTTTTAAACCAAATCAATATTTTATGTGGTTGAAAATGCTTTTTAGCAAAGTAATAATCTATAGGGTTCATCAAAATATATTTTTAAATCATAAAACCTTGTGTTTAGGGTTAGAGAGTTTAAATCAAAACATTTACCAAAGGGTTTCCTCCAAAAGCATTTTTTACAAATAAACCACAATTTTATTTGACTAGAAATGTTCTAAATCAAAGATTTATTCTTTTGCCTCACAAATTTTTTTTTTGAATCCACAAGTTGGTTTATATGGTCAGTAGGTTAAAAAAATTCCATTTGCCAAAGGTTTTAACACAAAAGTATTTTTAGAAAGAATTTTATATTCAAAACATGCCTACACAAGTTTCTGCAAAAACAATCAATTTAACAGAAGAAATTTACTAAACAAAGTGCATGGTTGGAAATTAATTGGCTTGCTGATTCCATTGATATAAAATTTGTAAAATTTGGACGTGTGGATCAAAAGTTATGCAATTTACAAGTTTGATCATCTAATAGATCAATTTTTGGTTTTTATAAATAGACTGGGCCACGTGGCTGCTTCCTATTCACCAGTACCGTTTAGCACAGATCAACTATCGTGGACCGCTGGATCTAATGCAAATCGTGCGGTACAGATACAGCCATACCTCTTCGATAAGTGGATCTATCCTATCGCTTCGATCTGGATCTGACGGCTCCCAGTGCCTCGACCAGAAACTGGCGGCGCCCAACGGTGGCATGCGGAAGCGCGGCTCTGATGGTGACGCTTCCGACGAAATAGGATGTGCGGGGAAGAGTCAGGATGCTCACCAGAATCGCCATGAAGCACCGATTCTCGCCATTGCTTTGGTTGGCCGAGGGGAGCATGGAGACGTTGACGATTGCTCGCCGGAGTTCCTGTCTGCGTCGGGCACGCACTGCCGTGGACGAAGGCGGGCGCCTGGGATGCAAGGGAGAGAGGAAAAAAGTCAGAAGGATGCGCACGATCTCGAGGGTTGTAGGGGTACTCACCAGAACACGTGGGGCGCACGGGGTTGGCATCGGTAGCTCGCCGGAGTGGATGCGGTTGTCGGTGGCGAGACGGTGTTGTCCTAGCCGATGATTCGGAGCGTGCGCGAGCTAGTTAGGGATGCTGCTAGATGCGCATGGGGATGGAGAGCAGGATCGTGGAGTCTAGGGGCAGCGGTGGGGTCTGGCGGAGCCGGAATTTGTCGGTGAGCTCGTCGGAGCAGTAAGGCACGAGCTCGAAATTATGGCAGCCTGGGTGCAAAGAGAGTCTGGCAAATGAGGGTGATCAGAGAGGGGAGAGGGATGCTTAAATGCGCGAGGTCACGGGGCTGAATCAACGCGCGGTTAATGAGGAATCGAACACACAATCAATTGGCAGAAACGGCGACGAGGTTGGGGGAGAAGAAGTCGCGGCGGGTGGAAACAAAAACTGACAGGAGGGACCGTGTCGTCAGCGAGAGAGGAAGAGGGGTAGTGGTGTCCAGATTTCAGTGACTCTGCGGGTTCTTTGACGAGTATGCAACGTTTTCTGCGGGGGAAGAAAGAAATGGGCTTGCTGGGCCAGTTGGGCTTTGCTGGACTAGGCTGGCTTTGTTTCATTTTTTTGTACAGATTGTTTTTCCTTTTTCTTTTTCTATTTATTTGTTTTGATTTTGTTTAAACATTTCAAACAACAATTTGAATTCAAACTTCAACCAAACATTGTGTAAATTCTTATACTGTTTATTAATACATTCTGAAGTCAAATTTAGAATAATTCTTTTATTCTTTTGGGGGTCTTTTATTTATTTTATAAATAGTCATTTGTCTTTATTTCAAATAGGTTTTAATGTGTTTTAAAACTTTATTTCAAAACCATATTTTTACCAAACCTAGGTTTTATTTACTTATTAGGGTGTCAAATAATTCACCTTGAATTATTTGGGATAATTTTATTATGATTCATTAATCATTTTAATTTGGATATTTGTCTTTATTCCAATGAAATCAATTATAGTTTTAATTCCATAAATTTTTATTTAGGTGATTTCCTTGATTCCATTTTAAGTGTTAAATGACTTTTAATCCACTTGGGTAAATTCCAAATACTATTTTCTCATGATTTAATTAATCATTCTTATTTGGGAATTTGTCTTAATTCAAATAGAAATAGAATTTGGTTAATGCCACTTTATTTTATTTGGAAAATTCTTTATCCTTTTATTTTATTTGGATTTGGATTATATTCATTCCATTTTCTTATGGATTAGGTCAAGATTTAATTTGGTCTTTAAATAATCCTCAATTAATATTTCATTCTTTATCTTATAAAATCCATATCTTTTTATTTAAAGATCCAAACTTGGTGATTCAAATTGGTAAAATTTTATTTAATATTTATTTATACTTTTAAATCCCTTTGGGATTAATTGCTCACCAATTGGTATGGATTTCTAGATAGGTGCTTTATTAGCTTTGGAAATTCTATTTCCTTATCTTATTAAATTCTTAAGATTTTGTCCATGGGTCCAAATTAAGTGAAACCAATTTATATGGTTTTATAATATTTATATTTGTTATTCTTGATCATTTGTAAATGTTTGTTGACAAATTTTTATATGGATCAAATCCATAGTTTTAGAGAGATCTTGGAAATGATTTATTCCATTAGGGTTTAGGGTTTTGGTTTAACTTTTCCAAGTGTTTAAATTTCAAGATACATTCATTGATGAATGCATTTCACTTGATTTGAATTTAGTTGGATTCAAACATTAACCAAAGTTTGTTCAAGATGGAATTTTAAGTTTCCATTTAGAAACAAAAAGTTTCTTTTCACCCTAAATTTCAACAATTATTTATTTTGTTTATTTATTTTTCACATTACAAAATTTGGAAAATTTTGGGATGTGACATGGATGGAAATGTTTCTGTCTATAAAGCACGGCTTGTCGCGAAGGGGTTCCGACATGTTCAAGGAGTTGACTACGACGAGACTTTTGCGCCTGTAGCGATGCTTAAGTCAGTCCGGATCATGTTAGCCATAGAAGCCTATTTCGACTATGAGATATGGCAGATGGATGTAAAAACGGCTTTCCTTAACGGAAATTTAACCGAGGATGTGTATATGATACAATATGAGGTTTTTTTTATCCGGATAATGCTGAAAAAGTGTGCAAACTTCAGAAATCCATTTATGGGTTGAATCAAGCATCACGAAATTGGAATATTCGCTTTGATGAGGTAGTCCATTTGGCTTCATCAAGAGTGATCTTGATTCTTGTTTATACAAGAAGTTTAGTGGGAGTAAAGTAAAATTTCTAATCTTATATGTGGATGACATATTATTGATTGGAAATGATGTCCAGATGTTGCAAGAAACCAAGGAATCATTGGAAATGAGTTTCTCAATGAAAGACTTGGGTGAGGTGATGACCCAAAGTATAGGGGGTGTATCGTAGTACTTTCGATAAATAGGAGTGTCGATCCCAACGAGGAGCAGAAGGTGCTGAACAGTGGTATGGAGCAGGAAATCCCTGTGAATACTTAGCAAACGAATTTTTAGTGGTTTTCTGATAAAGCAACAAAACAAGGAGCAAGTAATAAACACAACAAACAAACGGAGCAAGTGGCCCAATCCTTTCTCAGCAAAGGACAAGCCGGTGGAAATACTTATAAGGACCAAACGTTCTCGAGGACACATGGGAATTCTGTCAAGTGCTTCCGCTTCAAATAGCTGAGTACTCTTCTCTGGTGTTTGTAAGTGTTGTGTGGGTGAACCTGTGCTAACATACTGCCCTTCCTAGGACTAATACATACTTGGGATTAAACCCCCTACAAACATCCATAACTACAGGAAAGTAATTAAGATATAAATCTAACCACAGCCTTAAACTCTGAGATCCTACGCTCCCTTGTGCAAAGGTGTCCTAACGGGGGTTCAGGTTTCTATCACCCCGGCAACCCCACAGTTAGTAGCCAAATACGCAATGCATTCCCCTAGGCCCATAAATGGTGAAGTATCATGTAGTCTACGTTCACATGACACCACTAGAAGAATAGCACCACAACTTAAATACTAAACCATTGAATAATAACTCAACACAGATTCACTACTAACAACATGACTTCACCCATGTCCTCAAGAACTAAACGAACTACTCACAAGACATCATACGGATCAAGATCAAAGATGATATGGTAATGGATAACAATCTGAACATAAACAATAATCCAATGGTTCCGCTCACAAGCATCAATTACAATAGTAATTAACACTGGGAAGGTTTCCCCTGATGAACTAAAGAAATATCCAACACAATTGTTACATCGGGACGGAGTGGTGATGATGGTCCTGCTGGAGATGATGGTGTGGATGATGATGATCCCGATGAATCCTAGCTTGACAATGGTATTGATGGCGACGGTCTCCCCTCTTTGGGAAGGAATTCCCCCGGCAGAAATCTATCTGCCAGAGAGATCTTTCTCTCTCGGTGTTTTCTGCCCCCCAGAGGCGGCGGAAATCTATCTGTGGTCGCTCCCTCATGCTTAGGGTTTTGTAGGGAAGATATAGGCAAAGGGGCGGAGTCGGGAGATGGGAAGATGGGCCACACCTGCCCTAGGCGCGGCCCAGGGTGGGCCCGCGTCTAGGGGGTGTGGGCCCCCTGTGGCCCCTCTTCGCTTCTCCTTCTGCCTTCCTTCGTCTTCTCGGAAAATAATATGTTTCCATATTTTTCTGGTATTTTTCTGATCTTCGCGAAATTGCACAAAAACGCCTTCTTTTCCATCAGAATCCAGACTCCGGCAGTCCATCCTCCAAGAATCATCCAACATGCATAAACAGATGAAAAAATCCATAATTAATACCTCATAATAAGAAAAATATCAATGAATAGAGGTAAATTATGATATTGAAATGTGATGCAAATTGGGTGTATCATGAGGCAACATATATTCTCGGAATCCGGTTCTATAGAGATAGATCAAGGAGGCTCATTGGATTGAGTCAGAGTACTTTTTTGGACAAAGTGTTGAAGAAGTTAAACATGGAATCGTCTAATAAGGGGTTCTTACTGATGTCCCATGGTGTAAAACTTATCAAGACTCAGTGTCCTTCGACGACTATTGACCGAAGTCGGATGAGTGCGATTCCGTATGCTTCTGTAGTCGGTGCCATGATTTGTACTAGGCTGGATGTTTCTTATGCTCTGGGTGTTGTGAGCAGATACCAGGCTGATCCTGGAGAAATCCATTGGAAAGCGGCTAAAAATATCCTAAAGTACTTGAGAAGGACTAAGGATATGTTTTTGGTTTATGGAGGTGAGGATGAACTCAGTGTAAAGGGTTACACGGATGCGAGTTATCTTACTAACTCTGATGATTCTCATTCGCAATCCGGGTATGTGTTTGTTATAAAGGGAGAGGCTGTGAGCTGGAAGAGTTCCAAGCAAGAGACTGTGTCTACATCTACAACAGAGGCTGAGTATATTGTCGCCTCAGAGGTAGCAAATGAAGCTGTTTGGATGAGGAATTTCCTCATGGATCTTGGTGTGTTTCAGGGCTCGTCCAATCCATTAGACATGTATTGTGACAATAATGGTGCTATTGCACAAGCCAAGGAACCTATACATCACCAGAAGAACAAGCACATACTCATGCGGTATCACCTGATTCGCCAGTTCCTGGATCAGGTTGATATCAAGTTATGCAAGGTACACACGGATGCAAATATTACGGATCCGTTTGACAAAGCTGTTACCACAGTCGAAGCATGCGGCGCACCTAAGAGCTATGTGCATTAGATGCCTAGACATGTGATGTCGGAATATTGACTCTAGTGCAAGTGGGAGACTTTTGGGAATATGCCCTAGAGGCAATCATGTATGATGATATTTCCCATTGTATTCATAAAGATATTAAGTTGTCCTTGTATAAACATCTGATGTGTATCATTGAATATGTGATTCGGTTGTGGAACTATACATTCATGTTGTTTGTACTAAATGTCCTTGGTCATTGAGGTTGTGAAGGACACACAACTTAGACCAATGTGAAAGTCGGCTGATAACTCGGTTGTCGTGGTATTGCCGACGAGTACGTCATGGAGGGGTCCTCACAGAGCGTGTTTAGAGACATGGGGTAAGGAAGGAGGTTGGCGGGTACGAGGTAACACAACTTACGCAGGTTCAGATCCCACGACGGTGGCGAAATCCTACTCCTGCTATAAATCACTATAATGGCAATACGCCGAGTTACAGGGATTGGTTCGTTGTGCGCGATATGAGTTGAGTTATCCCTAAAGGCTTCCGCAGGTCCAGCTTATATAGTCGCCAGATCCTAGGGTTATAGGCAAAGTCCTAGCCGGACAGGTTACAGAGTCCTACACGATACACAACTAGTCTAACGTGTCTTGCACTCCAAGGCTCCGGGTACGCTGGTGACTCCAACGTAGCCTTCCTTCATCCGTCATGGGCCTCCCTTCTGGATCCATCTAACTGGGCCGCCCAGCAGGCCATGGGCCTTGCTACCAACTGTGGTCCACCCGGGTTATCCGGATTAGAGACATGCAATGGTGATACCCATTTAGCATATCCCCAATAGTAGCCCCCGGAGAACTCTGAGATCTTGCTCCATCTTGCCTCTTTAGGTTGGATTCTCCGTCTAGATGAATGTCGGCAAATCTTCAAGCAATATCTTGTAGTCCTCCCAAGAACCCTGCAATGTTCTCCGTCTTCAACACGTAAGTATGAGAGTTGCTAAATTTTCCATCATACTCCTCTCGTAGCCGGACTGAATCCGTCCACGCCGAAATTTAGATGGGATAGTTCACCTGCTTGTGTTAGTAGAGCAACATAGACCATAGGTCAGCGATGCCTCATAACTCACACATGCAGAGAGAATGCAATCATAGCCGTTTTTCCCGCGTGAAGGATGCGAAACATTGGCGGCGGTGGGAACATGGCGAAATTTCTGCACACGCGCACACACGTGCTATCCATGCAACAATCGTTCGATCAACTTCCACGAATCTTGATGCCGAGTATTATAAATTATAACCGTGGTAATTCTTATTCTTTCACCACATTCTTCCTCACATCATCTTCTTCCTCCAGCAAACGCCTCCTTGAGCTCTCCGCGCGGACGAAGGAAAACCCTAGCTTTTTTCCATCTCACTGCCAGTCTCCTTCCGCACCAATGGCCAGCAGCAGCACCATACCGTCCATGGAGGCGACGAGCGACACCACATCCAAGCCGTCAAGCTCCATCCACATGCCTCTAGAAGGCATGGTGGTGCCACACACCGCGGTGGTGGAATCCACCGGTGGTGACCATATTCCAGCGGGACTGAAATTTCTAGAAGACGAGGGCAATTCCCCCAAGGGAGAGTGGCGCGGCTCTGATATCACTAAGAGCGATCTCAAGGATATGCTCACCGAGGGGTACCTCCCCATGACGGAGGGGCTGGTCTAGCGGTCGGCGCCGACCGGCGAGGTCGTCCCTTCTCCCCAAGATGGAGAAAAGGTGTACCTCAAAGCCCAACTGGTACGCGGTGTCTCCCTCCCAATCTCCGACTTCTTCATAGAGGTCCTTAGCCACTACCGGGTTCAACCTCAGAACCTATCTCCTAAAAGCATCCTCGCGCTTAGCAACTACGTGGCGCTTTGTGAGGGTTACCTAGGAATCAGGCCTAGGTTAGATCTGTTTATATATTTCTTCACCATCAAGAGGGAAGCCGGAGTGAGCAAGGATGAGCTCAAAAATTGTGGAACTGTTAGATTCAAGATCTGGCCTGGCCGGCGGTTCCCCGACATTGTAGGCCACGAGTCCTGCAAGAACTAGCAGAGGACATACTTCTATGGCCCAGATATCCCTTTGACTACGAGAAGTAGCATGCCGGACTTTGTCGATGGAGCTGCCGCTGCCCCGACATGGAGATCCCAATCCCTCCTTACCTCCGACGACGAAGCCTCCCGCGCTGTTAGGCGGATTGAGTGGCTCGTAGACACGGGTCTGACCGGGTTGGACCTAGCCATCTGCTGGTTTATCAGGTGGATCCAGCCTTTGCAACACCGCACGAAGCTCATGCACCAGTATACCAAGGATAGGAAGGATAGCCTCCGCATCTTCGAGGATAACTTCTCGAGTGACTCCATCAAGCTTCGCCTCAAAGAGATCGTCAAGGTGAAGGATAGGAAGCTTGGCTTCACCATTACCTATGACATGTTCGAGGGTGGCACATGCTCAGAGGTAACTGTTTATTTTCCGTGTATGACATATACTCCAGTTCTTCCGTCTAGCCATTACCATTACATCCAACACTTCGGGATTCACTTAACAGCTAAAGAGTCTAGACGAAGATAACATGAATGTCGAGTCTATGACCCCAAGATAAAGGAGGTCACCGTCGTGTCCGACGACGATGTCCCGCTGGCGTGTAAGTGGAAGAGCTCCACCTCTAACGCTGCCGACAGAGGCAAGAAGAAGAAGAAGACGGAGGGTGGGGCCTCCAAGAGATCCGCTGCCTCCCTAGACGCGGAGAAAAGAAAAATGATTGGTATTCCGTTGACCAAAGCACCAACCATTGTGTAAGCTTCTTAACATCCGACATTGTCCCTTGCTTGTCTTGTTCCTGTACTTATATTTTTGCACGTTTCAGGAAGAAGGCTAGTATGATTTGCAGAAGACCTCCAAAACATCTGGGGCTTCTAAAACATCAAAGAAATGTTTCACCAAGCATCCCCTGCCATCGCCCCTCCAACTCCGAGCGTCCAGCCTGCTATCGCACCAACAAGTTCTCCAGCAAAGGTAACGTCTGAACCTTCCGCCATGGAAGTGGACCCAGACGTTGCCGCGGAACTTGTTATTGTCGGTGAACAGGTGAAAAAAGAAAGCACCGCATCCAAAGTGGCCGAAGCTCCAGCTAAGGATGCCACTGGTAGCGGTAAGGCGATGGTGGAAGACGGAATTTATTTCGTAGGCGGCGCCATTGCACCCAAGACACCAACAGAGTTTCCAAAGATCGTCTACCCGGTGCTTACACCGAGTAGCTCAGATCTGGTTCCTGGTGCAGCACTGATGACCCACAAGTATAGGGGGTGTATCGTAGTACTTTCGATAAATAGGAGTGTCGATCCCAACAAGGAGCAGAAGGTGCTGAATAGTGGTATGGAGCAGGAAATCCCTGTGAATACTTAGCAAATGGATTTTTAGTGGTTTTCTGATAAAGCAACAAAACAAGTAGCAAGTAATAAAGACAACGAACAAACAGAGCAAGAATCCCAATCCTTTCTTAGCAAAGGACAAGCTGGTGGAAATACTTATAAGGACCAAACGTTCTCGAGGACACATGGGAATTCTGTCAATTGTTTTCGCTTCAAATGGCTGAGTACTCTTCTCTAGTGTTGTAAGTGTTGTGTGGGTGAACCTGTGCTAACATACCGACCTTACTTGGACTAATATATACTTGTGATTAAACCCCCTGCAAACATCCGTAACTATAGGAAAGTAATTAAGATATAAATCTAACCACAACCTTAAACTCTGAGATCCTACACTCCCTTGTGCAAATGTGTACTAACGGGGGTTCAGGTTTCTGTCACTCCGGCAACCCCACAATTAGTATCCAAATACACAATGCATTCCCCTAGTCCCATAAATGGTGAAGTATCATGTAGTCGACGTTCACATGAAACCACTAGAAGAATAGCACCACAACTTAAATACTAAACCAATGAATAATAACTCAACACAAATCCACTACTAACAACATGACTTCTCCCATGTCCTCAAGAACACAACGAACTACTCACAAGACATCATATGGATCAAGATCAAAGATGATATGGTAATGGATAACAATCTGAACATAAAAAATAATCCAATGGTTCCACTCACAAGCATCAACTACAATAGTAATCAACACCAAGAAAGTTTCCACTAAGAACTAAAGCAATATCCCCCGATGGAGGTGTGATGGTGGTGCTGGTGGAGATGATGGTGTGGATGATGATGATCTCGATGAAGCCTAGCTTGATGATGGTGTTGATGGTGACGGAGGTGTGATGATGGTGCCGGTGGAGATGATGGTGTGGATGATGATGATCTCGATGAAGCCTAGCTTGATGATGGTGTTGATGGTGACGGTCTCCCCTCTCCGGGAAGGAATTCCCCCGATAGAAATTTGTCTACCGGAGAGATCTTTCTCTCTCGGTGTTTTCCGCCCCTAGAGGCGGCGAAAATCTAGCTGTGGTCGCTCCCCTGGCCTTAGGGTTCCGTAGGAAGATATAGGCGAAGGGGCGGAGTCGGGAGCCGGGCAGGTGGGCCACACCTACCCTAGGCGCGGCCCAGGGGGACCCGCGCCTAGGGGGGTGTGGGCCCTCTTCGCTCCTCCTTCTGGCTTCCTCATTCTTCTGGAAAAATAATATTTTCCCATATTTTTCTGGTATTTTTCTAATCTTCGTGAAATTGCACCGAAACGCCTTCTTTTCCATCAGAATCCAGACTCCAGCAGTCCATCCTCCAAGAATCATCCAACACGCATAAAAAGATGAACATCCATAAGTAATACCTCATAATAAGACATATATCAATGAATAGAGGTAAATTATGATATAGAATGGTGATGCAAATTAGGCGTATCAACTCCCCCAAGCTTAGACCTTCGCTTGTCCCCAAGCGAAAACTGAGCTCAGTAAACATGTCCACAGGTTTATGGAGCGAAGTGTCGATAAAGAATACGAACAAGAAGCATCACACTTACCATTGCACAACTCATAGAAGAAAGCAACTCACCATTATATAACTTAGATTGCAACCAAGTACAACAGTCACAATAGATATGCATAAAGATAAATCATAATTGGAATTGGCAAACTTGTTCTTGGTCAGAGAACACCTGGCAAACAGTTTCATAAAAAGCTTTTTGTAGAATTTTTCAAAACAGGAGGTCTCTTTGCTAAAAAATGTGTTTCACAAGTGAAGGCTTTCAAAGTAATACTCAATAGATAAGATTTTTATGCAAACAAGGAAGATAAAGAACTTGATTGAATAAATCACCATATGAATGCTTGAAACACAACAACTCAAATGCTTGCTGGAGATAGAGAGGAAGTAGGTTTACTGACTCAACTTGGAAGTGGGAGAAAGGTCCACTACAAGGAATGTGTTATTCTATGACCTTCTAATAGTGACAACGGACAAAATCGTCATAAAGTTATGACGGTTTCGCACTAGATGGTCGTAAACTGTTCGGGAGGTGCAAACCCTTAGAAAATTACGATGATTTTACTCATAAACGTCATAGTTTCATTAACTAAAATCGTCATAATCTGGCAGATGTAGTCTACGACATTATTTGTAGCTTACTACGACGATTTAAAATCGTCATAGCATCCAAATTAGAATACGTTGAAATGGATTGTCGGCCACATCAGCAATTGCGCCTACGTGTCATGTCTATGTGTAAGTTTTTGACTATGTGTCATATCCATGAGTCAACATGCGGGGCATTTTTGTTCTGACACGTGGGTCCCATCTCTTAACTGAGATTAGTAGAAGTTGTTTTTTGGCTTCGTGAATATTTTCGCAAAAAGGAACCGGCCGGAGATTCGAACCCACAACCAACAATAATGGCCTAAACTACCACCGCGTCTAACCACCACACCACTCGAGGCTTGTTGACAATGTACTGTGCTTGAACTTTATGATTTTGTTTCCCGAAGTTGGGCCTGGGCCATATCAGATGGACTTCAGATCTCAACCGTCTATCCAGGTTTGACGATGCAGATCCAACTTATCCCACCTTCCCACCGGGCGAAAAATGACCTAGACGTCCCCACAAACCCTAGCTGCTCTAGCGAAATATCCAGGGATATTTTCGTCAAATCTTTTTTCTAACCCTATACGTGGACTCCATTTCCTACTCGGCCGCCGCCCCCTCCCCGTCTCCCCTCTCTCGCTGAGCTCCCATCCGACTCGCCCCGCCGCCCCCTCCATCCCATCCGACTCGCCCCGCCGCCATCCCATCCCATCTGCCCCGCGCTGCTCCGATCCCATCGACTCGCCCCACCTCCATCTGATCGAATTGCGCCGCTCCCATCCCATCGACTCGTCCGCCCCATCTAAAACCCATCGCGAGGAGGAGTCTTGATTCCGGCCGCCGTGCATATCATGGGCCTGTCGTCTTCCCCGACACCACCATCAAATCCCTACATATCATGCGCCCCAGATCTCTGTCTCATCTTCTCCCGTCTTAGCACATCAGAGAAGCCGATCTAACTTTTCACTATTTTATTATTGGTTTTTCAGGTTGAGGGCGGTGCAGCGACCGCAAGAACTTGCTCCACGGTTGTCTCCACGCGACGCGACGGTCGACCTCTCGCGGCATGACGGACGAAACGGCTTCTCCGTCCCTGGCGCTGTTGGACCGTCCGATCTCGCCTTCCACCACCGCCCTGCCGATGCGTTCGACGCTCACCTGTGTTCCGAGCCTTCGGGGATGGTACGTTCCTCCCACTTCCTTCTAACGCTAGTAATTTGCATCCACTGTTCTATAGATGTAGCGCAACCTCTAGTGCACGGTTGACTGGAACCTAAGATAGAGTATTCTTCATGCAGTTGCCTTGTTTGCTGAAATGCTTAGATTCTACTTGGTAGATCAGACTTCGTGATGTATTAAAATGGTTTTGTGAAGTATGGAGATGCTCTGTTCTAATGACCTGACTTGCTAAGAATGGAAAGGCCTGTCATATAGTGTTTTAATTTAATTGCCTCTGCAAGTATAGTATTAGTATTATGGGAGATTTCTATCTTAGCATATTTGGTCTTTTGTTAATTCCACATGTCCGGGTCTTAGGAACTTCAGTAGGTCACATGTTGCCCTATGTAGAGTGTTGTGGTCCTAGATTTTGTTTTTCGGGTTGTAAGTTTGTCAAGCAATTGAGAACCATATAAGTACTAGAGTTATATGAAGTGCTTGGAATCCTCAGTTGTTATTTTGTTTCTGATGTTAGCTATAGATGAAGCACACTTGAAAGGCTAGAATTTGGTTCAGTCCTGGAACTATTTTGTATATTACTTGTGCCATCTGTTTCTGCTGGCATTTGGTTCAGTCCTGGAATTTGGTTCAGTCCTGTGATCCCTTGCTCCTATCATGATTACTTCGTTTAATGCTTTGTACTCGTGCATGTTCTTGATTTGGCACTAATTGGAGTAGTCTAGCACCTGTAGTTATCAGATCATGATATGTGTAATTTTAACCCGACACCTGTAGTTATCACAACAATAGTAATACTAGAATGAAGTAATCCTAGAATAGTATGCCTAAATACTGGCTCTCCAATATCTCAATGTCATTCATACTACATGTAATTCTAAGGAAGGATTTTCTTTGGAAACACTTGTTCTGCAGAACCAAGATGTTGGGATGGCAGAACCCTGCAGGGAAGGGTTTGGCTTCAAGGCATGCTGGCTCCCGCTGCTCTACCAGGCGACAACGAGCCCGAGGATGTCGGTGCGGAGGCATCGAGGAATGCTGGCTCCCGCTGCGGAGTCTGGCACAACGAGGGCCGCTCCTGGCCGTGCCAAGTGACCAAGGCTCCTAGCATCAAGGGCCGCTCCTGGCCGTGCCGGGTGACCAAGGCTCTTGGCATCGAGGGCCACTCCTGGCCATGCCTCCTCCGCTATGGAGCTATAGGTAAGGCTTCCGAGATCTGACCAGTGCGCCGCTTCAATTCCACTCCACCCCGTGAGCTAGGCACTCGACCTAGACGAGTGTGATATGTAGGAAGATCGATCGCGGAGATTTGTGGTTCATTTATTTGCGGTGTGGGGATTCGTGGTTCCTATCGCATATTGAATCCGCACTGAACACTTTGTGCTTGAGCTGTAACTTGTAAAAACTAATTTATTGATAGATTGATAGTTGTAAACCTATTGTAGATATGTAGTGTGCCAAGCATAGTATTATCTAAACAAAAAAACATAGAAGAAGTGTTGAGCTTAATGTAATGAAACTATTTTGTAGTAATATTATAGTTGTTTCAAGATAAAAAACGTTTCCAATAAATGCTTGGTATTGCTGGTTATATTGCACAACGTTTTACAGTAATTTTGATATATTTGTTGCTTCATTTACCATAATTTGACAGATTTAAGAGTTTATGAATTTGAACCATGACTAGTTTCTATTCATATGTCTATACAAAAGGATTAGAAAATGTTGATTACAGCATGATGTGTACACTTAGGCATTCCTAAATCAAGTACAATACTAATTAGGTTACTATTGTACTGTTTTTTCATCTTACATGAGTAATTACGACACCATGTTGCTACACTGTCATGGTGCTTGCAAGATTGTTCATGCTTGCTTGCTCCTTAACCTGGTCTGTTTTATTCCCTGTTTTTACCTTATATAATGAATAGTACCACTTTTAACTGCTTGCTTGTTCCCCGTTTTTGCCAGAAATACCGGATGTGGTTTTATCAACTTCAGACATCTTCTGAAGACTATAGTTCCACAAGGATGTGGTTCCACAAGGTCTACCAAGTACTTGCCACAATCTCGACATCTTTTGAAGACTATAGTTCTGCAACTGCAGAACTTTTGTTGTGTTTCTGGCCAGTGGTTCTTTGAGCATGAATATCTCATATTTTGCAGCCGCGGGATTGCGGGTCAGAGGCGACGAGGCGTGGTCTAGTAGCATGATTATCCATTGCCCTCTCTATGTATTTACCAATTGGGCATTTCAGGTTGAATGCTAATTGCTAGTAGAATGCTTATTGCTGAACCCTTCTCTAAATGTGTAGTAGAATTTTTTTGCTATTAGTACACAATTTTTTTGCATTTGACTACTGATTGCTGAGCCCTTCTCTGATTGCTGATTCCTATTAGTACACAATTTTTTTGCTATTAGTACACAATTTTTTTGCATCTGACTGCTGATTGCTGAACCCTTCTCTGATTGCTGATTGCTATTAGTACACAATTTTTTTGCATCTGACTTGTTATTTATTTGTGCAACTTGCGCCTACAGTTTTAAAGTTCTGTAGCTTTATATCATGATGTGTAGTAATTATATGTACACATGTAGCTTTATATCCTGATGTGCTTCATTCCATGAATCTGAGTATTGGTTGCTGAAGTATATTCACATGGTGTGTTTTGACATGGCAAAAGATTGTTTGGCTTGGATTCTCGTGTTCTGCAGTGAAATATGTAGCTTCTGCTGAATTTTGGTTCGCCGATTTGGGTGAAATTTTCTGATTTTCTGGACGACTTTCTGTTCAACAGGGGCTTGGGTCATACTCGAACACCATCAAGAAGGTCAAGGAGATAAAAGAGAAGGCAAGGATTATCAATGACCTATGTGGTATGTGCACATTGATGTGTTTTGACTGTCCCTAAATCTAGGTTAGTTGTTCTCTTTATCTAATCCTCAAAGATAAAATCTGCATTCCTGTAATTTCAGCGATTCGATTGTTTTGTACTGCTAGTTTATAGTTCTAGTTGCCACTTCAATTCCACCTCCTTGCATTTAGCTCAGCGGAATTGTGCTTTTACTGAATTACAGGGATAAAGGAGTCTGACACTGGATTAGCTCCACCAAGCCAGTGGGATCTTGTATGAGATAAACAGATGATGCCGGAGGAGCAACTATTGAAGGTGAATTTTCTTGATTCCCATCATCAGTTTTACACCATTATGCTTTCATGATGCCAGAGGAGCAACTATAGACATTGGGATGCTTATGGCTGCTAGTTGTTTTACACCATTATGCTTTCATGTCGCCCCTAATAATAAGTTTCATCCTTTTGTGAAGGTTGCTAGATGCACCAAGATCGTAAGTACTAACACCGATGATGCCAAATACGTCATCAACGTCAAACAAATCGCAAAGGTGCTTTAGCATAGTACTATCTTATGTCAATTACATATCCCTGGAAGTTCAAAATTCAATTATTTTCATGTTCATTTTGGGGTGTGATTGCAGTTTGTGGTAGGTTTAGGACACAAAGTTTATCCCACTGATATTGAGGAAGGAATGTGAGTTGGGTAAGTTTCCTGTTCTCTCCATGAATATTCTCTGGTATCCCCCTCTCATTTGCTTGTTTCCAGAATGCTTCTTGCTTGTGATTATGCTTTCTATCGACACTATCAGTAAAAGCATAGGTCTAAGAGCAAACTGTTTTTTCACAGAAGACTAGAATAAATAAACATGGTAGTTACAGTAACTTGTAGATCTAAGCTACTTCACTGATATGCAAAAAACAGTAGGATTTGCTAAGAATCATCTTAATATTAAGGAAATCATCTGGTATCATAGTTTACTTAGTAAGATGACCTGACAATATTTGGACTCGTTGGAGAATTTATCAACAAATCTCATGCCGCGTTGTTACTCTACTATTGTTGCCTATTTTATGATTCTACTATTTCGTAATATTTGACAATTATTTGCTATATCCTGGCTATAAAAACATGGCTTTTCCTCTCTTTTCCAGGAGTTCCAGCCAAAGAAATTCGAGAAAAGCTTGAAGATCCTATAATTTTAGAGCTAGTTGTATTCTAACAGTCAAAACATCTGGCTGTTTGGAATGAACCATGTAATGATTGTAATAGACTAATAGACTATTCTTGCATGTTGTTTGAAATTTTTCATATCTTTCATGTTTCAGTTAAATAAATGTTATGTGATGATGAATAGAAATTTGATGAGCGAAATCATCTTATGAAATTATGTACTATGATTTTCGCATAAGAAATATATGAAAAAAGGCTGAAAATTGTTCTAGACCAAATATTAATTGGGCTCTAAATAGGCCCTGGTCCAAATTATATTGACACAAATGTTTCCAAAAAACAGAAAAAGCTAATAACTAATTGGACAGTAAAAAGGCCAAGGCCCAAAACTGAAATATGGAACACAATGGCCAGAGCGCATAACAGTAACCAACAATTGTAGAAGAAGTAAAAGACCAGAATTATTGGGCTCAGCCCAAGTAAGAAACTATAATGGACTGGGCTGATTTTGATTTAAGACAATTTAGTTTCATCACAATTTTGCCACGTAGGATCGGCCACGTAGGATCTGACTTGGACAGGCTAGATGGCTCATGACGTTATTGGATCGTCATAGACGTTATGCCGATCTAATATCGTCATACACGGTTATGACGATTTTACCAAAATTGTCGTTATAGTTCATTTGCGACGCCCAGCTTTCGACGATCTCAAAATCGTCATAGAATCGTCATAAACACAATACTATGACGATTTTGTGACAAAAATGGAGGGTCATATATAGACAAATTCCTTGCAGTGGTCCCTTTATAGAGGGAAGCATGGAGTCATAAAGAGCTTCCAAAAGATTATCGTACTTACTAGCTTTGAGCCCTCATTGTCCCTATCATAGGCATCTTGAGATGATTAAGGTTAAAGTGCAAAAAATGGAGTATATGCTTGACGAAATATAAGTTGCCAATCTCATGTCCCTTGAATATGAGGGACACTCCTCATGCTACTCAACTTTGGTCACAGGTAAGTTCTTGTCATTGTAAGTACATGCGTATCATAGAAAACTGCCAACGGGATACCCCTTGCACATGGTACAGGAGCTTTCCCATAACCAAAATGACAAGGCAAGCAAACAATGAGCATCTTAGTGATCTTTTTATTTATTATGTGCATAGATTTTTATTGAGGATGCTTCATAGATAGCTCATTATGGTGATGCTGCAAGTTTCCACCATGATTAGGCATGGCTTAGGCTAGCGGCCCAGGCGTTTATCTAACACAAAATACAGACTCCATGGACTTACAAGTTCCCTCTTTATTTCACACTGTTGACATGCATAGACAAAAGAACACGATATCAACTGTGTACAGAGTACAAGTGCAATGTTGAAAAAGTTCCCTGTGACAGCATGATTGCTTGCACAGCTTATGTGAGCCTGTTGGGAACCCCAAGAGCAAGGTGTGAAGCAGCACAGCAGCAAGTTTTCCCTCAGTAAGAAACTGAGGTTATCGAACCAGTAGGAGGAAGGAAACGTCACACAGGTGGTGCTAGCAACGCGGAGACCTACACAACACAAACTCAAGACTTTGCCCCAATGAATCAATGAGGTTATCAAGCTCACCGGTTTGCTGTAACAAAGGATTAAACATATGGTGTGGAAGGTAATGGTTTGGAGCAAGTAAACAAGTAATAGTGGAAGATGTATCAATGGTAAAGATTGGACCTGGGTCCATAGTTCACTAGAGGTGCTCTCCTTAGATAAACAACATGACATGAAGGGTAAACAAATTACAACAGGGCAATTGACAGGAACTGAGCAAGGCATAACAATGCAATTACTAGTCAGAAAGATCCTATGAGATTCTATTGGGAAATATAAAAAGATAGATAGACCGCCATCCAACTGCATCTATGACTAGAAGTCTACCTTCAGGTTATCATACGAACCCCCTCCAGTATTAAGTTGCAAGCAATGCATAAGCAAAGTGTGTAAGGTAAACAGTCCACATATTCCATGAACAAGAGACCGTTGTTTTCTCCTAGCTAGTAGCAATAGCACATCTACAACCGAAGAGATTATTGTCACTTCCCTTGGAAACTAGAGGCATGAACCCACCATCGAGCATAAATACCCCCTCTTGGAGTCACTAGCAACTACTTGGCCAAGATAGCTACTAACAACGGAGAGCATGCAAGATCACAAACAACACAGACATGATAGAAGACAAAACCATTAATAAAACCAACATAATAATTTCAATATCCATCGGATCCCCGCAAACACAACATGCATGATTATAAATAGATTAGATCTTGATCATGAACGGTGCTCACAAGATCTATACATGAAAGCACAAAGGAGGAGATACAACCATCTAGCTACTACATGTACCCATAGTCCAAGGTGGAACTACTCACACATCATACCGGAGAGAAGGCCTCCGGGATGATCTGTCACATCCCAAAATTTTCCAAATTTTGAAATGTGAAAAATAAATAAACAAAATAAATAATTGTTGAAATTTAGGGTGAAAAGAAACTTTTTGATTCTAAATGGAAACATCAAAACCTATTTTTGATCAAATAGAATCCTAGAGGGATTTAAAAAGATAAACAAATAATAAATAAAGTTATAAAAGTTGGAATCACCATTTTTGGATCTTTAAATAAAAAGATATGGATTTTTTCAAGCAAAGGAGGAAATAATACATAAGGACTATTTTTAAGAGCCAAATTAAAACTTGGCCAAGCAAATAAAATAAAATATTTTTTTGTTTAATAAAAGAGTAAATGATTATTTAAATAAAATCATGAGGATTTACTATTATCCAATTTCATTTAGGTAAAAACATTTCCCATTTTAAATGAACATTAAAACATAATAAAGTATTTTAAATAATAATTCAAAGTGTTTTATTTTTAAATAAAACCTACTCAAAAGGTTTTGGTAAAATTTTGATTTCAAATAGAGTTTGGAAAACGTTAATAAATCTTATTTGAATTAAGACAAGGGCCTATTTTAAATAATTAATATACCCTAAAAAGAATAAAAGAGATATTCTATATTTCATTTTAGATTATGTTAAATAACAGTATTAAAATCTACACAAAGTTTGGTAGAGGTTTGAATTCAAATAGTGCTTGAATTGTTTGAATAAAAATCAAATCAGATAAATATAAAAAGAAAAAGAAAAGATTCTGAATAAAAAAGAAACGAAGCTTGACCGAAGAAAGGCCCAATTCCAAGAACTAGCCCACCTGCTTTCCCCCGTGGCGAATCGTTTTCCACCCACGATCACACCCGCATAGTCACTGACCAGCAGACCCCACACCCACTCCCTCTCTCTCACTGTCGACGCGATTTACATCATCGATCATCTCTTCCACCCCGCGACGACCGTTCCCCCTTCACGCCTCCTGTTTCTGCCGCGATTAATTCCGGTGAATTCGCATCAATGCACGATCAATACTCGCCAGTGATGATGCACCTTTAAACGCCCACGCCCTCTCTTCAATTTCCACCAGGCGCCATCTTCTCTCGGCCACCAGGCTGCCCCAATCGCAAGCTCAAACCAACTGCGTCCGACGAGCAACTCCGGCCGATTCCAGTGACTCCGATCCACCCCTTGCCTCCCAGTCCACACGTGCATGCTCCCCATCGCCCCCTGCATCTCCGGTGCCGCTGGCTGCACGGCTGTAGCTTCGCAAGGACATCACCCGAGCGCCACCGTCACCTTTCCCCGGTAATTCCGACCGTGCCTCTCCCTCTCAATGATGCTATCGTGGTCGCCACTATCTCCCGTGTCTAACGAACCCTCTTCCTCGCCTTTTTGTACCTCGTAGCGTCAGCAACGACCACACCTGAGAGCACCCGACGCCGCCGCTAACTCTGACGAGCAATCGTCGCCGCTCCCGTGCGCCCCTTGGACTGCTACGACCACGTCGAGCTTCTCTACATCCCTGTGAACCCTATGAGAATCCTCACTCCCTCCCGCGCATCCTAATTCGTTAGCAACCTCACCCTCTGAGCGCTCACGCTGCCGCCAGGCGCCAGCGCTAGTTCTGTCGAGATCTTTGTGAGCCATTGGATGTAGATCCAAGCGACACGATAGATCCACTTAGCGAACAGGTATGGTGCGATCTGAGTCATGCGATGCGCTTTAGATCCAACAACCCGCAAAGCACGATCCGCGCGAACCGGTACGCGCCAGTAAGAAAGCGCCACGTGTCCAGTGTTTAATTTAAAACAAAATTTTTGATCTATTAGATATGCAAACTTGCAAAATTCATGACTTTTAATCCACACGTCCAAATTTTGCAAATTTTATAGCATTGGAATTAGGAGAACAAAACCTTTCCAGCCATGCACTTGGTTTAATAAATTTCTTCTGGTAAAATAGTTGTTTTCATAAACTTGTGTAGGCATAATTTGAATATAAAAATTGTTCTAGAAATATTTTTAAGGTGAAATCTTTGCTAGATGGTTTGTTTTGAACCTACTGACCATAGAAACCAACTTATGGATTTAAAAATGTATTTTGTGAAGTTAAAGAATAAATCTTTGAATACGAGCATTTCTAGTCAAATAAAAATATTGTTTATGTGTTAAAAATACTTTTTGAGTAAAATCTTTGGAAAATGATTTGAATTAAACTCTCTGACCCTAAACACCAAGTTTTGAGATCTAAAATATATTTGATGAACCCTATAAAACTATTACTTTGCTAAAAGGCATTTCCAACAACATAAAATATCACTTTGGTATAAAATTGGTTTATGGGGTGAAACCTTTTGCAAATGGTTTTAATATTAAACACATGACCTTAAAATACTAACATGTTGTGTTTAAAAATATTTTACAAACTCTAGGGATTATCATTTTGATTTAAATCATTCCTAGCAAAACAAAAATGACTTAAAGTGGCCATTTTCACCAACTTGAATTTAAATGGTTTTACCACTTTTGTAAATGAAAAATATAAGCTTTAAAATGTTTAGAGCCTAATAGAAACCACTTTTCTAAATAAAACCATCTTTTGCATGCTTTCATGCATTGCCATGTTTTTGTCATTTTATGTGGTGAATTGTTTGAATGCTAGTCGAATATGTGTTTGCTTGATTGAATTGTAGTGAAGTTAGAAGAGTGTGATATTTGCAAGATCAAGGAGTGAACCAATATTCTCTACTAAACAGGCAAGTGACACTATCATCCATGTCCTACTATTTTCATTACACTTAGTGGATTTTTGTGACATGCATGATATGACTACTATATTACTATGCTATGCTATATCCTATCAGGATATCCTTATATCTTCCTTAGTGAAAACAATGTAGTTGTAGTATGCTTAGCCCTGCTATATATTTGGGATGGGATACATGATATAATTATATAAAGTGTTGGAAAATATATGTTTTATATAATAAAACAAGTCCTCAATGAACCACCTGGGTGGAAAGAGGATACTCAAGTTTTGTACAAGGTGGCAACAAAGGGAACCATGTTTATATGACTATCTTTTTGTATGTGCACTAGAAGAAAACCACTCAGGGACTTAGAGATTGAACATGTTTCTCGTACAGTTGCTTTCGTGTACAGCCACATGCTAAATGGGCTCTGGCTTAGTCAACTACATAGTGGAAGACCCATGCATTGGCATCTTCAGGTTAACTAGAATTGTGTATGGAAATATATCCCTACATTGGTGCCTGGTAGACAAGCTAGCATTGTGTATTGGAGGACTTCTATGGAAAGACTTTGTCACATTGTCGATCTGCCGGTACTCCATTTGGTGAGTACTTATCCAGCGGCCACTGGTGGCGTCAAGACGAGATTGTGTCATGTGGGTAAAGTGTACAACTTCTGCAGAAGATCAAATTCTAAGTACTTAGCCGTGTCCCCGGTTACGGACAACTCTGAGCAACTAAGGCCAGAAGCTATGGAAGATCTCGACGTTCCAATTTCTCAAAGTAAAACTTGATGGTGACAACAAGGGATTAGAAGCACTTGGAGTTTTCCAAGGAGTCCAGAAAGATTGTTAAAAGATCAAAACTATTTTGAAAAGATAGGATAAAACCATATTGCTTTCTGCAAATGAGCCTAAACCCTACTTATCCAAATATGCATATATTGTTACGTTCCAACATATTTCTGCATAGTAGTGAAACCTGCCAATACAATTCAAATGTATTGACCCTTGTGGCTGTAACTTATAATGTTGCAGGTTTGTTTGATGTTAGTGAAGTGTGTTGATTAGGATAACAAGTCTACAACTAACATGATTGCCTGTGGCACTTTGAAGATGAAGGACTCCATGCTATAGTTATTTCTGATGCATTGTAATGAGATAGCCAAATGAGCTATGTAAGATGTAAGGAATTATTTTATTCCTGGTTATAAAGTTGTATTATGACCTTTGTTTCTTGATATTACGTCTTAACTGTGGATGCTAGCTTTTGATCCAGGGACTAGCATTGTAAACACAGGGATCTCTACCTTATTAAAGGTTGGGACCTCTATAGATGGTATCAGAGCACTGTGTTGCCTGTAGGATTTTAACCCTAGGACTGGACAAAACCCCTTAGAAAAATAGGAGTCGTTTTTGTTACAAAACTTATTTACAAACAATCTTGTAAACTCTTTCCTCAACCTTTTTGGTTTTGCTTCTACATCTCTTCCTTTTCAACTTGATGGACAAAGCCTCCACCATGACCAAGGACTTCAACTTAGACATCACTAAGGACTACAAGTGAGAACCAAGAGACATTAGATTGCCTACCAAAAACATTGATATCATGTTAGTGTATGGATCATATTGACCTATGAGGTATGACTATACTAAGTTGATTGTTTCAAGAAAACTTGTTGTTTCCTTCAACTCATGAGATAAGCTCATAAGTTGTTAAGTGAATAGTTGCTTGTTGATTGTTTGATTGAACTTGTTTGTTTTGGGTGGTGTGTTAGAACTTCTTTAGATCTATCTATCATTACTTATCCCTATCAAACCAACAGATGCCTCCCCGTCGTGCCAACCCCAACCAAAACAACAACAAAAACAACATCACTCCCGAGATACAGCAGTTGATGACATCTCAAGCTCAAATAATGCAGATGATGATGCGGTTTATGCAAAATCAGAACAACAATAACAATAACAACAACAACAACAACAACAACAACAACAATCAATCAATCAAAATAATCCTCCAGCACTTGACATGCTCACCAGGTTTCTGAAGCTAAGGCCTGCAAGGTTCTCTGGAACAACTAAATCAATGGTAGCCAATGAATGGTTATGTTCGGTGAACAAGGACTTAGTGACTATTGGCTGCACCGACGAAAAAAAGTTAGGTTTGCAGCATATCAGCTTGAAGGACCAGCAGCAACATGGTGGGACAACTTTCAGATCACCACTCCCCTTGAGGATGTGACTTGGGCTATTTTTGAGGATGGTTTTCGTACATCTCACATCTCATCTGGAGTGATGAACTTGAAGAAAAAGGAGTTCCACAATCTGAAACAGCGTCACCTCAGTGTGGCTGAATACATTGAAGAATTCAACAATCTGGCACACTATGAACCGAATGAAGTTGATACAGATGCTAAGAGGAAGGAGAAATTCCTCGAAGGACTTAATGATGATTTGAACCTGTAGCTGTCTGTTGCCTATGTCCCACCTTATCAATCACTCTGTGACAAAGCCTCCATCTTGGAAAACAAGATGAATCAAGTTGAGAACAGAAAGAGGATGCATAAACTCAAGTATCACTCAGGATCATCACAAAAGAAGCGTTCATTCAAAAAGAGCAATGAAGATTCTGAATCACATCAGTACCACCACAACAACAATGGAAGTGATAATAATGGAAATGATACTGACAATGGAGATGACCTTGGTCAGAATTAACATGGCAATTCCTGGAAGAAAGACATTAGCCAGATGCAATGCTATAATTGTAAGGAATTTGGACACTATGCATCAGACTGTCCTGAGAAGAAAAAGAAAAAGGATGCTAGAAACTTCAATGGAAATGACTCCAATGTGACCCAGAAAGGACATGTGAACCACATTAACATGGATAGGAACCTTGAAGAAATAGAAGATGTGGATGTCAGGAATTAGTTAACTCAGTTGAGTCAAATAAGGATTCCTTGTTGGATATCAATCATTAAGCCATAGTCAAGTGAGCCATCAATGTAACCCTATAAGACTTTCTTTTAAGGGTCGTAGTACCCTAGTTGTCTTCAAGCCAACTTGTAACCCCTAGCCTTCCCAAATCTCGGGACGAGATTTATTTTAATGGTGGTAGCCTGTCACATCCCAAAATTTTCCATATTTTGAAATGTGAAAAATAAATAAACAAAATAAATAATTGTTGAAATTTAGGATGAAAAGAAACTTTTTGATTCTAAATGGAAACATCAAAACCTATTTTTGATCAAATAGAATCCTAGAGGGATTTAAAAAGATAAACAAATAATAAATAAAGTTATAAAAGTTGGATTCACCATTTTTGGATCTTTAAATAAAAAGATATGGATTTTTTAAAGCAAAGGAGGAAATAATAAATAAGGACTATTTTTAAGAGCCAAATTAAAACTTGGCCAAGCAAATAAAATAAAATATTTTTGTTTAATAAAAGTAAAGAATTATTTAAATAAAATCATGAGGATTTACTATTATCCAATTTCATTTAGGTAAAGACATTTCCCATTTTAAATGAACATTAAAACATAATAAAGTATTTTAAATAATAATTCAAAGTGTTTTATTTTTAAATAAAACCTACTCAAAAGGTTTTGGTAAAATTTTGATTTCAAATAGAGTTTGGAAAACATTAATAAATCTTATTTGAATTAAGACAAGGGCCTATTTTAAATAATTAATATACCCTAAAAAGAATAAAAGAGATATTCTATATTTGATTTTAGATTATGTTAAATAACAATATTAAAATCTACACAAAGTTTGGTAGAGGTTTGAATTCAAATAGTGCTTGAATTGTTTGAATAAACATCAAATCAGATAAAGAGAAAAAGAAAAATAAAAGATTCTGAATAAAAAAAAAGAAACGAAGCCAGCCTAGAAGCAAGGCCCAGTCCAGCCCAGCAACTAGCCCACCTGCTCTCCCCCGCAGCGAATCGTTTTCCACCCACGAGCACACCCGCGATCGACCCAGACCCCACACCACTCCTCTCTCTCCTTGTCGACGCGACCCCTGCATCGATCATCTCTTCCACCTCGCGACGACGGTTCCCCCTTCACGCCTCCCATTTCTGCCGCATTTAATTCCGGTGAATTCGATTCAATGCACGATCAATACTCACCAGTGATGATGCACCTATAAACGCCATCTCCCTCTCTTCAATTTCCCCCAGGCTCCATCTTCTCTCGGCCACCAGGCTGCCCCAATCGCAAGCTCAAACCCACTGCCTCCGACGAGCAACTCCGGCCGATTCACAGACCGACGATCCTCCCCTCTGCTCCCCCACACCACGTGCCCCCATCCCATATATCCCTTATCAGGCCTCGCGTGCACCAGAGCTTCGGCAAGGACATCACCCAAGCGCCATCGTCGCCTGCAACTTCTCCCACGACGTTTCCCCGGTAATTCCGACCGCGCCTCTCCCTCTAAATGATGCTATCGTGATCGTCACTCTCTCCTGTGTCTAACGAACCCTCTTCCTTGCCTTTTTGTGCCTTGTAGCATTGGCAACGACCACACCTGAGAGCACCCGACGCCGCCGCTAACTCCGACGAGCAATCGTCGCCGCTCCCGTGCGCCCCTTGGACTGCTACGACCACGTCGAGCTTCTCTGCATCCCTGTGAACCATGTGAGCATCCTCACTCTCTCCCACGCGTCCTAATTCGTCGGCAACCTCACCTCACAGTGCTTGCCGCTCATGGCGCAAGCGCCTTCGATTCTGTTCGTCTTTGTGAGCCATTGGATGTAGATCCAAGCGACGCGGTAGATCCACTTAGCGAACAGGTATGGTGCGATCTGAGCCGTGCGATGCAATTTAGATCCAACATCCCACAAAGCGCAATCCGCATTACGCGCCAGTAAGAAAGCGCCATGTGTCCAGAGTTTGATTTAAAACGGAATTTTTGATCTATTAGATATGCAAACTTGCAAAATTCATAACTTTTAATCCACACGTACAAATTTTGCAAATTTTATATCATTAGAATTAGGAGAACAAAATCTTTCCAACCATGCACTTGGTTTAATAAATTTCTTCTGGTAAAATAGTTGTTTTTGCAGAAACTTGTGTAGGAATAATTTGAATATAAAAATTGTTCTAGAAATATTTTTAAGGTGAAATCTTTGCTAAGTGGTTTGTTTTGAACCTACTGACCACAGAAACCAACTTATGGATTTAAAAATGTATTTTGTGAAGTTAAAGAATAAATCTTTGAATAAGAGCATTTCTAGTCAAATAAAAATATTGTTTATGTGTTAAAAATACTTTTTGAGTAAAATCTTTGGAAAATGATTTGAATTAAACTCTCTGACCCTAAACACTAAGTTTTGAGATTTAAAAATATATTTGATGAACCCTATAAAACTATTACTTTTCTAAAAGGCATTTACAACAACATAAATATCACTTTGGTATAAAATTGGTTTATGGGGTGAAACCTTTTGCAAATGGTTTTAATATTAAACACATGAACTTAAAATACTAACATGTTGTGTTTAAAAATATTTTAAAAACTCTAGGGATTATCATTTTGATTTAAATCATTCCTAGCAAAACAAAAATGACTTAAAGTGGCCATTTTCACCAACTTGAATTTAAATGGTTTTACCACTTTTGTAAATGACCAATATATGCTTTAAAATGTTTAGAGCCTAATAGAAACCACTTTTCCAAATAAAACCATCTTTTGCATGCTTGCAAGAATTGCCATGTTTTTGTCATTTTATGTGGTGAATTGTTTGAATGCTAGTTGAATATGTGTTTGCTTGATTGAATTGTAGTGAAGTTAGAAGAGTGTGATATTTGCAAGATCAAGGAGTGAACCAATATTCTCTACTAAAAAGGCAAGTGATACTATCATCCATGTCCTACTATTTTCATTACACTTAGTGGATTTTTGTAACATGCATGATAGGACTGCTATATTTCTATGCTATGCTATATCCTATTAGGATATCCTTATATCTTCCTTAGTGAAAACAATGTAGTTGTAGTATGCTTAGCCCTGCTATATATTTTGGATGGGATACATGATATGATTATATAAAGTGTTGAAAAAATATATGTTTTATATAATAAAACAAGTACTCAATGAACCACCTGGGTGGAAAGAGGATACTCAAGTTTTGGACAAGGTGGCAACAAAGGGAACCATGCTTATATGGCTATATTTTTGTATGTGCACTAGAAGAAAACCACCCAGGGACTTAGAGATTGAACATGTTTCTCGTACATTGGCTTCCATGTACAACCACATGCTAAATGGGCTCTGGCTTAGTCAACTACATAGTGGAAGACCCATGCATTGGCATCTTCAGGTTAACTAGAATTGTGTATGGAAATATATCCCTACATTGGTGTAAGATCCCTCCTTTATAAAGTAAAAGGATCCATGTGATTGCAATGCTAGTCCCTCGATCAATACTAGCATCCACAGTTTAACATGAAGTACACATAAACAAAGGTCATTATTACATTAATTCCAGAGACAAACATAGTCTTTACAACTCCAAGGCCACAGGCCTGGTACAAGAGTTTGAATAAGTAAATAAATAAAAGTCTTCATCTTCATGTGCCACAGGCAAACATGTTGAGTGTAGACTCATGACTCCTAATCCTCATCAGAGTAACCTGCAACATCACAAGTTACAGCCACAGTGGGTCAATACATTGGAATAGTATTGGCAAGTGATACCTTAGTATAATTTAGGTGGACTAAATACTATATGCAATTTGGCTAAGTGTAGCTTGGCTTGCTTTGCTCAAAATAGGTTTTGCCTATTAGTTGAAAACACTAAGTTTTTCTTTGTCAAAACTTTTCCCAAGGAACCACCAATAGACATTGAGGTCCTTCACCCTTGTTCACCCACAATTTTTACCTAGAAATTGGGATGAGGAGATTCTTGATAGCTTCCATGTCTTGATGCTCAAGTTGTCCTTTTCCAGGGACATGGCTAAGTACTTAGATTTTTCCATCTGCAGAGGTTGTGCACTTTCCCCACCAGACTTGATTTTCACCAAGACAGGACCTTTGAGAAGCCTTCCCTTAGACCAAATGGACGCGTTCCAACCTATCATCCCACTATCACCAACTGTCCAAATGGCTAAGTTCTAGCAACCTATGTGATCCAGGCAGAGCCCATATTGCCAAGTGGCTGCACTAGAAGCTTCTTAACACTTGGCCTCTAAAATCTCTTTGTTCCTGGGTGGCTTTCCACAAGTGAGATACACAAGGTAAACCATAGAAATGGGCCTTGTGTAACCACTCAACATAAACCATTCCTTCCATTCCACCCAGGTGTTTCATTTACTTAGTTGTTTTATTAGGCAAAACACAAGTCAAAAAGACTTAGAAATATTTTCATCATAGCATATATATTTCACCAACCCTTGGTTGCTACTAGCTAGGCTAAGCATGGCATAGATAAGCATCTTAACTTAGAAATTTATAGCAATTCTACAACTACTAGGATTTCCCAACATGGCATATAAGCAAAATATAGCATGCAAGTCTAGCAAAATATTTCTAATGCTTAGTAGAAAACATAGGGATAAAATATTCATGAAGCACCACTTGCCTTGGTAGTTTGGAGAGTAGCTACACTCCTCACAATCACAATCACTAGCACCAAAATCTACACAAAGAATCATAGCCACAAATCACATACAAAACATATACAAACAAAAATATATGCATGCATGCAATATGATATGTTATGATTTTTAAAACTCAACAAAGCAAGTGTACAGTACTAGTTCACAAACAAGTTAAAAACTTGCCAAACAACATAAATTTAAAGCCTAAAACATTTCTTATACAATTCATATACTCAAATTAGCCCTACACAAGTTTCTGCAAATAAAACTATTTTAACAGAAGCAAAACATTAAACACATTGCATATTTAGAAAGGGCTTGCTCTCCTGATTCCATTGATATAAAATTTGTCAAATTCTAACGTTGGGATCAAAAGTTATAGCCAAAACAAAATCAAACATCTAATAGATTTAAATCCTGATTTTAAACCTAAACAGCTGCCACGCGTCTTAATTTGATTGGCGCGTACCGGTTCGCGTTGGATCACGCTTCTGAGCCGCTGGATCTGACTTAATCGCACGACCCAGATCTACTCGTAACGCTTCGGTAAGTGATATAATCTCGCGCGCTGGATCCAGATCCAACGGCCCTGGATCAAACGACCATAGCTGGGCGGCGCTGGCGGTGGCTACTGCCGGCGGCGAGCTCTGCCTACGGTTGCGCGGTGCTACAGGTGGCTCTGGGGTCGTCGGAGATGCTTACCAGAAACGTGACGATGTGCTGATGCTTAACCTGGCGACAGCTTGGCAAGGGGCACACGGACACAGTCGCTGGAGCTCGTCGGAGTTGCGGGCGGTGTCTGTTGCTTGCTGTCGAGGTCGTTGCCGAGGCTCTGCGTCGACCTAGCACAAGCCAGAGGGTTTAGGAGATGCGCAAGTGCCTAGCGAACAAGACAGTACCAAAGGGAAGGCAAGGGGCGATCTTATCTTACCTGAATCGCATGTCGGTCGGCGGCGGCTCGGTGCTCATGGTGAGAACGAGGACGCCGCTCAGGTCATGAGAAAGCAAAGCGGAGGGCATTAGCGGATCGCAAGGTCATGCTGGTCTGATGGTTTGAACTAGGCGGAGGGTGGTGCAGGCTACCGAGATTCGTCGCGAGCTGTTACATCTGGCGGCACAAAGGCAATTGCGGGCAGCCTGGGGGCGTAGAGGTGGCGCTAGGTGAGGGGAAATGGCCGCGGTGCAGAGGGGGTCTTATAGCCAGAGCGGGGGCGAGGATCGCGCGGCATATCAATGGCAATTAAGCGCGTACTGATTGCGGTGAGGTAACGGCGGAGCGAGCGTCGCGGCCACGCGTGATTGACGACGTGGTCACAGGGTCCACTCGTCAGCGAGTTAAACAGAGATGGGGTGGGGTCCTGGCGTCAGTCCCTCAGTGGGTTTGTCTGCGAGTGAGAAAGAGAGAGAGAGAACCCGGGTGGGCTTACTGGGCTGGATCTGTAGATGGGCCAGATAGGTGGCGCTGGCCCTTTTCTATTTATTTTCTCCTTTTCTTTTTCTTTTTTGATTTTCTGAAATGATTTTCAAATTCAAATCAAATGAGTTTGAATTCAAATCTTCTCTAGGTTTTTATACTGCAAACCTTGCACTCAAATGTGTGTCAAACACTACTGTTTAT
Organism: Avena longiglumis; assembly: GCA_030063025.1. Lineage (NCBI taxonomy): Eukaryota > Viridiplantae > Streptophyta > Magnoliopsida > Poales > Poaceae > Avena > Avena longiglumis. The sequence continues at coordinate 170,521,346 of CP125976.1, read as the reverse complement.
TCAAAACACTTTGATCAAATGAAAATAAAAATAAAACCAAGCCTTTATGATATATATACAATAGGAATAATATTGGTTTTATTTACTCATTTTGTTTTGAAATTTTATTCAAACTTTTGTTGGTGTCTAAGTTTTGAATTTCAAACCTTGATGAACCAAAACAAGTGCTCCTCTCTTTGGAAGATAGCATTAAGGCTAGAGCAAACTTCACATGAAATAATAAGCATAAATGCTTCTGTTTTGAAATGATTTGTTTGAAATGAAATTCATATGATCATGGATGCATGGATGATATGTATGTGTTTGAAACATGATTTTAGGGATGTTACAAATCTAACCCCCTTTAGGTGAATCTCTCCCTCGAGATTCGGTTTGGCTAGCAAATAGGTGAGGGTGGTCTTTCTGAAGATCATCTTCTCTTTCCCATGTTGCTTCCTCTTCTGAATGATGGTTCCACTGCACTTTGCAAAACTTGATAGTCTTAGTCCGTGTGACTATTTCTGCAGTCTCAAGAATCTTTATAGGATTCTCCTCATAAGTGAGATCACTTTCCAATTGTACCTCCTCCAAAGGTATAGTATCCTTCAAAGAAGTTTCTTCCATTTCTGGATGACATTTCTTAAGCTGACTCACATGAAACACATTATGGACAGCTGACAAAGACTCTGGCAGTTCAATTTCATAAGCAACTTCTCCTTTACGACTCAGAATCTTGAATGGTCCAACATATCTTGGGGCCAACTTCCCTTTGACTCCGAACCTCTTCACTCCACGAAGTGGTGACACTCTAAGATAAGCTCTATCACCAACTTCATAGGTGACTTCTCTACGCTTAGGATCTGCGTAGCTTTTCTATCAGGACTGTGCTATCTTCAATCTGTCCTTAACCAACTTGACCTTCTCTTCGGCTTCTTTGATAAGTTCTGGTCCGAACAAACTTCTTTCTCCCACACCATTCCATAATAATGGGGTGGTACACTTTCTCCCGTAGAGAAACTCAAATGATGCCATCTCAATGCTGGCTTGATAGCTGTTGTTATAAGAAAATTCTGCGTAAGGCAGACTTTCATCCCAACTGGCTCCATAGTCTAGGGCACATGTCTTCAAGAATCTGATTAGTCCTTTCTGTTTGTCCATTAGTTTGAGGATGAAAATCAGTGCTAAATTCCAACCTCGTTCCCAATGACTCATGTAATTGTCTCCAGAAATGGGAAGTGAATTGAGTTCCCCTATCAGACACAATACTCTTGGGCACTCCATGTAGGCATACAATTCTACTCATGTAGATCTTGGCCAACTTAGCACTTTTATAGGTTTTCTTCACGGGTATGAAATGAGCCACTTTAGTTAGGCGATCCACTACTACCCAAATAGAATCGTATCCTGACCTGTTCCTTGGTAATCCGGTAATGAAATCCATACCAATCTTGTCCCACTTCCAATCAGGAATAGGTAGTGGTTGAAGCAAACCTGCTGGTTTCTGATGTTCCGCTTTCACTCTACTACACACATCACACAAAGCAATATGTTCGGTGATGTCCTTCTTGAGGTTATTCCACCAAAATCTTTCCTTCATGTCCATGTACATTTTGGTGTTACCCGGATGAATGGAATACGGTGAGTTGTGTGCTTCTTGCAAAATCAGTTTCCGAAGGTCCTGATCTTGTGGAACACAGATACGTTTCCCATGCCATAAAGTACCATGTTCGTCTTCATGGAATCCTTTGGCTTTTCCTTTGCCAATCTTTTCCTTAATTTCTTCAATTTCCTTATCAGTCTTCGGGGCTTCTTTGATCTTGTCCAACAAAGTAGGTTGAACATCCAAAGACATGAGATGTTGTCACATCCCAAGATTTTCCAAATCTTGTAATGTGAAAAATAATTGAATAAAATAAAACTTTGTTGATTTTCAGGGTGAGAAGAAACTTTTTGAATCCATTTGGAAACTTTCAAAACCTATTTGGATCAAATAAAATCCTAAAGGGATTTAAAAATTTAAATAAACAATAAACTTCAAAATATTTGAAATTACTATTTTTTTATCTTTTAATAAAAGGATTTGGTTTTCAAAATAAATGGAAGTTTTATAAATAAAGATTATTTATAAAGCCAAAGTAAACCTTGGCTAATGTTTTGAAATAAAATGTTTTGTTTTGATAAAAATAGTAAAGGTTTATTTAAATAAAATAATAAGGATTTAATATCCAATTTTATTTAAGCAAAGGCTTTTCCCATTTTAAATAAACACTAAAACCTATTTATTTATTTTAAATATGTTTTCCAAGTATTTTATATTCTCAAATAAAACCTACTGAAGTGTTTTGGTTTTATTTTAGATTTCAAAATAAAGATTTTAATAAAATAAATCCTATTTGATTTAATAACTAAGGTCTATTCTATTTAATTATTAATGGAACCTAAAATAAAAATGTTATTTTGTTTTAAACAAGTTTTCCAAGAATCTTTTATTTTCAAATAAAACCTACTGATTTGGTTTTGAAAATATTTGGATTTCAAATGAAGATTTTATTAAATAAATCAAACCTTATTTGATTAAATAACTAAAGGTCCATTTTATTTAATTAATGAATGGATCCTAAAAAGAATAAAAATATTATTTTATTTTGGTATTTGGTTTATGTTGATAAACAGAACCAAAAACTCATTACAAGTGTGGTGATTGTTTGAATTGTTTGAATGTTTGAATATTTGATTGAAATTCAAAACAGAAATTGATTTGGACAAAGAAAAAGGTTTCAGACAGAAAAAAAATATGCAAAGGACTCAACCCAACCAGCAGCCCAGCAAGGCCCAACTCATAGCCCACCTTTCTTTCCCTCAACGAAACGTTGTTCAATCGATCACGCACCCATACAGATGATGACTGGTGGACCCTCATTTCCTCTTCCTTCTCTCGCTGCCAGAGGACCCCACCGCCACGTCCCCCTTCTTCCCCACCCGCAGACTACGCCCTCCCCCTCGCCGGCCGTTGCAGGCGAATTAAGCCCGGCGTAATACGCGTTAACCACACCATTACTCGGCCCCTTGACCACGCACGTTAAAGTGCCTGCTCCTCCTCTCCACTTCCCCTCTGTCGCCCTACCTCGACACGCCCCCAGGCTGCCGAATTTCGCCAGACACTGCCCACTGTCCGACGACGCTCCGGTGCAAATTCTGGCGACCCAGCGCCGCCCCTTGCCTCATCGACCATGCACACATACTCTAAACATCCTGGCGCATCTCCCCGTGCCATTGGTTCGCCCGCGAGTGCCCTGTAACCTAGGCTTCGTCAACACCGAGCGTGCGCCGCCGTCTGCCATTGCTCCGACGAGCATTCCAGGTGAACTCCGACCACCCTAAGCTCTATCGATGATGCACACAACTTCCCCAGACCATTTCGCGTCTAACCATTCCCCTATCTTGCCTTAGGGTGCCTTGTAACCCCATCCCCGACGACGCCAATGCATGCCCGACGCTGTCCTAAACTCCGGCGAGCGATTGCCGTCCACCCCGAGCGCCCCTTCGACGGAGACGACCACGTTGAGCATCAGCATTCCACGGCGATCACTGTGAGCATCTCCCCACCTTACTTTGCTTCTCAGACGCGTGCCGCCACCGTCTAGCGCCGCTCCATTGACCACGCAGCGCCACCGTTTAGGGTCGAGCTCACAAGGTCGTCCGATCTCGATCGGTGGATAGGATAGAAATGGCGAATGGGTGCACGCTCTTGAGCCGCATGATTCAACTTAATCCAACGCGCCAGAATAGCCGATCCGAGTGAAGCGGTACCGACGAATGAGAATAGGACGCGTGGCACCCGACGATTTAAAATAGAATTTGAAATCAGATTTAGATGCCATTTTGAAACCCTTGTAACTTTTAAACCACACGTCCAAATTTTGCAAACTTTATATCAATGGAATCAGTGGAACGAGCCCTAGTTAACCATGCCATTTGTTTAGTAAAAAGCTTCTGGAAAAATGATTGTTTTTGCAGAAACATTTGTATGCTTGTTTAGATTGTAAAAATTGTTCAAAAATGATTTGGGGGATAAAATCTTTGGAAAATGTTGTGATTTGAACCTACTGAACATAGGAAACACTTTGTGGATTCAAAAATGTATTTGGTGAAAGAAAAGAATGATTTTTGATTTAAAACCATTTCTAGTCAAATAGAAATGTGGTTTATTTATTAAAAATGGTTTTGAAGGAAAACTTTTGGGAAATGTTTTATTTTAAACTCTCTGACCCCAAACACAAAGTTTTATGGTTTAAAAACATATTTGGTGAACCCTATAGATTAATGCCTTAGTAAAAATATTTCTACACCACATAAAATGATACTTTGTTTTGAAAATGGTTTATGAAATGAAAATAACTTTGCCCCTTTATAAAATGACCATTAGGTGTTTTCAAAATGTCTATGACCCATTAGGAACCACTTTTTCAAACAAAACAAAGCTTGGCATGCTTGCATGCATTACTTTGACCTTGTCATTTTATGTGTTTGTTTTGCTTGATTGGTAGATTGAGATTTTGCCTTGCTTGATTGATTTGTAGTGACTTGAAGAGTGTGATTGTTGCAAGGACAAGGAGTGAACTTATACCCTCTACCAAAAAGGCAAGTGATGCTTCATACTTTGTCCCATTACTTTCACTATGCATTAGTGATTTTGCTAAGTAAAACTTGCATGGAATTTTGCTAAGTATAAACCTTGCTATAGTAAAACCTAGTAGATGAAACCTTAGTGGAAATCTTCCTAAGTTAAGATTCCTATTACTATCAAGCTTAGCCTAGCTAATAGAAAACATGGGTGGAATATGTATTCACACTATGGAAAAATTCGTAAGTCTGAGGACTTGTGTTTTGTTTAATAAAACAACTAAGTTAATGAATCACCTGGGTGGAATGGTAATTGCTTGGTGGATTTTGGTGGAGTGGTTCACAAGGACCATGTCTATGGTTTACCTTGTGTATCTCACTTGTGGATGGCCACCCAGGAACAAAGAGATTTGAGATCTCAAATGTTGAGAAGCTTCAAGTGCAACCACTTGGCATTATGGGCTCTGCCTGGATCATATAGGTTGCAAGAACTTAGCCATATGGACAGTTGGTGGTAGAGTTTGATAGGTTGGAGCGCGTCCATTTTGGTCTAAGGAAGGCTTCAAAGATCTTGTCTTGGGAAACCAAGTCTTGTGGGGAAAGTGCACCACCTCTGCAGAGTGTAAAATCTAAGTACTTAGCCATGTCCCTGGTAAAGGACAATTTGAGCATCAAGACATGGAAGCAATCAAGAATCTCATCATTCAAATTTCTAAGTTAAAATCTTGTGGTTTGAACAAGGGTTAAAGGATCTTCAAATCTTTGATTGAGAAAAATGATTTTGACAAGCAAAAACTTAGTGTTTTCAAAATGATAAGTAAAATCTATTTTGAGCAATGCAAGCCTCAACTCCACTTAGCCAAATGCATATAGATGATAGACTCCACTATACTACCATAGTATCACTTGCCAGTACAATTCAAACATATTGACCCTTTGTCAGTAACTTGTATGTTGCGGGTTTGATTGATTTAGTGAAGTGTGTTGATTAGGATTACAAAGTCTACAACCAACATGTCTGCCTGTGGCACTTTGAAGATGAAGGACCCCATGCTATAGATATTCTGCTGCAATGTAATGTAATAGCCAAATGAGCTATGTGTGATGTAATAAAATTATGTTATTCCTGGTTATAAAGTTATAATATGACCTTTGTTTCTTGATATTACATCTTAACTGTGGATGCTAGCTATTGATCCAGGGACTAGCATTGTAAACACAGGGGACTCTACCTTATTAAAGGTTGGGATCCCTACAGATGTCCTTCAGGCACAATCTCCAATCTGATATCTCTAAATTGGGCACACAAATCTTCGGGCAATTCTCCCTTGGTAAGGCCATTCACAAAAACCTTACGGCTTAAAGCATCCGCTACAACATTTGCTTTACCGGGATGGTATTGCAAACTTAAGTCGTAATCCTTGATGAGTTCTAGCCATCTCCTTTTTCTCATATTAATTTCCTTCTGGGTGAAGATATACTTCAAACTCTTGTGATCTGTGAACACTTCACAACGCTTTCCCAAAAGATAGTGTCTCCATGTTTTGAGTGCATGGACAACAGAGGCTAACTCTAGATCATGAGTAGGATAGTTCACCTCATGAGTTTTGAGTTGTCTCGAGGCATAAGCCACAACTTTTCCTTCTTGCATAAGTACTACACCCAAACCATGATGAGATGCATCACAATATACTTGGAAATCTTTTTCCAAGTCTGGCAAACACAAGACTGGTGCTGTCACAAGTCTCTTCTTCAATTCCTGAAAGCTGAGTTCACAACCTTCAGACCAAGAAAATTTCTTGTCTTTCTTTAGCAATTCTGTCATAGGCTTAGCAACCTTGGAGAAATTCTCAATGAACCTTCTGTAGTAACCTGCTAAGCCAAGGAAACTACGAACTTCTTTCACTGACTTGGGAGATTCCCATTCGATTCAAATGAAACTTTAGCAGGATCAACTGCTACACCATCTCTTGTCATAACATGTCCAAGAAATCCAACTTCATTCAACCAGAATTCACACTTGCTGAACTTGGCATAAAGTTTATGCTCTCTAAGCTTCTCAAGTATCAAACGCAAATGTCCTTCATGCTCTTCTTTGCTCTTGGAGTAGATTAAAATGTCATCGTTGAAAACGATAACAAACTTATCAAGGAATTCCATGAACACCTTGTTCATCATATTCATAAAGTATGCTGGAGCATTGGTCAAACCAAATGGCATCACGGTATACTCATACAATCCATACCTTGTAGTGAAAGATGTTTTAGGTATGTCTTGTTCTCTTATATTGAGCTGAAAATAGCCTGACCGGAGATCAATCTTTGAGAACACACAAGCTCCTTCAAGCTGATCAAACAAGTCATTGATTCTAGGCAAAGGGTATTTGTTCTTGATAGTCACCTCATTGAGTGAACGGTAATCTATGCATAACCTTTGACTTCTATCTTTCTTTTCCACAAACAAAACTGGTGCTCCCCAAGATGAAGAACTTGGTTGAATAAATCCTTTCTATAACTGCTCTCCAAGTTGTTTCTTGAGCTCTTTCAGTTCATCAACTGACATCTTGTACGGTCTCTTTGCTATTGGTCCAGATCCTGGTAGCAAATCAATAAGGAACTCCACATCTCTATCTGGTGGCATTCCCGGCAATTCTTCCGGAAACACATCCGGATATTCACTCACAATTGGCACACTGTCTATGCTAACCCCTTAAGAGAATTCAGCATACTCCTTCTTCCTTCAAAGTTGGTCTTGAATCTGATCCTTTTATTTTTTGGAGTTGTGAGTGAGACAGTATGGTTGGCACAATCTATCACTCCCTTATGCTTAGTCATCCAGTCCATTCCCAAAATGACATCCAATCCTTGGGAATTTAGGATTATCAAGTTAACGGGAAACTTATACTTCCCAAACTCTATGACTAGATCATGACATCCTGAATTCACTATCATTTCTCCGCCAGGAGAACTTACTTTTATAGGACACCCAATAGTTTCTACCGGCAGTTCATTTCTTTCAACAAATGCTCTTGATATGAATGAATGAGATGCACTAGTATCAAAGAGAACAAATGCTGGAACAGAATTGAGTTTGAACTTACCAGCAACAGCATCAGGCTCCTCATAAATTTCCTCCACATAAATGTGGTTCACCTGTCCCTTCTGAAAAGGGTTGGGCTTGTTGGATCCTTTAACTTTCTTTTCTGGGCATTCATTTGCATAATGCTCCATCTTCTTGCACTTCAAGCATTCAACCTGACTAATGTCCTTATTGACAGGCTGGCTTCCACTGCCACTTCCATTACCACTGTGGTGGCTCTTATATCCACCCTTGTGGTTCTTGTACTTGTCATTGTCATGACTACGGTGATGCTTGTTGTCACGACGGTTGTGGTTGTGGTGCTTGTTGAATTTCCCATGCTTGTGGGATCCTGAGCTTCCACTGTCATCGTAATGGGAACGTTTGTGAGACGATCCCGAGCTGTGCTTGTCCGAGTGCTTTCTCTTCCTGCTCTCAACTTGCTTCATTTTGTTCTCCAAGATAGCAGCCTTATCACAAAGAGACTGGTATGTGGGAACATATGCCACAACCAACTGCAGGTTCGGCTCATCATTTAACCCTTCGAGGAACTTTTCTTTCCTCTTAGCATCGGTGTCAACTTCATCCGGTGCATAACGCTTGATTGTTGAACTCCTCAATATATTCAGCCATTGCCGGTGGCGCGCTTGATTATGGAACTCTTTCTTTTTCAGACTCATCACTCCGGATGAGATATGAGCAGTACGAAAGCCATCCTCAAATATAGCCCATGTCACATCTTCTATGGGAGTTGTGATCTGGAAGTTATCCCACCAAGTGGCGGCTGGCCCTTCCAGCAAATGTCTTTCAATCGACCTTTTACGCATTAGTACATTACAGTTACCAAGTCCTTTTTCACAGAGCGTAGCCAATCATTGGCCACCATGGGATCAGTCATTCCTGAGAACTTTGCTTGCCTCAATCTCAAGAACCTGGTAAGCATGTCAAAACCCGGTGGGTTGTTGTTGTTATTGTTGTTGTTTTGGTTCTGGATGAACGTCGTCATCATTTGCATCAGCTGAGTCTGAGCTGTCATCATTTGTTGCATTTCTGGAGTGATGTTGTTGTTATTGGGGTTGGGATTGGCACGACGAGGAGGCATCTGTGGTTTGTTCAATAGAGATAAGAATGAGATACCCATAGATGCTTTCATGCACAATACATCACATAAACAATCACAAAGCATGCAACATAATGATAAAGGTTCAACAACCAGATAACAAGTTCTCAAAGTAAAACACACACAAATAACAAGCCATCCACATGTTGGATGGTCAAATAACAAGTTCCCAACAACAAGTATGATAATAAGTGATAAATGAGTAGTCAACTCTACTCCTCGGCATCAAACTCCTCATCAACAAAGGTAAGACCTGCATTCTCCATTGCGGTCTTGTATTCCTCGACATTGGCGGTCAAGGTATCTATTTTGGCTTTGAGAGCCCTCTTCTGAGAACGAAGCCTCTCAATCACCGTCTGCTGATGCTCGAGCTCGAAGTCCTTGGCCTGCAGTTCTTCAGTCATGTCCCGGATCTTCTTGTTCCTATCCTGGAATCGCTTCTCCTGACGCTTCAACTTTCTGTCCTGGCTCTCGAACTTTGCCTCCATCTCCTTGACTATCTTATCTTGCTCCGCGAAGAGCTTTTCCTTCTCGCGAAGCTACACCTGGAGTTCTTCATTGTTGAGCATGACGTTGTTCCTATCAGAGTCCATGTGCCTAATGAGAGCCTCTAAGTCCTGGAGGTATAGGAGAATCGGCTCTGCTGTCTCCCTCGAAGTGTCCTCGAAGTCGATGGACTCTCCATCCTCATCACGTCTACCGAAGACGTGGAAGTGAGTACCTCTAACCTGTCGAGAGTGTCTCCCTAGCGCGTCCTCGGATCTGCATGACTACCTCAAGGCCTCTCTCCTTGTCATCGTGCATGAGCTTGAAGATGATAGCCTCCGTGGTAGGCTCAGTCTGGCGTCCGGGCTGGTTGACCTTGAAACCCCAAAGGTCTTTCCTCTCAAACTTGGTGAGGGGATGCACCTTGATGGTAGGAAGAGGGAGATTGAGCAAAGTAGTAAGCTCAATAATACGAGGACCAAAGCGAGTTCCCTGGAACTCCTCAACAGTGCTGATGGTAACATTAGGCATCTATTTATAAGATAGAAAAAGTTAGAACAACACAATTCAAGATAAAACACAAGGCAAAACATCACATATATATATCCTTGGAAATCAAAACACACAAGTCATGGCATACATAAATCCATTACAACAACCAAGATTCAACTTATTTTAAAGCAACATTTGGAAAAAAAGGTGATAAGTGGTGGTCCAACTAACGAAGTACGTTTACAATCCTATCTCACTAGATCTGTTGACTAACATAATATTTCTAGAAGCAATCAGTCTATCTTGCTCACATGACTCCATCACTAAGTCTATAATGTCTCCTCTTAAGGTTTGGTTGGTAGCTTCCAACTCTTGGGTATGTTTCTTCTCTTCTTTTAGGCTATTTTGGATGTTGAACATTCTGCACTTGACTCTTTCACCAAGTTCTTTGATGGTCTTCCAAGCTGCATCCCTTGCTGAGTCAAAGAATGTAGGGTGCATCACTGAATTGGTGAACATGCAGAATCCTGAGTCTTTGTGGTTGTCTTCCTTGTTTTTATACAAGTGAAGTTGCACCCACCAGTATTCAACTCCTTCATCCATCACAGGAAAACCTTTGTACACAGCTGCACCATGTATTTCCATTGCAACCATGAGGTCCTTGAGTGCCTTGGGGAATTCTGTCTCGCACTCCAAAGTCATTGTCATGAGTGGTCCTTTCCTCACGACTTCGTTGATGGAGTTCATCTATAATTAGAGATGAGAAAGAAGATTAGAAAAGTTTACGAGAAGAATAGACAAGGGTAGAAGTTTTTGAAAAAATTTCCTTAGTGGTTTCCAATCCTAGGGTCATAATCCTGAGCAACACGATTGCTCGATACCATCTGTAAGACCCCTCCTTTATAAAGGAAAAGGATCCCTGTGATTGCAATGCTAGTCCCTGGATCAATGCTAGCATCCACAGTTTAAGATCAAGTACACAGAAACAAAGGTCATTATTACAGTCATTCCAGAGACAAACATAGTCTTTACAACTCCAAGGCCACAGGCCTAGTACAAGAGTTTGAATAAGTAAATAAATAAAAGTCTTCATTTTCATGTGCCACAGGCAAACATGTTGAGTGTAGACTCATGACTCCTAATCCTCATCAGAGTAACCTGCAACATCACAAGTTCTGACCGGTGGGTCAATACATTGGAATAGTATTGGCAAGTGATACCTTAGTATAATTTAGGTGGACTAAATACTATATGCAATTTGGCTAAGTGTAGCTTGGCTTGCTTTGCTCAAAATAGGTTTTGCCTATTAGTTGAAAACACTAAGTTTTTCTTTGTCAAAACTTCTCCCAAGGAACCACCAATAGACATTGAGGTCCTTCACCCTTGTTCACCCACAAGTTTTACCTAGAAATTGGGATGAGGAGATTCTTGATAGCTTCCATGTCTTGATGCTCAAGTTGTCCTTTTCCAGGGACATGGCTAAGTACTTAGATTTTTCCATCTGCAGAGGTTGTGCACTTTCCCCACCAGACTTGATTTTCACCAAGACAGGACCTTTCAAAAGCCTTCCCTTAGACCAAATGGACGCGTTCCAACCTATCATCCCACTACCACCAACTGTCCAAATGGCTAAGTTCTAGCAACCTATGTGATCCAGGCAGAGCCCATATTGCCAATGGCTGCACTAGAAGCTTCTTAACACTTGGCCTCTAAAATCTCTTGGTTCCTAGGTGGCTTTCCACAAGTGAGATACACAAGGTAAACCATAGAAATGGGCCTTGTGTAACCACTCAACATAAACCATTCCTTCCATTCCACCCAGGTGTTTCATTTACTTAGTTGTTTTATTAGGCAAAACACAAGTCAAAAAGACTTAGAAATATTTTCATCATAGCATATATATTTCACCAACCCTTGGTTGCTACTAGCTAGGCTAAGCATGGCATAGATAAGCATCTTAACTTAGAAATTTATAGCAATTCTACAACTACTAGGATTTCCCAAGATGGCATATAAGCAAAATATAGCATGCAAGTCTAGCAAAATATTTCTAATGCTTAGTAGAAAAAATAGGGATAAAATATTCATGAAGCACCACTTGCCTTGGTAGTTTGGAGAGTAGCTACACTCCTCACAATCACAATCACTAGCACCAAAATCTACACAAAGAATCATAGCCACAAATCACATACAAAACATATACAAACAAAAATATATGCATGCATGAAATATGATATGTGATGATTTTTAAAACTCAACAAAGCAAGTGTACAGTACTGGTTCACAAACAAGTTAAAAACTTGCCAAACAACATAAATTTAAAGCCTAAAACATTTCTTATACAATTCATATACTCAAATTAGCCCTACACTAGTTTCTGCAAATAAAACTATTTTAATAGAAGCAAAACATTAAACACATTGCATATTTAGAAAGGGATTTCTCTCCTGATTCCATTGATATAAAATCTGTCAAATTCTAACGTGGGGATCAAAAGTTATAGCCAAAACAAAATCAAACATCTAAAAGATTTAAATCCTGATTTTAAACCTAAACAGCTGCCACGCGTCTTAATCTGATTGGCACGTACCGGTTCGCGTTGGATCACACTTCTGATCCGCTGGATCTGACTTAATCGCATGGCCCAGATCTACTCGTAACGCTTCGGTAAGTGATCTAATCTCGCGCGCTGGATCCAGATCCAATGGCCCTGGATCAAACGACCATAGCTGGGCGGCGCTGGTGGCTCTTGGCGGGCGAGCTCGCCTCTGGCCAAGCGCTTCTGGTGGCTCTGGCGTCATCGGAGATGCTTACCGAAGCGATGTGCGATGCTTAACTGGCGGCGGCAGCAAGGCGCCGAACACGGTCGCCGGAGCTCGTCGGAGTTGCGGCGGCGTCTGCTGCTTGTCGAGGTCGTTGCCGAGGCTGCGTGACCTAGCACAAGCGAGGGTTTAGGAGATGCGCAAGTGCTGCGAACAAGACAGTACCAAAGGGAAGGCAAGGCGGTCTTATGTTACCCGAATCGCCGAGTCGGCGGCGGCTCAGGTGCTTTCGCGGTGAGAACGAGGGCGTCGCTCGGGTCATGAGAAAGAAAGCGAGGGCATTAGCGGATGCGCAAGGTCATGCTGGTCACGATGGTTTGAACTAGAGGCGAGGGCGATGCAGGCTTACCGAGATTCGTCGCCGGAGCTGTTCTGTCTGCGGCAGCGCAAAGGCAATTGCGGGCAGCCTGGGGGTGTAGAGGTGGTGCTAGGTGAGGGAAAATGGCCGCGGTGCAGAGGGGGTCTTATAGCCAGTGCGGGGGCGAGGATCGCGCGGCGTATCAATGGCAATTAAGCGCGTACTGATTGTGGCGAGGTAACGGCGGAGAGAGCGTCGCGGCCGCGCGTGATTGACGACGAAGACGATGTGGTCACAGGGTCCACTCGTCAGCGAGTTAAACAGAGAGGGGGTGGGGTCCTGGCGTCAGTCGCTCCGTGGGTTTGTCTGCGAGTGAGAAAGATAGATAGAGAACCCGGGTGGGCTTACTAGGCTGGATCTGTAGATGGGCCAGATAGGTGGCGCTGGCCCTTATCTATTTCTTTTCTCCTTTTCTTTTTCTGTTTTGATTTTCTGAAATGATTTTCAAATTCAAATCAAATGAGTTTGAATTCAAATATTCTCAACGTTTTTATACTGCAAACCTTGCACTCAAATGTGTGTCAAACACTACTGTTTATTCAAAACACTTTGATCAAATGAAAACAAAAATAAAACCAAGCCTCTATGATATATATACAATAGGCATAATATTGGTTTTATTTACTCATTTTGTTTTGAAATTTTATTCAAACTTTTGTTGGTGTCTAAGTTTTGAATTTCAAACCTTACTGAACCAAAACAAGTGCTCCTCTCTTTGGAAGATAGCATTAAGGCTAGAGCAAACTTCACATGAAATAATAAGCATAAATGCTTCTGTTTTGAAATGATTTGTTTGAAATGAAATTCATATGATCATGGATGCATGGATGATATGCATGTGTTTGAAACATGATTTTAGGGATGTAAAAATTGATTTGTTTGAAATGAAATACATAGTAGTGAAACTTGCCAATACAATTCAAATGTATTGACCCTTGTGGCTGTAACTTATAATGTTGCAGGTTTGTTTGATGTTTGTGAAGTGTGTTGATTAGGATTACAAGTCTACAACCAACATGATTGCATGTGGCACTTTGAAGATGAAGGACTCCATGCTATATTTATTTCTGCTGCATTGTAATGAGATAGCCAAATGAGCTATGTAAGATGTAATGAGTTATTTTATTCCTGGTTATAAAGTTGTTTATGACCTTTGTTTCTTGATATTACATCTTAACTGTGGATGCTAGCTTTTGATCCAGGGACTAGCATTGTAAACACATGGATCTCTACCTTATTAAAGGTTGGGACCTCTACATGATCTCCCCTCCGGCAGGGTGCCGGGAAGAACTTCAGATCCCCCCGATCTAGGGACGATGGTGGCGACGGGTACAAACGGTTTCGTGGAGATTTGATCAGGTACTCAGGGTTTTTTCATCGGGGGTTTCTTATAGGCGAAGGGGGAGGACGAGGCGGTGGCCAGGGTGCCTAAACCCTATCTAGGCGTAGTCCCACCTGTGGCCGCGCCTGGGGGGGGTGTCCCCTCTGACTTGCCCCTCTGGCTCCCCTCTAGACTTCTTTTTCCCCACAGAAAGTAATTGACTTTGATGTTTGTCCTGTCTAATTCCGAGAATATTTCTTTACTAACTTTTCTGAAACAAAAAACAGCAGAAAACAGGCATCTGGCACTATTGCAACTTGTTAGTAGGTTAGTACCAGAAAACATGTAAAAAGCACCTCAAAGTATAGACAAGTAAAGCAAAGTAGATACTAAACAAGCATGGAGCATCAAAAATTATAGATACGTTTCCGACGTATCAAAATCCCCAAGCTTAACTCCTGCTCGTCCTCGAGTAGGTAAGTGATAAACAGAATAATTTTTTAGGTGACATGCACCCTCACAATAAAGATCCAACCATTTGCAAGCATTGAAAGCTAGGATCTAAGAACTCTAAACATGTGCATGGAAGATGGAGTTCTAACAGTAGGAGATAGTAACTATGCATGCAACATGAAAGGCTACAAACAAAGATCATGAATAACATGCATTGACAAACATTTGTTTGTTTCACATACAGAAAACATAGCATAGTAGCAATCAGCTTGTCCCCCATAGAGTAGCAATATAGATGCATAGGACACCTTCAAAGTTCACAAGGGTGACTAGAAACAAGTAGCACAAGAACTAGTAATAACACAATATGCATCAATTAATAAGCTTTGGAACACTACACATAGAATGACAACTATGCTCTCTTAATGGTGCCTAAAGGTAGAAGGTGGAGACTCAATAATGGTGGAAGAAAGGCCTTTTTGTAAAGGAAGCAGGGATTACAAGTTTCAAAAAGAGCTTACAAAAATTATGGTACTCGTTAGCTTTCAGCCCTCATTGCCCCTATCATAAGCATCTTGAAGTGGTTAAGGTTAAAGTGGCAAAGATGGAGTATATGCTTGACGAAGTATAAGTTGGCAATCTCAAGTCCCTTGAATACGAGGGCCACACCTCATGCATACTCAACTTTGGGTCCAGGTAAGTTCTTGTCACTATAAGTATTTGCATATCATTGAGAACCGACAACGGGGTACCCCTTGCACATGGTACAGGAGCTTTCCCATAACCAAAATGACAAGGCAAGCAGACAATGAGCATCTCAACAATCTTTTTATTTACTATATGCATAGCTTTTTTTATTGAGGATACTTCATAGATAGCTCATTATGGTGATGTTGCAAGTTTCCACCATGATTAGGCATGGCTTAGTCTAGCGGCCCATGCATTTCTCTAACACAGAATACAAACTCCATGGACTTACAAGTTCCCTCTTTATTTCACACCGGTGACATCCATAGACAAAAGAGCATGATATCAACTGAGTACAAAGTACAAGTGCAATGTTGAAAACGTTCCCCGTGATAGCACGGTTCTGCTAATTCCAACTTATAAGTGCAAGCATATACAACAAAGTTATCACAATGGTTCAGGTTTATTTGGGGCAAAGAATAAAGTGTGCCATCAAGTTAGTCAGGGATTTAATCACTATGTTTTCACATAACAAAATAGTTTTTAATTGGAAGATAGATGAAAACAAGAATATACTTGGAATGGTGTAACACACCATGCATAGGAGTTTATAGTGGATACTTTGCAATAACTTGGTTTCTTGGGAGTTGGAAGCATCAGTAGAACTTACTCATACAAGTGGAGGCTAGAAAAAGACGGGGAGCAACCAACTAAGAGAGCAATAATGGCCATAAACATGCAGTGCAACAAAGCATACTAATAAAAGCAAAGAGTGGTACTAAAAGTCAAGGAATAAATGATCATAGAGGCTAATGGCGACTTTGTGAGAGTCATAACATGGTGTAAGCATGTGCCAAGTCAACCCAAGCAAAGCATTAAAGGAGAATACCACAATACTATGCTTTTGCATGCTAAAAAACGCATAGTTTCTTCAAGGCACACTAAGCAATCCAATTTTTTTGGAACAACACATGCTACAACAATAATCGCTAAGCATAATGCTAAAACAACACCTAGCATGTCATGCTAAAGTCTAATTCACAATCAATGCAAGCTCCTCTTGCACTTCAAGCAAGAACTTACTACTCCTTTCCAACACCAAGCAACTTATTTGAAAAACAACAAAGAGAGAACGGGGGTCCAAACTACTTTATTCAAGCAAAGCAAACGAAAACTAAGATGCTCCAAGAACAACGCAACTGTGCATGAAACAATAAAAACGAAGTGTCTAGACAGACCTGAGCTTTTTATTGATAAAGAAGGGGATGCCTTGGGAATCCCCAAGCTTTGACGCTCCTCTTGGATATTTCTTGGGGTGACACCATGGTGGCATCCCCAAGCTTGATCTTTTGTCTATTCTTCATCTCATTGCATCATTCTTTCTCTACACCTGAAATTTTTCCTTCATACAAAACTTCACACAATCTTCATTAGCAACATTAGTTTATTCAAAAGATATTAGACCTATGGAAAAGCTTTGAAATAGAAAGGCTGTTCACTAAAAACACAAGCTACTGTAGTAACTCATTCAAAAAGCTCAATTCACCTAAAGAGAACTCAAAAAGGAATCAATAAGAAGCAAATGCAAATAATGGCAGAAATCTGTCAAAACAGACTAGCAGGTAGAAACCGATTTTTTCGAACATCTTCTGTTGCTCAAATCAAAAAGTGTTGAACTAACGAAAGTTATCAAACATACTTGGCGATGTATTCGTAAATTTTGAGCTCAATCCGAGTTACAGAGCCTCCTCACGATTTTTTGGTGGAGGACAGAAATCTGTTTCGGGACAGCAACTCCCCAAATCTTACTTCCCTCTCATTAGAGGTCACTCTTGGCACAAAAAGTAAACAACAAGGATAAGGAGAGGTCATTACTGAAGTAGTAACTTCCAAGACTTAAGTAAACTCTTGGGTTATCTCCGAACAAGTACTTTTATTTAACGCCTTTAAGTTAGGCTTGATAGTTTGAGAAGATGCTCTCATAAGAAATATGAATTGAAGTAAAAGAGAGCATCAAGAAGCAAATTCAAAACACATTTAAGTCTAACCATCTTCCTAAGCATTGGAATCTTGTAAGAAAATAAATCAAAGAAGCACAAAGCAACAAGCATAGGAAATCAAAACAAGTGCAACTTCAAGATTTTCAACATAAAGAGGGGAAACTTAATATTGTTGAGATACATAAGATCATGTTTCCCTCTATCATAATAACTTTCAGTAGCATCATGAATAAACTCAACAATATAACTATCACATAAAGCGTGCTTTTCATGATCTACAAACACATAATTTCTATAAAGCTCAAAAATAGTGGGATTAAAACCTTCACAAGTTTTACCCAAAGTAGATATTTCAAAAGGATCCACAGGAACATAACTTTCATACTCCTTTGGTAAGCATGGGGGACAATCAAATAATGTAAGAGGCAAAGAGATACTCTCATTAGAAGGTAGACATGGGTAGATCCATTCTTCCTCCTCTTGACCATCACTCTCCTCCTCTTTTTCATCTAATGAGCTTTCATCTTCAACAATTTATTCTTCCATAGGCTCCTGCAAGGCATTAGTCTCTTCCAAATGTGGAAAGCACCTATTAAAATATTCAAGAATATAGCCATTTTCTTCCTTGTAATTATCAAAGCGGAATTTAAGTATCTCAAAAACCTCATGTTTATAAGGTGTATCATCAGTATTTTCAAGTAAACTGGGAAGTTCAAATGCACCCTTGAAGGCAATAAATTCTTCAATTTGCTCTGCATCATAAAAATCATAACTTCCTTTAACATAAGAGGATATGGTAACATTATCATTATACTCACATTGAAAAGGAAGGTGTTTATACCTCCTACAGCAACAAGATTTATCAAAACAATAAGTAAGATTATAAGTAGAGCACACGTCTCTAGCAATAGTATTCAACTTATCAATTTGTTCCCATAAGTGTTTCCCTTTTTGTGACAAACTGTGTTCCTTATAATAATACTTTTGTTCTTCCGTGAACCCACCTTGCCAATAAGAACTAGATTCAAAGAAACCATCCATTGATAGAAAGCTTGACCAAGCAAGGCAATAACAGACCAGCAACTGGAGTAGGAACTATTTTTTTGTGTTTTTGAATAAAGCAAGCTAACCAAACTAGACTAATTTTTTTTGGTTTTTTGGAAAGTGTCAAACAAAACCAAGCAAAATAAACAAAGCAAATTAAAAACAAACTAAAGAGAAAGGAAGTCGAGGACTCCCCTTGTGAAGACGTCCTTAGCCTCCCCGGCAACAACGCCAAAAAATCTTGATGGCTTGCACAACTTATGTGAGCCTGTTGGGAACCCCAAGAGCAAGGTGTGAAGCAACACAACAACAAGTTTTCCCACAGTAAGAAACCGAGGTTATCGAACAAGTAGGAGGAAGGAAACGTCACACGGGTGTTGCTAGCAACGCGGAGACCTGCACAACACAAACTCAAGACTTTGCCCCAACGAATCAGTGAGGTTGTTAAGCTCACCAGTTTGCTGTAACAAAGGATTAAATGTATGGTGTGGAAGGTAATGGTTTGTAGCAAGTAAACAAGTAACAGTGGAAGATGTATCAATGGTCAAAATTGGACCGGGGTCCATAGTTCACTAGAGGTGCTCTCCTTAGATAAACAACATGGCATGAAGGGTAAACAAATTACAGCAGGGCAATTGACAGGAACTAAGCAAGGCATAACAATGCAATTACTAGTCAGAAATATCCTATGAGATTCGATTGGGAAATACAACAAGATACATAGACTGCCATCCAACTGCATCTATGACTAGAAGTCCACCTTCAGGTTATCATCCGAACCCCCTCCAGTATTAAGTTGCAAGCAACAGACAACTGCTTTAAGCAAAGTGTGTAAGGTAAATAGTCCACATGTTCCATGACCAAGAGACCGTTGTTTTCTCCCTAGTAGCAACAACACATCAACAACCGAAGAGATTATTGTCACTTCCCTTGGAAACTAGAGGCATGAACCCACTATCGAGCATAAATACCCCCTCTTGGAGTCACTAGCAACTACTTGGCCAAGATAGCTACTAACAACGGAGAGCATGCAAGATCACAAAAAACATAGGCATGATAGAATCATAAAGACAAAACCATTAATCAAACCAACATAATAATCTCAATATCCATCGGATCCCCGCAAACACAACATGCATGATTACAAATAGATTAGATCTTGATCATGAACAGAGCTCACAAGATCTATACATGAAAGCACAAGGAGGAGATACAACCATCTAGCTACTACATAGACCCATAGTCCAAGGTGGAACTACTCACGCATCATACCGGAGAGAAGGCCTCTGGGATGATCTCCCCTCCGGCAGGGTGCCGGGAAGAACTTCAGATCCCCCCGATCTAGGGACGATGGTGGCGGCGGCTACAGATGGTTTCTTGGAGATTTGATCGGGTACTCAGTATTTCTGCATTGGGGGCTTCTTATAAGCGAAGGGGGAGGCCGAGGCGGCGGCCATGGTGGCTAAACCCTAGCCAGGCGCGGGCCCACCTATGGCTGCGCCTGGGGGGGTGTGGCCCCTCTGGCTTGCCCCTCCGGCCCCCCTCTAGACTTCTTGTTCCCCATGAACAGTAATTGACTTTGACATTTGTCCCGTCCAATTCCGAGAATATTTCTTTACTAAATTTTCTGAAACCAAAAACAACAGAAAACAGGCATCTGGCACTGTTGCAACTTGTTAGTAGGTTAGTACTAGAAAACATGTAAAAAACACCTCAAAGTGTAGACAAGTAAAGCAAAGTAGATACTGAACAAGCATGGAGCATCAAAAATTATAGATATGTTTCCGACGTATCACAACACGGTTCTTCTAATTCCAACGTATAGATGCAAGCATATACACCTTCGATGGCACAATGGTTCAAGTCTACTAGGGGAAAGAAATAAAGTGTGCCATCAAGTTCATGAGAGCTTTACTAACTAGTTTTCACATAACAAAATACTTTTTAATTCGAAAGATAGATGAAGCTTGAGAATTTGCTCGGAATAGCAAAAGCTACTAGGTAGATAAGGTGGACACAAGTGGCAAAAGTTTTGGTTTAGAGGGATTTGGAAACATGAGAAGTGTGCCTTCCCAAAACAGGTTTTTGGCTAGCAAGGCTGGGTTGCAAGCAAGAGAGTTGAAAGAAACAAGAAAACATACAAGTAATAAAGACAAACATGCAATTTTCATGAAGACACAAAAGATCTTAAATAAAGAATACTAAGCTTATGAGCCAACAAGAAAGAAAACAAATGATATGAAATACCTGTAAGCTTTTTCTCTTTTTCTCTTTCAATGTAATGCTACTGACTAGAACTCAGTTTGCCAAAACCAATTTAGATCCACTTGATGATCCCAAAGTGATGCCAATACTGAGCAACAAGATCAATCATATAATAGGGATTGCAAACTAAAATAAGAAGTGCAAAAATTAAAAGATGAGACTTCTCATTAATATTGAATAAAGGCACTCACACCAAGGGATACATAGATAATCAACTAAAGGAGATATACTTCCACATGCAAACCAAACTATAAGATAACCTCTCTACCACAGATATGAATCCACTAAAAAGGTAAAAGATAAAAGATAATGGTGGTGATACCGTGGCGCTCCCCCAAGCTTGGAACAAGCCAAGGGGATGCCAAACCTGATGATGAATTACTCCTTCGGTGGTGGTGGTGTTCCCTTGTTTAGGGTAAGAAATTCTTCCAGCATCTTACGAAGCCTGTCATTCTCCTCTTGGAGTATATCCACCTTCAACCGCAAGGCACGATACTTGTCACAAAACTCATCAGTGGTTCGAAGGGCTTCCACTGCCTTAGGGTAGTATCTGAAGTCTGGACCGAACGCTATGATTCTTTGCATGTTATGAGAAAAGGCACGTCTAGTTTTAATTGCTCCTACAAAAGTAGGTTTCCTTGACCTTGTCCCTGTGGCGATTTGTTCTTCCAACTTTATCTCCTCCACGGGCTTCCTGCCGTTGTCGTTGGCGGAGACCATGGTGCTCTAAACTTGAGAAGTTTTTCTAACAGAAATAGATCGAAACAAAATCACGACGAGAACACGATGCACGAACCTCGGGGGATCCAGGGGTTATATATTATGAAGTTTCAAGGCATAAGGAAGGCACTGATACGGAAACAAGGCGGAGACGGAGTTTGAGGGTGGCACAACCCCTCCAGGCGCGACCAGGCTGGTCCCGCGCCTAGGGTGGGTTTGTCCATCCCGGACTCCGGTTCCTCCTCTGTTCCGTCTCGTAGTCTTCCTTATGTATTAAAAACATCGAAAATAAGAAAAGATTGGGGTTTCACGAACCTTCTATTTTCACCACTTTTACCTATTCAAAGACGAACTCTACAGATTCCTTTTCTCCTTCTCCTGAAAATTTCCTTCATACAAAACCCTTGCACAAACTCAATGACAACATTAATGTAATAAATAAATAAACCTTTGGGTACACACTTCAACTGAAAACCCATCAACACAAAAGCTTCTATAAGAGGCAAATGCAAATGATGGCAGAAATCTGTCAAAACAGACCAGCGGGTAAAGATTGTTTTTTCGAAAACCTTCTGTTGCTCAAATCAAAAAGTGCAGAACTAATGAAATTTGGGTAACAACCTGGAGAAAAATCTCAGAAAAATGCAGCTCCATCCGAAGTACTGAGCTCGCTCATGAATTTTTACAATTCAACACAAAAATCTGTCCCAGGACAGCCACTTTTCACAACTCCTCTACTTCACAAAAGTAGTTGGACTTGACACAAAAACCAAAACAAAAAGGATAAGGAGTGGTTATTACTGAGGTAATAACTTCCAATACCCGACAAAACTCTTGGGTTATCTCCCAACAAGTACTTTTCTTTAATGCCTTTAAGTTAGGCTTGAAACTTTCAAAGATGCTCACTAAGGAGATAAATATTTGAAGTGAAAGAGAGCATCAAGAAGCAAATAACCAACACACTTGAGTCTAACCCACTTCCTATGCATGGGGGCATCATGAGAAAATAAATTGTTGAAACAAAAATCCACTAGCATAGGAAGGCAAAACAGATGCAACTTCAAAGCTTTCAACATAAAACGGGGAAACTTAACATTATTGGGATGCATAAAACCATGTTTCCCTCTCTCATAATAACTTTCATTAGCACTTTGAATAAAGTTGACAATATAACTGCCATTGGAAACAAATTTATCATCAAAATAAGCATACTTACAGTCACCAAAAAGAGGTCCAAGGTCATATACCTGATCAATAGAAGCAAGTTGTTCCATCCTAAAATCTTTATTAGACAAGCTATTTTCACAAGGAGCTTTAGCAAATTTGGAAAAGTTAAACTCATAAGAATCTACATCAAACTTAGTTAAAACTTTCTCCTTCTTACAATCAATAATAGCTCCACATGTGTTCAAGAAAGGTCTACCAAAAATGATAGTACAAGTTTTGCTAGCTGCTGAATTAAGCACTAGAAAATCAGCAGGATACTTAATCTTACCACAAAGAACCTCCACATCTCTTAGAATGCCAATGGGGCAAATGGTTTCCTTATTATCAAGGTGAATAACCACATAAATTTCCTCAAGCTCAAAAGTACAAATTTCATGCATAATTTCCCTAAGGAATAGCACTAGAACTAGCACCAATATCACACAAACCATAATAGCAATGATCACCAATTTTAACAGAAAGCACATGAACACTAGCTTTTCTAGTCTTACTAGGATGAGAGATAATATTAAAAGCATCTTCACAGAAGACAATGTGCTCATCCTCTATATTTCTAGTGACAATGTCTTTCACAATAGATACCACAGGTTCAACATTCAATTGCTTACCAGGCTCCACAGTTTTCATTGTACCTTTGTTATTTGAACTAATAATCATAGAATACTCCTTTACCTTAGCTGGGAAAGGAACTTTCTCAACATGAGGTTCAGGCACAATATGATTAGTAGTACAAACTTCAGCACTTCTGACAGGAACATGATGAACAACATCTTTATAAGGAGCATGGTACTTATTCCACTTCTTCTAGGGAATTTAAATGTAAGAATAAAAGGCCTTAAAATAGTTGGCAATGCTTTGGGAATCAAGACAAAACTCATTGCTAATATCACGTAAGTCATCAGTTCCCATAAAATATTTAATGCATTCATAATCATAGTTTATACATGACTTTCTTATTTTTTTCATTCTCCCAAGCTTCAGAGTTATCTTGAATACGGTCTAAGAGATCCCATTTAGCTTCTTCCTTCATACGTGTGAATGATCCAGCACAAGAAGCATCTAGTAAACCTTTATCATGAAGAGAAAGCCTAACATAAAACTAATTGAGAATAATATTTTTAGGGAGTTCATGAATAGGACATTTAAGCATTAGTAACTTCAATCTCCCCCAAGTTTGATCTGTACTTTCTCCATCAAGAGGCCAAAAGTTATATAAAGATTTCTATTCTTATGAATCTCACTGGGAGGATAAAATTTAGAGTAAAAGAGAGATGCCATCTCCTCCCATTCCATGGATTGTCCATTCTTCAGCAGCTTATACCATTCTTCAGCTCTCCCTTTCAAGGATATGGAGAGTAACTTCTTCTTCACCTGTTCAGTTGTGATACCTGCACACTTAAACAACCCGCATAATTCATAGATAAAAAGCAAGTGATCACTAGGATGGACAGTTCCATCCCCAAAATAATAATTATCCATAACACGATTAACAATACTTGTCGGTATCTTAAAAGGATCTATCTCAACAGGTGGTGGTTCATCTGCTACCCTAGAAGTGGTAGTAGTTTTCCCAAACAGAAAACCAAGTGGGTTATCCATATTGGAAAAAAGCAATACTCACAGTAAAAGTTTCCCTTACCAGTTTCACTCTTCAATAGAGCTTCACTCCCGACAGCGGCGCTTAAAATAGTCTTGATGACCCACAAGTATCGGGGAGTATCGTAGTACTTTCGATAAATAGTGTCAATCCCAACGAGGAGCGAAGGTCTTTGAGCAGTGGTATGGAGCAGGAAATCCCTGTGAATACTTAGCAAATGGATTTTTAGTGGTTTTCTAATGAGAAAAAAAAACAAGGAGCAAGTAATAAAGACAACGAACAAACGGGGAAAGTGGCCCAATCCTTTCTTAGCAAAGGACAAGCCGGTGGAAATACTTATAAGGACCAAACGTTCTCGAGGACACATGGGAATTCTGTCAAGTGTTTTCGCTTCAAATAGCGAGTACTCTCTTCTCTGGTGTTGTAAGTGTTGTGTGGGTGAACTGTGCTAACATACCGACCTTACTTGGACTAATACATACTTGTGATTAAACCCCCTGCAAACATCCGTAACTACAGGAAAGTAATTAAGATATAAATCTAACCACAGCCTTAAACTCTGAGATCATACACTCCCTTGTGCAAAGGTGTCCTAAGCGGTTCAGGTTTACATTACTCAGCAACCCCACAATTAGTAGCCAAATACACAATGCATTCCCCTAGGCCCATAAATGGTGAAGTATCATGTAGTTGACGTTCACATGGCACCACTAGAAGAATAGCACCACAACTTAAATACTAAACCATTGAATAATAACTCAACACAAATCCACTACTAACAACATGACTTCTCCCATGTCCTCAAGAACACAACAAACTACTCATAAGACATCATATGGATCAAGATCAAAGATGATATGGTACTGGATAACAATCTAAACATAAACAATAATATAATGGTTCCCCTCACAAGCATCAACTACAATAGTAATCAACACCGAGAAAGTTTCCCTTAAGAACTAAAGCAATATCCAACACAATTGTTACAGCTGGACGGAGTGGTGATGATGGTGCTGGTGGAGATTATGGTGTGGATGATGATGATCCCGATGAATCCTAACTTGATGATGGTGTTGATGGCGACGGTCTCCCCTCTACGGGAAGGAATTCCCTCGACAGAAATCTGTCTGCTGGAGAGATCTTTCTCTCTCGGTGTTTTCCGCCCCCAGGGGTGGCGGAAATCTATCTGTGGTTGCTCCCCTGGCCTTAGGGTTCCGTAGGGAAGATATAGGCGAAGGGGCGGAGTCGGGAGCCGGGCCAGAGGGCCACACCTGCCCTAGGCGCGGCCTAGGGGGGACCCGCGCCTAGGGGGTGTGGGCCCCCTGCGGCCCCTCTTCGCTCCTCCTTCTGGCTTCCTCATTCTTCTAGAAAAATAATATTTCCCATATTTTTCTGGTATTTTTCCGATCTTCACGAAATTGCACCGAAACGCCTTCTTTTCCATCAGAATCCAGACTCCGGCAGTCCATCCTCCAAGAATCATCCAACATGCATAAACAGATGAAAAACCATAAGTAATACCTCATAATAAGACATATATCAATGAATAGAGGTAAATTATGATATATAATGGTGATGTAAATTGGGTGTATCAAGCGCCAACTTCTCCGACATGTGGTCTTGAGGAGCTTCTCAAGCAGGCGGATATACAGCGCGGAAATAGCCTTTCCTTCAGCAAGATATTTGCTGAGAGTGCCACCAACCTCAAGATTATTGCACTTGTAAGTTTTATATGCCTTTTGCATTTCATATGTAGTATCCCACTATAGCCCCCAAGTATGTAGTTTGAATGAATTATTCCGACTAGATACTTTTAGAGTAGCATACGCAGTGTTTGTAAATTTCAATACTGTAGCCCCCAAGCTTCTATTTGAAACACAATTAGTTCCGACTTGATGCTTAAAGAAAGACTAAGCATATTGTCGAGTTAAAAACTCTCACTGTAGCCCCCAAGCCTCGAGGTGGATATTTAACCGGCTAGATGCTCCAAGTAGACTAAGTAACATTGATCCTTTTCATAGAATGAGAATGCTCGGAGAGGCATCGCCAACGAGAAGTTCCACAATATGTGTGCTGACCTTGAAGCTGAAAAGGGTAAAACAGCCTTCTTGAAGGATCAAATCACCAAGAGCAAGAGTTTGGTTTTCTTTTTAATTTTGCACTCAATCTTGGTCTTGCACCATTAACCTCCGACTACTCATCGTTCACTGTTATTTCTCCGACATGCAGAAGTTATTGCCAAGGCGAAGGATATTGTCGAGCAATCCAAGCACATAGAACTGCTAGATAGCGAGAACAAAATCCTCAAGCAGGAGAGGGCTGAAACACTGAAGATGCATGAAGAGTCTATGAAGGCCGTGTAGGAGTCTGCCAACACGGAGATCAACTGACTGAAGGAGGAAATTGCGATCCTCAAAGAGCATAAGAAAGCTGCCGAAGAGCAGAATAAACACAACCTTGAGGCTTACAAGGTCCTCCAACAAGACGGAACTCCATGGCGGAGTGATGTCTACACTTCTATTCTTGTAGACAATTGTTGGGCCTCCAAGTGAGAGGTTTGTAGAGCATGACAAGTTTCCATTAAGTGGATTACCCAAGGTTTATCGAACTTAGGGAGGAAGTGGTCAAAGGTATCCCTCTCAAGCAACCACAATCAAGATACAAGAAGTATCTTGTGTCTAACACACCCAATACACTTGTCGGTGTATAGGGTGCACTAATTCAGCGAAGAGATAGTGAAATACAAGTGGTAAGTGCGAGAAAGAGCTTGACTTGTTGTTGGCGTGGGAGACTAAAGGGAAACTGAAATA
Organism: Avena longiglumis; assembly: GCA_030063025.1. Lineage (NCBI taxonomy): Eukaryota > Viridiplantae > Streptophyta > Magnoliopsida > Poales > Poaceae > Avena > Avena longiglumis. Next base: position 170,494,264 of record CP125976.1, on the reverse strand, counting down.
AAGATGGAAGCAAGCAAACATGCAACAGATCTAGATGCAAACGGTGTTTCAATGTTTAGAAACAAGGTCTAGGGATCATACTTTCACTAGTGAACACTGTCTCATATAAATATCCTCTCTTCATGATAATACTCTTAACTACTCTCCGGTTGGACATTCTAATCCACGTTAGGCCTACGAAAGCACACCTCAAAGTCCGCCTTCCCCATCTAGATAACCCCACACTGTCACCTTGAGCGCTAGATGGTTCCAACAAACACCACAATTTCACAAAGACATCCAACTCCAAATGTAACTCATAAATATATATGTAATCTATCTTAAGCGCCACACACAGCGTGCATGCTGTCACTTTCACAAACGTGGGGAAAAGCATAGATATATTAAAGCACAATGAGTATTTATGTAGAATCTTTCCTAAGTGCCAGCACGGTATGCACGCTATCACTTACACACACGTGGGGAGAGCAGAGATCTATTAAAGCACTTGAGTAGCAAGGTAGATCTACTTGATTACAAAGCTCATGACCAAAACAAGATCATGCATAGAGAGAGAGAGAGACAGAGAGAGAGATGAACACATAGATACCGGTAGAGCCCTTAGCTTCGAGGAATATGAAGGGAATATGCCCTGAGAGGCAATAATAAATTGTTTATTATGTGTATTCCAAGTATATGATAGATGTTTATTTTGCATGCTATAATTGTATTAATACGGAAACGTTAATACATGTGTGTTTAATAAACAAACAGAAAGTTCCTAGTTAAGCCTCTCTCATAAACTAGCTCGTTGATTAACAAGATGATCAAGGTTTCCTGATCATGGACATTGGATGTTGTTAATAACGGGATCACAACATTAGTGTAATGATGTGATGAACATTCATCCGAAGTATAGCATTACGATCAAAGTCATTGAGTTTATATTGCTATAACAACTTACGAAGTGATCCTAATCCTTAGACCATGAGATCATGTCAATCACTAACACGGAAGAGTTTCTTGATAACATCAAGCGTCACACCGTAACAGGGTGATTATAAAGATGGGTTCGAACTAATAAAGTGTTATGTTGAGGCTCATGGATCAAGAGTGGAATTTGTTCATCCGATGACGGATAGATATACTCTGGGCCCTCTCGGTGATATCACATTGATTAGCTTGCAAGCAAGTGATTTGATCACTAGAATGTTATATCACGGAGCGAGAAAAGAGTGCATGTCGATGCGAGATCAAACTAGGTATGGAATACCGATGATCGAATCTCGGACATGTAATATATCGTGAGACAAAGGATTAAGATACTAGCGTAAAGGTTACGATCACGAAAAAGTCATCGCTGAATGTGTGGGAGTCGATATGGGTCTCGGATCCGCTTCGATTATTGATCCGAGAGGGTCTCGATCATGTCCGCATTATTCACGAACCGTAGGGTGACACACTTAAGAGACACCGACATCCAATTGGAGCAAAAGTTTCATGCCAAAAGAATAAACAAGCGCAGGAATTTATTTCACTAGATCCGAAACAAGGTTTTGGGTGAAATTGCATAAAGTGGTTATGCATGTGAAATAGAATTCTAGCAAGGGTTATTGTGAATGTTTGTCATTAAAGTAATTGACAAAATTCTGAATAAAATAAAAGAGTTTTATTTAATGAGAGTTTGCATTAAATTTGGTGGAATTTTAATGGGATCTTTGAGTGGGATTTTGAGTGGAGGAATTTGGAGGAGTTTTGTGCGTTGAGTGTCCACCCACATGAAGAGGGCAAGGGCAGCCCCCATGCGCGGCCACCCCTTGGGGTTCCCCCCTCCTCCTATAAAAGGCCCCTCCTCTCACTTCTCACTCACACCTCCTCGTGAAGGATCTCTCTCCCCTCTAGATTTTATCCCCATGGTCTCGGACTCATGAGATACATGTTCAGTGGCTATTCGGCAAGAAAGAGTTGTGCTTCCGCTGCATCGCTGGGCGAGGAGGCGGAGGTTGCTCGGTGCCTCGAGCGTGTGTGCGAGCACGGATCTTCTGATTTGCGGCGCTAGGACTTCCTCTCGATCTTGAGATCGGCAAGGATCGTCTACATCAACCACGAGTTTGGACTCGTTAAGCTTTCGGTCTTCAAGGGTATGTTCTCTACGGATATACATCCGCCCGTTGTTTGTATCTAGTATAAATAGATCTTGGTATATAGTTCACATCGTAGGAAATTTTTTGTTTTCTATCTTGCGAACCCTTGATGTATCGAGCGGATCTATGCGTAGATACTTTACGGGTAGTACACATATGAGTATGTGGGCGATGATGATCATGTTGTTGCTCCTTTCTTGTGATTTTGGATATTGGTGGCATAGTGGGATGAAGCGGCCGGACAAACTTTACATGTCCTCGCACATGAGACCTGTTCCGCTTGACATGCAACTATTTTGCATAAGTGGCTAGCGGGTGTCTGTCTCTCCTACTATAGTCAATATCTATTTTGCAAGCGAGTTGTCAACAATTTGATTATCCTCGTTGTGGTTCATGTTAAAGGTAAACGGTTCTATCGAAAGCCCTAAGCCACGTAAAAATTGCAATGGATAAATTAGAAGCGTCTAGTTTAGATTGTTCTTTGGGCTAGTGTTATGATATGGTAGTGTTGTAAGTAGAAGTATGAGATGATACTCTTACAACACACATAGCGTGTAAAATCCATAGACTTTGGATTTACACATATAGGTATGATAGTGATCATACCACGATGCACATGATAGAGATCATCTGCGGGAACCATATAATTTCACTAATAAACATATGATGTTTGATTGCATATTATATTGCTTGTTTAGCGCTTTGTTAAGCATAATAAGATGATCCCTCATTTAAATATCAAGATAAGAATGTGTTCTTCCTTTAGTATGCACCGATTATGTTTTCGTCGCTCCAAGACATCACGTGATGATCGGGTGTTCTTGGATCCTCGACCATACTTCGGGTGTAAAACAGTTACACACGCAAATACTAAGGTTCTAACTTGGCGAGCCTAGCATGTACAGACATGGCCTCGGAACACAGACCGAAAGGTTAAGCATGAGTCATATAGTTGATATGATGCCCATTTGATGCTCGCCTTTGAAGCTATGCCGACTCACGTGATGATCGGACTTGGTGTAGTGGATTTGGTTCATGTAATCACCAAAAGGACACGAGGGATGTCGCTTTTGAGTGGGAGTTCATTCGTAATATAGATTAGTTGAACTCAATCTATCATACACTTAGTCTAAACTTTACAAATTCTGTTGTAGATGGCACCACCTGCTTTTAATTTCAATGCGTTCATGGAGAAAGAGAAACTAGCAACGAACGGTAGCAACTTTCTTGAATGGGCCATGAATTTGAGGATTCTCCTCTCTGCTGCACAAAGCAATATGTGCTAGAAGCGCTTAGGCCCCACCTTTGACGATGCCCCAGCGAGGAGAAGAATGTCTATCGACTCGTCGGAGGACCACAACTTAGTTCATTGCGGCATATTGTATGGGCTAGAGCGGAACTTGAAAGCGTTGAAAGCGGCAATGCTTTTGATACAATGGGTGAGTTGAAAATGATTTTCGACACACATCTTTCTTGTGAGAGCTACAATGCTTGAGAAAAGTTCTTTAGTGCATGATGGAAGAAACGACTCCGTTAGTGAGCATGTACTCAAGATGTCGGATTCGTCGATAAGCTTGTGTCCTTGGGAATAACGATTCCCATTGACTTAGGCATCCATCGTGTTCTGCGGTCTCGCCACCTAGCTATAAGAGCTTCGTGATGAACTATAATATGCAAGGCATGAAGAAGTCTCTCCCGAGCTTACATCGATGCTTAAAAGCGAAGTGGAGATCAAAAGGAACATCAAGTGTTGATGATCAATAGGAACACTGGTTTCAAGAAAGACAAGAAGGAAAAGCGGAAGGAAGTAAGGCGGCAAGCTGTTGCCGCTGAAAGAAACCCGAGTTGGACCTGAGTCGATCGAAAGTGCTACTATTGCAAGGGACCGCCATGGGCAAGCGCCCCAAGTATCTGGCGGACAAGAAGGCCGGCAAGGCAAACAAAGGTATATATGATATACATGTTATTGATGTGTACTTGACTAGTGCTCGCGATGCACTGGGTATTTGATACGGTTCGGTTGCTAATATTTGTAACTTTCGAATCGAGGGGCTGCGAACAGCGACCGCTAGCAGGGTGAGGTCAAGATGCGTGTCGGCAATGGATCAAGCGTTGATGTGATCGCCGTCGAACGCTACCTCTCCACTTACGTCGGGATTAGTCATAAACTTAAATAAATGTTATCTGGTGCCTGCGAGCATGAACATTATATCTGGATCATGTTTGATGCAAAGTGGTTATTCATTTAAGTCGAGAACAATGGTTGTTCCATTTATATGAATGAAATCTTTTATGGTCATGCACCGATGATGAATGGTTTATTTACATTAGATCTCGATGATAATGTTACACATATTCATAATGTTGATGCTAAAAGGATTAAACTTAATGATGATATATCCATATATGTGGCCTTTGCCGTCTAGGTCATATTGGCATTAAGCATGAAGAAGCTCCATTCGGATGGACTTTTGGAATCACTTGATTATGAATCATTTGATACATGTGAGCCATGCCTTATGGGCAAGATGACTAAACGCCGTTTTCGGTTCAATGGAGCAGGCGGATTTATTGGAAATCATACATTCGATGTATGTGGTCCAATGAGTGTGTCGGCGAGGTGGATATCGTTATTTTGTTACTTTCACGGATGATTTGAGTAGATATGGTTATATCTACTTGATGAAACACAAGTCGAAACCTTTGAAAAGTTCAAGGAATTTCGAATGAAGTGGAAAATCATCGTAATAGAAAGATCAAATTTCTACTGATGCGAGTGGAGGTGAGTATCTAAGTTCTGAGTTTAGCACTCACATGAAAGAGTGTGGAATTGTTTCACAACTCACCTCGGAACACCAATGAAAATGGTGTGTCGGAACGTCGTGTCGTACTTTATTAGATATGGTTCGATCTATGATGTCTCTGACGGACTTGCGTTGTCATTTTGGGGTTATGCACTAAGCTGATGCATTCACTTTAAATCGGGCACCATCTAAATCCGTTGAAAGCGACATGTATGAATTGTGGTTTGAAACAAACCTAAGCTGTCATTCTTAAAGTTTGGGGTTGCGATGTTTATGTGAAGAAACTTCAACCGGATAAACTCGAACCCAAAGCGGAAAAATCGTCTTCATAGGATACCCTAAAGAAACTATTGGGTATTCCTTCTATCACAGATCCGAGGGCAAGGTTTTTGTTGCCAAGAATGGATCCTTTCTAGAGAAAGAGTTTCGCGCGAAAGGTGTGAGTAGTCGGAAGGTAGAACTCGAAGAGGTTGTGGAACCTTCTCTTCAAAGTATGGCGAGTAGCGCGGAAGTTGTTCGGAGTTGGCTCCACATTGAAGAGGAACTAATGATAATGATCATGAAACTCCGAAAGAGTACTACGAACCTCGCAGTCAAGCAGGGACGCGTGCGGCTCCGAACAGACGGAAATCTGTCATAAATTTCATGGTTGATGAAAATAATGACCTGCGGCGTATGAAGAAGCGATGATGAGCCGGATTCAACAAATGGTTAGAAGCCATGAAATCCGAGATGGAATCCATGTATGAAAATCAAGTTTGGAACTTGGTGGAATTACCTCACGCCGAAAGGCCGTGGAGAACAAATGGATTTTCAAAAGGAAAAGCGATCTTGATGGTAATGTGACCATCTATAAAGCTCGACTTGTCGCAAAGGGGTTTCGACAAATTCAAGGAGTTGACTACGATGAGACTTTCTCTCCGTAGCGATGCTAAAGTCGATTAGGATTATGTTAGCAATTCTGCATATTTCGATTATGAAATATGGCGAGATGGATGTCAAAACCGCGTTTCTCAATGGTAATATTGAAGAAGAGTTGTATATGATACAACCAAAGGGTTTTGTCGATCCTAAGGATGCTAACAAGGTGTGCAAGCTTCAGCGATCCATCTATGGATTGAAGCAAGCATCACGAAGTTGGAATCTCCGCTTTGATGAGGTGATCAAAGAGTTTGGATTTGTCCAAACTTATGGAAAAGCTTGTATTTACAAGAAAGTGAGTGGGAGCAATGTGGCATTTCTGATATTATATGTGGATGACATATTATTGATCAGAAATGATATAGAACTTTTAAAAGCAGTGTTAAAAGTTATCTAACGACAAATTTTCAATGAAGGACCTAGGTGAGCGTCTTACATATTAGGCATAAAGATCTATAGAGATAGATCTAGGCGCCTAATAGGGCTATCATAAAGTACATACCTTGATAAGATTTTAAAGAAGTTTAAAATGGACAGAAGTAAGAAGGGTTCTTACCTATGTTGCAAGGCAAGACATTGAGTAAGACTCAAAGTCCGGCTTGGCGGAAGAAAGAGATAATGGACAAAGTCCCTATGCTTCACCATAGGCTCTATAATGTCGCCATGCTATGTACAAGACGGATGTAGCACGCTATTAGTTTGACTAGTAGGTACCAATCGGATCGAGGTTGAACACTGGATAGCGGTCAAGAATATCCTTAAGTACTTACGAAAAACTAAGGATATGTTTCTTGTATCTGGAGGTGAAGAAGAGCTAAAGCTAAGTGTTATGTCGACGCTAGCTTTGACACCGATCCGGATGACTCTAAGTCTCAATCCGGATCGTATTTCTCATGAATGGCGGAGCGGTTAGTTGGAGGAGCTCCAAACAACTGTGGTAGCGGGATCAACAACGGAGGCGAATATGTTCTTTGCCGGGCGGCTCGAAGCGATTTGGATGAAGGAGTTCATATCCGAACTAGGAGTTGTGGCAAGCGTTGGACCCAATGGTGATCTATTGTGACAACAATGGTGCCATTGCCAATGCCAAAGAGCCAAGGTCTCACAAGCATTCCAAGCATATTAAGCGCGGTTTCACTCCATCCATGAGCATGTCAAGGATGGAGATATAAAAGATAAAGTACATACGGATCTCAATGTAGCGGATCCGTTGACTAAAACTCTCCTAGAGCAAAACATGATCAACACGAACTCAATGGGTGTTAGATATATCACTATGTAACTAGATTATTGTCTCTAGTGCAAGTGGGAGGCTGAAGGAATATGCCACGAGAGGCAATAATAAATTGTTTATTATGTATTCCAACTATATGATAGATGTTTATTTTGCATGCTATAATTGTATTAATACGGAAGCGTTAATACATGTGTGTTTAATAAACAAACAGAAAGTTCCTAGTTAAGCCTCTCTCATAAACTAGCTCGTTGATTAACAAGATGATCAAGGTTTCACGATCATGGACATTGGATGTTGTTAATAACGGGATCACAACATTAGTGTAATGATGTGATGAACATTCATCCGAAGTATAGCATTACGATCAAAGTCATTGAGTTTATATTGCTATAACAACTTACAGTGATCCTAATCCTTAGACCATGAGATCATGTCAATCACTAACACGGAAGAGTTTCTTGATAACATCAAGCGTCACACCGTAACGGGGTGATTATAAAGAAGGGTTCAGAACTAATAAAGTGTTATGTTGAGGCTCATGGATCAAGAGTGGAATTTGTTCATCCGATGACGGATAGATATACTCTGGGCCCTCTCGGTGATATCACATTGATTAGCTTGCAAGCAAGTGATTTGATCACTAGAATGTTATATCAGGAGCGAGAAAAGAGTGCATGTCGGTAACGAGATCAAACTAGGTATGGAGATACCGATGATCGAATCTCGGACATGTAATATATCGTGAGACAAAGGGATTAAGATACTAGCGTAAAAGGTTCCGACGATCACGAAAAAGTCATCGCTGAATGTGTGGGAGTCAGTATGGGTCTCCAGATCCCGCTTCTGATTATTGATCTGAGAGGGGTCTCGATCATGTCCGCATTATTCACGAACCGTAGGGTGACACACTTAAGACACCGACATCCAATTGGAGCAAAAGTTTCATGCGAAAAAGAATAAACAAGCAGGAATTTATTTCACTAGATCTAAAGCAGGTTTTCGGGTGAAATTACATAAAGTGGTTATGCATGTGAAATAGAATTCTAGCAAGGGTTATTGTGAATGTTTGTCATTAAAGTAATTGACAAAATTCTGAATAAAATAAAGAGTTTTATTTAATGAGAGTTTGCATTAAATTTGGTGGAAATTTAATGGGATCTTTGAGTGGGATTTTGAGTGGAGGAATTTGGAGGAGTTTTGTGAGTGGAGTGTCCACCCACATGAAGAGGGAGGGCAAGGGGCAGCCCCCATGCGCTGCCACCCCTTGGGGTTCCCTCCTCCTATAAAAGGCCCTCCTCTCACTTCTCACTCACACCTCCTCGTGAAGGATCTCTCCCCTCTAGATTTTATCCCCATGGTCTCGGACTAGCGAGATACATGTTCGGTGGCTATTTGGCAAGAAAGAGTTGTGCTTCCGCTGCATCGCTGGAGCGAGGAGGCGGAGGTTGCTCGGTGCCTCGAACGTGTGTGCGAGCACGGATGCGCTGCTGATTTGCGGCGCTAGGACTTCCTCTCGATCTTGAGATCGGCAAGGGATCGTCTACATCAACCACGAGTTTGGACTCGTTAAGCTTTGTCGGTCTTCAAGGGTATGTTCTCTACGGATATACATCCGCCCGTTGTTTGTATCTAGTATAAATAGATCTTGGTATATAGTTCACATCGTAGGAAATTTTTTTGTTTTCTATGCTGCGAACCCTTCAGAATAACTACTCCCTCTTCATCATGGGAATCAGCAACGGTGATGGAGATGGTGGTGGAGATCGATGGAGATGGCTCCGGGGGCACTTCCCTGTCCCGAAAGGGTGCCAGAACAAAGACTTTCTGTCCCCCGAATCTCCCCTTAGGTGGCGGCGGTGCTGCGGAGGTTTTCGTGGCTTTCTCCAGATTATTTAGGGTTTTTGGGTCGGAGGCTTATTATAGGCAAAGGAGGCAAGGTTGGTGGAGGGCCAGGGGGCCCACACCCCCTGTGGGCGCCACCAGGGCTGGCCCGCGCCTAGGGGGTGCGGCCACCCTCCACCTCTGCTTCGTGGTTCCGTGTTGCTCCGGGAAAAATAGAAAGATTGGCGTTTGTCCCATCTAATTCCGAGAATATTGATTTTCTTCCTTTTCTGGAACAAAAAACAGAAGAAAACAGACAACTGACACTGTGGCATCTTGTTAATATGTTAGTTCCAGAAAGTGTATAAAAATACCTCAAAGTGTAGACAAAACATAAGACAAATGATATAAAATTAGCATGGAGCAACAAAATTTATAGATATGTTTACGACGTATCAAGCATCCCCAAGCTTAACTCCTGCTCGTCCTCGAGTAGGTAAGTGATAAAAAGAATAATTTTTTAGGTGACATGCACCATCAAAACCAAGATCAAACCATTTGCAAGCATTGAAAGCTGGGATCAAAGAAATCTAAACATAAGCATGAAATATGGAGTTCTAACAATAAGACAAAGTAACTATGCATGAAACATGAAAGGTTACAAACAAAGATCATGAATAACATGCATTGAAAAACGTTTGTTTGTTTCACATAAAGAAAACATGGCATAGTGCCATTCAGCTTGTCCCTCATGGAGTAGCAAATAGATGCATATGACACCTTCAAAGTTCATAAGAGTGACTAGATACAAATAGCTAAAGAACAAGAAATATCAACAATATGCATCAATCAATAAGTTTTGGGACAATGCACATAGAACTAATAATGGCAACTATGCTCTCTTAACTAGTGCCTAAAGATAGAAGGTGGAGACTCAATATAATGGTGGAAGAAAGGCCCTTTATAAAGGGAAGCAGGGATTTCAAGTTTCAAAAAGAGCTTCCAAAAATTATGGTACTTGTTAGCTTTCAGCCCTCATTGCCCCTATCATAAGCATCTTGAAGTGATTAAGGTTAAAGTGAACAAACTATGGAGTATATTCTTGACAAAGTATAAGTTGGCAATCTCATGTCCCTGGAATACAAGGGTCGCTCCTCATGCTACTCAATTTTAGTTACTTGCAAGTTCTTGTCATAGTAATTACATGTGTATCATAGAGAACCGCCAATGGGGTACCCCTTGAACATGGTACAGAAAATGAGCATCTCAGCGATCTTTTTATTTGCTATTTGCATAGGTTTTTATTGAGGATGCTTCACAGATTGCTCATTATGGTGATGCTGCAAGTTTCCACCATGATTAGGCATGGCTTAGGCTAGCGTCCCAGACATTTCTCTAACACAAATACATAACTCCATGGACTTACAAGCTCCCTTTTTATTTCACACCGACGACATCCATAGACAAAAGAGCATGATATCAACTGTGTACAAAGTACAAGTGCAATGTTGAAAGCTCCCCATGTGACATGGTTCTGCTAATTCCAATGTATAAGTGCAAGCATATACAACACATATGACACAATGGATCAAGTTTATTAGGTCAAGAAATATAAAGTGTGACATCAAGTTCGTGAGAGCTTTAGTCACTAAGTTTTCACATAACAAAATACTTTTTAATTGGAAGATAGCTGAAAACAAGAATATACTTGGAATGGTGTAACACACCATGCATAGGAATTTATAGTGTACACTTTGGAATAACTTGGTTTATTAGGAGTTGGATGCATGAGTAGAGCTTACTCATACAAGTGGAGGCTATCAAAAGACTGGGAGCGACCAACTAAGAGAGCAATAATGGCCATAATCATGCAGAGCGACAAAACATTACTAATCAAAGCATAAAGTGGTACAACAAGTCAAGGACTAAATGATAATAGAGGCTATGGTGACTGGTTCATAGTCATAACATGGTGTGAGCATGTGCCAAGTCAACCCAAACAAAGCATCAAAGGAGAATACCACAATACTATGCTTTTGAATGCTAAAACAACGCATGATTTCTTCAAGGAACACTAAGCAATCCCAATTGTTTTGAACAAGTCATGATACAACAATAATCACTTAGCATAAGGTCAAAACAACACCTAGCATGACATGATAAAGTCTAAGTCACATTCAAAGCAAGCTCCTCTTGTACTACTCAAGCAAGAACTTTCTACTCCTCTCCAACACCAATCGACTTATTTGAACCAACTCACAAAGATAATAATCAATAAAGATCAGTGAGATTTTCCCACAAATCCACAAATAAGAACTAAAAATTTCTAAGCAATAAGCACAAGAAAACTAAGGCTAAACACAGTGCTAGCAAAAGTGAACACTCACAGAACAATATGAGTTAAAATTAGAGTGTTCTAGGCAATGAAAACATAGTGTATCTCTCTCCAAAAGAAGTGTGCTAGGATCAAACCAACTTACTCAAGCAAACTAAGCAAACAAAAACCAAAAACGAAAACTAAGAAGCTCCAAGAAATACACAATACTGCATGAAACAATAAAAACGAAGTGTCTAGAAAGACCTGAGCTTTTTATTGATAAAGAAGGGGATGCCTTGGGCATCCCCAAGCTTTGACGCTTGTACCTCTTGAATATTTCTTGGGGTGACATGGGGTGGCATCCCCAAGCTTGAATTTTTGTCCATTCTTCATCTCATTACATCATTCTCTCTCTACACCTGAAATTTTTCCTTCATACAAAACTTCACACAATCTTCATTAGCAACATTAGTGTATTCAAAAGATAATAGACCCTTAGGTTTAGATTTAGAACAGAAATTTTTTCACTAAAAACACAAGCTATCGTAGCAATTCCCTCAAAGATCTCAATTTCCCAAAAAAGAACCCAAAAAGGAATCAATAAGAAGCAAATGCAAATAATGGCAGAAATCTGTCAAAACAGACCAGCAGGTAGAAACCGATTTTTAAGAAGACATTATGTTGTTCAAATAAAAAAATTGAACTAACGAAAGTTATCTAACATACTGGGGGAGTTATTCGTAAAATATCATATCAATCCGACTTACAGAGATTCCTCACGAATTTTTACGGTGGAGCACAAAAATCTGTTTCGGGACAGCAACTCCCCAAATCTCACTTCCCTCTCATTAAAGGTCATTTTTGGCACAAAAGGCGAACAAAAGGGATAAGGAGAGGTAATTACTGAAGTAATGACTTCCAAGACTCAAGAAAACTATTGGGTTATCTACCAAGAAGTACTTTTCTTTACTGCCTTTAAGTTAGGCTTGATAGTTTGAGAAGATGCTCACATAAAAAATATGAATTATAGTAAAAGAGAGCATCAAGAAGCAAATTCAAAAGAAATTTAATTATAACCCACTTCCTATGCAAAATAATGTTGTAAAGAAACAAGTCATGAAAGCACAAAGCAACAAGCATACGAAAGCAAAACAAGTGCAACTTCAAAACTTTTAACATAAAGAGGGGAAACTTAATATTTTTGAGATGCATAAGACCATGTTTCCCTCTCTCATAATAACTTTTAGTAGCAACATGAATAAAATTAACAATATAAATATCAAATAAAACATTCTTATCATGAGCCACATGCATAAAATGATTATTACTCTCCACATAAGCATAGTCATTCTTATTAATTGTAGTGGGAGAAAATTCAACAAAATAACTATCATTATTATTCTCATCACCATAGTCATCAAATATAGGAGGCATATTGTAATCACAATCAATTTTCTCCTCAATAGTAGGTGCACTGAAAATATCATATTCATCATTATAATCATCATATATTGGAGGTATAGTATCATCAAAGTAAATTTTCTCCTTCATGCTTGGGGGACTAAAAAGATCATTTTCATCAAAACTAGCTTCCCCAAGCTTAGACTTTTCCATAGCATTAGCAATAATGGTGTCCAAAGAATTCATACTAATAACATTGCTATTATCATGCAAATAAAGTTCCATAGGTTTTTTAATTTTCTCTTCAAACACTTCATGTCCTAACTCAAGATAAATACTATAAAGCTTCCTAATTTTTTTTGCTTTCCATTAAGCCTAACTAGTGAAAACAAGAAAAAAGACAAAATTGAAGAATCTAAAGGAAATAACTTCGAGCAATCACATCGGAGGATGTGAGTACCTTTTACCTTACCTCCCCGGCAACGGCGCCAAAACATAGCTTTCTGGCTTGCTGTTGCCGTGGTCTAGAGTGTGTGAGTGCCTTTTACCTTTCCTCCCCAGCAACGGCACCAGAAAATAGCTTGATGTCTACGCACTTCTATTCTTGTAGATAGTTGTTGGGCCTCCAAGTGCAGAGGTTTGTAGAACATCAACAAGTTTCCCTTAAGTGGATTACCCAAGGTTTATTGAACTCAGGGAGGAAGTGGTCAAAGGTATCCCTCTCAAGCAACCCTGCAATCAACATAAAAGAAGTCTCTTGTGTCCCCAACACACCCAATACACTTGTCAGGTGTATAGGTGCACTAATTCGGCGAAGAGATAGTGAAATACAAGTGGTAACGGTGCCAGAAAAGAGCTTCTGACTTGTTGTTAACGTGGGAGAGACTAAAGGCAAACTGAAATAAAGATGGAAACAAGCAAAGATGCAATATATATAGATGCAAACGGTGTTTCAATGTTTAGAAACAAGGCCTAGGGATCATACTTTCACTAGTGAACACTCTCTCATATAAATATCCTCTCTTCATGATACTACTCTTAACTACTCTCCGGTTGGACACTCTAATCCACGGTAGGTCTACAAAAGCACACCTCAAAGCCCTTCCCCATCTAGATAACCCCGCACTATCACCTTGAGCTCTAGATGGTTCCAACAAACACAAAAATTTCATAAAGACATCCAACTCCAAATATATCTCATAAATATATATGTAATCTAGCTTAAGTGCCACACACGGCGTGCACGCTGTCACTTTCACACACATGGGGAAAAGCATAGATCTATTAAAGCACATTGAGTATTTATGTAGACTCTTGCCTAAGTGCCACCACAGTATGCACGCTGTCACTTACACACGTGGGGAGAGCAGAGATCTATTAAAGCATTTGAGTAGCAAGGTAGAGCTACTTGATTACAAAGCTCATGACAACACCAAGATCATGCATAGAGAGAGAGACATAAACACATAGCTACTAGTAGAGCCCTTAGCCTCGAGGAAGAACTACTCCCTCTTCATCATGGGAATCAGCAACGGTGATGGAGATGGTGGTGGAGATCGATGGAGATGGCTTCGGGGGCACTTCACCGACCCGGCAGGGTGCCATAACAGAGACTTTATGTCCCCCGAATCTCCCCTTTGGTGGCGGTGGCACTACGGAGTTTTTCGTGGCTTTCTCTAGATTATTTAGGGTTTTTTTTTGGATCGGAGGCTTCTTATAGGCGAAGGAGGCAAGGTCGGTGGAGGGCCAGGGGCCCACACCCCATGTGGGTGCCACCAGGGCTGGCCCGTGCCTAGGGGGGTGAGGCCACCTGGTGTCCCCCTCCATCTCTACTTCGTGGTTACGTGTTGCTCTGGGAAAAATAGGAAGATTGGTGTTTGTCCCGTCCAATTCCGAGAATATTGATTTTCTGCCTTTTCTGGAACCAAAAACAGAAGAAAACAGGCAACTGGCAGTGTGGCATCTTGTTAATAGGTTAGTTCCAGAAAGTGTATAAAAATACCTCAAAGTGTAGACAAAACATAAGAGAAATGATATAAAACAAGCATGGAGCAACACATATTATAGATAAGTTTACGACGTATCATAGAGACGCTCTAACAAGCTGAGGCGAGCATCTTTGGTAAGCAATCTTCGTCTTGTACTTATGTAAGCCAGGTACTCTGATATTTTATGTTGTTGAACTCATGTATTCCATTGCTTGGCTGGAAATGCAGATCCTATTGGTTTAACCAATACTCCTACTCCACCAAAGGAATGCATGGTCCTTGCCAGCAACGTCATCAGCACCGCCATCAAACAAGAAAAGGAAATTGCCAAGCCCCTGAACATCAACATCAAGGAGGTGGATTCCGTCATGAAGTACTCGGAGATTCTTCGCCAAGCCCCTGAGCATATCGTAAGATGGAAAGCTTCATGTACCCGTGCTCGTGCAAGAATGTCGCTGGCTATGGTCAGGGCCCACTATGAAAATGCTGCATCAATATGGTGACCTCGGGTCTGCCTGACATAGACGATGACGGCCAGAAGATTGATCACAAAGCTATCTGGTCATTGCTTGCTAGCTTCGACACCAGAGTCACCGAGTTGGTGGATCCAAACATCTTTGTGCCTCTCGAGATTATTGATGGCGACCAGCCCAGCTTCTCCGAGTCCCTCAATACCAACGACTTTGTTGATGGTTAGGATGACTCTCCTGCTGCCGACGATGTTACCTCAAAGTCTCCTGCGCTAGAGGAATGAAAAACATTTATGTAATATTTGTTTCCTCTTGATGTATGTATGTAGAAAAAACTACAGTTTTAATCTTAAGGCGGAAAACAATAGTTATATGTTTCCTGCTACTTAAGTACTAGTTCCAGCATGTATATATTTTTTAAGCAAGGGCTGGCTTATCCATTACTTTGGTTTTTATGCTTGAATTTTCATGAGTCGGAAGACTCGTAGTCGGAACTATGCGTTCAGGTGATGATACCCAATGAAACCGTCAAAAACCTAAGCACAAAATCACTGACCTTGAGTGTCAAAAGTCACTACTCAAGACTCCACATAGAAACAACAAAGAACGTGTAGACTAGAAAACTTAAGATAACACCCATAGGCGGAATTTTCACAAGTGCAAATACAAAACTTGCGCGTAAAGGTTTTATACAATCAAGATCCAGGTAGTCATCATCCGGGTCACGTCACTTACGCTTATGATCCTCGTTTGGTCTATCCTCAAGTTTACAATTGTCAACATGGTAGTAAGACCCATTGAGTAGCGCCTTTCTTATGATGAATGGTCCTTTCCATGGCAGGGATAATTTGTGTGACTTCTTCTGCTTAAGTCGGAGCACCAGATCCCCCTCTTCAAATGAGCGATGTCTGACGCGGTGACTATGGTAGCTGCGTAGCTTCTGCTGATAGATGGCGAATCTTTGGTATGCCAATACGCACTCTTCCTCGATAAGGTACACATTTATGCGTCTGGATTCTTCAGCGTCATCTTCGTCGTAGGCGGAAACTCTTGGTGAATCATGAAGGATGTCGGAAGGTAGGATGGCTTCTACTCCATATACCATGAAATAAGGGGTGTAGCCGGTATACCTGTCTGGTGTAGTTTGTAAACTCCACAGAACAGATGGTAATTCCTCCGCCTAGGCTCCAGCTGCTCTATGTAGCGGTGCCTCGAGACGTGGCTTGATTCCCTACAGAATTAATTCATTGGCTCGCTCAACTTGCCAATTGGACTGTGGATGTGCCACAAATGCTAAGTCAAGTCGGATGCCCTTCTCCCAACAATAAGCTTCCACTTATCCGAGTGACAAGTTGCTGTCGTTGTCGATGATAATGCTATGTAGGAGACCAAATCTCATCACTAGATCCCGTACAAACCTAAGAGCAGTTGCCCCGTCAAGCTTTCTAACGGGTTTAGCTTCTATCCATTTGGTGAATTCATCAAATGCTACTAGCAAGTGCGTAAATCTACATGGTACCGTCTGCAATGGACCAACCATGTCTAGCCCTCGGACTGCAAACGACCAAGTTATTGGTATTATTCGCAATTATTGAACTGGAACATGTGGTTGTCGGGCATAGTACTGGCATCCCATGCATGTCTCAACCAGCTTGTCAGCGTCCGCCTTGGCAGTCAACCAGTAGAATCCTTGTCGGAAGGCTTTGGAGACCAACGATCGAGGAGCGACGTGATGCCCGCAATCTCTAAGATGGATCTCACGAAGGATTTCAATACCCTCTTGTTGGGAAACGCACTTCAGGTATACACCAGTGGTGCTTCATTTATAGATCTATCCATTTATTATGGTATAGCCCTTTGCTCGACTGTCACATCCCAAAGAATTTCCAAATTTTGAAATGTGAAAAATAAATAAACAAAAGAATTAATTGTTGAAATTCAGGGTGAAAAGAATTTTTTTGCTTCTAAATGGAAACATCAAAACCTTACTTAAACAAAAAAAATTGAATGAGAAAGTGACAAAAAAAGTACAAATGCATATCATGCATCATCATTATTAAGAACTTGCATTTTAAACCAATGGAAAATGGATTCACTCTTTTTGGATATTTAAATAAAAAGATATAGATTTTAAAAGATAACGGGAAAAGAAATAATAATAAAATACTAAAGCTATATGTGTATTTATTAAAATAAAAGATGTCGAAAAGTTTTCTAATTTAAATAATATACTCAGTAGTATTTCAATGTTCAAAAACTCGGCGGATTAGACGATTAATCGTTCAATTAATCGCGACTGGCCAGGTGACCGTGTCGAATATATCAAATTGAACATGATACTCGTTTGGACTGTTTAATCGGTATTAAATGCAATTTATCGATTAATAGATGCAGCCAAAACATCAAAATTTGGCACTCCACCCGATTCACCGCCTGCCACATAGTTTTCTACCCCAGATAAAGTATGCCCCAGTGTCACGTTTTTTCGCCGCCGCGACCCACCATATTCCAGCGACATCTTTCGTCTCGTCGACATTCATTATTACTATCAAAATGCGGAAGAAACTGCTCCATTTAAATTGAGTTGTCACTCCTTGGTCTTTAAAAACCTGCCATTACCATCATGTAACGCTGTCCCGCTGGCCTCCTCTTCATAGGTCTACATGTGTTCATGCACCCGTACATGCCATGCAATTGCCTTGACATGTGTATATATACATATATATCCTATTCTTTATATCCTATTCTCTCTCGTCTTGCGGAAACTAACCTGATCGTATGTGTGTATATATATACATGTATATATCCTACTCTCTCTTTCTATTTTTTATTTTCTTTTCTCTTATCACCGGATCGATCAGTTTTACGTTCATGTTTAGTCCGCCAAAGTTCAGCGAACTACACACCTGGGCTGAACCAAACAAGGCATCTCGTCCAAGCGTTGCTTGCTTCATCTCCCAGGACGCTCAAGCGCCACATGCATTTTCTTCAGTTTCTATTCTGGCACACGCACAGCCAATCAAAACAGCTTGCACAAGAAACGCACGTATTCATTCTCCGCTTTAATCACTTCTACAAATTAGAAGGCACAGTAATAATCCTATATAGTACTAAATCGAAGTCCCTGAATCTCCTTTTCAACTCGCTCCGCCACCTGAGCCTCACACCGATCAACTCTAGTAAAGTTCCGGCAGGCCGTTGGATGTCGCTCGTGTTTCTAACAGCTCCAACCTTGACACTGAATTGCTGCGCTATTGCAATCACGTGGAGGAGAAGGTCCTGTCCCTGAATAAGAAGATCATGTCTTTGATCATGTCGCTTGACGCCTATACTGATCTTGGTTCATCAACTTCATTAGACGTTTGCGTCGTCCTCGGTAACAAACTCGTTGATTCCTTTTATCAGAAGACTCTACTCGACATTGTCTACCTCCGGGACATGATGGTTTGTCTTTTGGTTGTAGTTGGTCGCGCTGCCGCATTCCATCCGCTCGCCGTCCGCCGCAACGCCATCATCATTTTCTGATGGTACGGAGGAAACTAGGCCCATTTCATGTATTCATATTAATCTTGTAGCCGTGTGCATACTCTTACACCTTCGTTGTGTTCTATTTCTTAGCCGGAGGTTGCTAACGATAAACACTAGATGACGCCTAGATCCACCCCTTCCATGTGTTTCCAGAGCTGGAAAGTACCTCAGCGCCGGTTCTGAACCTTCGTCGTATCAGGTAGCTGGTCCCGTACGTGTTGGAGCTAGCGACCTGATCATTCCCGTACGTGAGTGCTCATGTTTTTATTTATTTGACCCCACCTGCACGATCTTAATCCAGTGGCCGAAAACAGATCTCTTAGTGAATGGGTATCAGCTAATCATAATCTGCCACTTGTCATATCTGTTTATATTTTCGAATATTCTAGATATAGGAACATAGAAACTTCAAAAATTCATATCTTTAGTTCTGTTTATCCAAATTGAGCAAATAATATGTCTATGGATTTACAAAAACGAGTAGAACACAGTGGAGACATAATTATATATTTTTGAGTCTGTTAAAATCATGTTTCATACAGAGCCATTTGTGGAGTATTTTGAGTATAAAAATTGTTATGTAAATTATTTTTAAATGAATCCTTTTGCAAATGGTTGTATATTGAACCCTATATATAGTAAGACCAAAATATAATTTTATTCTAGTATAAATAATACCGTCGCAATTATTTAGTGAGAACGACCTTTCCAAGTGTTAGAAAATATTGCTAATTGCTACAATTGCACAAATGGTTGCATTTGTAATCTTAAAAATATAAAATGTTCAGAAATCACTTAGTAATGTTCAGAACCTTGTTATAACAATTTGTACAATAAGAATTTCCATCTTGCATGTTTGCATACTTTGCATGATTTTTGGTATTGCCATTTGTGTTGATCTTGTGTATGTTTTGTCTTGGTTGTTATGTTTGATAGATTGTGTTGATTCTCAAGTGTGTTATTGCGAAGAGTGTACCAACACCACCAAATACAAAGGCAAGTGACACTATCATCCATGTTCTACTATTTTCATTACACTTAGTGGATTTTTGTAACATGCATGAAAGGACTACTATATTTCTATGCTATGTTATATCCTATTAGGATACCCTTATATCTTCCTTAGTGAAAATAATGTAGTTGTAGTATGCTTAGCCCTGC
This sequence comes from Avena longiglumis, assembly GCA_030063025.1. Taxonomy (NCBI): domain Eukaryota; kingdom Viridiplantae; phylum Streptophyta; class Magnoliopsida; order Poales; family Poaceae; genus Avena; species Avena longiglumis. Next base: position 170,474,493 of record CP125976.1, on the reverse strand, counting down.
TATATATTTGGGATGGGATACATGATATGATTATATGAAGTGTTGGAAAAGTATATGTTTTATATAATAAAACAAGTACTCAATGAACCACCTGGGTGGAAAGAAGATACTCAATTTTGGACAAGGTGGCAACAAAGGGAACCATGTTTATATGGCTATCTTTTTGTATGTGCATTAGAAGAAAACCACCCAGTGACTTAGAGATTGAACATGTTTCTAGTACAGTGGCTTCCGTGTACAGCCACATGCTAAATGGGCTTTGGCTTAGTCAACTACATAGTGGAAGACCCATGCATTGGCATCTTTAGGTTAACTAGAATTGTGTATGGAAATATATCCCTACATTGGTGCCTGGTAGACAAGCTAGCATTGTGTATTGGGAGGACTTCTATGGAAAGACTTTGTCACATTCTCGATCTGCCAGTACTCCATTTTGGTGAGTATTTATCCAGCGGCCACTAGTGGCGTCAAGACGAGATTGTGTCATGTGGGTAAAGTGTACAACTTCTAAAGAAGATCAAATTCTAAGTACTTAGACGTGTCCCCGGTTACGGACAACTCTGAGCAACTAAGGCCTGAAGCTATGGAAGATCTCGACATTCCAATTTATCAAAGTAAAACTTGGGGTGACAACAAGGGAATTGAAGCACTTGGAGTTTTCCAAGGAGTTCAGAAAGATTTTCAAAAGATCAAAACTATTTTGAAAAGATAGGATAAAACTATATTGCTTTCTGCAAATGAGCCTATACCCTACTTAGCCAAATATTTATGTAATGATAGGATCCACATATTTCTACATAGTAGTGAAACTTGCCAATAAAATTCAAATGTATTGACCCTTGTGGCTGCAACTTATTATGTTGTAGGTTTGTTTGATGTTAGTGAGGTGTGTTGAATAGGATTACAAGTCTACAACCAACATGACTGCTTGTGGCACTTTGAAGATGAAGGACTCCATGCTATATAGATATTCTGTTGCATTGTAATGTGATAGCCAAATGAGCTATGTAAGATGTAATGAATTATTTTATTCCTGGTTATAAAGTTGTATTATGACCTTTGTTTCTTGATATTACATCTTAATTGTGGATGCTAGATATTAATCCAGGGACTAGCATTGTAAACACAGGGATCTCTACCTTATTAAAGGTTGGGACCTCTACAGATGGTATCAGAGCACTGTGTTGCCTGTAGGATTGTAACCCTAGGATTGGACAAAACCCCTTAGAAAAATAGGAGTTTTATTTGTTCCAAAACTTATTTACAAACAATCTTGTAAAACTCTTTTCTCAAAATTTTTGTTTTGATTCTACATCACTCCCTTTTCAACTTGATGGACAAAGCCTCTACCATGACCAATGACTTCAACTTTAGTTTCACCAAGGACTTCAACTTAGACATCACTAAGGACTACAAGTGAGAACCAAGAGACATTAGATTGCCTACCAAAAACATTGATATCATGTTAGTGTATGGATCATATTGACCTATGAGGTATGACTATACTAAGTTAATTATTTCAAGAAAACATGTTGTTTCCTTCAACTCATGAGTTAAGCTCATGAGTTGTTAAGTGAATAGTTGCTTGTTGATTGCTTGATTGTTTGATTGAACTTGATTGTTTTGGGTGGTGTTAGAACTTATTTAGACCTATCCATCATTACTTATCCCTATCAAACCAACAGATGCCTCCCCGACGTGCCAACCTCAACCAGAACAACAACAACAACAACAACAACATCACTCCCGAGATGCAGCAGTTGATGACAGGTCAAGCTCAACTGATGCAGATGATGACGCAGTTTATGCAAAATCAGAATCAGAACAACAACAACAACAACAACAACAACAACAACAATAATCAAAAAAATCCTCCAGCACATGACATGCTCACCAGGTTTCTAAAACTAAGGCCTGCAAGGTTCTCTGGAACAACTGATCCAATGGTAGCCAATGACTGGTTACGTTCGGTGAACAAGGACTTAGTGACTGTTGGCTGCACAGACGAAGAAAAAGTTAGGTTTGCAGCATTTCTGCTTGAAGGACCAGCAGCAACATGGTGGAAACAACTTTCAGATCACCACTCCCCTTGAGGATGTGACTTGTACTATTTTTGAGGATGGTTTCCGTACAGCTCACATCTCATCTGAAGTGATGAACTTGAAGAAAAAGGAGTTTCACAATCTGAAACAACGTCACCTTAGTGTGGCTGAGTACATTGAAGAATTCAACAATCTGGCATGCTATGCACCGGATGAAGTTGATACAGATTCTAAGAGGAAGGAGAAATTCCTCGAAGGACTTAATGATGAGTTGAACCTGCAGCTATCTGTTGCATATGTCCCAACTTATCAATCACTCGGTGACAAAGCCACCATCTTGGAAAACAAGATGAACCAAGTTGAGAACAGAAAGAGGAAGCATAGCCTCAAGTATCACTCAGGATCACCACAAAAGAAGCGTTCATTCAAAAAGAACAATGAAGATTCTGAACCACATCAGTATCACCACAACAACAATGGAAGTGATAGTAATGGAAATGATACTGACAATGGAGATGACCTTGGTCAGAACCAACATGACACTTTCAGGAAGAAATACATTAGCCAGTTGCAGTGCTATAATTGTAAGGAACTTGGACACTATGCATCAGACTGTCCTGAGAAGGAAAAGAAAAAGGATGCTAGAAACTCCAATGGGAATGACTCCAAAGACCAAGAAAGGACATGTGAACCACATTGACATGGATGGGAACCTTGAAGAAATAGAAGAAGTGGATGTCATGAATTAGTTAACTCAGAAGAGTCAAATAAGGATTCCTTGTCTGAATATCAAGTATTGAACCCATAGTCAAGTGAACCATCAATGTAACCCTTGTTGGGGTTCATAGCATGGAAAACAAAAAATTTCTATCGCATACAAACAAACAAGCCAAGATCTATCTACTAGATTGTAGCAACGAGTCGATGGAATAACTTACCCTCGAAGATTCCAAAGTGTTTAACGAGAGCGGATTCTCGTGGGTGATGTAGTCGTACTCTTTCCGATCTCAAGATCGTGTGGACGATCCTTCCGGTATGCGTTCAAGCAGCGCTTCGTAATCGGTCACACGTTCGATTTTCGACGAAGACCTTCCTCTCCCTTGTTCCAGCAGTGACGGAGGTTGTAGCACTCTCCTCGCGATTACAGCGGCAACTGGCATGGTACCAGGAAGTAGGGGAGATCATGAGGCTTCGCCTTAAGCCGAAGCGAGTATGGTGGATTATGAGAGAGGGCTATTAGTGGTCTAGAGATTAGACACACCAATTAGAAGGCTCTAAACCGCAGGCTAAAGCAATTAGAAGCTCTAAACCAAACGGCTCTAAACCTGAGATTAGAGGTGGAAACTTGTGTGTCTCAAGGAGGAGCCCTGCCCCTCCTTTTATGCGTGGAGGGGTCTAGGCGCGCCAGGGGAGGGAGGGAGTCCCTCCCCAACTCGGCCTAGGGCTGGGAGCCGGCCTGGAGGAGTTGGACTCCTCCTCCAAGTTGGTTCCAACTCCTCTTGCTTGTTTCCCACAGTTTCCTGTTTTAGCCGTGAATGAGTTCTTCATATTCCGCCATGTTATTTGTAGCCTCAAAGTGGATTTGCAGAACTTACTGTAACTTTTCCCCTGTTGGTGACTGTAATAGTACACCAGCCCCCGAGCCGTTGAGTAGCTTTGATCCGTCAAAGTGCATCACCCAGTGTTATGGCTCTGTTACAAGGGTAGCATCTGGCATCTTCGTCCAATCTGCAATGAAATCCGCAAAGACTTGTGATTTGATAGCGTCGCGTCTCTTGTAGGTGATCTCGAAGGCGGCAAGCTCAATGCCCCACTTCTCAACCCCTCATGTAGCATCGCTGTTATTGATGATGTCGGACAGTGGAGCTTTGCTCACAACTATGATGGGGTGCTCCTGGAAATAGTGCCTTAGCTTCTGAGAAGCAAGGAACACTCCATAAGCCAACTTCTGGTAGTGCGGGTAATGCTTCTTGGACTCCGTCAAGACCTCGCTTATATAGTAAATTGGTCGTTGCACTCCGTACTCATATGTTGTTTCTTTCCTCTCTACCATGATGACAATGATGATTACCCGGTTGGTGGCCGCCATGTAGATCAACATAGGCTCCATAGGCTTGGGCGCTGCAAGTATTGGTGCCGAGGAAAGTATCTCCTTTAGCTTCTTGAGTGCAGCATCTGCTTTGTTCGTCCATGTAAATTTGTCTGCCTTCTTCAGCAACTTGTATAGCGGCAGAGCCTTCTCTCCAAGTCCGCTGACGAACCGGCTTACTGTGCAATGCAGCTTGTAAGCCGTTGTATGTCCTTCAGGCATGTCGGACGGTTTATGTTTAGGATGGCCTTGATATTCTCCGGGTTGACCTCGATTCGGCGCTGGGAAATGATGAAGCCTAACAATTTGCCGACTGGAACCCCGAAGACGCACTTCTTAGGGTTAAGCATCATGTAGTATTTTCAGAGATTATCGAAGGTTTCTTTTAAGTCGGAGATTAAGTCGTTTGACTTTTTAGACATCACCTCTATATCGTCCACATAGGCGTGAACGTTCCGACCAATTTGATCGTGTAGGCAATGTTGCATAGTCCGCTGGTACGTAGCACCTGCGCTTTTCACCCCAAAGGGCATCATGACATAGCAAAACGTGCCATAAAGTGTGGTGAATGAAGTCGCCAATTGGTCCGACTTCCTCGTCTTTATCTGGTGGTATCCTGAGTATGCGTTAAGAAAACATAGAAGTTCTGAGCCGGCCGTCGAGTCAATGACTTGGTCAATGCGAGGCAAAGCAAAAAGATCTTTCGGGCACTCTTTGTTCAAGCCGGTGTAATCAACGCACATTCTTAATTCTTTGGTTCCCTTTTTGGGGACAAGTACAGGATTGGCCACTCATCTGGTGTGAAGGACTTCTCGGATAAAACTAGCCTTAAGTAACCTATCTATCTCTTTGCATATGGCGCGTCTCTTCTTGTCTCTGAAGCATCGTAGAGGTTGTTTCACCGGTTTGCATTTGGGGTCAATGTGCTCGGCAAGTTCCCTAGGTACACCTTTCATGTCGGCAGGTTGCCAGGCAAAGATGTCCCTATTCTCATGGAGGAACTCGGCGAACGCGCTTTCCTATTTAGGGTCCATGTTCATCCCAATGGCGGTGGTCTTGGAGTCATCGCCTACCACAAGTTCCACCGGCTAGGTCTCGATGGCAGCCTTGAAGGAGGGATCAGAGTCAGAAATCTGCTTCTTTGATGACGGCATCTCCGTGGCATCGACCTTGCTCTGGATCTCCTTGAATTCCTTGCTGTAGAGGACAACTTCTGCAAAGGCTACTTCTCCAATCTCGCAGTCCCTTGCCTTTGTAAAGTTTCCGGATATGGTGATGACGATGTTTGGTCCGGGTATATTGAGCTTGTTGTAGATGAAGCATTGCTTGTCCATCAAGGCGTGGAAGATGTCGCGTCCGAATATGACGTGGTACACGCTCTTTAAGGGGACCACCTCGAAGGTCATGCGTTCTTGGCTGTAATTATTAACATCACCAAAAGAGACCTGAAGTGTGATGCACCCAAGGGACCGAGCCTCCCGGCCAGGAACTATGCCATGGAACACGGTGCTGGTCCACCTTAGGTTAGTCTTCGTCAAGTTCATCTTGTGCAGCGTATCCAGGTACAAGATGTTGATGCTGCTTCCACTATCCACCATGCACTTTGTGAACTCGTTGTCGTCAATCAAAGGGTTGATGACCATGGCGTATTGGTTCTCCATATGGATGAGGTCTGGGTGATCCTTCCTGTCCCAAGTGATTGAAACTTCCGACCAGCACAGGTACTAGGGGACTGGGGGTACGGTGTCCATCAGTATCCTCAGGGAGGTTTTCTGTGCCCGGACAGTAGGGGTACCAAGGAAAGTGTGGTAGACGGGGGCCTTCTTCTCGAAGGGGTTCTTGCCTTTGCCATCGCCCTTGTCGGTGTTCTTGGGGTCAACATCCTCGTCCATGTCACTGGAATCCTTGGACTCCTCTTCCTTCTTATTCCCTTTGCCCTTGCCTTGCAGTCTGTTCTGACGGCTTCGCTTGTAGCTGGACTCTGGGTCCTCCTTGAGGTCGTTGACGAACTTGCAATGGCGATTGGTGTGAGTGGATTTGTCGTTGGCGTCGAGGTGTACAAGGAATGGAATATCACGGTACTCCTCGTACATTTGGGGAACGCGGAGCACTGTCAGAGTAGTTTCACTACATCGCTGTTGCCCACGACTAGCCCCCTGTCCTCGGCCACGCTGTCCTCCATCACCTCGTCCTGCAAATTTCATTGCGACCATGTCAGAGGTTTGCTTTTCTTATGGAGGGGTATTCTGCTTGGTACTGTTGTTCCTCTTAGCTTGGGTTGGAACGTCTATTTCCGGCAAGGAGCTGCGAGCATCGTCGTCGGCAGCCATGAACTCACTGGCCAACTGGATCATCTGGTTGAGATCGAGCCTGTGATTGTCCTGCGGGCTCTTCAACTTATGTCGGAGCAACATAACTTTTTCCAACACATTGATGAAGGCGGCCATGGCAGTCTGATCGTGCACTCCTGCGCAGGAATTCTTCGTATCCTGCCAGCGGGAGAGGTAGGATCGAGATGACTCGTCTTTCTCTTGCACGCACGGCTATAGATCGCCAACCGTGCAGGGACGCTTATAAGTACCCTCGAAGTTTTTGGTGAACGCTTCTTGCATGTCCAAACAATTGCAGATGGACTTTTTCGGCAAGTCATCAATCCATTGGCGGGTCGTGCCCGTCAACATCAGTGGGAGGTACTTGACGGCAACGTTGGGGTTACCCCTGACGATCTCCACCACGTTGCCGTAATTCTACAACCATGTAGTTGGTTTGGTGGTGCCGTCATAGGGCTTGATCGTCTTGTCAATCCGGAAACCCTTGGGGTAAGTTGCGGTCCGTATTACAGGTCCAAAGAAACATGGTCCCAAGTATGGTCCTTCCCGGGCCTCATGAATCTTGTCTAGGCGTGAACGTGCGTCGTATGTGTAACATCCCAGCATTTAGGAACTAATGAATGGTAGATTTAGGAATCTAAGATGTTGCATGCATTCATCTGTGAAAATGTGGATAAATTTTCGCCAAATAAAAACTTTAAGTGATCAAAGTTTCTTTCATGCTTTGAGATTAGGTATAGTCTTGAAGGATGATTGCTATAGACTTTGATATGATCTTTGTGGATTAGAGTGTTTTGGGAAACGAAAATTGAATTTAAAATTTCAGTGTTGGAATTATAATTCAAAAGAATTTTGAATATTGTTTGAGTATTTGATTTAATTAAGAATTAACCCTTAATAACTCAAACTTTAAATAAAAGAAGATAATCAATAAAATTAATATTTAAAAACTTCATTCAATTAATAAGTTACACAAATGTAACTTATGCACATAAGCAAAAATCTTGACAATAGTAATAAATAGAAATATAATATTTCTTTATTGAATAATAGTACAATCTTTATTACAAAAGGATAAAAATAAAATTAAAAAAGAATAAAAAATATTACATATGACTATTCTACAAATAAAGAAGAAAACCTAAACTAAATCTTGAATTCCCAAGTCTGGTACCTGCAAAACAAACACAAACAAAAAGAAAGAAAGTTAAGGCTAAAATTATATTTACTCTCAGAATTGACAGTGAAGTGCACTGTTCAAGATTCATCATTGAGTAATCTTTTAAAAAGGGGAAAGTTTCACCAATATGAAAGAATATATCTTTCATAATTTCAAGCCATAAGTCAAATAAACAGCAAGGAGGGGCAAGTTTCACCAGCCATGTAAAAAGTAACCTGATAACAGTAACTCTCAAATTCACAACATATCCACAAGTTGTACAGCAAGCACATAGGATCCACACACACACCAAACTGCATGGTGTGTGCTGTCAGCACCATAGCAATAGCCCAATCACACAAAACTTCTCAACACAGCCATGGGGAAGAACTAGTGCATCTATTTACTGCTCACACCACACAAGAACAACAAGCTTAGCCAGAGCCAAATAAACCAGCAACACCATCTCACACCATATCAAGCCAGATATCACCTGATGATGACATAATGTGGCATCCCGCAAAACCACTACTAGAAAATCGCGTAGAATTTGTGCATTGCATCGTCATCGTCATGCATTGTTCGCATAAAAATATTTTTCGCAAAGCCAATTTGTTTCCAAACGCCCCATCTTAATTCAAACGCAAAACCCCGGATGCTGCCGGATATTTTGTTTGCCCAAAACTATTTACAAAGCTCGTTGCAATCAAATAAAAATATTAAATTATTTTTGGGCGGGGCAGTCGAACGGGCCGATTGACCCGAACGACCGCCCCAGAATTTTAAAACGGTCCAACCAGTCCCACCCCTTATTTCCTAAACCTACCAACTAACCTACCCAGCCCAACCCTCCACCTCACCCCAACCAGTAACCTGCTGCCACCTCACCCTCTCCTCTCCCTCTACCCTATCCCACTCTGCCACATAGGCAACTCTCTCACCACCACACAGCCACTCACTAGCCAGCCCCTGGTCCCTGCCCGCGGGACCCACCCAGGACCCCCACTCCCTCACCCAGCCAACCACTCACGCACTACACGCACGCACGCCCAACCCCCCACCCCTGGCCCGCTCCCGGCCCCACTCTGGCCCCACCACGCGCTCAACCTCCCCCAGCCCTCTTCCTCCTCGCGTCCTCTCCCTACCCGACGCCGCCCCCGCTGCGCCGCCCTCACCCTCTCTGCTAGCCCCGCCGCCTGCAGCTCCCGTCTCCGGCGCTGCCTCTCCCGGCCTGCCCAGCGCCCGCACCTCCCTTCTCCCTCCTCTGTCTCTTCCTCTGCTCCTCCCCAGCCCAGCACACCGCCTCCACCCTCCGCCGCTCACCGTGCCCTGCGCCGCCCTCGCGCTCGACCCCGCGGCCGCCCAGCTCCGCCCCGCCTCCACCGTTCCCGCCATGATCGGCTCCCTCGCGCCTGCCTCCTCCCAGGCGCCGCTGCAGCGTCGACCTTGACCCGCCGTGGCCTTTCCCGACTCCCGAGCAGCCGCGCCGCCCTCTCCCTCGTGCGGCTCGTTGCCCATGACCAACGAGCTCCACGAGCCCCCGCCGGCGCCGTTCGCCTCCTCGTGAGCTCCTCGAGCCGCCCAAGACCTCTCTTGCCGCCGTCGGCCAGCAGCTCCTCCAACCTCGCGTCGCCTCCCCGAGTCCAGCCACCGACGACCTCCCTTGCCGACCCGCCGCTGCGGCACCCGTCGCGGCCTCCTCGTCTCCTGCCACCAGCGGGTTCCCGCTGTCCGGAGCGAGCAAGATGCCCACTGTTGTCGCGTCTCTGCTGGCCATCGACCTTGTAAACGAACCCAAACACCGGCGCCATCCGAGCTTGACGCCGCCCACTACGCCGAGGGCGCTAACCGAAGGACAAGATCGCCACATGGACCCTCAAGATCTTCTTGATCGAGGACGGCGAATTTGAACCACCAAGATCGACATCATCGGCGGATCGATGAAATCCCGGCAGCCCACGAGTTGCCATCGGCAAGAAAGTCGAGTCAAGTTTTTCCTTCATGGAAGCTAAGCACCGAACCGGAGTTCGCCACACAGATGCCAAGATCTCCTGGCCTTGAGACTCAAGTCCGACACCGACAATCGGCCGGGCAAACAATTTTGCCTACCCGGACGTCGTGCGACAAGTACTCCTTCCCTCGGACGCCGAACCCGGACACCGAGCGCCAAGATCGCCACCGGTTCAACAAGCGCTCCGCCCCGAACACCAATTTCGGCGCCCCGAACTTCAAGACCGACTCGATGGCGTGGACCCGACAGGAGCTTCGCAACGATAAGAACGGCACCGACCCGGAAGAATCCGATGCGCCCCGACGCCGAACCAAGACCTGCTCCCCGGACGTGACAAGTGCTTCATCCCGAACGCCATGACCGTCGACATGACCCGAAGACACGGATGCGCCAAGACCTACCTCCGTGGACCGAGAGCGTTCCATCGAGACCGAACCGTCGAACCCTGGACCCTGAGACCGACCCCGAACCCCGGAACCGCCAAGATCTGCCGAACCCTAATGTGTGAACCTTTTTCCCGAACCCTATTTTATAAATGCCATCTATATGAATGGTTGCATATTTGATTGTCATCTCGCATGCATATCAATGGTTTGGGGGTCTTATGCCGATTCACCTAATAATTAAATATGGGGCCCATATGCGGGCAAATCTAGTCTCATATCGGCCTCATTTAAATTGATGTAGCGAACCGGTGCTATCTTTTGCCATGTTAATACAACATTTAAATTGCGGGGTATCTAAACAACTTGAACCACCTAATTAATTGTCGGAACCCCGGTTCCGCTTAATATGACCTAATTGCATCGCACCTTTGCCATGTCATCCATCATGCATGCATCATGCCGATCTTCTGCCTTAGTATTAAATAGTGCATCCGGTGTTTCTTCTAGTGTTTTGGGTTCTTCGCGGATAAGGCCGTTGAGTTGATGCGAGTGTCGACCCGATCTTCGGTTGAACCGTCGGCAATGTTTTCAGGCGAGCATCTCCCCCTTTCTACCTATCTTACTTTTATAGTATTTATTCCCTCCTGTTGATCTATTGCTATCTGTGTTGCGATGCTTTAGTTTCCGTACCTGTGATATACCGTGCAGCCCTATATTGCCCTGGACACATCCTATTACCTGTTGTTTGGTAGATAGTTGGACTTGCGCGTCGTAGTTGCTTGCTCAAGTGCTGATGTGTGTCGTCATATGCCACAGTTGCTGATGTATTGCCGCATGTTGATGTTGGAGATGATTCTAGCTTTACTTATCGTTCACTTTAATTCTGTTTAACAACTAAAATTGAAATAAGCGGAGGCATCGGTGGGTGATAGAAAATATTTGGTTTCGAACGCCCACTTGTGTCGTAAGACCCCGAGTACTTGATACATTCCTTGATTTATCGCGCTATCCACATCCGAGGTATATGGGACCCCCGAGCGAGCTTGATTGATCTTATTTCTTGGGGCCACAAACTAGTTTGAGGTTTTATTTACGATCTGTACTTATGCCATGCTACTTTCTTTAAATTGTGCGACGGATAGCACCTTTGTCTTTATTTAGGTAAGCGGAGTGATTACTGGTATCGACACCCAGTTTGGGTTCCCGATCGCTTGACCATTGACGCAAACCTTGAGTCCGTCTCAGCTAGCTTACTTCGTTGGGTAGACTCAAGGGTGGCCCCTGAAATATTTGAATCCTGTGATTGTTCATCGTGAAAGCCTCGTTGGGTTTTGATTTGGTTTCGAGGTTGATCGGCGTGTGTTGCTATTGGTGCACCCGGCGGGTAAAACTTTCAAAGCCGTGTCCGCGGATATGGGCGACTTGGAGCACGATATCTCGATCATAGACAAGCATAACTAAAGTTTACTGCTATCAATTTGACTATAAAATGACTAGTAATCAGCTTCACTATAATGGAATGGCTAAATAATACTGCCCTGTTGCTTGTTTGAGTGTAAACTGCGACCATTGTACCTGACTAGTAAGTATTGGAACTACAACGGAATGGCTAAATAAAAGTACCAACAACTGCGGGGTTTTGGGATTATCTCATGCTATCTGTATCTGTTTAGTAATTGCTGCAACTATCACGGAATGGTTAACTAAAAGTGCCCACTGCTTACTTTATCAGGATGATTATCTACATCTGACTAGTAATTGCTGCAACGATAACTGAATAAGTAAAACTGCCAACTGTGTGAGTTCCTCGGTTGACTTCCTCATTTGGTATCGAGGGGGAAACACCAGGATGGGTTTGTCTGATGGTAGTATCAGGTTATCTCCGAATAGGTCTTTCTTATCCCTCTCCGATTGCCGCCAGTTGTATCGAGTCTCTATAGGTTGTTAGTGCATGCTGCCGCTGCCGCTTCAGTCCACCATACCTATGTAGGCGAGGACCGCCGAATTCTAGCCTCGCGTGTCTTGGCCTCGATCTTGGCGCTCCTCTTTTCCTTTTGCCTTTGCGGCACCCCTTTTGTTTAAGCAGGTTTTGAGATCGGCGTCGTTAGCGGGTTACCCTTCCGGCGCTTTGGCAGGAGTTATGGGCGCCATTGGTTATTCTTGAGGCTCTTAGCCCCATTTGCATCTTGTCCGTCTGGACGCTCTATCATTTTCAAGGTGATTTGGATCTTTGTATATCATATCGTATTCTTGACTCATGGAGTCGCGATTTTATATCTACTTACATGGGTCCCATCGAGAACTGTTGTGTAATGTTATTACTTCGTTTTCCACCCGCACGAAAGTGCCTGGTGGGCACCTTTGAATCGTTTCTATGCGGGTTTGGCGAATTTTGCTCAAACTTGCATAGGTCCGATTCTGAGGGTGTTACACATAAGGAGGGGAAGGATCAGGTGAATAGCAAGGCCAAGCTCACAGGATCTAGGAGGAGCAGAGTTCCTCAAGGCCAAGCACAAGCATCAAGGGAACACAAGAACAACATCAAGAGGAGAAGGACTGGACCAGACCAGCAACACCACCAGCACATCAAGCCATCACAAGCATATATTTTGTGGTGAGCATCATAAACAACCATATGATCTGTTTATCTTATCCAAGCAAAATATATGTGTTGATGCATAAGACAACCTCTCAATAATCACCCAAGTGGGGTGAAGCTATCCTAGAGGTTTCAAATATAAAGATCAAGATCAAACTCTATTAAAAAACACCAAATTCTCAGACTAACCTCACAGAATTGGTGATACCAAAGGCAACCTCTATATTCTATCATTTGTTCTTACAAAATTTGGGCACATCTCCAAGAAGGAGTAGCACCTCAGATTTTATAAGCCATAAACAAAACCATATATATTTAACCAACTAGGATCCAAGATCTAGTAAGCAGTTGATGTCTTAACCAATTTTGGAAATGACAGCAACATAGGAACTTAGTTCCTAGAGCCTCAGACCACCATCATTGGCTGGATCAAACAATAAGTTTTCCAACTTATCTATCAACATCCATCAAGTCCCAGAAATTACTATAAGTATAGTCAGTAACAAGATCTACTAATGCACCATCTTAAGAAGGTTTCATAAGCACTGACCTTATCACAAAGACAATCAAATAATCCAATCTTCACAAATCATCTCCCTGGAACTAGATACAAGGATCATATCCTAATTATTTATTCATGATCAAAGGATCATTAGATTCTATTGAAAAAATTCAGACCAAGCATAATCTGGCAAGCCAACAATAACTAGGTCAGTGAATCCTCACTGACTAGATCATTGTCAGTATCAAGATAATGACAACAGATAAACACATCAATTCACTAGAGTACCAACTAGAGGCAATACTATGCAACCCTAGCATTTAATCCAACCTTAGTCACAAACCAACAATAGCACCACACAATCAAAGGGGGTGACCACAAGCACTGAGGTGCAGAGCACCCAAATCCCCACTAAACAACATAACCAGATCATAGGAGCATCTTACAAGCACCAGATATGAACCCTAGTAGCAATACAAGCACAAACTATAACTGGCCACTAGATACACACAAAGGAATCCAAGATGATAAGATGAACTAGGATCCACGAAGGCATAACTCACGAGGGTCCTCGCTGACGAATTGAAGAGGAAGCAGAATGGCCGATGAGCTCGCGGTGGAATGGGGAGCACCCCAGAGGGCGCTGCAACCCCCACCAGCCACGGCGGCGGCCACAGCAGTACACGGGCACCACACCTCACCACGGGAGGGTCCGTGGCGGCGGCAGCAACACCATTCCCAAACCCTAGGGTTCGGGAAGGGGCTAGCCTGGACATGGTAGGACCCCAGGATCAAATCAAACTGGACCAGATGGACGAGCGTGGTCGACAACCTCGCCTCGCACCATGGCGGCGGCCAGGACGGTCCACGGCGGTGCGAATCGCCCGGCGACATCGGCCGACCACGGGTCGGAGAGGAGAAGAAAGGTGAGATCGAGGAGGCGGAGAGTGAGTTGGGCTGGGTGGGCCGAAAACCCTTCGAGGTGTTGTTTTGACCTTGCCCTACTGGGCCACAAGGGCCCAATAAACCCAAACAGCCAGCCCAAATCATTTAGAGCCTGTTTTAATAATTGGAAAAGGACCAAAATGCCCCTAAACTTAAATAAATTCTAGAAAATAAAATAAAAGTCCAAAAATTATACATAAAATATTTTTGGATTCACAATAACCCAAATAAATTAAGAGATAACATTTTAGACATGTAAGTTTTATTAAGAATTTTGTAATTTAAATATGCCTTATGGAATTTTACAAAATTATTGAAAGATGATAAAATTAAATAAAAATCACTTTAATTATATATTAATATTGTATTATTTTAGAAAAATACTAAAGAAATATTTAATAACAATTTTTGGTAATTAAATGATAATTCTTAAAGGAATTATCAAATCAATAAAATTCAAATAAAAGGGAAATAAAATAGAAGAATACAATATTCTATTATAAATATTAAAAATTAGTATTTATAAATCCTTTATTATTAAAAAGAATTTTTATAATAATGGGGAGAATGCATATCAAGTTAAATGATGCATTACATTACTTTGCATAATAATTTTACTTCTTTAAATATTGTCCTTACCGGGAAATAATGATATTTTGTAGACATAGAAGCTCAAGGTCCAGTGCAAGCATCAGACTTCACTACCTTGCCATCACAAGGCAAGTTCATCACTTGCTCATATCCTTTAAAGAGTCTTTATCAAAGTATTTGCAAATGGTGTGTTATTATATATAATCTAAAGAAAAAAAATATTATTTTCACAAATAAAGAAATCTTAGATATCATCCTAAGTGATGATATAATGGAGCAATATAACTTAGGGTTCTATTTGCAATAATGATGATCAATTATGGACTTAATAATGATGATAAATTAGGGTTCTAGCCAGTATATTCTGCGTTAGCCATGAGATTTGGAATGGGACGGAGAACTCGGTTGTATCTTCTTCCTCTCATGAAGCGGATGTGCGGTCGTGGCTGTTATCCTCATAGCATGCATATTAATTGGTAATTCGTAGAAGATATGCAACATATGGGTGGGAACCCTCATCGTCCCACGATAGTTCTGGCATCTAACGGTTTGTACAAACCATTGCCGTAATTCATTATGTGGGCATGGTGTATACCAAGAGGCATGTCGGTCATGAGCAGGCAGTGATTGGCTTGGACCAACTACTGGGCCCCACATCATGGAATTATGGATGGGAAAGTACGCCCGGGTGTGCAACAAGGAGTTGATCTCTCATGGGTAAAGTAAAGCACCTCTGCAGAGTGTAAGAATTGTAACTTGTTATTCCCTGTTCCGGGAAGGAGCTACGAACGCGGCAGGAAAGGAACTCCATGAATGTTTTGGTCAAACTGTGAAGGCTGATGGTCATAGAATTTCTTGATAAAATAAATCTTTGAAGAAAGATTTACAAAAATTGCATAGTGCCAAGGATTTATAATCCAAGGTGGTAGTTAGAGCATCAAACTTACCACCTTGCATATAATGAACTTGTTGGGTAACGTTGTTACTCATCCTTTCCTTTGATCCCCTTCTTAGACTCTAAGGATCCCGAAGATGTGCTAATGTATGCAGTTGAATGTCAAGAAGATGTGTTCTATGATGAGCCTAACCTGTCAGGAGGTGTTGAAGGAGTGGATTACGAAATACGCTATGGTGTCAATGATAACGAGTCCAACCAATTATCCTAGTTAGTAGTAACCAACGGAGCCAAGCAGCATGAACCCTATAGAATAAGCTGTTGATCTCAACTCCTGGTTGGAGTTGATACTTTTAAATTCCGCTGAAACACTTTATATTTTGGTTTGTAAGTTGAAACCTTTTGAAGTCTTGAACTTCTGGTATTGTAATAATAATAATGTGTGAATGTTTGTAATATGGACCCACAATGTTTCTGTTGTACCACTCTAAGGGATGTGATATTTACATAACGGTGTTATGTGGATTTCATACCAACGACTATAATGTACTACACATGCAGTGGTATGCTGGGTCACCGCAGTTGGTACCAGAGCAAATTGCTTTGACCTTAGGTTGGAAACCTAGTAAAGGGTATTACCTGTAGGAAGGTTTAGCAACAATAAATAATTCTCTAAAAGTAATATAATGGGTATTCAAATGAGAATATTCCGTTATATATTTTAGTGTGATAATTCTTTGTTATGATGCAATATATTATTGGTTACTAATCAAAATTATTTTTCTGATATACAGAGCTATGGCACCAAAGTTTCCAAAACAAACTTTGGTAAGGAAAGAGGAGACTCTTGATGATTATCAAGTATCATTCACAGACCAACTTCATCAACTTTTAAAGATTTTTAGTTGTCCAACTAGAATTCCAGTGAATACTATAACTTACCTTGATGGTCGGATGTTATCCAAGTATCGTGTGAGTATCCAACTTCCAGAGGAGCTTGGATTATATCACGATCTACCAATAGGTGAAGGTAGGAGTCACTTAGCAGCATATCATGTTTTGCTGTTGTGGAGGCGATAGCTAATATCCGGGAGCATAAAGACAAGGAGTTAGAAGGTAGCACATTTTCCGTGATACCTCATGATTCTATAGACTCGGAGCCTATACCGGATCATCTTACTTTGGTTAAGAAGCATCCTAAGTTTGCTTCCAAGTTTATGGATAGATACCGAACACTCGTTGCGTCTTTTTACAAGACACATCAAGTGATTGTCGAAGATAAAAATGACATGTTAGAGGATCTAACTGATCCGGAAAGGAGGAAGCAGTTAGCATTCCGGTTAGAGAAGGAAGCAAGTAGTAGTGCAACACCTATCTTTAAGGATATACCTATAGATCCTGAATCTTTTATACCATATCTTTATTCACCAAGTCCTGAACCTATACACGATCCTACTATGGATATGAGGTATGCGGTACCACAGGGTTCAGAGGATGGTTCTGACTCAGAACTTCCTATTGAGAATTCTGATGGTTGGAGAAGGGGATCATATGAAGGATCTCATGAAAACCAGATGTCCACAGATGGTTCTGACAGAAATGTTGGACAATCTAGCTAGATGGGTGCAAGAATTAACCCTAGTAACAGTAGTAGAAATGCCATGTCGGTAGATACTCAGGATGAAGAAGAAGATCCTGAGGAGAGAGTGTTTGAATCATTAACATCTTCTCAAAACCCAGGGAATATACATTATCCAGTGTTTAACTATCTTGCCCAAATGAGCACCTAGGAAGCAGCAAGATCTGCGTATCCTGTTGACAACTCAAGGAATGAAGCTCAGGAGATGCAAGCGGGAGATAATGTTGATTATGTTTCTGAAGACTTTTCAGCTGAGCTGGAGGGAGTCAATGCACTCAGCTTGAGTAATGACTCAAGTCCTGACACTTCAGAAACTGAGTATGTTCCTTCTGGAAGGCCATTTGTTTCAGGTTGAGTGATGACGAACGACACGTCATCACGGTTGGACAT
This sequence comes from Avena longiglumis, assembly GCA_030063025.1. Lineage (NCBI taxonomy): Eukaryota > Viridiplantae > Streptophyta > Magnoliopsida > Poales > Poaceae > Avena > Avena longiglumis. The sequence goes on along the minus strand of CP125976.1, from coordinate 170,456,915 downwards.
CAGGCATGTATGATGAGCGTAGTTACTACTAGAAGTAGGCAACTAGTTAGAGGAATCATGTATCGTGTATTGTACCCCAAGAAATAAGATAGTTAGATAAATAAGGTAGTGCTGTGATTATACCTATTGGTATATGTTGTAATGACTTTGTATCATTATGATATTATGTATAATATGTGAAATGCATATCTGGATTTTCTTTGGATCTTCATTGTGTGACTGGTTTTGTGTGTAAAGTCGAGCTCAAAACACATGTGCATGATGTAATTATGAGTATTCTCTTTATGTTGCAGGACTAGAGGGTCATGGATATGGGTGTAGAAACCGAAACTGAGTAGCAGCGGATGGAACAAGAGGCCAAGGAGAAGGCCGATGCAGATGCAGCAAATCAGGGAGCATTGTCACCACCACCACCAATGAGACTGTTAATGGAACAGAACTTTATGCAGTGCATGCAAATGATGCAAGACAACCTGAAGGTGGAGGAGTGAGTCTATCTGACTTCCAGAATGCAAGGCCGTTACCTTTTGCATCAGCTCCTGAACCAATGGATGCAGAAGATTGGCTAGCAGATACAGTAAGAAATCTGAAGACTGTAGGTTGCAATGAATAGGAGAAATTGAGGTATGCAACTCATCTTCTTACTGGACCTGCAGCATCATGGCGGGAGAATCAGTTGGCCATGCAACAACCAGGAAGGTAGTTTACCTGGGAGGAGTTCAAGCAGAGATTTCGTGAATATCATGTTCCGGAGAGTGTTATGGAGTTGAAGGGGAGAGAATTTGAGGAGCTTCAGTAGGGATATACTAGTGTTATGAAGTATATCTGGGAGTTTAGTCAACTATCTTTCTATGCCGAGGAGGATGTTAACACCGAAGAGAAGCGGAAGAAGCATTTGTGAAAATGCAGCTAAGGTTAGCTAATAAGCAAACTTATCAGCAGTTGCTGGATGCATCCATCACTTTCGAAGATGTATAAGAATGTCCAAGGGGATAGGAGGAAGAGATCCAAGAAGGAAACCAAGAGAATTCAGGCAAGTAAACCTAAACCCAATGTGGAGTTCAAACCCCGGAACAAGAACTATGGCAAAAATAACAATAACAATAACAAGGGAAGTGGTGGAAATCAATCCAATCCTAGAAGGAATGTTATTTGTAACAATTGTGGAATTCCAGGGCATTTCCAGAGAGAATGCAAAAATCCTATAGTGATCTGTTATGGTTGTGGTCAGAAGGGGCATTTCAAGCCCGATTATCCGAGCAAACCACCAGGAGGTTGGCCTACCAAGGGAGAAGGACAAGCCAGTGGAGGAAATGGACAACCCAATAAAGGAGGAAATAATGGCAAGAAGAACAATGGCAAGAGGAACATACCAACCGGGAAACTGAACTGTGCAACCCTCGAGGAGGTGGATAATTCGGAGCATGCAGTGATAGGTACGCTCAATATCCTTACCAATCCTGGCAAAGTTCTATTTGATACTAGTGCAATTACTTCATTCATTTCTAAAGAGTTCCGTGATAAGTTCGGGATTAGAAGGGAAACGTTAGAAAATCCTATGACCGTAGTTACAGCAGGGGGAAATGTGATTGTACGCCACATAAAACAAGATCAGGTTATCTCGATCTGTGGTTGTACATATTTCGTAGACCTCTATGTGATTCCTTTGAAGGGAATTTGTGACACCCCCGGGATCAAGGCTAACAAATCCCAGACCTCCGTCTGACATAAGCTTAACCTCGATCTCGAGAATATCCAGTGAAGAATCGGTAACATAGCAGTGACCCTACGACACAAAAATTATTACATCAAGCTCATAACTGAGCAGCGAACCAAATTATTACAAGTAGAGGTCACTGACCACAAACATCGAACAACGGAAGGCAAATTATTCTATTAATTATAGCAAACTTAACAAATGTCCTAAGAGGCCTGAAGCATAACGATGACGTCCTAGCCCATAGATTCCAGGCTGCCGGTCGAGAACACCAAGCTACTCGTCGGTGTCGATGTAGTACGGAACTTGTCTTTAGGGAACACTTACTCTGCCAAAAGTATCAACAAAGCAATGGTGAGTACAGGGTGTACTCCGCAAGTCTTATGGCTGGTGTTGTTGTTTTGAATAAAGCCATCTTTTGTTTATAAAACAAGAGGGAGATAAGGAGCTTGTCTAATCAGCGTATTTTAAAAGGGGATAAGAGAGCGACATCTCTGAAATATTGATCATCATCTTTTGATATCCACCAAGTCATCATCATCTGAACCCTATCTAGGATCACCCCCTCATACCCAAGAGGAAGCATCCTTAAATCACACATTGATCAGCCAAGTTTTACGATTAGGTTATAGTTCTCTATGATCTTAGAATCTGGTCACCAAGCGTTCATAACCGTGAACACGGATTTTCAAAAAGATTTAACCCTGTAGGGGTGTACAACTTTACCCACACATACCAACCGACTCTTAATGCCAATGTTTTAGCCCTCTTCCTTGGAAGGTCGGCAGAGGGTGGTTGGCCACGACCTTTACCTTGCTTTCGCCGAGACCATGAGTCACGCAATAAGTATGGTTCCGCCGTAACGGGTCAAATCCCAAAACCGGTACTTAAAGATGTGAGGCGAGGTTGGTTTACCAGGGGCGCCATATACCCCAACCAACCCCGACCACGCTTACCTACCTGTTATGAATGCACCTTCACCCGGCAAATCTTTCAAAAGGTTTTCAATGCATAAGTTGAATGGAACACCCGAACTATGTGACTCATGGAATCTACTAGGCAAGTTAGTCAATCATGGGGTCCCCATTTACCCCGTGTGGCTGTACGCTTGTCTCGGTTCCAAAGGCAAGAACTCAGGTCCTAGTGGTGGCGAGCATGGGACTAGAAAAACCACATCCCACCGTGGCCTCCAATACAATCCTTAGCATGTTTAGTCTCATATCATTGATCTCGCCTTCTGTGGTGGCGATCTTGTGTGCAGTGCAGAGAGGGAGAGAGAGAAAGCAAGGAGGGGATAAGGCCAGGGGAGGAGAGAGGGGCGAGCACGGAGGCCTTCTTATCCTCGCGGGATCCTCAGCGGCGGCACGAATCATGGCGCGTCGATGGCGGTAGAAGCCATCAGAGTGCTTCTCTCCTTCGCTCGCGAGGAAGAAGAAAAGAGGAGGATGGCGAAACGGTATCGGGCTGCTGGCGGACTGGCTGGGCCGAGGATGGGCCGCGGTTGCTGCGTAGGGCGGAAGGGAAAGGAGAGGGAGTAGATGGGCCAGCCTGGTTCTGGCTGGTTGCTTATTTTTTATATCCAAACTCTTTTGTTTTTCTGTTTTCCAATTCTTGTTTGAAATTCCAAATTCAAATATTGTTTTGAACATTTCAAAATTACCAGAGAGTGCATAAAATATATAAAATATTGCAGAGCCCTTGTATTCAATTTGGGCTCCATAATTTTTGGCACTTTTCAAAATATAAAACCTTTTTGAATGTTTCAAAGAGAGGGGAAAGATTAGGGTTTTAGGGTTTTCTTTATTTTCTTGCATGAAATTTTATTAGATGATGATCATGATGCACAATCAAACCCTAAGTAATGTTTTACTAGAACTGGGGTGTTACAGCTCTATCCCCCTTACGAGAATCTCGACCCGAGATTCCAAAGGTAGGAAGAGAGACAGAGAGGGGAAGAAACATGGTCACTCTAAAGATAAGAGGGAAACACACTAAGAACACACAGAGTATCTCATGGTCAACTCACGGATGGATTGTTTAGAAACAACTACGAGATGACGAATATGAAACACGTCAAGGTAATGGAGGAAACAAGAGGCGAATGTTTCAAGTTGTTAGATAGCTGGTCTTCATAAGAATTGAGACCATTGAACTTCAGCAGAGTTTTGAAGATTCTGAAGAAGAGAGCTTCCAACAGAAAGATCACAACACAAACTTCGATGAAGAACCTCTACTAAATGACTTAAGTAGATATTTTATGTTGCAAATATATGCATCAACAAAACCAAGTTGTTGAACTACTTTTGACAGAGAAGGTTCACTCTTTCATTCAATAGAAGGCCAAGATAGAGAGGTGTTTTGGTGGAGAGGACTCATAGGAGTCACAAGGAACATGTAGCAAGAGAAACTATTGATTACCAAAATCATATTCACTCTTAAAACATGCGAAAGAAAACGAAGGAAACTCTTTATTCATATAGGTTTATCAAAATATTTGCCAAAGATCATGACGTCACTTTGCACCACTAAGATGAATAGGTAAGAAGATTCCTGATGACACGAGAAGAAAGAAACTTCATTCTCAGACTTCAATTTCTTGGCACAACCAAACGCTTGCCAACATAAAGGGTCTGCAGGATCGACCGAGAGACATTTAGCAACACTACTTTAAATGTTCTCCTTGATGTTCGAGATACGAAGCATCAAAGTAAAGGTCGGACTTCGGATACAAAGGAAACCATAAGCACAACTCCTATAATTAATTATAGAAAAAGCCTCATGAAGAGTGGTTGTATTTGCTGACTTCAAGGAAATAGGACAATAGGTCTTTCCGGCTAAGTGTGTCAACCATTACAACAATCTTGCCAGACTTACAAAGAGAACTTTGTCAAAACCTTGGGGAACACCAACCATCATTGCTGCTTGATATTCATATTTGGTTAGGTGGAATGATATTTCAGACTCAGCGTGTCCGAATAGAAAATTTGCAACATTGACCATGATGGCAAAGTTACTAGATTCTCAAGATATGGACTATAGTGTAAGGCTCCAAAAGACTGAGCTAGATTGCTATACCCATGTATTAGAAAATTGTCGGGGGACAACTGCACACACATGAAGTACTAGCAATAAAACACACATGTGTCCTTAAGGGAAGAAAGATAACTCTTCTCAAATCCACGGCGACATCTTTTAGCAGTTGCACGTGAACCAGAGAAGGTTACTTCTAACATCCAGGACACATACTTCGAGTTGACTCGAAGACGGTTCTCGAGAGTTTCCAACATTAATGTCAATTGTTCCATATAATTTTTCTAGCATGGATAAGAAAAGGATGTCATTGATGGGCTCAACGACAAACTTATCAAGATAATCCATTAAGTTGGACTCAAATATTGTGTGAACAAGGCAAGAATACTGGTCATCTTAAAGGACATGAAGATGTACTCAAGTGAAACATCACAAGTAGCAACACCATCAAGATAATCCTTGGAACTGTGTTTGATTTGACAATAACCCAAATCAAATCAAAGGTGGGGAAAGATAACATATACAAAGGAAATACTATCTTTCTTCAACACAAACAAAACTACACATCCCTTGTAGGAAGAACTGAGTCGGATAGAACTTTTGTCTTACAACTCTCCAAGTTATTGTTTAAGCTCAACCAACTAGTTCAGGGGTATCCAGTATGGATCCTTGGAGAAAAGAGCAGTTCAGAGAACTTGCTTTCTCTAGAACTTGACAACACGGTCATGTGGCAACATGGCGATTCTTCTAGTAGACATTTAGAGTATCACAGACCACCGATATGTCACTTTGTTCGGGAGGAAACTTGCTTGGTAAGGCAAGAAGACATAGTCTTAGAGATTTGGCACAAGCCTAACTCTTTGACCGAAGGGAGTGTACCAGAATAACGGACTTGGTAGCACAATCATTCTTTGATTAATGATAGGGTTTCTTAGGAATGGCTGGTTATTATCGGATATTCATTGAAGGTTTCTCCAAAATAGCTGGACCAATGATCAAATTGCTAAGAAAGAATACACCATTCAATTGGGATGAGAAGTGTGAAGCAAGTTTTCCGGAGTTGAAGACCAGGTTAACCACAGATCCAATCTTAGCAGTTCCTGAAACAGGGAAGGACTTCACAGTATACTGTGATGCATCTAAAGAAGGTCTAGGTTGTGTGTTAATACAAGATCAGAAAGTGATTGCTTATGGTTCAAGACAACTGAAACCACATGAAGTCAATTATACAACTCATGATTTAGAGTTAGCAGAAGTGGTTTTTGCGCTGAAAGGATGGAGGCATTTTCTTTATGGAGCCAGATGTGAGTTATACACTGACCATAAAAGTCTCAAATATTTCTTCACCCAAAAGGAACTGAATATGAGACAGAAGCGTTGGTTGGAACTAATCAAAGATTATGATTTAACAATCAACTATACCCCAGGAAAAGCAAATGTGGTAGCTGATGCTTTAAGCAGAAAGAGTGCAGACATTCAGCCTAGCAATAGGGAGTTACCAAAAGAGTTACAAATGGACTTGGAAAGATTAGAACTTCAATTCATTAGAACAGAGGTTCTTGGAGGATTAGCTACTATGCAAGTAGTTGCAGAGCAGGACAGTGATCTTAAACACGAGATTTTTAGACATCAAGTAGAAGATCCTTTTATTGCTGAGGAAATTCAGAGGATATCTCAAGGGCAAAAATCAGTTTTTCGCCTTGGAGATTATGAGTCTTTATGGTTTCAAGACCTTCTATGTGTTCCAGATGTGACTAATATTCGTGATGTCATACTCCGAGAAGCACATGAAACACCATATTCTATACATCCAGGAAGTACTAAAATGTATATGGATTTAAAAGAACTATTCTGGTGGAATAACATGAAAAGGGATATTGCTAAATATGTATTAGAATGCCATACTTGCCAAAGGGTGAAGGCCGAACATCAAAGTCCAGCAGGACCATTACAACCTTTAGAAATTCCCGAGTGGAAGTGGGAGGAAATAGGTATGGACTTCATCACAGGATTGCCCATGACACCTAAACGGAAGAATATGATATGGGTTATTATGGACATACTCACTAAAAGTGCACATTTTATTTCGGTAAATAAGAAAGATAATGCCGAGAAGTTAGTAGAAGTTTACGTCAAAGAGATAGTAAGTAAGCATGGAGTACCCAAAAAGATCGTAACTGACTGGGGATCAATGTTTACTTCAGCATTTTGGAAGCAATTGCATGAAGCACTTGGTTCAAAGTTAGATTTCAGCACAACCTATCATCCTGAAACAGGAGGTCAAATAGAGAGAACAAATCGGATACTAGAAGACATGTTAAGAGCTTGTGCATTACATTTTGGAGGTACATGGGAAGATCATCTACCATTGGCAGAATTTTCCTACAATAATAGCTATCAGAGTAGTCTGAAGGCAGATCCGTACCAAGTTCTGTATGGAAGGAAGTGTAGATCACCAATATGTTGGTATGAGCCTGGTAGCAGCAAAGAATTTGCGCCAGACTATATCAAGGAAATACAAGATATCATTGATAAGATCAGGGATAGACTGAAAATAGCCCAGAGCAGGCAGAAAAGTTATGCTGATCAAAGTCGAAGATCTTGGCATCCAGAAGTAGGAGCCATGGTATACTTGAAAGTAAGTCCAATGAAAGGGGTGAAAAGGTTCGGAGTTAAAGGAAAATTGAGTCCAAGATACATCGTACCATTCAAGATATTGAGTCAGAACAGAACTACAGCTTATGCTTTAGAGTTACCATCAAGATTGGCTCAAGTGCACAATGTTTTCCATGTGTCACAACTTTGTAAATGTTTGAAAGTTCCAGATGATGCAATCACACATCAGGAGATAGAACTACAAGCAGACTTGACCTATGTTGAAAATCCCTGCAAAATTTTGGAAGAAAACTGGAAAAGGTTGAGGAATAGGGCAATCAAATATTGCAAAGTACAGTGGGAACATCACCCTGAAAGGGAAGCCACGTGGGAGAAAGAAGAAGATTTAAGAAATTCCTATCCAGAACTATTCAGGTACATCTCAACAAACTTCGGGACGAAGTTTATTTTAAGGGGGAAAGTCTGTAACATCCCAGGATTTAGGAACTAACGAAGGGTAGATTTAGGAATTTAAGATGTTGCATGCATTCATCTGTGAAAATGTGGGTAAATTTTTCGCCGAATAAAAAACTTTAAGTGATCAAAGTTTCTTTCATGCTTTGAGATTAGGTATAGTCTTGAAGGATGATTGCCATAGACTTTGATATGATCTTTGTGGATTAGAGTGTTTTGGGAAACGAAAATTGAATTTAAAATTTGAGTGTTGGAATTATAATTCAAAAGAATTTTGAATATTGTTTGAGTATTTGATTTAATTAAGAATTAACCCTTAATAACTCAAACTTTAAATAAAAGAAGATAATCAATAAAATTAATGTTCAAAAACTTCATTCAATAAATAAGTTACACAAATGTATCTTATGCACATAAGCAACAATCTTGACAATAGTAATAAATAGAAATATAATATTTCTTTATTTAATAATAGTACAATATTTATTACAAAAGGATAAAAATAAAATTACAAAAGAATAAAAAAATATTACATATGACTATTCTACAAATAAAGAAGAAAACCTAAACTAAGATCTTGAATTCCCAAGTCTAGTACCTGCCAAACAAACACAAACAAAAAGAAACAAAGTTAAGGTTAAAATTATATTACTCACAGAATTGATAGTGAAGTGCACTGTTCAAGATTCATCATTGAGTAATATTTTAAAAAGGGGAAGTTTCACCAATATGAAAGAATATATCTTTCATAATTTCAAGCCATAAGTCAAATAAACAGCAAGGAGGGGCAAGTTTCACCAGCCAGGTAAAAAGTAACCTGACAACAGTAACTCTCAAATTCAGAACATATCCACAAGTTGTACAACAAGCACACATGCAACACACACCAAACTGCATGGTGTGTGCTGTTAGCACCATAGCAACAGCCCAATCACACAAAACTTCTCAACACAGCCGTGGGGAAGCACTAGTGCATCTCTTCACTGCTCACACCACACAAGAACAGCTAGATTAGCTAGAGCCAAATAAACCAACAACACCATCTCACACCACATCAAGCCGCATATCACCTGATGGTGACATAAGGAGGGGAAGGATTAGGTGAATAGCAAGGCCAAGTTCACAGGAGCTAGGAGGAGCAGAGTTCCTCAAGGCCAAGCACAAGCATCAAGGGAACACAAGAACAACATCAAGAGGAGAAGGACTGGACCAGACCAGCAACACCAGCAGCACATCAAGCCATCACAAGCATAGATTTTGTGGTGAGTATCATAAACAACCATATGATCTGTTTATCTTATCCAAGCAAAATATATGTGCTGATGCATAAGACAACCTATCAATAATCACCCAAGTGGGGTGAAGCTATCCTAGAGGTTTTAAATATAAAGATCAGGATCAAATTCTATTAAAAAACACCAAATTCTTAGACCAGCCTCACAGAATTGGTGATACCAAAGGCAACCTCTATATTCTATCATTTGTTCTTACAAAATCTGGTCACATCTCCAAGAAGGAGTAGCACCTCAGATTTGATAAGCCACAAACAAAACCATATATATTTAACCAACTAGGATCCATGATCTAGTAAGCAGCTGATGTCTTAACCAATTTTGGAAATGAAAGCAACATAGGAACTTAGTTCCTAGAGCCTCATCAAAGATCATTGGCTGGATCAAACAATAAGTTTCCCAACTTATCTATCAACATCCATCAAGTCCCAGAAATGACTATAAGTATAGTCAGTAACAAGATCTACTTATGTACCATCTTAAGAAGGTTTCATAAGCACTGACCTTATCACAAAGACAATCAAATAATCCAATCTTCACAAATCATCTCCATGGAACTAGATAGAAGGATCATATCCTAATTATTTATTCATGATCAAAGGATGATTAGATTCTATTGAATAAAATTCAGACCAAGCATAATCTGGAAAGCCAACAATAACTAGGTCAGCGAATCCTCAATGGCTAGATCATTGTCAGTATCAAGATACTGACAACAGATAAACACATCAATTCACCAGAGTACCAACTGGAGGAAATAATATGCAACCCTAGCATTTAATCCAACCTTAGTCACAAACCAACAATAGCACCACACAATCAAAGGGGGTGACCACAAGCACTGAGGTGCAGAGCACCCAAATCCCCACTAAACAAACGTAAACAGATCATAGGAGCATAGTACAAGAACCAGAGATGAACCCTAGTAGCAATACAAGCACAAACTATAACTGGCCACTAGATACACACAAAGGAATCCAAGATGATAATATGAACTAGTATCCACGTAGGCATAACTCACAAGGGTCCTCGCTAACGAATTGAAGAGGAAGCAGAATGGTAGACGATCTCGCGGCGGCACTGGGAGCACCCCAGAGGGCGCTGCAACCCGCACCAGCCACGACGGCGGCCAGAGCAGTACACGGGCACCACACCTCACCATGGGAGGGTTCGCGGCGGCGGCAGCAGAACTATTCCCAAACCCTAGGGTTCGGGAAGGGGCTAGCCTGACCATGGTAGGACCCCAGGATCAAATCGAACTGGACCAGATGGACGAGTGTGGTCGATAACCTCGCCCCGCACCACAACGGCGGCCAGGACGGTCTACGGCGGCGTGAATCGCCGGTGACAGCATCGCTGACCACGGGGTCGGGAGAGGAGAAGAGAGGTGAGATCGAGGAAGAGACAGAGAGTGAGTTGGGTTGGGTGGGCGGAAAAGCCTTCGGGGTGTTGTTTTGACCTTACCCTACTGGGCCACAAGGGCCCAATCAACCCAAACAGCCGGCCCAAATCATTTAGAGCATGTTTTAATAATTGCAAAAATACCAAAATGCCCCTGAACTTAAATAAATTCTAGAAAATAAAATAAAAGTCCAAAAATTATAAATAAAATAATTTTGGATTCATAATAACCCAAATTATCCAAATAAATTAAGAGATAAAATGTTAGACATATAAGTTTTATTAAGAATTTTGTAATTTAAATATACCTTATGAAATTTTACAAAATTATTTAAAGATGGTAAAATTAAATAAAAATCACTTTCATTATATATTAATATTGTAGTATTTTATAAAAATACTAAACAAATATTTAATAACAATTTTTGGAAATTAAATGATAATTCTTAAAGGAATTATCAAATCATAAAATTCGAATAAAAGGGAAATAAAATAGAAGAATACAATATTCTATTATAAATATTAAAAATTAATATTTATAAATCCTTTATTATTAAAAAAATTATAATAATAGGGAGAATGCATATCAAGTTAAATGATGCGTTACATTACTTTTCATAATCATTTTGCTTCTTTAAATATTGTCCTTACCGGGCAATTATGATGTTTTTGTAGACATAGAAGCTCAAGGTCCAGGGCAAGCATCAGACTTCACTACCTTTCCATCACAAGGCAAGTTCATCACTTGCTCATATCCTTTGAAGAGTCTTTATCAAAGTATTTGCGAATGGTGTGTTATCATATATACTCTAAGGAAAGAAAATATTATTTTCACAAATAAAGAAATCTTAGATATCATCCTAAGTGATGATATAATGGAGCAATAGAACTTAGAGTTCTAATTACAATAATGATGATCAATTAGGGACTTAATAACCCCTGACATCAGTGATTCTAGCGTCATATATTACGCGTTAGCCATGAGATTTGGAATGGGACAGATAAGTCAGTTGTATCTTCTTCCTCTCGCATGAAGCCGGATGTGCTGGTCGTGGCTGTTATCCTCGTAGCGTACATATCAATTGGTAATTTGTAGAGGATATGCAGCATATGGGTGGTAACCCTCATCGTCCCATGATAGTTCTGGCATCTAACGGTTTGTACAAACCATTGTCGTAATTCATTATGTGGGCATGGTGTACACCAAGGAGGCATGCGAGGTCACGAAGGGGGCAGTGATTGGCTTGGACCAACTACTGGGTCCCACATCATGGAATTGTGGACGGGAAAGTACGCCCGGTTGTGCAACAAGGAGTTGATCTCTCATGGGTAAAGTAAAGCACCTCTGAAGAGTGTAAGAATTGTAACTTGTTACTCCCTGTTCCGTGAAGGAGCTACGAACGCGGCAGGAAAGGAACTCCATGAAAGTTCTGGTCAATCTGTGAAGGCTGATGGTAATAGAATTTCTTAATAAAATAAATCTCATAAGAAAGATTTACAAAAACTGCATAGTGCCAAGGATTTATAATCCAAGGTGGTAGTTAGAGCATCAAACTTCCCACCTTGCATATAATGAACTTGTCTGGTAACGCTGTTACTCATCCTTTCCTTTGATCCCCTGCTTAGACTCTGAGGATCCTAAAGACGTGCCAATGTATGCAGTTGAATGTCAAGAAGATGTGCTCTATAAAGAGCCTGACCTGTCAGGAGGTGTTGAAGGACTGGATTACGAAATCCGCTATGGTGTCGATGATAACGAGTCCAACTAAGTATCCTAGTTAGTAGTAACCAACGGAGCCGAGCAGCATGAACCCTATAGAATAAGCTGCCCGGAGCCATACTTTTAAATTCCGCTGAAACACTTTATATTTTGGTTTGTAAGTTGAAACATTTTGAAGTCTTGAACTTCTGGTATTATAATAATAATAATGTGTGAATGTTTGTAATATGGACCCGCAATGTTTCTGTTTTACCACTCTGAGGGATGTGATATTTACAGAATGGTGTTCTATGGATTTCATATCAACGACTATAGTGTACTACACATGCAGTAGTATGCTGGGTCACCACAGTATGGCTTCGGGCTTCCTCTTTTCTTCTTGCCGCCATGGGATGGGCTACGTGAACGACATGGTCCTCCTCCGCCATGGTGGCTGCTAGGTGGCGACGGAGGCGGAGGTGGCGGTTCTTTAGCCTTCTTGCTGTTACCCTCCTGCGATGCCTCGCGCTTGTCGCGGTTGCTTGTCGGACGTAGAGGGTCATGGCGCAACCTACTATTGTGTCCTTGGTTGCGCTCTCCATCGTGACGGGGCTGCTCCATGTTGTCACGAATGATGATGTCGTCTTGGCTTCGCGGAGGCATGCTCGTACGATAGTGAGCCCTTGGTTCTTCTCGATGTCGGGGAGATCGGGGCGGTGGAGATCAACGACGAGAATGAGCTTTGCCTCCATGGTCGGAGGATATGGGGATAACATCCTTCCTGTTGCGTGCATCCCTCTGTCTTCGTTCTGACGAACTCGTCTGGAACCCGACATCCCGAGGAGATCGGTCCCTTGGCGGCTTAGGATTGCTAGACTGGCAATATGCTAGGTTAGGCTCAAGTCTTTGAGACATGGCCTTTTCTTACTGTTTGACCGCCTTTGCTACAAGGTCATAGACCTGTTCCACAGCTGCGGGTGATCTATCCTGCTCTAGAAGGGTCTTGGTGATGGCTAGGTTGAGAATAGGAGTGGGCATGACCTGCCTGCCCTCGCTGTCAATGTATGGCTTGGGTTGTGGCGGCTTTGGCGGAGCCCATCCTAGGTTTCGCCGCACACCAGGATTATTGATGACGCGAGCCAGAGCTTTCTTAGCCTTATACTACTTGAGTAGAGTCTTGTACTCGGCCTCCATGGCTCTAGCTTTCTTGATTGACTTATGCGCTTTGGCTAGATCTTGATCTAGCTTTGCACCTTGCTCCGCGATGGCATGTGCCTCCTCCAGCAGATGGGCTATGTTCCTTATGTGAGCCACAGTCATGGGTTCGACAAGAAAATTGCCGTACATCACCCTATCAGCTGGGGTGATTTGGGTAGCCGCAGACATAGATGCCGGAGGCGGCGGGTTTGCGGTGTTGTTGTTACTCGGACCGACGTTGAGTTCCTGCGGATGCTGAACTGGGTTAGGCGGAGAGGGCATGGCCTTTGCGTGATCATTGTCGGCAGCAATAGGTGGTCCCTTCCCCTTGTCCGGCGCTTTAGTCGGAGCTTGTCCGGGTTGATATTCCTCCATCACACTCCCAATGGCGACGAACACCTCTCAGGATGTGATGGCCTTGTCGGCATGCTCGTCGCGTTTGATGTCCTCCTCCATCTCCTGCATAGGAGAGTCAAGTTCCTCCGGGATAAAGTTTCTCTCCTCCGAGTCTACGCTGATGTCGGCGTAGAGTGCGTCCAAGACGGAGTCAGAAGGTGCCGAGCCTCGATGATGGTGGTGGTGCGGTGCGGTGGATGTTGACTTGAGGCGGTGGTGGCGGTGAGGCGGAGGGTGTCGTACTATTGCAGCGCTGCTTGAGCTTCAATCAGCCGCGAAGTTGTTGACGGTGTGTACCATGCCTTCGAAAGTGAGGTGTCCCGATGCCTGCATCCGCCTTAGCGTATGCCGGAGAAGTGTACCGCGGTCCAGCCCTTCCACAAAGTGATAAATAGCATCATCATTGGGGTAATGTTCCAGATCAGCCTGTATACGGAGCCATCTGGCTAGGTAATCGCGGGGATTTTCACTGTCTCTCTGAATGCAACGCGCTAGATCAAATATAGTCACCACGCCGACGAACTCGGATCTTTGCTGTCCAGACGCTCGGGCGAAGCCGACGGACTTGCAATGATCTTTCACCATTATATCCTGCACATGGGCGGTTTTGGTGGGCCTTGAATTATTCCGATCTAAGCCGGCAAGATCCAAAGAGAGCTCCGACTTTGATCCTTCCGCGAATGTATCCTTCCCGTAGGCAGTCCGTGCGGGTCTTGACGATCCTCCGACTTCCAGGGAACTAGTACCCGAGTCGGTTTTGCCGATGAAGAGGTGGATGTCCCCGATTGGGACAATCGAGAAGCTGGTGGGGTTCGTCTTTGCCGGGAGCCAGAACTCGTCAGGAGGGATGATCGAAACATTGATGGAGAAGAGAACACGGCCGATGGCTACGGTTTCGCCGATTCCCACGAAGAGCTTGGACCTCACCCATTGTACAGCCTGAAGCGCCTCTTCCCCCACGGTGGGCGCCAACTTTCGTGGTATTGCCGACGAGTACGCCATGGAGGAGTCCTTACAAAGCGTGTTTAGAGACGTGGGGCAAGGCGGGAGGTTGGTAGGTAGGAGGTAACACAACTTACCCAGGTTCAGATCCCACAACGATTGCGGAATCCTACTCCTGCTATAAATCACTATAATGGAAATACATCGAGTTACAGGGATTGGTTTGTTGTGCGCGATATGAGTTGATTTATCCCTAAAGGCTCCTGCAGGTCCGGCTTATATAGTCGCCAGATCCTAGGGTTACAGGCAAAGTCCTAGCCAGACAGGTTACAGAGTCCTACACGATACACAACTAGTCTAACCTGTCTTGCACTCCAAGGCTCCGGGTAGGCTGGTGACTCCACCGTAGCCTTCCTTCATCTGGCATGGGCCTCCCTTCTGGATCCATCTAACTGGGCCGCCCAGCAGGCCATGGGCCTTGCTACCAACTGTGGGCCACCCGGGTTATCCAAATTAGATACATGCAATGGTGTACCCATTTATCATATCCCCAACATTGGACCCACTTATCATGGGCATGGAGATGCTATTCCAACTTACACAGATTCGGCTAAAGATTTTAGCGAGTCGGAATGACCCATATTGAGGTACAACGAACAAGTTGTCATTTGTATATCTCAATCAATGTAATCCTTAGACCTAAGGTTGTTGCACAGTCCGAATTGAGGATCACCGACTTAGGTTCTGCCAAACACTGATCCGTAACTGGGCAGTTATAAAGGTAGAGTTCGGGTCGATTGAGAATCAAGCTGCGTGATGTGAATAACAAAGATGGGATTTTGCCTCTCCAGTTGGAGAGATATTCTCTGGGCCCTCTCGGATGATATGATTCGGAAAGCATGGTCATGCATAACTCGGTTAAGTGTTAACCAAGGCGATTGACTAAGAGTTAGTCAGATGAATCGCTTATATCGGATCGAGAAGAGATTCAGACTATTTAAAGCATAACAATTATTCGCCTATAGTCTGACAAGGTATATCGTGAGGCAAAAGGGACTCGGACGCAAGTCGCATTGGAAAGGTAAGTCGTCATGACTCTTTGGTACTTGGGAGTCGGCACATTTTGCTAGGAGCCGCTACCGACTGATCGATTGAGAGTAGGACTCCAATCGTGTCTAAGTTACCATGAGCCTACGGGGTCACACACTTAAGAGCGGGAGCAAGTTTAGGTTGGATCTGAACCAGAAATCTGGTTGGTTTGGACCTGAGCCGATTTTGGACTGAGTCAGTCAGTCGGACTCATGATGACTAATTTTATATGGGCTTTAGTGAATGGGCCACGAGTGCATGGATCCCACATTCACTTTCAATATATAGTGGGGCGCAGAAACCTAGGAGGGTTGATCGGTTAGGTCATTCCATACGTTGGAAATCTTAGTTCCACAGCAGTCCAGCCGTCGTATTGAACCTAGTAGTTCGCCGTCGGTGCTCCTCCTTGTACGTGTGGATATGTGCTGTACGATCAGCACCAGGACGATTGTGATCGCATCGGATCGTGATCGCATTCAACCGACGCTTTATCAGTATTCCGCAACTGCGCATCTAGTGGTACTCCTCTTGGCCTTTTACCTCATCTAGATCTTGCGATCACCATGTTAGAGAAAAAAGTTTTGTTTTATCTCTACGTGGCCCAACACCGCCCCCTTCCATGATTGCTAGAAACAGGATGTTCCTCGCAGCATGGTGGACACTAGTGGAAAATGGGCCTTTAGTCTCGGTTTGGAAGGGTCTTTAATCCCGGCGAGGGACTAAAGGCTTCCCCCTTTAGCCCTGATTGCCTTAGGAACCGGTACTAAAGGCTCTCCACATGGCTGTTGTCCGAAGCGGTTGACGGAGGACCTTTTGTTTTGGTTCGTAATTTTTTTTGATTTTTTTTTGAAAATTTGAATTGTTTGACTTGTTAGTATCTCACTTAGAACATTTTGAACAATAATTGTATTTATTCTTAGGTTAAATTGCACTTGTGGTTAAAATTTTGATCGATCATCCATCCCAGCACTAGTCCACCCCAGCACGCTTAACTTCTCCATTCCATCAGACTGTCTTTGCACGAAAGATATTGTACCTTGTTATCGGGACTACCATATCAATACTATTAACTCATATCAATATGTCACACGTCTTTATTTTTTGAAATTACAAACAACCGTTTAAGTAAACAAAAATAAATAAGTTATAATAATATTTTATTCCAATAAAAATAAGAAACTAATTTAAATAATATTTTATTCATTTTTGCCATTTATTCATTTAATATGGCATAAATAATATCTTTAAATCTATTAGTCAAAATTCAACAAATAATATATCCATTGTTATCTAAAAAATGGGAGGAATCCAAATATGACATAAAAATTTGCTAAAAATAATTTTTATAATATCTTTTTTCCTTTTACAATTTTAAAAATCTAAAAAATCCAAAACGGCCTTATGCCTTTGAAATTGAACTAGATTTTTTTCCACATGTTTTGATATGTTGTACATTTTTTCCAACATCGTACGCAGAAATTATAGCCATTTAAAGTTTTCATGACATTTTTTGGCAATATATGTCGAAATCAATGTTTGTTAATTTTTGTAATAACTAAATCACTTAATATATCTATAGTTTGAAGAATTTTATTTTTATATTTTTTAATAATTTTATGACATGCTTTTGAAATTAGAAAACATGATCTCCTGTCACCAGGGGTGGACAGAAATCTCCTGCAGCTGCAGGATTTTTGCTCGTTTTACTACCGTGGCAGAACCCGCCAAAAGAAGTTGTCCTGCATTTTTAGTCCTAGTTAGTGTCTCAAACCGGAACTAAAGGTGTTGTCCGTGCCCACACCCTTTAGTTTTGGTTGGTGTCTCCAACCAGATCTAAAGGGCCCATTCGAACCGGGACTATAGGTTGTCGGCATCCTAGCCGTTGGAATCGAGACTAATACGAGCTTTATTCCTAGCTCCAAACACTTTCAGGACTAATGCTCTAGAGGGCACTGAAATAAAAGGCCAGTTTTTTACTAGTAGAAGGAGGTAGGAAATTTGGCTGGCTATAAGAAAAGCTTTATAGGAGACACCCTGTCAGGGCATACCTTGACGTGTCCGTGCCGCTGTAGAAACTTTTCATTGGCGGCGTAGTCGCTGCGAGAGGCCACACCACTAAATATGTGGGACTCGCGCGTATGACTGCTGGCAATTACTGAGGGCATGTTTAATTCAAAGGATTTACATAGAAAACTTAAAAGATTAAATCTCATAGAAAATTTTCCTGTGAGGGTTGTTTGATTTGTAGGATTGATTCTTATAGGAAATTTTCCTAGGGAATTATTTGTACTAGATTGCATAAGAAATCTAACATCCACTCAAACATTTTTTAGAATATTTTGTTTTTCTTTGGATGGAATCAAACAAACTTTCTAAAATATGGGATCCTATAGGAATGAAGTGGACATGACATTGCAATCCTATCCTATCCTACGAATCAAATAGGCCCTGAAGCGTGGACATTTTCCTGACCACCTCCAAGAATTGATCATCGGGGTTGTTGCATCTACCCACGTTGATGGTAATGGTGCCTGAAGCGATGTAGTCGTGTTTTCCCTCGCCGCTATTCAATGTGCACGTGTCAGCGATTGACGCGTTCATCGCGTTAGTCATTCGTCATTGTAAATTAAAGGCGTTCATGTCACTTATACGGTCAACTTTATTTAAGGAAGCATGACTTCTCAGTTGGTTTCTTACGTGTCGCTGCATCTTCCTTATCTATGTAATCGAACTAAAATAAAATTTCAGCTTAATTTGTGCCATGGCGGGATATTTTCGCGCGTCCGAGCCTCCAACCACCCTTGCCTCCAACCTTTGTAGCCTCCAATCACCCTCGCTAAGTACTTCTATTTCGCCTGAAAAATAAGATGACTGAGGAGTTCGCTCGGCACGGCGTGCTTGTCTCGCTCGACACACGGCCTGTCCCCCTGGGCTTGGCATAGCCGGTCCTGATCCTCAAGCGCCACACGTCCCTCATCGACGAGGATAGGTCCGACCCCTTGTTCGTCGCTGGCAGCGACTAGGACGGAGCACTTCGCCGAGAGGAGAGGCAACATGCCATCATCCGCTTTGAAGGGAGCAACCCGTCGCCGGACAATTTTTTTTACCCAACATGGATGACAACATAATTTTCGGATAGGACCTCCACCACCTTAGGTGTTCTACAATTTCTTATTTTTTATTTTGATTTCTGGTCTTTTGTTGGCAGTGTATATCTTAGCTATGCAAAGTCTGGATGTAATACTTAAAGCATTTTAAATAATAAAGCGTCCTTTATCAAATAAATAAATACAAAACAAGCTTGCTAGAAAAGTAGTAGGAAATGATGTTAACAGTTAGATCAGATGCTTTATAACTGTTAGATCGGGATGACATCGTTTAGCCTTTCAAACGGCGTCATGTTGTGCAGAAATGTCGGCCCGAGCTGGATGATGTCATCCATGACATGGACAAGCAGATGCACCATGATGTCGAAGAATGCGGGCCGAAAATAAATCTCGAGCTCTCATAGTATCACCACGATCTCTTCTTGAAGCTTGTCAAGCTTCTTCATGCCGATCGACTTCCTAGAGATGACATCAAAAAAGTTGCATAGGCCAAACAGCATCTTACGGACGTGCTCATCCATTATCCCTCGTATGGCAACTAGAAGTATCTGTGTCATCACCACGTGACGGTCGTGGGACTTCATACCGTTGAACCTCTTCTTCGCTACGTCAAGATATCTGCTTATATTTCCCGAGTAATCGTGGGAAACTTTAACTTCTAGGAGGCACCTGAAAAACTGCTCGATCTCCTCCTGACACAGAGTGAAGCAGGAAGCGCGAAGAACTTTTGTGGCGACCTTGAGTCCCTTCCGCCTGATCGTCATCATCATCACTATCAGGGTACTGAAGCTCCTTCTTGATGCCAAGCAATAGGTCGTTTCTTGCTTCCGGACCGTCCTTGGTCCTCTCCGGCATGTTGAGCAGAGTGCCAAGCAGACTTTCGGTAACGTTCTTCGTGATGTGGATTACATCGAGTCTATGGGGCGTGTGGAGGACCTTCTAATACGGCAGGTCCCAGAAAACAGACCTCGCTTTACATACACCCAGAAGCGGCTTTGTCCTCAGTCGCTTCTTTCCTGGCACAGGAACTCTTCCCAATTATTCAGAAGCTCCTCGATTTCTTCGCCGCTCCTCGTACGCGGGGATCTTTCGAGCTCGTCTTTACCATTGAATAGGTCACCGCGTTTTGTCCACGCATTATCCATGCGAAGCCACTTTCGAGTACCTTGGAACACGGTTTTCGAAGACCCGGGATTCTTTGGTAGCTGGAGATGCAGGGTCTTATCCATACACTTAAAACATGCATTGTGTCTGTGGTTCACCTGGGCCGATACATATGCGTAACCAGGATAGTCCTGCACCGTCGTGAGCAACACAGCTCTCAGAGGGAAATATTTTTTTAGTGTAGGAGTCCCACGTACGGGCTGTCGTCTCCCACAACATGACTAACTCCTCTTTCAAAAGCCCAAGATAAAGATGCATATCGATACCTGGCTGTTTTGGCCCCTGAATAAGAATGCTCATGTGTACGTACATTTGCTTTGTGCAGAGCCACGGGGGATGTTGTACGGCCATACAAACACGAGCCAGGTGCCATGCGTGCTAATCTGGTTGCCAAAAGGATTAAGTCCATCGGTGATCATACCTAGCCTGACGTTCCTTGCATCGCCCCCGAACTCTTCGAACTCTGAAGGATGTGTCAGGATCGTGTCCTTCTCCGGATCAACTTCGGGTTTCTCCCTTTCCATGTGCCATTGCATTAGCTTTGCTTCCTTAGGATCTACGAAATATCGCTGTAGACGGGGAGTGATAGGAAAGTACCATACCACTTTTCAAGGAACTTCCGTGTTCCCTCTCTTGTACCGTCCATGGCCGCACACCGGACATGTGGTTCTCTCCGCGTACTCGTTACGATAAAGTGCGCAATCATTTATGCATGCATGGTATTTAACATGCGGTAGGTCGAGAGGGCACATGATTTTCTTGGCCTCCTCTATACTTGTTGACAATGTGTTACTGATACGTCGGAAACGTATCTATAATTTTTGATACTCCATGCTTGTTTAGTATCTACTTTGCTTTACTTGTCTACACTTTGAGGTGCTTTTTACATGTTTTCTGGTACTAACCTATTAACAAGTTGCAACAATATAAAATGCATGTTTATGTTTTTTTTTGTTTCAAAAAAGTTAGTAAAGAAATATTCTTGGAATTGGACGGGACAAACGTTAAAGTCAATTACTTTTTGTGGGGAACAAAAGTCCAGAGGGGAGTCGGAGAGGCCGGCCAGGGCGGCTAGACCCACCCTAGGCACGGGTGGACCCTGCCCCACGCCTGGGAGGGGTGTGGGGCCCCTGGCCACCGACTCGGCCTCCCCCTTCTCCAATAAGAAGCTCCCGATGCAGAAACCCTAAGCATCGGATCAAATATCCACGAAACCGTTTGTAGCCACCGCCACCATCGTCCCTAGATCGGGGGATCGGAAGTTCTTCCCGGCACCCTGCCGGAGGGGATATCATCCTGGAGGCCTTCTCTTCGGTGTGATGTGTGAGTAGTTCCACCTTGGATTATGGTTCCATGAAGTAGCTAGATGGTTGTATCTCCTCCTTGTTCTTTCATGTATAGATCTTGTGAGCTCCGTTCATGATCAAGATCTAATCTATTTGTAATCATGCATGTTGTGTTTGCGGGGATCCAATGGATATTGAGATTATTATGTTGGTTTGATTAATAGTTTTGTCTTTATGATTCTATCATGTCTGTGTTGTTTGTGATCTTGCATGCTCTCCGTTGTTAGTAGCTATCTTTGCCAAGTAGTTGCTAGTGACTCCAAGCGGGGGTATTTATGCTCGATAGTGGGTTCATGCCTCTAGTTTCCAAGGGAAGTGACAATAATCTCTTCGGTTGTAGATGTGCTGTTGCTACTAGGGATAAAACAACGGTCTCTTGTTCATGGAACATGTGGACTGTTTACCTTACACATTTTGCTTAAAGCAGTTGTCTATTGCTTGCAACTTAATACTGGAGGGGGTTCGGATGATAACCTGAAGGTGTACTTCTAGTCATAGATGTAGTTGGATGGCGGTCTATGTATCTTGTTGTATTTCCCAATCGGATCTCATAGGATCTTTTTGACTAGTAATTGCATTGTTATGCCTTGCTCAGTTCCGATCAATTGCCCTGCTGTAATTTGTTCACCCTGCATGCCATGTTGTTTATCTAAGGAGAGCACCTCTAGTGAACTATGGACCCCGGTCAAATCTTTACCATTGATACATCTTCCACTGTTACTTGTTTACTTGCTACAAACCATTACCTTCTACACCATATGTTTAATCTTTTTTTACAGCAAACCGGTGAGCTTGACAACCTCACCGATTGGTTGGGGCAAAGTCTTGAGTTTGTGTTGTGCAGATATCCGCGTTGCTTGCAACACCTGTGTGACGTTTCCTTCTGTCTTCTAGTTTGATAACCTCGGTCTCAACTAAGGGAAAACTTGCTGCTTGATCTTCGCACCCTGCGCTTGGGGTTACCAACAAAATGCCACATCGAGCATCATCAGTTACCCTTAGGAAGACGATCGCGCCAGAATTCCATGTTAGAGTTGAAGCTTGCATCGATCCATTTGTGTTCCGCATTCATCTCTAGAGCCTTGAGCGTTACACTCAGGTGTGTATCCTCGGTCCGACACCCATTATACAACAGAGTCATCCCGTCTATCTCCATTTGCGCCAGCTTGTCTTTCTCTCTGGCTGCAGCTTTGGCGTTGCTCGTCTCCTTGAGAAGCAGTCCTGAACATGAGGGTCCCACAACGTTAAATTTAGCATCGTCTGGGTGTTCGCGTCTTCTCCTTCTTCATGATGGTCATGCCCGTCGACATCTCCTTCTTCGTCATGATGATCATGTTTGCCGGTATTTTATTCGTCATGATGACCATGCCCGCTGGGAGACTCTTCGTCTTTTCTCCCGCCCATGTCTTCATGATGACCACCGCCATTTGTTGTCGTCTCCTCATCGAAGTCGCGCATGAAACCTCGCCTGATCAGGTGATCCTCCAATTGTCCAGAATCAGGGTCGATCTAGCACTAGAGTTTGCATGTTCGACATGGACATCTTATCTGGGTCTTGTTGTTCTGAATCATGTCCTCGTTCGTGTCTTTCTTATACCTAGTAACTCGACTTTTGCTCATCCCGACGACCATGGTTGCATGTGTATGCACGTATAGAGCAAAGGGAGAGTAGGTTAATTAGAAACCACACCTTATGCACACACAAACACACATGCATGGTCGCGGAAAAATCGGCATGACCTTTCCTAAAAGTAGGACATATGGGTGGTGCAAAAATTTGCCGAAATGGAAATGAATCAACATTTCGGGTAGACCAGCAACAACAAGAAATTTCTCCCCATGCAAACATTCATGCACCACACAAGCTTCATGCACAAACATCATCTTGGCACCATCACATGTACACACCGCCCGCGCGACAAGCATTATACCTACAAAACATGCATATTCATGGCCAATTACTCACCTAGTAGATTGAATACCGACTCAAGACCACGATGTGAGAGAGTGTGGACCAATAGATTTATGGAGAGATAGTAATAGACAAATAGAGACGTGGAGGAGAAAAGTAAGTGTGTTTTAGATCTACAAGTTGGAGAAAGGCTTTCCCTAACAAATCTATCAATTATAGTAGGTTTAAATACAATAAAATGGAGAAAATTATGGGCACAATGGGGTGGGAGATAGGAGGAAGACGAGCTGGGAGGAGGGGGAAGAAGGATGTGAAATGGGTGGTGGTAGATAGAGGGTTACAAAGCTGCCACCTTTTTGTGCAGATCTGGACGCAAGGTTCTGTGGCACATGTAGTAGATATGCGTCACAGAAGTGTGATCTTCCGTGGCCCATTCCACTATATGCGCCATAGAAGCTTGGTCAAACTTGCCAGACGGCGGGGCCCATATCCAACTTCTGTGACGCATACAGGGACGTGCGCCACAAAAGTCATAAACTTTTGTGGCGCATGTCACCGTATGCGGCACAGAAGGTTGGTCAAAGCCAGTCTGTTGTGAGTCCCACCTGCTTCTGTGGCGCATTTGGGCATATGCGCCACATAAGCTTCGTAGCCCAACGCCTAGTGTGGGTCCCACCTTACTTTTGTGGTGCATTGCCAGAGTGCATGCGCCACAGAAGCTTGAAGGTTCGGTGGCGTATTGCATCATATGCGCCACTGGTCTTCTTTTGTGGCGCATGGTCAGCCCCATATGCCATAGAAGGTCTCTCTATCTATAGCTATTTTCCTAGTAATGTCACCGACGAGGAGAGGGCTGACCCCTTGTTCGTTGCCGGCAATAACTGTTGGACGGAGCTCTTCGCCAAGAGGAGAGGCAACATCCAATCATCTGCTTTGAAGGGAGCAACCCGTCGTCGGACAAGTTTTTTTATCCAGCATGGATGACAACATAATTTTCGGATAGGACCTCCACCACCTTAGGTGTTCTACAATTTTCCTTTTTTTATTTGTGATTTCTGGTCTTTTGTCGGCGGTGTATATCTTAGCTATGCAAAGGCTGGATGTAATAATTAAAACATTTTAAATAATAAAGTGTTATTTATCAAAGAAATAAATACAAAACAAGCTTGCTAGAAAAGCATTAGGAAACGTTGTTAACCGTTAGATCGGATGCTTTAGAACCGTTAGATCGGGATGGCTGTAGTACTTTCCAAATATAGTAGAATCTCGCGATACCAACCGGCTCATCGATCCCCGGATTGTATTTAAACGGAAATGCAAAAAAGATACGTACTCCCTCTGTTTTCTCTACTACCTAAAAATAATCTCGCGTTCCGTCGTCTCCCGATACGTGTTTGGCTTCGTCAAACATCCGTCCCGCTTGCTCCTCTTCCCTTTTATCGCCCTTAATCTCGGACGGCAGTTCCGTCGTCTTATTTATTGCAAACAGCGAATCTGCCATTCCATCGCAACCAGCGAATCTGCCGTTCCATCGTCTTCTCCTACTTCCAATTCTTGGTACCAAGATTCGACCTCCACGCTCCGCAGCACCCGGGTCAGTTCCCACTCACGGATGTGGTGCGCCGTGTGATGGGGATGTAAGAGCTCCCGCATCATTCCCACGCGTGCCAGGATCCAGAACCCGTCGCAGCCAGTTCCCATGGCCTGGGATGCGCCGCCAACGCCCATCGCCGCGACGACGACGACGGCCAGTTCCTCCATGTGGTTGGAGATGCAAACATTGTTAATGTTCTTCGATGGGTCTGGCGACGACGCAGACATGGCCGCACTTCCTCCGCGCTGCTGGGAGGCGGGGACGACACATACTCTGTCGACCATCCTCTGTGTCACCCCTAAGATTGACTAGCTGAACTTCTATTCTAAGAGGTAAGTGAGAACTATTGATTGCGATCTTTTTCTAAGTTTGATTTATTCCGTCGTGTAGCTACCTTCCGGTATCTCCTAGCGCCATCAGTTTAGGAGAGATGCAATCGTAAGCTGCACATACAGAATAGTAAATTTTGGTGAACTTCGGAAATATTATCAGAGATTTTCTTCGGGGGTTAATTTTTGTGTCAATGTTCTTGGCGTTGATCAGAGCATTGGTACATTGGAGAGGAGCTGGAGCAAGAAGGTAACAAGGAAGCGCCCATTCAATCTGCAGACTGAGGTATCCCCAACATCAGAATAAAATTGTTCATCTCGTGTGGGTTTGGAGAGTGGTTCATCTCTGCTTGGGTAGGTGACTAAACAAACTGTACCTCTCTTTTCTCCTGTTCAACAAAGATGATAGATGAAATATGAAGGAAAGCAATTTTGTGGAGAAGATGAGGAGGATGTAGCTAGAGGATAGACTAGGCAACACTTCTCGTAGACCACCGATGATGAACTGGAGGTATCAGGTATGTGAACAATGAATGATGCCAGGTTCTGTTCATTATTTCCATCTTACTTTGCTACTAGCAATGGTCATTGTCGCCATGGTATAACATATGAAGGTTAACTGAAAAAACATTGGAGTTACTTTGCTATTTACAACTTTGTTCAAGTGTAACGATGCTTCAATTTACTTTTTCCGGGTGTGGAATCTAGCGAGGCCGCCGATGAAAAAGCCCACTGAACTGTTCGTTGTTGTGCTCCATAGCACGGTTCACGTGCCGTGTTTGATCATCAGGTAAGTCCCCGCACATTACATTTGGCCTGGGCCAGCGACAAGATGATGAAAATGATGGGGATTTTGAGAAGGATAAAATATGTTTTTGAGAAAAATGAGAGAGATAGTTCGCTTATGCTTTGCTGCTACAGATTATGCCACAGCTTGGTTCTAGCAAGGTATAACTACGATTTTTTTGATGTAAAGAATATATGGCATTCACAGCTTAGTTTTAGAAAGGTATAACTAAGAATTTTTTTTGATGTAAAGAATATATGGCATACACAGCTTTGTTGCAGCAAGGTTTTTTTCTTCTCATTTATGTATGAAGGTTTAAGGCTATACTCTGATGGCATATACGCACATTGTTCACTGTTTGGTACCATGCTTTCTTCTTTACTCTTAAGAATCAAGACGTGATATGGTGAACTGCTTCATCAAACAATAGAAATTATAGGTATAAAACTCTCAGTATTCTTATTACAGTTCTGAATTTTCTGTAGCAAAGAATCCTCCCAGTGTTGAATCAAATTGACCTGCAAAAAGTCATCCAAAATATTATAGTACCAATGCTCGAACACCAACTGGAACACTCAATATTGGGAGCATCTATTGTACCTTGGATCGGTGACCATGTCCTGCAGTACGAGCTCCTGGTTAGCACCATGAGAGGGGAATCAAGGAGAGTTGGGATCTTGACAAGACCATCGGCATCTGGCTCCTCACCTGGACCTGGTCCTGCATGTGGTATGCTTACTACTACCGAATGTGCTATCTATGAACACCATTGTGTAGAAATATGTTCAAATGCTCAACTAGATCAACTCACTAGATGCTATAAGTCATCATGAGCGCACATTTGCAGTTGTACTATACACAAGAACAAATTTTAGGTTCAACCATTTTTTTAAATTATGAGTTCATGCTCGATTCGTGGGGTTTAGGGAGAATGTAACCCATGTTTATTCAAACCAGAGCAACATTTCTTACCCTGTGATGCATTACCTAGCAACTTATGGAGAAGCAAATTCATGCAATCGTGAATGCAGAAAGGGGTCAACTATAGTTTTATATGCTTGTATTTGGAACCAGGAATATTGTAAAAGTAAAAGCGAAATGTCATGACCATAGTGTTAGTAGCAGCTGAACAAACAACGTGGAGAGAAAAATATGCTAACCAATATTTCAGATAAGGTGGATGTATGCGGTGTTCTTCTACTGCTGCATTACTTCACTCAAGTGGATCATGAAATGAAGTGGCGATGGATATGTTCTATGTTTAGGTTGAGTGCACCAAAATCAGGCATTTTTGTGAAGGTGTTATAACCTCTTCTAAAAGAGTGTACTTCCTTGGATGTCAGCCAGTAGGGATTGGGCATTGATCTCCAACTGAACAACTTATGGTAAATTGTAGTTTGCTTGTTTTGGATGCTCCAAATAACAACCAAACAAATTCATGTACTTGTGTCTAGGTAATGCATTCTTCTTCCGATGTTTTGATTTTGTACTTATGGTTCATGTTAATAGGTGAGAGTTACTTTGTGGAAGAACCATATGAACTTTTGTTAAAAATTTGGTTCTTGGTTCTTCTATAAAGAAAAAAAGTCAATGAACGCTTGTGATATAAACTGAAGCTTTCTGATTGAATGGAGTTTAGATCTTCCATGATTTTTTTATGATCCAGAATTTTATGGAATTTTAGAGACCGCAATAAACCCCTTGATGTACTTGCAATGGTGTCTACTATATTTTCTGAACAGACTAACTAAAAAATGGATCACACTTCGACTAGCTTCGTGCCGGTGCCGTTCGCGTTGGTATGTCGGTGCATACGTTGTCGACCTTGGCCATGATGTCGTTCGACTACCTCGCCAGCCAGTGCCAGTAGCACTAGTCGCCCATCACATCGGAGTAGCAGCAACAACAAATCCAGCTCTTTTGGCCGCAACAAAAGCAGTATGTTGCTGAGTACAACAATGGTGGTCGAAACATGCTTCACGGATTCGACTCCTCACCGAAGAACAGGATGCTATTCCAGAGCATACATGCGGCGCAGATGATGCCTAGCCGGCTTCCACTAGCCACACCAATGGCTTCAAGTTCATTTGATTCGATTGAACTGTACATCGACTTGATTGATTAAGGTATAATCGCCAAGCTTCTTAGGTACTTAGCCAGAGGGTGTTCTTGTATATTTCCACAATCAAGTGCAAGTGATGTGTTTGATAACATGCCTAAAAGCGTTGTTTCATAGTGTATTTGTTGCTGCAGGTATCATCTGAAGCCACGCCTTATCAAATTTTCTGACATGGTGATCAAAGGGGGAGAGAAAATTAGTGTCGGGTGTACCAAAAGGATGTGGCGGCCACGCCTTATCTTGTAGGTCGGTTCTACCTATAGAATTGGCAGGCACTCCTACTTCTCATCAGACCATTTCTCATGTTCCACGGGTATCTCTACTTCTCAATGGCATCAAGCCAAAATGAGAGATGCGTTATGGACAGGGGAGGAGCAAAGAGGAATGGCGAGGAAAAGAGACAGGTGGATAAAGTTTCTTTGCATATACGTTTTGAATTTGATGGCAGTACTTATATATTATATATTTTCTTTATTATTCCCCTTCATTTGTTTGGCCTTAGTTTAAATTTACATTCTTTTTACTTGTATTTTTTATCTTGTAGGTCAGGAGGTGTGTTTGATTATGCTCATCATCAAATAAAGTACAAGTCAGGATGCAATATGGAGATTGGAGAAGGATAAAACATAAGTTCCTTTCTAAATATATTCCAAGACGATCAGATTAATTGCTCTGTTGTAAGTTGTGGTGATTTGATATCCACTTGCCGGCACTCGGTAGTGACGATCACTTCTCTCATTGTCATTGGTTCTTATTTTGTCGATGAGTAAATCAGTGTATAATACCTGGTGAGTACAAGCTAACTATGATGTTCTAGAATAATGATCTATTTTGTCGATGTGCTTGAACACAGACAAGGTGCTATATCTTATCTATCCTTTGGCTTGTCTATCTCCCTATTTTCTTTCTGTTGTCTTGTTGAAATCTGTACTGGTTATTCAAGGTAATAAAGTTATCTTCCGTGAAGCAAATCTTAATTGGCATTTGGGTATAGAAGGTTACCATAGAGTAAAATAAGGGGAATAAACTGTGTTGTGTAATTTATCTTTGGGGGTTGGTTAATCCTTATTTAGAAGGTTTCTTATGAGTTAAACTCTTGGCTCTTAAGGAAAGGAGAGGGAGATGGAGACTCCTTGGGGCTTTTGAATCTTGTGAAATTATGTTATAAAAGAGAGATAATTAGAGTCTCTGGCTTTGAACCTTGCGAAAATATGTTAGAAAATTGCTAGACATTTCACAAGCCAGTGAGCGGAAACCATTGTAATCATGATTGTTGCATTCTCTGAATTTATGGGCTAAGGGAATGACTGTGAATATTTGACACTGTCAAAGAAAACATAAACACGTAGAAGGGTAAAACTTTGAAGTTGAGTGACTAAGTAAAATAGTGGAGTTGTTGGGGGCAGCAGGGGTGACTAGAAGCACAAATCGGGCACAATAGTGAAACATATGAAGCCTAAAGTTTGGGGAGAAAGGGAGTAGAGAGAGATAAAGCCACAAATGCAAGGATCAAGGCATCCTCTGTTGTGTTGTTTGAGTAACTCAAACGACATACTCTTCCCCTCGGTTGGATAATGTTGTCGAGACCCGTGACAACGCACGGGCATTTTACTAGTAAATATAAGATGTTTTAGCTTTGTGAAACAAATATATCTAGATTTGTTTTAGTATTTAGATACACTTAACTTTGGGGTGAATCTATACACTAAAAAAAGTCTAGATTTATTTTCTTTACAAACTTAAAACATCTTATATTTTAAAACAAATGGAGTACAAGATAAATAATAACAGACGGGGCGAGGTCTCGGCCAGCCCTCGGCCTATAAAAGGAAAGCTATAGCTATTACGTAGTATTTAATATTATGTTATATAAAAAAGGCATAATTTTAAAATCGTATGTTGGAATTGCGATTAGTTTTCACCGTTAGCCCCATCGTGTCAAGATATTCGAAACTAGATTCCATTTATATATTTTTTGATAAACTTTTTTTTAAAAAGAAACTTAGTGTTATTCAAAAACAACTTCGTACAAATAGTTGCTTCCGGTATTTACTTCTATTACATTTTGTAACAAACTTTGTTTTCGAGATACCCACTTAGCATCATCAACAACAACAACAACAACAAGAAACTTTATAGTGAGACCCACTACTTTGCACTACTAGTTGTCTACCGTATTTTTGAGTATTGTCAATAACTTGCTTTCTAAGGTGGAAAACTTAGTAGCAAAAAAAAAATTTATAACATAACTTAGGTGCAACAGTATGCAACTTAATGGGCATACAAAAGGCAACTAAAATGAATAGATATACAACTTAATAAACATAAAAGAAGGAACTAAGATAACAGATATAACTATATGCAAATGGGTGCAACTTAATCCTAATCCGTATATAACTTAGCAAAAGGTGATCAACTTAGCACAAGTCGAAAATACAACTAGCACTAGTCAAAAAATATAAACTAGCACTGCGTATACAACCTAACAATAGTGTGTGTGCAACTTAGCGTTTTTAGGTATACAACTTAGCACTGATGGGTATACAACTTAGTTTATCACCAGTGGATACACAATTAGCATCGATGGATATACAATTATCATTAAAAATAGCAAAAATCTGCCTCAATCAACATAGATGTGGCTAGTCACAACCCAAGGCACAACACATTTTAGAAAAAGCCAAAGGGGATCTAGTTTTTAGACCGTAGTGGGTATATACATTAACAATAGTATGCGTGTGAATCTTAGCGTTAGTATATATATAACTTAGCATTGGTGGCTATACAACATAGTATCAATAGATATATAACTTAGCACTGATGCGTATACAACTTAGCATTATTGCATAGACAACTTAGCACTGGTATAAACGACAACTCCTGATTTTCTCTGGCTTGGTCGATCTATCCATCCATCTTTCCATGTGGTGGTACACGTCTGGTGGTAGCGAGTGAGAGAGCAAATCAGGTTAAGTTGTGAGCGAGACCAAATCAAAGCAAGAGTAAAAAACGACATCCGTTGGAGAGCAGATCCCGAAGTGTCGTTGCAGAACATATGCCGTGTGTCGCCGCCTTATCGGGGAGTAGCGCACAGGACAGCGTTGACCTCCGGGCTCTGGCCCTCCGCCACACGCAATCTAAAGGAGCAACGATGGCGGATTTCGCTTCGGTACCTCACCATCAGGGCCCTCCGCGCCCGTGGTACTTCGCCATGGGACGGGATGTCAGGGCAACGCCGGTGAGCTGTGTGGTCCGGCAGAATCACGATGCCCCCTGCTTCCTCTGTCGCGATGACACCAACAATAGGTCCAGCTGCTCGGGCAGGAGAACCGGGAGGTTGTCGCTACATAACCGGCTCAGCTTCATGGCGGACCGTATGGGGAGCCGGGTTGACCTTACGCAGGCGAAGGTCAGGACCGGCCAGAGTTGAGGCGGCGTCGCCGTTTTTGTCGAATCGGGATCAAACTTAGTTAGATTTATAAAACAACTTAGCAGCTGGGCAAAGACAACTTAATTAGACTGACTAGTCAACTAATACCGATATAAAAAGGAAATCTAAAATGACAAGGGGATCAAATTTAGTTGGATTTAGGAAACAACTTAGTATGTGGGAAAATTCAACTTAATTAGGCCAAGTAGCCAACTTCTACATGCTGATCAGAAGAAATAACACTGGAATCAAACTTAATTGGGTTCAAAAAGCAACTTAGCATGTGGGCAAAAACAATTTAATTAGGCCAACTAGAAGATCTAGCTCAGTTCCATGCCGCAAAAAAATTCAACTAGAAGATCTCAGACAAAAGGTAACTGAAGCAATACTATCAGAGTAGGCAAGCATTCATTCTGATTCAACATTTTTTCAAAATAATAATCCATTATTTCTGCATAAGGCCAAGTAAAATAATACTTCCGTCCCAAAATAATTGACTTGCTTTTGTCTAGATTCGGATACATCTCACACTAAAACAAGACTAGATACATACAAATCTAGACAAACTCAATTCACTTATTTTAGAACGGATAGAATACAAAGATTTTTTATTTTAAATAACCTAACAGCAAACTGAGTCAAGACAACAATACAGGCTGGACCTGATGCACACACCAGAACAAACAGTAAAGCACACCTAGTTTTCACCAATTAAAGGCACGATGCAGATGCATCTGCTACAACAACAAATCGAATTTCCATGTATATGCACCGGGTACGTGTTCACCTCGAGACGAGGCAAGGGAGGTTACTGACGTGAAGTTGTCAAGCTCCATGTCGCGGGGATATGGTTGCTTCTTCGCTGGGGGGTTGGGGATGAGGCTGATGGTGGTCACCGGTGTCGCTGCACATGGACGGAAGTGACAGGGGTTTCGGTCTGAAGACATTGTTGCAGATCGGAGCTGCGCATCGCGCCAGGGGTGGGCTCACTCTCCCCCTTCAAGGGCGATTCCGGAGAAGCCGAGCGGCGCGACGGGAGGGCGACACACGCCGGCGAGGATGGAGGGCGGCGCGCCGGCGGGGATGGAGGGCGGGGCGTGCCGGTGTGGGTGGGCGGCGCACTCGTTGAAGAGAAAGGGGTCACTGCTGTGGGCTTTCTATCGTTGTCGGAACTATGTCACCACACGCGTTTATCACGGTCCATCGGACGGCCAGCAAACTGAGGGCTAGAAAACACTAAACAGCCCCCGAGCACTTATTAGCAATTGGGAATAATAACCGATTAAGCCGTGATACTGCATGCACGCCAAATCGTATCATAAGGTTGAGCGATATGCTGCCTAATCAGACGGCACATACCCCGTGTGAATTGACGACCCAGAATTGGACGACCGTACGTGTGCGTATATAAGCACAGGCAGGCGCCGACGCCGCCGCCGCAACCCCCAGATTCTAAAACTAAAAGCCAAGGCAGATCACCCAAATTAGCAATGTCGTCGGGCAGGCAGCGCGTGAAGGAGGAGGTGATCACGATCAAGGTGCAAGACATGGAGAGGTTCAGGGTCAACTACACCATGCGGAAGACCGACAAGCTCCAGGGCCTGATCGACTTCTACTACGCCAGCGTGCCCACCGCCGTTCGTGGCTCGGGCCGGTTCCTCGTCGACGGCAACCGGATGCAAGGCTGGAAGACGCCGGCTGACTTCAACATGGAGGACGGCGACGAGGTCGACGTCTTCACCGATTTGCTAGGGGGCGGGCGGGCGGACTAGATGCGTGCCTTGCGCTAGCTGCCGCTCGGCTTATTAGGGTAGTGCTACGATAACGATCGGAGCAACCTGAACAACTCGTTTTATGTTTATCGATTGTTGACAGAAACGACGACAGATTGATTGTTCACAATAATTATGCAGCTTTCTATTACTGCGATTATTGATTCCTTGATATCGCCCTCTTGATGTTAGCGTGTGCCAAAGTTTCCTCAACTCCCAAGTGTAAACAGCCCAAAGGCGTAAACACGATAAATAACTTTGGCAGCGTGAGGGAAATAAAAAAAAGGATAGTGCTAGGCGTCCGCCGAAGGATAATTTTTCAAAATCTTCTGGATCCTCGTGCTGACACGTGTCCTTTAGAAAAGCCTTAAATTTCTGCTTTTGCTACAAACATACCCATTTTTGCTATAGAGCTAATTATATTTTTATAGTCCCACAACTTGCTCCGGAGGTGCAAAATAGTCCCACAACTTGCAAAACGGACAAAAGTAGTCCCACAACTTGTAATATGTGTGCAAACTAGTCCATTTTTACAAAATTTAAGCGAATTTGACCGTATCTAGACCAAATCAACCGAGCTGTACTGTCGTCAGCAAGACGTTTTTGCAAAACGGTCCAAGAAAACACTATGCCATGAATTTTGGCATTTTCACGCGCTGGCCCATTGGATTATTAGCGATAACCCCCTACCCTCGCCATGAACAGGAAAGGAGTAGTCTCGGCAGTTGCGAGGAGTCCGACGACGGCAACGACGCGGAAGATCATGGCGACAATTCTCAGTGGAGATGCACTACCGTGAGCATGGCGAGGACCCTCCGCCCTACGTACCCTCTTTTCTCCTTTATCTTCTCGCGGTGGTGCCATGGAGGGCGTATGTGGGCACACAATCAACACGATCAGCTCGATTTTTTTTGGAATAGACAGTATGGTGCCATGGGGCGGAGGCGGAGCGATCAGTAAGGTTTTTGTGCATGATCGGCTCGAAATATTGTTGAACTGTTACCTATTTCAGTCGGTACAGAGAAACGTCAAGTATCATGTGAGGTTCAGTTCAGTTAACTAATAGAGATGTAGCATTTGTTCTGTCAGAAAGGAGTGGCGAGGAACGTAGTTCTTTTTCTTGCCTTTGATTCGGTGAATGGAGTCACCTGAAAGAGTGTTAGATAGCTGCTAGCTAGGTAGCGAGAGACGAACCTGAAAGAGTGTTGTCGAGCCATGGGGATGGCTTTGCTTGGTTGTGGCTGTCGAACCACTATGCATGTTGCAGCTTCTTCTTCACGGATCGACCGCGCAGCCACTCCACCGCGCCTCTGTTTCTCCTACGTCGCGACCGACATGCCCCCTTCCCTCTGCTACCTGCCCTACACCGCGCTCCACGACAAGCTGGAGCTGGAGAACGACCGGTGCTTTCCATAGAGCTCTCGCCATGGTCCACCATCCAGCCACCTAGAGCCCTCCGCCGCTGCCGGGTGTAGTACGCGTCGCCGCCGGGATCGTTGTGGGGAACTAGGGAACGAAGTGGGGATCAAACGGGTGTGCCGTGACTTTTCCAGAAACACCAAGCGATTGGGAAACGCGTGGGAGGAGGCGCGTGCAAAATCGAGCCTGTTTTCTGGACTTTTCTGCAAAGGCGCATGTCGGGGCAGATAAAATAGTCAACTGTGTTCAGATTTAGTTGAATTCAGTCAAATTTGTTTGAATTGGACCAACCTGCACCTAGGGTGCAAGTTCTGGGACTACTTTTGTGCACTTTGCAAGAAGTGGGACTATTTTGCACCACGGGTGCAAGATGTGGGACTAAATACGTATTTACCTCTTTGCTATAAATAGTCTCGCCTTTGCTACATGTAGCAGAAAACGGTTCGGCCTAGAAATAGAAAAACAGACTGGACCTTGTCGGAGATTTCGCCGGCGACCGTGTAGCAAAAATGTTGTGGTAATATAGCATATCCGACCTCGTCGGAGACTCGCCGGAGGCTTTCGCCGATAGACCTCCGGAGACCGTGTAGCAAAACTTTATCCTATTATAGCAAAACCATAAAACCGTGGTAGCAAAAAAAAGTGCTAATGTAGCAAAATGAACGACCTCGCTGGAGATATCACATGTGCCTGCTATATCAAAACCTTGTACCAAAAAAATACGCTATTGTAGCAAACCCGTAAAAAGGTTGTAGCAAAAAAATCTGCTAATATAGCAAACACGAAGACCCTATCGAAGATCTCATTGGAGACATTATAGAAAAATATATGTAATTATAGCAACGCCAAGCGCCATAGAGAGCAACAACACTAGCCGTTGGTAGCAACACAAATTGTCGCCGGAGCAAACGCCTCCCGTCATGGGCAGCGCCGCCACCGGCTCCGGCAACACGTACCCACCGACATCCTGAGCTCCCCCAGTCCCCTATGGACATGGAAGGGGAGGCGACTGGGAGGAGGAGAGGGTAGGCAGAGGACCAAGGCTTGCGCGGTGCAAATCGGCGCTCTAGGGGAAGGAGTAAGGGGCGACCGGCGAGCTGGGTTGCCGGCTTCACGGAGGCGTCAGGCGCGAGGAGGATAAGGAGTGTGGCAGCGGAGCTCCACCCTGGTGCGCTGGCTACAGGGCTCCGGCGAGCTACAGGGGAGGGCGGGTCGCACAGGGTGCCGGTGGAGCGCTGGATCGCGGCGGCACGATTCAGAGGCGGCGACGCGGGTGTCCTTGTGTGGCGGTCGGTGCAGGGGCGTGTGGCGGCCGGAGATGCAGAGGCGTGTGGAGGCGCGGCTGCTGGAGCTGCAGGGTCGGGCGGGCGACGGCGCGGCAGCAATAGGGCACGTGAGGAAAAAAGAAAACTGTGCACGTTGAGAAAGAACGTTAGGGAAGAGGAAAGCGCGTGGTGGGCCCTGCATGTCGCGTCCGCGAGCAAGAGGTAGCAACTACCCGGGGAATCGATCCCCCGGGGGAGGATTATCCTTTTCCTAAAAAAAACTTAGCAGTCGGGTCCTTGGAGGTGATGCCGCTGGTGTGTTAGCTTGTCTGTCCCGGATCCAGAGCCCTCGTAGTCGTCTTCGGAGATGCGGTGGATCGTGGCTCCACTCCAATGGGCAGGAGAAGACACCCCGCACCTTCTATAGGTTAGTTGTCTTTCAAGGATTGCTAGGTGGAGGTGGTGTTCTCATGTCGGAATTAGTCCCCCGGCTGCGGTGATGCTAGCTCCGGTACCAACGGGAATCGCGTCACTAGTAGAAAAGGCACTTTTGTTCGGGCCCTGGGCCGGGACTAATGGTTCGTACTGGATGGCCCCGAGCCGCTCAGGGCGTACGACACCATAGGTCCCGACTCGTTAGGGGCAATTAGTCCCGCTTTGGCTCGGACCCTGCCGCTCGCTGTGGGCACCTCTTTTATTCCCGGTTTATATCGAACCGGAACTAGTGGTCTGACCCTATATATATGGCACAACCGTTTCCCTTTCAACTGTTTTTTCTGGTGTGAGGTGGTGGGTTTGTGCTTTTTTTTCTTGTTCATATGCACTAGAGGTGTTCGGTGAAATGCCCGTTAGAGCGATACGACTTTGGATCACACAAGACAAACATGATATGAGGTGCCCGAACCACACATAAGTTTTCTCATCTTTGTTTCCAAATATACTAAAAGGTTAGCAACTATTTTCTCGTTTAGACCGCTCAATACTAATTTTAGCATTGTTATTGCATTTGATATATATTTGTATGATACAGATGAGTCATCCATGGATGTACGGTGACAGACGCTCTACCACTTTCAGCTTGTGGCTGAGGCAAACAAGCGGCGAGATGGTTTTATGTATTGTCCATGTGTTGACTGTAGGAATGAGAAGGCTCGCACTTCAGCAAGAGTCATTCAGAGCCACCTGCTTCTGTCTGGTTTTATGTCCGGCTATAATATTTGGACTAAGCACGGAGAAAGAGGGGTTTCGATGGAAGACAGTGATAAAGAAGAGAACGATGATGACAACTACCGATCTATGTTCCCTGAATATGTTGATACCGCAATGGAAGACGATAAAGGAGGTGAAGAATGGGAACCAGCTGAGCCCACTGATGATCTTGGTCGGGTCATTTCTGATGCAAAGAGAGACTGCGGCATAGAAAGAAAGAGGTTGCAGTTCGAACAGATGTTACAGGACCACAACAAATTGTTGTACCCAACTTATGAAGATGGCCAGAAGAAGCTGGGTACCACGTTGGAATTGCTGAAGTGGAAGGCAGAGACCGGTGTGAATAGCTCGGGATTTGAAAAGTTGCTGGTACTGATGAAGAAGTTGCTTTCAAGAAATAACGAATTATCTGCCAGTACGTACGAAGCAAAGAAGCTCGTCTGACCTCTAGGATTAAATGTGCAGAAGATACATGTGTGCTCTAATGACTACATCCTCTACCGTGGTGAGAAGTACGAGAATATAGATAAATGCCTGGTATGCACTGCATTGCGGTATAAGAACAGAAAAGATGACCCTGGTGATGTTGACAGCGAGCGATCAAGAAAGAGGGTTCCTGCCAAGGTGATGTAGTATGCTCCTATAATACCACGGTTGAAACGTTTGTTCAGAAACAAAGTATAAGATCCCAAAAATATTAATCAAGATTATTAAGTTTCAATCACCCAGGTTTAGGGTTAACAAAAACTTTTGTTATTAAACTCATTATGAATGCATGTGTGTGTGATGAATGCATTAATGCTTGTAGTGACTTATTTGATTGCTATGAATGTCAAGGATTGGTTTAAAGATGAAAACAACATCATCTAGATCATTTCTACGAAGAATCAAATGAAGAGAAAATAAAAAATAAACAATATAAGCAAATGGTCATTTTGACCAAAGTTAACCACTAGATCACTTTGAGTGTTCCTAGCCCAAGTTTTCTAACAGAAAAAAGTCCAATTCCTTTTACCCCTTGCTAGAACAAGTAGAAGTGAACCCAGGCCCACCTTGCAAACCAACAGAAACAATTTCCGAATCTATTTAAATGATAATTCAAAATTGAATCAAGTGTAGGTACTAATATCACCATTTCTCAAAACCCAACCAAACCACTTCACCTTGACAAACCCAAGGAACCAGATACTACCAAGCATGTGACCAGTGCACACACAAAATTCATCCAAAAATTCAAATGTAAACTTCTTGCGGACATTTTATCAAACAGGTGGTGAGCACAGTAATCACTGTCTAACTTCTACTATTTGTGATCAAAGCTTTGTCCAATTCTTGTCCCCAATTCTTTACCTTTGTCTCCCCTAGTGACTACCAATGCATTGAACAAGCTAGCCCCTACCCCCTTGCACCAGTGCCATGACACCCGAGCCCCCCTTGCCGGTCGATCATGGCCAGCACGCTGGAGCAAGCGCTGCGCCCATCCACCATGTCCAGGAGGCAGCCCATCGTCCACCGCCAACCCCTGTCCAGCCCTCGAACACAGCCAGGCCATGGACTATAGAGAAAATGTCGCGCCCAGTTCTTCTTTGCCATGCCGAGAGCGCGCCAGAGCGCCGCAGCCGACATTCTCGCACACG
Source organism: Avena longiglumis (assembly GCA_030063025.1). NCBI lineage: Eukaryota > Viridiplantae > Streptophyta > Magnoliopsida > Poales > Poaceae > Avena > Avena longiglumis. The sequence goes on along the minus strand of CP125976.1, from coordinate 170,417,993 downwards.
CCGCGCCTCGCCCCCACTGCCCGTGCCTGCAGTCACCGCGACACCAGCTACCCCCTAGACATGCCCGTTCGCCGCTGCGCGACCTGTAGCAACTGTGCGTCGTCAAAAATACCGTCGGTGCTGCTCATAGCGTCGACCCGTTCCGACCAACCTCGACTACCCCGTGCCGCGTCATTAAGCCTTTGAGGATCGCCAGGAGACCGCCCACCAGCCTACACCCTCCTTCATGCCAATAGCTCGATGTGCCATCGACCCCGTCGAGCTCTGCCCATGCAGCACTTCCCCTCTCGCTCGGCTATAAAAGGAGGCCACCCCCGCCTCAATTCTGCACACCATGTCACTCACCACTCCTCACAGACCACCCCTGACCCTTCCCCGGAGCAAGGCGGGCTCCGCATCGCCGGAATTTCGCCGGAGTCTGCCGCTGCAGAGGAGGAGAGGAGCCTTTGATTGGAGCCGCCCCAGGAGCTGCCGCGACCACCGCTCGATCCGCCGTCGTCGACAACGTCGTTCGCCCCCATCGCCGACCCTAGCTGGAGCCCTGGTGAGCCTCACACGACTCCCACCGTCGCGTAAGGGTTTAGTCTCGTCGGCGCTGCCCAACGGAGACGACGAACCACAGTCGTAGGTTCTAGTCTAATCGCACGACCCAGGTTGAAACTTACCGCTTCGCGTAGATAGAGCCGCTGACACCTACACCCCCTGTCAGCAGCCCGCTGCGCGCGCGATGTGCAGCTGGGCCGGCCAATTTATCTCTCCCGCTGTGGCATCCCGCAAAACCACTACTAGAAAATCGCGTTGAATTTGTGCATTGCATCATCATTACATCATCATGCATATTAATTTTACCTGAAACTATGTTGCGAAAGACTATGGTTTTCCGAAACTAGCCCTCCTTCTATTTCAAATTAAACCCCGGTTGCTTCCGGAATATTTTGTTTTGTCCAAAAACTAGTTACAAATGAATTGCAAATTAAATAAGATGTTATGTTATTTTTAGTGGGGCAGTCGAACGGGCCGAGTAGACCCGAACGACCACCCCTATTTTTAAATCGGTCCACCCTGCCAGCCCCATCTAAATCCTAATCCCACCTAAAACTCTACCCTCCTCTTGGCCACATCACCCCACCCAATGGCTAGTCTCCACCTCACCCTCTCCCTCCCCTCCAACCAACCCCACCGCCACTTGGCCCTCTCTCTCTTCCCTCTCTCTCTCTCTCACTCCCACCAGCCAACCCCACCCGCGTTGCCACCACTCAACCCACACCCTCCCTGCACGCGGGCCCCGCCCCAGCACACCAACCAAACCGACCACACCTGCCCTCCAGCCAGTCCCACACCCCACCCGCGCCCTGGGCCTCTCGCCCTGCCCCCACCCACCCCCGCTCTCCTCTCCCTCCTCCCTTTCCTCCCGAGGCCGCCCTGACCAAGACCTCCCATGCCCCTCCACCGCGCCCGCACGCCTCTTCCAGTGCTCCCGCTCTCCCCTCCGCCCGGCTCCGCGCCTCTCCCCCAACCTCGCCCTGGCCGCCTGCTTTCGCCTCTCCCGCCTGGCCCCGCGCCCAGCTGCGCCGCCGCCGCCTCCACCTCGCCGCGCCTCCCATCCTCCCCTGGCCCGCTGGGCCCGGCCTGCGGCGCCACCACGGACCTCCCGCTCGTCTCCGCCCGCCTCCGCCTCCTCCGGCCACTCGGCTCGCCCAGCCGCTCCACCAACCACCCCGGAACCTCCCTCCACGCAGCACCCGCCTCCGCCCCGCCTCAACCATCTCCTCCGCGTCGCCCGCCTGGCGGTGCCGCCGCCCGGCCACCTCAGCTCAGCGCCTCCCGCCGCCTGCGACCCGCCACCGTCGCTCGGCAGTACCTCCATACTCCGCCTCGGTCCGCCCGCACCTTCCTGCCGCCTGGCCCGCCGCCGCGTCGACCTCCTCTGCGCAGCTCGCGCGAGGCCTCTCCTCCACGCCCGAAACTCCGCGGCGCCCAGACCCGCCTCCATCGCGCCGCTCGACCAGCGCTCGCACCGCCATCGACCTCTCGGCCAACCGCCTCCGACCCTCCGCCGGCGCGCGTCGCGCCCCTGTCGTCCCGGCGCGACCTCGCCGTCGCGCCTCCTTCCGCAGCCGCCAGGCCTTGCGCCCCGGCCCGGAGCTCCGTCGCCGTGTCCCCTGTCGACCTCGCCACCTCCTTCTGCCGCGGACAGCAGCGAGCCTGAGGGCGTTTCCGGTGTCCACCTCGCCCATGTCCGTCACCAACCGTCAAAGTTGGGACCCTAGTAATCCGACGCGGAACCTCGAGACCAGATGAGAAGACCGACCCGTAACAAGTTCTCCGTTTCCGTCGCCAAGATCTCCGCACGAACAAGGCCCAACCCGATGGCTCGACATGATCTTCCTCGAGGGAACGCCAAGACACCGTCGAACCCCGCAGACCGAACCCCGATACCGGACAAGTTCGCCATCGACCTCGAGGACGCCTACACGAAACGACAAGACCGCCACACGGACGCCGAGACCCAACCCGAGTCCTCGAACAAGGTCGATCTGAAGCGCAGACCAACTGCAGAATGCCAAGATCGCCCGAGAACGCCAAGATCTTCACCCCGGACACTGGGACCCCGACGCGACAAGCGCTTCGTCTCGAACGCCATGACCGACAACATGACCCGGAGACCCCGGATGCGCCAAGACCCTAACCCCGGAGTCCGAGAACGACCCGTCGAACCCTGGACCCGTCGAACCCCGAACCCCCGGAACCCCAAGACCGTCGAGCCCCTCTGATGTGTGGCCCCTTTTCCTCGAACCCTATTTTTATAACATAACAACTTGTTGCATATTTAATTGTCATTCTCGCATGCATATCATGGGGTTTGGGGGCCTTATGCCGATTCACCTGCATAATTAAATATGGGGCCCATATGCGGGAAAATCTGGTCTCATATCGGCCTCATTTAAAATTGTGAAGCGCACCGGTGATATTTTTCTGCCTTGTTAAAACAACATTTAAATTGCGGGGAACCTGAACAACATGAACCTAATAATTAATTGTCGGGACCCCGGTTCCGCTTAATATGACCTAATTGCATCGCACCTTGCCATGTCATTCGTCATGCATCATGCCGATCTTTTGCCTTAGTATTAAATAGTGCACCCGGTGTTTCTTCTAGTGTTATGCTTCTTCATGATAAGGCCGTTGAGTTGATGTGAGCTTCACCGATCTTGGTTGAACCCTTCGACAATGTTTTCAAAGCAGCATCTCCCCTTTCTACCTATCTTACTTTTATAGTATTTACTTCCCTCCTGTTGATCTATTGCTATATGTGTTGCGTTGCTCTAGTTTCGTGCCGTGATATCCCTTGCAGCCATATATAGCCTTGGACACATCCTATTACATTGTTTGGTAGATAGTTGGACCCAGCGTGTCGTGATCGCTTGCTCAAGTGTTTTGCTTGTCGTCAAGTACCACCTTTGTTGGAGAATTGCATGTTGGCGTTGGAGATGATCATGGCTTTAATTATTGTATCACTTTAATTCCTGTTTATCAACTAAAATTGAATTAAGCGGAGGCATCGGTGGGTGATAGGTAAGATTTGGTTTCCGATCCCACTTGTGTCCCGTGGGACCGAGTTCTTGACACTGTTCGAGATCGAGCGCTAACCACGTGTGGGAGATATGGGCCCCATTGATAATTACCTGATTTCAAAGTATTGTCTGGGGCCACAACTAGTTTGAGATTTTATTTACTATCCTGTACTTATGCCATGCTTTATTTAAATTGTGCGACGGATAGCGTGTCTTGTTTAGGATCGGGACACGATTCTGCGGTGCCGATAGTCCGGTTTGGGGCATCTTCAGGCGTGCAGCCGTCACCCAAACCCCGAGTCTGTCTGGAGACCCGACTCCGTTGGTGTCGACTTGTGGGGTGGCCCTCATGTACTTGCTTTAGTGGGAACGTCGTGACTTAGGCCCGCCGACATACCGATGGGTGTATGTTAACCGATCGCAAAAGGGTCAAAGTGCTGGATACTTTGGTGCACCCTGCAGGTTTAATCTTTTCGAAGCCGTGTCCGCGGTTATGGACGACTTGGAGCACAGTGCTTGATCATAGACAACTATAACTAAAGTTTATTGTTTCCAATTGACTTGTTCCCGATATGATTAGTAATCAGCTTCACTACAACGGAATGGCTAATTAAAAGTACCAACAATTGCTGGGTTTTGGGTTTATCTCATGCTAAAGGAATCTGACTAGTAAGTGCTGCAACTATCACGGAATGGTCAACTAAAAGTGCCCACCGCTTACTTTATCAGGATGATTATCTAAACCTGACTAGTAAAGTGCCGCAACTATAACTGAATAAGTAAAACTGCCAACCGCGTGAGTTCCTCGGTTGACTTCCTCATTTGGTCTCGAGGGGGAAACTCCAGGATGGGTTTGATTGATGCTAGTATCCAGTTGGATCCGAATAGGTCTTTCTTACCCCTCTCTGATAGTCGCCAGTTGTATCGAGTCTCTATAGGTTGTTTAGTGCATGCTGCGCTGCCGCTCAGTCCACCATACCTATGTAGGCGAGGACCGCCGAATTCTAGCCTCGCCGTGTCTTGGCCTCGATCGACACTCCTTCTTCTTCCTTCGCCTTTGTCGGCACCCTTTTGTTTAAGCAGGTTTTGAGATCGGCCGTTAGCGAGGTTACCCTTCCGGCTTGGCCTAGGCAGGGTTATGGACGCCATTGGTTATTCTTCAGGGCTCTTAGCCCCATTTGCATCTTGTCCGTAGTCGGACGGCCCATCGTCTTCAAGGTGATTTGGATCTTTGTACCGTATATTTGTATTCTTGACTCTTTGAGTCATTTGTATATATATCTTACATGGGTCCCATCGAGGACTGCTGTGTAATGTTATTACTTTGCTTTCCACCCGCACGAAAGTGTCTGGTGGGCACCTTCGAATCGTTTCTATGCGGGTTTGGCGAGTTTCGCTAAAACTTGCATAGGGCCGATTCTGAGGGTGTTACAGAGTGGTATCAGAGCTCAGCAGTTGCGATACCCCACAAGTCCAGCCTGTAGGATAACCTAGATAACGGCCGAAGTAGAGTGTCAAAACTATTTTGCAAAATCGGTTGGATAGTTCTGGTTAGGTCTGATTTTACTCCTTACCCCTCTGCTGCTCTCCTCTTACCTCTACGTGTTTTGAATCCGCTCTCATCTCTCTCTTCGAGTCCAGGATTTCTCGTGGTTGGGTTTCCGTCGTACCTTCAGGGTTTCGCTTTCTTCCTTTTGTGACGAAGGTGCTACGATCATCAATCGGCAACTTGTCTGTTGTACCCTTCCTCCAATCTTTTGTTCTTGAGCTCCTTATCCATATGTGTTCCTTGCTGGGTATCAGTGTCGTTGAAAAACCTATGAGAAGGACGAGCTTTGGTGAAGTTGGAGTCGACCTTGAGCATGTGTTGTTCATGCCAATGGAACCATCGCAGAACCTAATCGGTGTGTCTTTCATACGATTTCTGGCAATACTCCTTGTTTCGAACCTCGCTTGTCGAGATCTTGATCTAATTCCGAGAGTTGGATGCTTAATCCGCTTATTCGTGTGCGAGTAATGGTTTGAGTGCGGGATGGAGTAGCTACCCTACCACCGCTCTTATCATTCGCTCTTGTATGTCGGATCGATGGATCCAGCAATTTACTCCGTCCACGGAAGTTAGGTGGCTTTATTTGCGATACCTCTACCTTCGACCTTTTGTTCCCGGAGTGTTCTCTCGACGATCAGGAGCAACGACCCTTTGTTGGTGGTGTCGCCGTTTTCAAGATGAAGAAGGAACCATCGTTAGTGGTGTCGCGAAGATCTACACGAAGCGAGAAGACGCAGATCGCCGAACTTCCTTCCGGTACCATGAGGCGGATCTCGAGGGCGAGATCCCTTGTTAGTGGTGTCGAATTGTGGCATCCCGCAAAACCACTACTAGAAAATCGCGTTGAATTTGTGCATTGCATCATCATTACATCATCATGCATATTAATTTTACCTGAAACTATGTTGCGAAAGACTATGGTTTTCCGAAACTAGCCCTCCTTCTATTTCAAATTAAACCCCGGTTGCTTCCGGAATATTTTGTTTTGTCCAAAAACTAGTTACAAATGAATTGCAAATTAAATAAGATGTTATGTTATTTTTAGTGGGGCAGTCGAACGGGCCGAGTAGACCCGAACGACCACCCCTATTTTTAAATCGGTCCACCCTGCCAGCCCCATCTAAATCCTAATCCCACCTAAAACTCTACCCTCCCTCTTTGGCCACATCACCCCACCCAATGGCTAGTCTCCACCTCACCCTCTCCCTCCCCTCCAACCAACCCCACCCTGCCACTTGGCCCTCTCTCTCTTCCCCCTCTCTCTCCTCTCTCTCTCACCCCCCACTCCCCACCAGCCAACCCACCCGCGCGTGCCCTCCACCACTCAACCCACACCCTCCCTGCACGCGGGCCCCGCCCCAGCACACCAACCAAACCGACCACACCTGCCCTCCAGCCAGTCCCACACCCCACCCGCGCCCTGGGCCTCTGCCCGCTGGCCCCCACCCGGCCCCGCGGCCCCACCCTGTCGGCTCTCCTCTCCCTCCTCCCTTTCTTCCTCCCGAGGCCGCCCGACCGCAACCTCCCTTGCCCCTCCACCGCGCGCTCCCGCCGCCCTCTTCCGCAGTGCTCGCAGCCGCTCTCTCCTCCGGCGCCGGCTCCCGCGCCTCTCCCCCAACCTCGCCCTCGCCGGCGCGCCGCCCAGCTCGCCCCCTCTCTCCGCGCCTCGCCGCCCCGCGCCGGCTGCGCCGCCATCGCCTCCCTCCACCTCGCCCTGCGCGCCTCTCCATCCTCCCATGGCCCTCGCCCGAGCCTCGTGCGCCACCACGGACCTCCCAGTGCGTCTCCGCCCGCCTCCGCCTCCGGCCACCTCGCCTGGCCGCCCGCTCCACCAACCACCGCTGAACCTCCCTCCACCCAGCACTCCGCCCCGCCCGGCCAACCATCTCCTCCGCGTCGCCGCCAGTACCGGCCGGTGCCGCCGCTGCCACCTCCAGCTGGCGCCTCCCCGCCCGCCCACGTCGCTCGGCCAGTACCTCCGCCCTCCGCCGTTCGGTCCCGCGCCCCGCACCTTCCTGCCGCCTCGGGCCCGCCATCGCCAGCGTCGACCTCCGCCAGCGCCCGCCGCGAGCCTCTCCACGCCTGAGCTCACGCCGGCCTGAACCGCCTCCGCGTCGCGCCACTCGACCAGCGGCTCTGACCGCCACGGACCTCCCGCCAACCGCCTGACCCTCCGCCCGGCCGCGCCGTCGCGGGCCCCTCCCGGCGACCTGCCGGCGTCGCCTCCTCACCGAGCAGCCCGCCTCCAGACGCCGTGCCGTCCTCTGCCCCGGGCCCAGGAGCTCCGTCGCCGTGTCCCCTGTCGACCTCCGCCTCCCTTCGCCATGACGGCCGAGCTGAGGCGAGGGCGTTTCCGGTGTCCACCTCGCCCATGTCCGTCACCAACCGTCAAAGTTGGGACCCAAGTACTCCGACGCGGAACCTCGAGACCAGATGAGAAGACCGACCCGTAACAAGTTCTCCGTTTCCGTCGCCAAGATCTCCGCACGAACAAGGCCCAACCCGATGGCTCGACATGATCTTCCTCGAGGGAACGCCAAGACACCGTCGAACCCCGCAGACCGAACCCCGATACCGGACAAGTTCGCCATCGACCTCGAGGACGCCTACACGAAACGACAAGACCGCCACACGGACGCCGAGACCCCTGAACCCTGAGTCCCTGAACCGAAGGTCGATCTGAAGCGCCAGGACCCGAACCTGCAGAATGCCAAGATCGCCCGAGAACGCCAAGATCTTCACCCCGGACACTGAGACCCCGACGCGACAAGTGCTTCGTCTCGAACGCCATGACCGACAACATGACCCGGAGACCCCGGATGCGCCAAGACCCTAACCCCGGAGTCCGAGAACGACCCGTCGAACCCTGGACCCGTCGAACCCCGAACCCCCGGAACCCCAAGACCGTCGAGCCCCCTCTGATGTGTGGCCCCTTTTCCTCGAACCCTATTGTTATAACATAACAACTTGTTGCATATTTAATTGTCATTCTCGCATGCATATCATGTGGTTTGGGGGCCTTATGCCGATTCACCTAATAATTAAATATGGGGCCCATATGCGGGCAAATCTAGTTCTCATATCGGCCTCATTTAAACTTGTGTAGCGAACCGGTATCTTATTTTGCCTGGTTATAACAACATTTAAATTGCGGGGAACCTGAACAACATGAACCTAATAATTAATTGTCGGGACCCCGGTTCCGCTTAATATGACCTAATTGCATCGCACCTTGCCATGTCATTCGTCATGCCTGCATCATGCCGATCTTTTGCCTTAGTATTAAATAGTGCACCCGGTGTTTCTTCTAGTGTTATGCTTCTTCGCGGATAAGGCCGTTGAGTTGATGTGAGCTTCGCCCGATCTTCGGTTGAACCCTTCGACAATGTTTTCAGGCGAGCATCTCCCCCTTTCTACCTATCTTACTTTTATAGTATTTACTTCCCTCCTGTTGATCTATTGCTATATGTGTTGCGTTGCTCTAGTTTCGTACCCGTGATATCCCTTGCAGCCATATATAGCCTTGGACACATCCTATTACCTGTTGTTTGGTAGATAGTTGGACCCGCGTGTCGTAGTCGCTTGCTCAAGTGTTTTGCTTGTCGTCAAGTACCACCTTTGTTGGAGAATTGCCGCATGTTGACGTTGGAGATGATCATGGCTTTAATTATTGTATCACTTTAATTCCTGTTTATCAACTAAAATTGAATTAAGCAGAGGCATCGGTGGGTGATAGGTAAGATTTGGTTTCCGACCGCCCACTTGTGTCCCGTAGGACCCGAGTTCTTGACACTGTCCGAGATCGAGCGCTAACCACGTGGGGAGATATGGGCCCCCATTGATAATTACCTGATTTCAAAGTATTGTACTGGGGCCACAACTAGTTTGAGATTTTATTTACTATCCTGTACTTATGCCATGCTTATCGCTTTATTTAAATTGTGCGATAGCACGTGTCTTTGCTTAGGATCGGGACACGATTCCGGTGCCGAGTCCCGTTTGGGCATCTTGTCGTGCACAGCCCACCCAAACCCGAGTCCGTCTCGAGACCGGCCGACTCCGTGGGTGTCGACTCGGTGGGGTGGCCCCATGTACTTGCTTTGGGTCCGGACGCCGTGACTTAGGCCCGCCGACATACCGATGGGTGTATGTTAACCGATCCGCAAAAGGATCGAAGTGCCTGTGGATACTTTGGTGCACCCCTGCAGGGTTTAATCTTTTCGAGAAGCCGTGTCCGCGGTTATGGACGACTTGGAGCACAGTGCTTGATCATAGACAACTATAACTAAAGTTTATTGTTTCCAATTGACTTGTTCCCGATATGATTAGTAATCAGCTTCACTACAACGGAATGGCTAATTAAAAGTACCAACAACTGCTGGGTTTTGGGTTTATCTCATGCTAAAGGAATCTGACTAGTAAGTGCTGCAACTATCACGGAATGGTCAACTAAAAGTGCCCACCGCTTACTTTATCAGGATGATTATCTAAACCTGACTAGTAAAGTGCCGCAACTATAACTGAATAAGTAAAACTGCCAACCGCGTGAGTTCCTCGGTTGACTTCTCGTTTGGTCTCGAGGGGAAACTCCGTGATGGGTTTGATTGATGCTAGTATCGCTGGATCCGAATAGGTCTTTCTTACCCCTCTCGATAGTCGCCATGTATCGAGTCTCTATAGGTTGTTTAGTGCATGCTTTGCCGCTTAGTCCACCATACCTATGTAGGCGAGGACCGAATTCTAGCCTCGCTGCATCGCCTCAAGATCGACGCTCCTTCTTCTTCCTTCGCCTTTGTCGGCACCCCTTTTGTTTAAGCAGGTTTTGAGATCGACGCCGTTAGCGTGGTTACCCTTCCGCTTGGCTCGGGGGTTATGGACGCCATTGGTTATTCTTCAGGCTCTTAGCCCCATTTGCATCTTGTCCGTAGTCGACGGCCCATCGCTTCAAGGTGATTTGGATCTTTGTACCGTATATTTGTATTCTTGACTCTTTGAGTCGTTGTATATATATATGCCTGCGGGTCCCATCGAGGACGCTGTGTAATGTTATTACTTTTCCACCCACCCACGAAAGTGTTCTGGGCACCTTCAATCGCGGGTTTGGCGAGTTTCGCTAAAACTTGCATAGGGCCGATTCTGAGGGTGTTACACCCGCGCAACCCAGTAGATTCAAATATAGATTTTTCAATTTAGTTCAAACTTAGTTCTGTCAGTAGATTCAAAAATCAATTCAGAGAGTTGTACTGAACCAAATTGCATGAAACTAATTTTTTTAGAAAGGTATTAAAATTATTAATACAAGCCTATTGGATTCAAACCATTTGAAATTATAGATCACCTATAGTAAAAATAACAAGACAGAGACTTTTCTACATTCAAACATTTTTCAAAATTCAACCATAAATTCTTTTGAGTTGATTCCAACTCTCAAAAATCACATTTGATAAGATATTTCAAAATATGTAAAAATTTATTGGTTTACATGCAGTGATCTTGGAAAAGTATTAAAAGAATGCCCCATGGGCATTTCTAGTCACTTTAATTAATTAAAATAATAATAATGTTAAACCTTATTAAATTGTGACACCACTTTAAATCACATTCCCAAGTATTAAAATATGTGGTGATGACATGTGTCAATATGATCCCATATTTTAATTAGAGAATATTAAATCTTAAGTAATTTTCAATGAGTAGAAATTACTTTTCTAAAATAAAATAAATAAGACTAGGTCTTTAATTCATGTGATGATTGTGATGATGCTAGATCATCTAGTGTGAACCTTTGTGTGCTAAATAGAAGTAGTTAAGTATTGTTTGGTGATTGTGTACCTCGCATTTATTTATAGACGCTAGTACCAACCAAGGATACGAAGAGGAAGGGGACTACGAAGAAGAAGAAGAGAACTTCAATCACTGCACTACTCAAGGCAAGCTACACTATGCAAGCTAGCACTTGCATGATAACTATGAAAACTAGAGACCTTAGGCATATTTCGTTATGTAACCTTGATTATACAAAATCCCAGTTTTACTTGCAAGCTTTATTCTTTTATTTATTTATCAAAGCCCTTTATTACTTTTACTTAGTGACTTGTCAATTTTGGAAAGATATTAGAGGTAGCATAAAGAGCATAAAATTTGGCCTAAGTTAGTTAGAACTAGATGTCATACTGAGGCATGAGATTAGATTTGGATAAGTCACACTTGATTATCACCCCTCATTAGTGATTACCCCCAACTTTAGTGGCTAGTGCTAAGCATAAAACTTGATCACTTTATATGGGAATACTTGGTGAAAATGATTATGAAAACCTTGGAACGATGAGTCATTCTAGTGAAATGTTTTGACATATGTTATGAACACCAGATGATTTTGGTGATGAAAATGTTGAGGCATGAGCCTTAGCCCTTTTTAAAACTGATGATTGGGTTCGGATGCGATACCATTCCAATTTTACCGTACAACGACAATACCCGAATTTGGGTAGGGCTTGACTGGAAGTTTATATATCTTAGTATGGGTTCCCTTGCGGAAGAGGTTTGAGCTGAGGCTACCTCGTGATGATTGTCCACCTGTGTAGTTCCCAAGATGACAGATGGTCATGGTTGGGAGGCCAAACTCATAGGGGAGGTGCCTATACTAGGGTGTGTAATTGAAAGGTTATGATTGATTATCCGCATACTGAGTATGCTGATTCAGGATTGTTCCTGACGGATGTATCGAATGTTGTGGTGAAAGTGTACCACCTCTGCAGAGTGTGGAACTATTCGAATAGCCGCGTCCACGGTTATGGACAGTTGGAGTGGCCATACTATTCCATCGTCGGATGTTTTCAAAATGACTTGTGAAATGATCTATGACTTTGACTTGACCACAATAGGGTTGTGAACATGAAAACTAAGTTCACACTTACGTGTTGGAGAACATTAAACTAGTTTTCTTTACTTCTAAACTCAGTTAGAGATAAACCTTGATTTTTGCAAAAAAAACCTAGAGCTTAGGATTCCTACTCAAACTACTTACTTGTTAGTATTAGTTTGCGAGTACTTAAAGAGTACTCATGGCTTTGTCCCTGGCTATTCCTATGGCCAGACTATGAGGAGGACTACCAGTATGATGGACAGCGGGAAGTCTATGACAACTAGGATCATCTCCCATCGTCAGCATTGCTTGTGACCTTGAAGATGAAGCCTCGCTACGTTTAATGTCCACTGTGTTGATTGTATTAAGACTAGATCATGAGCTCCTTTATTTGTAAGACCTTTATTATGGTTTGTAATGGAAGATGTACTATGGTAGCAATTCTGTTATGTCTCGCAAAAATGGTAATCCTAGGATTGCGAGGTATGGCATAACATGCATCTGGGATTAAAAATCCGGGTGTTGACAAGTTGGTATCAGAGCCATCCTGACCATAGGAGACCCTAGTTAGAATGGACGCTTGAATCAAAAACTTAGTTTCAAAACAAAAGAAGTGAGTATTTATAAAAACCTATTTTCATTCTTATCACTTGGATTCTTTCAAGAAAAATCATGTTCCTCAAAAATTCTTGCAAATCCTACATAAAATTTGACACACTTGATCACTCTACTAACTTACTTATCCTACATTCTTATAGATGGACGTTGCAAACCTTGAGCAATGGAGGACAGCTCATCTTTGAGAGCGATTTAGACTAACTTTCGGAACTCCTTGAGCACCCACATCCTGAGTTCTTCGGAGCACAGCTCAATGATCAGCAAGGAGGAGAATTACAATGGCTGGTAGTTTCAAACCTCAGAGGCAAGATCGAAGCACCCACCTTAGAGGGGATCCAATTCAGCTTAAGAGAGAACAACTAGCTAGATGGACTCGCTAGGGCTATGCAGGAAGCTCTTGCCCGTCTATGTGGGAAAAGCATCAATCAAATCAAGGGTACTCGCTTTAAGTACTACACAAGTCATGATGCTATGGGACAGCCATTGGAGGTGCCATACCACCCAGAGCTGAAGCATCAGGTGGATCATATCAGCTTCATGTTGTATGAGAGGCAGAAGGATTTGGACAACGCCCGCGCATACGCCAACCACAACCATGCCATTGTAGTCAAGAAGGACCAGACCCTCGCCATCTTGCGAAGGAGCACAAGACATTTTGCCGTCTGCGTGAAAAGAAGGATCGCATCATTGCTTGCCTTCGTCACAAAGTGACAGACTTGGAGGAGACCATCCATGAGCGAGACATGCAGCTTGAGGAGAGAGAGAATCCAGGGGAAGATATCCGTGGAGATCCCTACTCCTACCTTAGCGATGATGATGACTACCTGGAGGACCAAGCCATGGACTTCCACACTGACGATGATGATTCTGCCTTCATTGATGATGATGATGATGATGAAGCCACCGATTCTGATGAGTAGTAACACTTGAGCACTAGCGTAGGTGTGAGTTGTATCCGGTCCCACTGTATCGTAGTTTCATAGAATGGTTCTTAAAACCATCTGTTACCTTAGTGTGGTGTGTGTTTGTATTGGGTGCTATGAATGAATGAATGAAAGGCAAGTTTCTAGTTGGCAAAACCAGAGTCAAACTCAAAGTTTAAAAGCTTTTCAAAAACAAATCCCTAAACCTTAGAAATTTCCCTCTTATCTCATGATCTATCTCAACCTTCAGATGCCTCGCGGAGGGAGCAACTCATCTCAGGATCCAATGCTGCAAATCTTGCAGATGTTGGTTTCCGACCATGAAGCTGAAAGAGACGAACGTCAAGCCAACTTAACCACCCTTCAACAGATAGCTCAGATGACCCAGAATAATCAAGGTCATGGAAACCAGGAAAACCATGGATCCAAGGTCAAGAACTTTCAAAACACCAATCCACCCATTTTTAGTAAGTCTAAAGAGCCATTAGATGCTGATGACTGGCTATAGACTATGGAGAACAACTTAGAAGTCGCAGGAGTGGAGGCCAATGAGAAAGTACTGTTTGTCACCCATTATGTGGCAGGAGATGCAAGAGCTTGTGGAATAGCATTCGCACCATGAATGGAGGATAGATGATGGCTTGGGATGAATTCAATCTCAAGTTCAGCCGAACCCATGTGCCACCGGGTTTGATTCTGCGGATGACGGATGAATTCAAGGAGCTGAAGTAGGGAAAAATGACTAAGGTAGAGTACCGTGACAGATTTCTGTCTCTTTCTAGGTATGCCTTGATGAGATTAGTACTGAATCCAAGAAGATGGAGAGATTCTTGAATGGTCTGCATGATGAGATGCACACAATGTTAGTCAATATCCCGTTTGCTGACCTTGAAGCCTTAGTGGATTCTGCAATCCAGATGGAAGGCAAGATCAACCAAGCCAATGATAATCGCAAGCATCGAATGATGAATCAACCAGGATACCACCATACCCCAAAGTATCGCCCCAACCCGTCTGCAGGATATGCCCCCAAGAAACAATAGACCCCCTATGACCCGTCCGAACTATCCCAACCGTGGAGGAGGAAACCCAAGGCCCGGAGGAAACCACAACAACAACCTCTGCACTCCAACAATTTCAACCATGCACCGCTCAAGTTCAACAACAACAACACCAATAACACCAATAACACCAATACTGCCCCAGAGACTGGAAGTAATGACGTGCATGTTGCAGTAAAAGACAAGTCTCGGGTTGCTTGTTTTGAATGCGGAGTCAAGGATCACTACTCCAATGAGTGCCCCAAGAAGCTTGCAGCAGCCACCAATGTGAATGCCCCAGCTCAGCAGCAGCGACGTGTTCAGCCTGGAAGGAGGTTTTCCCCATGGAACTCACTCAACCGCAATGGCCGTCTGTTCCACATGAATGCTGAAGAAGCTCAGGAAGCGCCAGATGTCGTGTTGGGTATGTTTTCTGTTAACTCAGTACTTGCAAGAGTGTTGTTTGGTTCTGGAGCATCGCACTCGTTTTTTACAGAAGAATTTGCATGTACTAGTAAGATTCAACCAACAAAATTGAAGCATGTTATGATAGTTTAAATCCCTGGTTCAACCACCAAAGCTAGACAAATTTGCAAGGCCGTACCTATCAGAATCCATGGAATAGATTTTTATGCTAATCTAATAGTACTTGGAACCAAAGGTTTGGAAGTAGTACTAGGAATGGATTAGATGTTGAAACATAAAGGATTAATCGACTGTGCCAAGAAAGCCATAACCATGACTACTACCACTGGAGTATCAGTAGAACATGTATCTGAAACCTTTCCCCATCAATTCAAGTGCAACAAGAGTCTAGCCCAACCAACCATTGACCAAGTCAGGGTAGTTTGTGAATACCCCGATGTATTCCCAGATGTATTGCCCGGTATGCCCCCAGATCGGGATATCGAGTTTATCATTGAACTAATCCCTAGAACCGACCCATAGCTTAGAGAACTTATAGCATGAACCCGTCGGCATTAGTGGAGCTAAAGAAGCAACTAGATACTATGTTGGAGATAGGACTGATTCAACCAAGTGCGTCGCCATGGAGATCACCTGTTTTATTTGTGGATTAGAAAGATGGAGGTAACCATTTGTGCACGGATTATCGGTTGAATGATGTCACCATTAAGAACAAGTACCCACTACCGAAGGTAGAAGATCTGCTTGACCAGTTGACGGTGCCAAAGTGTTTTCTAAGATTGATCTTAGAACTCGTTATCATCAACTCAAGATTCGCGCAGAGGATATTCCCAAGACTGCCTTTACCACCAGATATGGACTATATGAGTACACTGTCATGTCTTTTGGATTAACCAATGCCCCCGCTTATTTCATGAACCTCATGAATAATATTTTTATGAACTTCTTGGATAAGTTTGTCGTTGTTTTCATTGATGACATTCTGATCTATTCCAAATCAGAAGAAGAACATGAGCTACACCTAAGGACCATCCTGGAAACCCTTAGAGAGCATTAGTTGTATGCCAAGTTTAGCAAATATGAGTTCTGCTTATAGGAAGTAGGATTCCTAGGACATATCATGTCGGCAGGAGGAATTGTTGTCGACCCTGCCAAGGTTAAGGATGTTGAAGAATAGCAAGCCCCAACCACTCAAACCTAAGTTCGTGCATTTCTCGGATTAACAGGATATTACCGCAAGTTCGTAGAAGGATTTTCGAGCATCGCAAGACCCATGACCCAATTGTTGAAGAAAGATAAGAATTTTGAATGGACGGACAAATGTGAAGCAAGTTTTCAAGAGCTCAAGAAGAGATTGATCTCAGCCTCAATCTTGATTATGCCAGATATTACGAAGCCTTTTGATGTGTATTGTGACGCATCCAAGATTGGTTCGGATGTGTGCTAATGCAAGAAGGCAAAGTCATATCCTATCTATCGCGACAACTGAAGCAACATGAGCAGAATTACCCTACCCATGACCTTGAACTAGCAGTCGTAGTTTTAGCCTTGAAGACATGGCGACATTACCTCATGGGTAACCATTGTGAAATTTATTCGGATCACAAGAGTCTGAAGTATATTTTCACCCAGAAGGAGCTGAATATTAGGCAAAGGAGATGGATAGAGCTAATCAAAGACTATGATCTTGAAATTCACTATCACCCCGGCAAAGCCAATGTGGTAGGAGAAGCTCTTAGCAGATTGCCGTGTCGATTGAACACCATGATCCTGAAGGAGCAACCAAGTTTGCATAAGGAGTTTTAAGATTTCAGAATGGAACTAGTTAGTGAAGGATTTTTGGCTAGCATAGAACTTCAACCCACGTTGATCAGTCAGATCAAGGAGGCACAGAAGGGAAATGCTAGTATCGACGGAACCAAACGTCGTATCGGTACACGGAAGGTACCTGGATTGACCGAAGATGAAGAAGGAGTTTTGTGGTACAAAGTACATATCTGTGTGCCAGTAGATTCAGAGTTGAAACAAGCTATTTTGAAAGAATCTCATGATACTCTTTATTCTATCCACCCCGGAGGAACGAAGATGTATCAGGATTTGAAGGAGCAATTTTGGTGGCACAAGATGAAGAGAGAAATCGGAAGCTACATAGCCAAATGTGATTTCTATTAGAGAGTCAAAGCGGGACATCAGAGACCCGCAGGACTTTTGCAACCTTTGCAGATCCCTAATGGCGCCCAGCACTATTGTGGGACACTTCGTTGGAAACCCCAAGAGGAAGGTGTGATGAGCACAGCAGCAAGTTTTCCCTCAGTAAGAAACCGAGGTTATCGAACTAGTAGAAGGAAGGAAACGACTCAAAGGTGTTGCAAGCAACATGGAAACCTGTGATGACCCACAAGTATAGGGGATCGCGACAGTCTTCGCGGGTAGTATTACCCAATTTATTGATTTGACACAAGGGGAGTCAAAGAATACTTGAAAGCCTTAACAACCGAGTTGTCAGTTCAGCTACACCTGGAAATAGTTCTTGCTCACAGAAGTTTATCAGTAGCAACAATTTTGGTAGTAGCAACAGCAACAACAGTGAAACATGAGCAATAGTAATAGTAATGGTAACAACAGGATTCGAGTGCGGTAGGCATAGGGATGGATGTACGGGCGTTGCATGGACGAGTCTAAACTTGTAACTTCAAGATCTAGGGCATTGCAGATAAATAGTAACAACCATCCAAGTACTAAACAATCCTAGTCATATGCTCCAAATATAGTCATACGTGCTTGCAATGAGAACTTGCACAACATCTTATGTCCAGCCAGCCCGCGGCAGCGGGGCCTCTAGGGAACTACTGGCAATTAAGGTGCTCCTTTTAATAGAGCACTGGAGCAAAGCATTAACACTCCATGAACATATGTGATCCTCACACCACAGCCATCCCATCCGGTTGTCCTAATTATTGTCACTTTGGGGCCTTTGGATCCGGACAATGATATGTGTACACAACTTGCAGATAAGATCACAAACAATACTATCATAATAATTCAATAATAAGTTCAGATCTGAGATCATGGCACTCGGGCCCTAGTGAGAAGCATTCAGCACAACAAGTTGCAACAAAGTCAAATAGAACTAATAGAGATACTAGGCACTATGCCCTAATAGATCTTATTCGATTACATGATAGAACTCATCAAATCCCTACCATCCCCAAGCCTACAGCGGGGGATTACTCACTCATGGATGAGGGAAACATCGGTGGTTGATGGAGATGCGTTGGTGATGATGATGGCGATGATCCTCTCCAAATTCCCCGTCCCGGCAGGGTGCCAGAACGGAGTTTCTGGATCCGAATCTTGGTTTCTGGTGGCGGTGGCGGAGAGGAACTCTTTCTGGAAAACTATCGAAACCCCCTCGGTTTTTAGGTCGAAAGGCAACTTATAGGCATAGAGGGAGGCCGAGGGGGTGCCTGGGGTGGCTGCACCCCCTCCAGGCACGGCCAGTGGTGGGCCCGCTCCTGGGGTGGGTGTGGGCCCCCTAGGCCTCCTCTCCGTCTCTTCTTCTAGCTCCGTGGATCTTCTGGTGAAATATAATTTTTGGCATATTTTCCGGGATTTTTCCTGATAGTTCATTTTCTGCACAAAAACAAGACACCAAGGTAATTTTGCTGAAACAGCACCAGTCCGTGTTAGTTGTATCCAAATCACACAAGTTTAGAGAAGAAACAATAGCAAAGTGTTTGAGAAAGTATATATGTTTTGTACGTATCAACTCCCCCCAAGCTTAGCTTATTACTTGTCCTCAAGCAATTCAGTTGAAAACTGAGTGCGATAAAAGAACTTTCACGAACACTTTGCTTCATATGATGTATATATTCTCAGCACATGAGTAGATGCTTAGACAATTCATAATAAGAAGTATGCAACTAAGTCTACTCAATAGTCATTTCAATCTATGAAGAGAAACCAACTCAATAATAATAAGTAGCATGAAACATAAACATAAGCAACATTGCAATGCTCATAATAAGGTATGATAGAGTGGTATCTCGCTTGCCTTTGTTTGTAGAGCACAATATAAATGCCAAGGCACCTATGAAGTTCACATGAAGACTAGAAGTAAAGATATCAGAGATACAAGCATCAAAGTCATGACATAATTAACCATGTTTTGGAACAAACACAAGAATGACAACTATGCTCTCAAGAAGGTGTTCATAGAATAAGTGGTGACTCAGCAAGGTTGTGAAAACGGTTTGTGAAGGTTTGAAATGCTTCCCAATGCTGAAAGGAAGGTACTCAATAGCTTTGAGATCTCATTGCCCCTATCATAGGAATCTTCATGTGGTTAAGGTGAAAGTGAGGTCCACTCTGAATCATATGCTTGACAGACATAGACTGGAAATCCCAAGTCCCTTGAGTATGAGGGTCGCTCTGCATGCTACTCAACTTTGGTCACCTGAAAGTTCTTGTCATTGTAAATACATGCATATCATCGAGAACCGCCAACGGGTACCCCTTGCACATGGTACAGGAGCTTTCCCATAACCAAAATGACAAGGCAAGCAGACAATGAGCATCTCAGCAATCTTTTTATTTACCATATGTATATATTTTTATTGAGGACGCTTCATAGATGCTCATTATGGTGAGGCTTCAAGTTTCCACCATGATTAAGCATGGCTTAGGCTAGCAGCCCAGGCATTTCTCTAACACAATGTATAAACTCCATGAACTCACAACCTCCCCTTTTATTTCACATCATGGACATCCGTACACAAAAGATCAAGGAATCAACTGGATGAGATATCCAAAAAGTGTTGAAAGCGTTCCCCGTGACAGCACGGTTCTGCTGACTCCCAGTATATAATTAGCAAGCATATAACTTTCATGGACTAGTCACAATGGTTCAGAATTATTAAGCGCAAGAAATAAAGTGTGCCATCAAGTTCGTGATACTTTACTAACTAACTTTCTCAAAATAGACAAACATTTTATTTTGAAAGAAAACACGACATATGGAATATGCACTGAAATAGCAAATAATGCTAATAGGTAGGTATGGTGGACACAACTGGCAATATTGGTTTTGGGGAGTTGGAAGCACAAGTAGAGCACGTACTCAGTGCAAGTGAAGGCTAGAAATAGAGAGGGAGCAAAAAACGAGAGAGCAATAGCTTGATACAAGAACTCTAAGACAAAATAAATCAACGAGGCTTACTGACTATTGATTAGTCATATGCATGCGTGATCTGTTGGAGATATGCCCTAGAGGCAATAATAAATGTAGTTATTATTATATCTTTATGTTTATGATAAATGTTTACATTCATACTATAACAGTATTAACAAGGAAACATTAATACTTGTGTGATTTGTAAACTAAATTAGAGTTCCTAGTAAAGCCTCTTTATAATACTAGCTTGTTGGTTAATAAATGATTGTGGTTTCCCTATCATGAACATTGGGATGTTATTAACAACAAGATCATATCGTTAGGAGAATGATATGATGGACATACTCCTATAGATAAGCGTAGCATAAATATCAAGTCATTTTAATAGTTTAATTGCTATATGCTTTCTGATACATAGTAACCTAATTCCTTCGACCATGAGTTCATGCTTATCACCATCACCGGAAGTATGCTTTGATGACATCAAACACCAAACCGTAACTGGGTGGCTATAAAGGTGGCATTGAATGTTTGGAAAGTATTGGTTGAGACACATGGATCAAGAGTGGGATTTGTCCATCCATATGAAGGATAGATATACTCTGGGCCCTCTCGGTGGAATGTCATCCAATTGGCTTGCAAGCATGTGACTGGCTCACAAGGGATCACATATCACGGGAACGAGAAAAGAGTACTTATCAGTAACGAGGTTGAACTAGGTACGCAGAGATACCGACGATCAAAACCTCGGATAAGTAAACTATCATGAGACAAAGGGAAATTGGTATCGTATGTAAGTGGTTCATTCGGTCACAAAGTAATCGTTGAAATATGTGGGAGCCATATGAATTTCCAGATTCCTCTATTGGTTATTGTTCGGAGAAGTGTCTCGATCATGTCCGCATAATTCACGAACCGTAGGGAGACACACTTAAGGATTCGATGTTGTTGAGTAGTTATGGAATGATGAGTAAGAGACTGAATGTTGTTCGGAGTCTCGGATGGGATCCGGGATATCACGAGGAGATCCGGAATGGTCCGGGGAATAAGATTCATATAAGAAAAGTCCTGTTTCGGGGTTGGAGAATGGTTCCGGTGTTTTCATCGGGAATGTTCTAGAAGGTTCCAGAATGTCCGGCACTCCGGAGGGGAAGGGTAATGTGTCATAACAATTTTGAATGGTTGCATCATGTACTAGGTGTCATCGCTGAGCAAAATAAAGGGATAAATCAAATCCTAGTTTGAAAAGTCAAACGCCAATTTGAAAAGTCAAACGGCTATTTTGCTTGGTGGAGGGAGAGTAGGAAACCTACTTGGGGAGGAAGTCCCTCTCCCACCGCCAAGGAGGCAAGTTGGGAGGACTCCCTTGGTCGCGCCTCCCACCTATAAGGAGGCAGGCTGCCTCCAAGACCTACACCTTGCCCTCTCCAAACCCTAGCCCTAAGCCGCCGGTGCCACCACCTCCTGCTACTGCAGCCACCTAGGGCAAACCCTAGCCGTCGACTTGGGCTTCCCCAAGCCCTAGTCGCCGGCCTAGCCCTCTCTCCTTGGTGCGTCTAAACCCTAGATCACCGAGGCCTCTCTCATAGTCCACCATACTCGATCCGGCTTAAGGCGAAGCCCTCCGAGATCTCCCCTCTACTTCCGGTACCATGCCGTCGTGCTGCCGAAATCGCGAGGAGAGTGCTACAACCTCCGCTGCCTGCTGGAACAAGGGATAGGAAGGTCTTTGTCACATCCCAAGATTTTCCAAATCTTGTAATGTGAAAAAATAAATAAACAAAATAAATTATTGTTGAAAATCAGGGTGAAAAGAAACTTTTGTTTCTAAATGGAAACTTAAAATCCCATCTTGAACAAACTTTATTTAAAGTTTGAATTCAACAAAATTCAAATCTAGAGAAATGCATTCCTCAATGAATGTATCTGGAAATTTAAACACTTGGAAAATAAATCCAAACCCTAAACCCTAAATGGAATAAAAATCATTTCCAAGTTATCTCCAAGCCTATGGATTTGATCCATATAAAATCTTGTCAACAAACATTTACAAATGATCAAGAAAGACAAATAGAAATATTAGAAAACCATAGAAATTGGTTTCACTTAATTTGGAGCCATAGATAAAATCTTATGAATATAATAAGATAAGGAAATTTAAATTTCCAAAGCTAATAAAGAACCTATCTATAAATCCATACAAAATGGTGAGAAAATAATCTTAAAGAGATTTAAAAATATAAACAAATATTAAACAAGATTTTACAAATTGGAATCACCAAGTTTGGACCTCTAAATAAAAAGATATGAACTTTATAAGATGAAGAAAGAATTATTAAATAAAGAATATTTAAAGACCAAATAAAACCTTGGCCTAATCCATTAAGCAAATGGAATGAATATAATCCAAATCAAATAAAATAAAAGGATAAAGAATTTCCAAAATAAAATAAAATGGCAATAACCATTCTATCCCTATTTTAATAAAGACAAATCTCTAATAAGAATTATTATATAATTCATGAGAAAATAGTACTTTGGAATTTACCCAAGTGAAATAAAAGTTGTTTAATTCAACTTAATTAGATTAAAGAAATCTTCCAATTAAACTTTAGGGAATTGAAACTATATTTAATTCCATTGGAATTAAAATGAAAACCCAATTCAAATGACTTATGAATCATATTAAATACTTTCCAAATAATTCAAGATGAATTATTTGAACCGAAATAAACAAATAAAAACCTACTGAAAGGTTTTGGAAAGTTTAAAGAATTTAAATGGTGTTTGATAATATTATTAAACCTTATTTGTTTTAAAACTAGAGCCTATTTGGAATAATTAAAAAGACCTTAAAAAGAATAAATAAATTATTCCAAAATGATTTCAGAATGTTTTGTTAATGAGTGTTTGAAGCTACACAAAATTTGGCAAATATTTGAATTCAAATGGATGCTTGAAATGCTTAAATGAAAGCAAAACAGAATAAAAGAAAAGGAAAAAGAAAAACAAACAGTACAAAAAAAGAGAATCAAGCCGACCCAGCCCAACCAGCCCAGTCAAGGCCCAGCAAGCCCACTCCCCACCCCACCCGAGCGAACCATTATTCACTCGCAAACGAACCCGCAGCGACGCTGACTGGTGGACCCCATTCCCTCTCTTTCTCTCTCGCTGCCAGACGACCCCACCGCCAGCTCCTTTCTTCCTCACCTCCACCCGACCTCGCCGTTCTTTGCCAAATCAATTCCGTAATGTCTGCATAACACAGATTAATCGCCTCGATCATGCGTACTAAAGCGCCTCCCTCTCTCTACTTCCCCTCCCTCGCACGCACCAGCTCGCCACCGGGCTGCGCTAATTTCACCAGAGACCACGCTCTGCTCCGACAAGCTCGCAAGCAAATTCCGGTCAGCCTCCTCCACCCCTTGCCCACTGGAACACACGAGCACCTTCCTGCACTCGCGCACCTCTGCACCTCACTCACTGCCTTGAGCCTGTGTCGACTCATCTTCGTCGAGCAGCGCCGTCACTCCAACTCGGAGCTCCACAGTAGCCGACCACGCCGCCTCTCTTTGATGCTCCCATGCTCCCTACTCTCCCACGTCTAATAGTATCATCCCCTCTCCGTGCTCTCACAAAGAAAGTCTCCGACGACGATGCATGCCGTCACTGACACCACTCCGTGAGAATCCCGTAGCTCAGTCGCCTCGACAACGGAAAGCACCTCGAGCACCCCCACGCCACGGCGAACTCGGTGAGAACCTCCCTTCACTCCCTCGCTTACTAGACTTGTCGAACCACCGCCGCTTGCCGCCGGTGTGCCGCCTAATGGTCAAGGCGATATGGTCCATAGGATTTTGATCTGACGGTTAAGATTAGAACGTGAACGAAGGGGTACGCTCTCCTATGTGCCGCACGATTCACTTAAGATCTAACGGTTGTTGTCTGTCTGTCTATCCAACCGAAGCGGTACCGACGAATGAGAAGTGGCCACGTGTCCCTGCTGGTTTGTTTTAAAACAGAATAGTTCTATTAGATGTTCCATTTTGTAAAATCTATAACTTTTAATCCACACGTCCAAATTTTGCAAACTTTATATCAATGGATTCAGAAAAACAAGCCCTAGCCAACCATGCACTTTGTTCAGAAAATTGCTTCTGTTAAATTGTTTTTTTTTACAGAAACTTATGTATGCTTGTTTAGAATATAAAAATTGTTCTAAAATGATTTTGAGGATAAAATCTTTGGAAAATGGTTTGTTTTGAACCTACTGACCATAGGAAACAAATTGTGGTTTCAAAAATGTATTTGGTGAAGCAAAAGAATGAATCTTGGATTTAAACCATTTTTAGTCAAATAAAAATATGGTTTAATTATTAAAAATGGTTTTGGAAGAAAACCTTTCAGAAATGTTTTGGAAATAAACTCTCTGACCCTAAACACAAGGTTATATGGTTTGAAAACATATTTTGTGAAACCTATAGAATTTTGCCTTATTAAAAGCATTTCTTCACCACATAAAATAATGACTTGATCAAAAATGGTTTATGAAGTAAAATCTTATACAAATGATTTTGCCACTTTATAAAATGACCATTGGGTGTTTTCAAATGTTTATGGCCCATTAGAAACCACTTCTCCAAATAAAACAATATTTAGCATGCTTGCATGCATTGTTTTGTTATTATTATTTTATGTGTTGAATTGCTTGAAAGGTAGATTGAAATATTGTTTGCTTGATTGAATTGTAGTGACTTGAAGTGTGTGAACATTGCAAATATCAAGAAGTGAACTTATACTATCTACCAAAAAGGCAAGTGATGCTTCATACTTTTGTCCCATTATTTTCACTATGCATTAGTGATATTTCTAAGTAATACTTGCATGGAATTTTTGCTAATTATAAACCATGTTATGGGAAATCCTAGTAGATGAAACCTTAGTAGAATTTCCTAAGATAAGATTCCTACCACTAACATGCATAGCTTAGCTAGTAGAAAACAAGGGTGGATTATATATTCATTCTATGGAAAAATTTCTAAGTCTGAGGACTTGTGTTTTACTTAATAAAACAACTAAGTGAAAGAATCACCTGGGTGGAATGGAAGGAATGGTTTGTGTTGAGTGGTCATGCAAGTCCAGTATGCTGGGGAAAACTTGGGCATCACCAAGTCCAGTATGCTGGGGAAAACTTGGTGTCTCACTTGTGGATGGACACCCAGGAACAAAGAGATTTGAGATGTCAAATGTTGAGAAGCTTCAAGTGAAACCACTTGGCATTATGGGCTCTGCCTGGATCATATAGGTTGCAAGAACTTAGCCAAATGGACAGTTGGTGGTAGGGGATGATAGGTTGGAACGCGTCCATTCTGGTCTAAGGTAAGGCTTCTGAAAGATCTTGTCTTGGTGAAACCAAGTCTTGTGGGGAAAGTGCACAACCTCTGCAGAGTGTAAAATCTAAGTACTTAGCCATGTCCCTGGAAAAGGACAATTTGAGCATCAAGACATGGAAGCTATCAAGAATCTCATCATCCAAATTTCTAAGTTAAAAACTTGTGGTTAAACAAGGGTTTAAGGTTCACCAATTTCTATTGGTGGTTCCTTGGGTTATTTTTGTCAAGCAAAAACTTAGTGGTTTCAAATGATAAGGAAAATCTATTTTGATCAAAGCAAGCCTAAGCTCCACTTATCCAAATGCATATAGATGATAGACTCCACTATACTACCATAGTATCACTCGCCAATACAATTCAAATGTATTGACCCTTGTGGCTGTAACTTGTTATGTTGCAGGTTTGTTTGATATTAGAGAAGTTTATTGATTAGGATTACAAGTCTACAACCAACATGTCTGCCTGTGGCACTTTGAAGATGAAGGACCCCATGCTATTGTTATATTCTGTTGCATTATAATGAAATAGCCAAATGAGCTATGTAAGATGTAATAATTTATTTTATCCTGGTTATAAAGTTGTATCATGACCTATGTTTCTTGATATTACATCTTAACTGTGGATGCTAGCTATTGATCCAGGGAATAGCATTGTAAACACAGGGATCTCTACCTTATTAAAGGTTGGGAATCTTACAGATGGTATCAGAGCATTGTGTTGCCTGTAGGATTTGTAAACCTAGGATTGGACAAAACCCCTTAGAAAAATAGGAGTTGTATTTGTTCCAAAACTTATTTACAAACAATCTTGTAAACTCTTTCCTCAACCATTTTGGTTTGATTCTACATCTCTTCTATTTCAACTTGATGGATAAAAGCCTTCCCCATGGCCAAAGACTTCACCATGTGCACAGGACTTCATCAACTCTAATGACTTCAACATTTTCACCAAGGACTTCAACCTTAGACATCACTAAGGACTACAATTGGGACAAGAAATGTTACCCAAGACTTGAAGACTAAGGAAACACAACTTAGAAGGAACCATCATCACCTTGAAAGTTTTGAGACCAAGATGCAAGAAATTCTCTAAGGATATAAAGATCTTGCTCATGAAGAATCAACTAAGAAGGATGGAAAGATTTCAAGTGAACCATATAGATGGACCACCATATTTAGTTTAAGTCAAACCCACCAACTTATGTGGTGTAACAAAAATATTTTTGGTTGCCTAAAGATATGCTTGAAACTTGTTGTTTGAGTGGAAAGTTTGTTTGTGATTGCTTGCACATTGCTTGTGTGAATTGTGATGTGTGTGATTAGAATTATTCCCTTAGAAATATTTTGCCTATTCTAACCCAAACCAACCCAAACAGATGACTTCTCCAAGAGACTCCAACATCAAGGATGGTGACAACAACAACCAAGAGATCAGCATGAGAGACCAACTGCTTGCAAGACAAACCCACTTGAACCAAGTGACAACTCAGGTTTTAGCCAACAACAATGAGTTAGACCCAACCATGCAAGAAGTTTTGAAAACTCAATCCCAATTGTTGCAAGGGATGGCTACTCAAATGATCAACATGGGAGACAACTCTTCCCAAGGAGTTTGTGACCACAAGGATGACAAAGATGTTATTCTAGAAGGAACCCAAGCTTGCAATATTTGTGGAGACAAGGATCACACTTCCAAGGAGCATGAAGATCAATGCCCCAACTGTGAAGAGAAACATCCAATTAACCAATGCCCCACATCTCAAGCTACTTGTTACTTATGTGAAGGAAACAATCATGTACCTATCCAATGCCCCATCTATTCCATAGTTGAACAAAGGAAACAAGGTGGAGTGCAACAACTGATTGCAGACTACCATGAGAGAGCCAAGTCTACCAAGAAAAATGAAGACAAAGGAAAATCTCAGCTTGTACCTCCCAACAACATGACTCAATTTAAAGGACCAAAAAGGAGACATATTTATTATCCAAGGAGTAATAGAAAGTCAAGGAAACAAATAGACATTCCTACCTTTGAGATAACATATGAAGAACATGAACTAGACGCACTCCTAGCTTTGGAGAAACCCAAGAAAAAGAAGGATAAAAGCCATGTGCAATGTGGTCATTGCAAATAAATGGGACACTATGCCAGTGAATGTCCAGAGAAGAAGAAGTATAAGGAGATTAGCCAAGTGTGGTGCAACAACTGCAAAGAGCTAGGCCAACTTGCCCACAGAAGATACGTGATGAACTCAATCTAATCACATGTTACAATTGTGGTAACCAAGGACATTATGCAAGCAACTGCCCAAAAAAGATGAAGAACAAGATAAACAAGCCTATGAAGGATCTCAGCCTTGTCACATGTTTCAAGTGTGGAAACAAAGGACACTATGCAGATGTTTGCCCACAGAGATTTCAAGATCCCAAGCAAACCAAGATGTAATCTAGTTGGGAAATTTTTAAGGGTGGTAGTACCCTAGATGCTTTCAGCCAACTTGTAACCCCTAGCCTCCCCAAATCTCGGGACGAGATTTATTTTAAGGGTGGTAGCCTATCACATCCCAAGATTTTCCAAATCTTGTAATGTGAAAAAATAAATAAACAAAATAAATTATTGTTGAAAATCAGGGTGAAAAGAAACTTTTGTTTCTAAATGGAAACTTAAAATCCCATCTTGAACAAACTTTATTTAAAGTTTGAATTCAACAAAATTCAAATATAGAGAAATGCAATCCTCAATGAATGTATCTGGAAATTTAAACACTTGGAAAATAAATCCAAACCCTAAACCCTAAATGGAATAAAAATCATTTCCAAGTTATCTCCAAGCCTATGGATTTGATCCATATAAAATAATGTCAACAAACATTTACAAATGATCAAGAAATACAAATACAAATATTATAAAACCATAGAAATTGGTTTCACTTAATTTGGAGCCATAGATAAAATCTTATGAATATAATAAGATAAGGAAATTTAAATTTCCAAAGCTAATAAAGAACCTATCTATAAATCCATACCAAATGGTGAGAAAATAATCTTAAAGAGATTTAAAAAGATAAACAAATATTAAACAAGATTTTACAAATTGGAATCACCAAGTTTGGACCTCTAAATAAAAAGATATGTACTTTATAAGATGAAGAAAGAATTATTAAATAGAGAATATTTAAAGACCAAATCAAACCTTGGCCTAATCCATTAAGCAAATGGAATGAATATAATCCAAATCAAATAAAATAAAAGGATAAAGAATTTCCAAAATAAAATAAAATGGCAATAACTATTCTATCCCTATTTTAATAAAGACAAATCTCTAATAAGAATTATTATATAATTCATGAGAAAATAGTACTTTGGAATTTACCCAAGTGAAATAAAAGTTATTTAATTCAACTTAATTAGATTAAAGAAATCTTCCAATTAAACTTTAGGGAATTAAAACTATATTTAATTCCATTGGAATTAAAACGAAAACCCAATTCAAATGAATTATGAATCATATTAAATACTTTCCAAATAATTGAAGATGAATTATTTGAACCCAAATAAACAAATAAAAACCTACTTAAAGGTTTTGGAAAGTTTAAAGAATTTAAATGGTGTTTGGTAATATTATTAAACCTTATTTGTTTTAAAACTAGAGCCTATTTGGAATAATTAAAAAGACCTTAAAAAGAATAAATAAATTATTCCAAAATGATTTTAGAATGTTTTGTTAATCAGTGTTTGAAGCTACACAAAATTTGGCAAATATTTGAATTCAAATGGATGCTTGAAATGCTTAAATGAAATCAAAACAGAATAAAATAAAAGGAAAAAGAAAAAAACAGTAAAAAAAGAGAATCAAGCCGACCCAGTCCAACCAGTCAAGGCCCAAAGATCCTCCCTCCCCACCCGTGAACCGTTATTCACTCATAAGCGAACCCTGCAATTGACTGGTGGACCCCATTCCCTCTCTTTCTCTCTGCTGCCGCCACTGACCCTTGACTCCTTTCTTCCTCACCCTCCCGCTGACCTCGCCGGCCGTTGCTGCCAAATCAATGCCGGCGTAATACACAGTAACGCAGCGATTAATCGTCCCCTCGATCATACGTACTAAAGCGCATGTCCCTCCTCTCTACTTCCCCTCCCTCGCACGCACTAGCTCGCCACCGGGCTGCGCTAATTTCACCAGAGACCACGCTCTGCTCCGACGAGCTCGCAAGCAAATTCCGGCCAGCCTCCTCCACCCCTCTCCCACTGGAACACACGAGCACCTTCCCCAGACTCTGGCACCTCCCTGCACCCTCAGCTCACTCGTGCGAGCCCCGTGTCGTCGAATCCGTCTTCGTCTGAACGACGCCACCATCTTGTTGGGAATATGCCCTAGAGGCAATCATGTATGATGATATTTCCCATTGTATTCATAAAGTTATTAAGTAGTCCTTGTATAAACATCTGATGTGTATCATTAAATATGTGATTCAGTTGTGGAACTATGCATTCATATTGTTTGTACTAAATATCCTTGGTCATTGAGGTTGTGCTGGACACACAACTTAGACCAATGTGAAAGTTGGCTTGATGACTCGGTTCCACTTGTCATGGGCATGGAGATGCTATTCCAACTTACACAGACTAGGCTAAAGAGTTTAGCGAGTCGGATTGACCCATATTGAGGTACAACGAACTAAGCTGTCATTTGTATATCTCAATCAATGTAATCCTTAGACCTGAGGTTGTTGCATAGTCCGAGTTGAGGATCACCGACTTACGTTCTATCAAACGCTGATCCGTAACTGGGGATGTAGAAGGGCAGGGGTCGGTTGGACTGAGAATCAATCTTCGTGATGTGAATAACCAAGATGGGATTTTGCCCCTCCACTCGGAGAGATATTCTCTGGGCCTCTCGTGAGATATGATTCGGAAAGCATGGCCATGCGACTCGGTTAAGTGTTAGCGAGGCGATCGGCTAAGTTAGTCGGGTGAATCACTTATCTCGGATCGAGAAGAGTCGGACTATTTAAGGGATGACATATATTCGCCTATAGTCGACAAGGTATATCGTGAGGCAAAGGGACTGGACGTAAGTCGCATTGGAAAACAAGTCGTCATGACTCTTTGGTACTTGGGAATCGATGCGTTACGCTGGGAGCCGATGCCGATTGATCGATTGTGAGTTGGACTCTAATCGTGTCCAAGTAACCATGAGCTCTGAGGTCACACACTTAAGAGCGGGAGCAAGTTGGATTGGATCGAATCATGTCTGGTTGGTTGGACCTAAACCAGTTAGGACTGAAGTTAGTGAGTTGGACTCATGGTGACTAGTTTTATATGGGCTTTAGTGAATGGGTCATGCGAGCCCACGTTCACTCCTATATATAGTGGAGCACAATAAACCCGAGAAAAGGTTAATCGTTGTTCGGTTAGGTCATTCCATGTGTTGAAACCCTAGCTCCACGGCAGTCAGCCGAATGCAGAACCTAGCATTCGCCCGGCTCCTCCTATGCGTGTGGATACCAAAGAGGTGTTGTGCGATCAGCACCAGGACGATAGGATCGTGAGGACTGCACTGCATCAACTGTCGCGCTTCATCAGTAATCCGCAACCGCGCGTCTAGTGGTAAACCTCGTGGCCTTCTACCTCAGCTAGATCTTGGGATCACCACGTTAGAGGAAAATTTTATTTTATCTCCGCGTGGCCCAACACATCTGCTCCAACTCCGACGAGCTCCACAGGTAGCCGCTGACCGCGCCGCCCTCTCTCTTTGATGCTCCCATGCTCCCTACTCTCCCACGCGTCTAATAGTATCATCTGCCCCCTCTCCCGTGCTCTACAGCGAAGTCCCCGACGACGACAGCGCATGCCCGTCGCCAGACACCACTCCGGCGGGGAATCCCCGTAGCTCCAGCGCGCCCCTCGACAAACGGAAAGTACCTCGAGCACCCCCACGCCACGGCGAAGTCGGTGAGAACCTCCCTTCACTCCCTCACTTCCTACACTCGCCGAACCACGCCACGGACACTTGCCGCCCGCTGCCTAATGGTCAAGGCGATATGGTCCATAGGATTTTGATCTGACGGTTAAGATTAGAAAGTGAACGAAGGGGTACTCTCGCCTCTGTGCCGCACGATTCACTTAATATCTAACGGCTGTTGACTGTCTATCCAACCGAAGCGGTACCGACGAATGAGAAGTGGCCACGTGTCCCTGCTGGTTTGTTTTAAAACAGAATAGTTCTATTAGATGTTCCATTTTGTAAAATCTATAACTTTTAATCCACACGTCCAAATTTTGCAAACTTTATATCAATGGATTCAGAAAAACAAGACCTAGCAAACCATGCACGTTTTTTAGAAAGTTGCTTCTGTTAAATTGTTTGTTTTTACAGAAACTTATGTATGCTTGTTTAGAATATAAAAATTGTTCTAAAATGATTTTGAGGATTAAATCTTTGGAAAATGGTTTGTTTTGAACCTACTTACCATAGGAAACAAATTGTGGTTTCAAAAATGTATTTGGTGAAGCAAAAGAATGAATCTTGGATTTAAACCATTTTTAGTCAAATAAAAATATGGTTTAATTATTAAAAATGGTTTTGGAAGAAAACCTTTGAGAAATGTTTTGGAAATAAACTCTCTGACCCTAAACACAAGGTTATATGGTTTGAAAACATATTTTGTGAAACCTATAGAATTTTGCCTTATTAAAAGCATTTCTTCACCACATAAAATAATGACTTGATCAAAAATGGTTTATGAAGTAAAATCTTATACAAATGATTTTGCCACTTTATAAAATGACAATTGGGTGTTTTCAAATGTTTATGACCCATTAGAAACCACTTCTCCAAATAAAACAATCTTTAGCATGCTTGCATGCATTGTTTTGTTATTATTATTTTATGTGTTGAATTGCTTGAAAGGTAGATTGAAATATTGTTTGCTTGATTGAATTGTAGTGACTTGAAGTGTGTGAACATTGCAAAGATCAAGAAGTGAACTTATACTCTCTACCAAAAATGAAAGTGATGCTTCATACTTTTGTCCCATTATTTTCACTATGCATTAGTGATATTTCTAAGTAAGACTTGCATGGAATTTTTGCTAAGTATAAACCATGCTATGGGAAATCCTAGTAGATGAAACCTTAGTAGAATTTCCTAAGTTAATATTCCTACCACTATCATGCTTAGCTTAGCTAGTAGAAAACAAGGGTGGATTATATATTCATGCTATGGAAAAATTTCTAAGTCTGAGGACTTGTGTTTTACTTAATAAAACAACTAAGTGAATGAATCACCTAGGTGGAATGGAAGGAATGGTTTGTGTTGCGTGGTCATGCAAGTCCAGTATGCTGGGGAAAACTTGGGCATCACCAAGTCCAGTATGCTGGGGAAAACTTGGTGTCTCACTTGTGGATGGCCACCCAGGAACAAAGAGATTTGAGATGTCAAATGTTGAGAAGCTTCAAGTGCAACCACTTGGCATTATGGGCTCTGCCTGGATCATATAGGTTGCAAGAACTTAGACAAATAGACAGTTGGTGGTAGGGGATGATAGGTTGGAACGCGTCCATTCTGGTCTAAGGGAAGGCTTCTGAAAGATCTTGTCTTGGTGAAACCAAGTCTTGTGGGGAAAGTGCACAACCTCCGCAGAGTGTAAAATCTAAGTACTTAGCCATGTCCCTGGAAAAGGACAATTTGAGCATCAATACATGGAAGCTATCAAGAATCTCATCATCCAAATTTCTAAGTTAAAAACTTGTGGTTGAACAAGGGTTTAAGGTTCACCAATTTCTATTGGTGGTTCCTTGGGTGATTTTTGTCAAGCAAAAACTTAGTGTTTTCAAATGATAAGGAAAATCTATTTTGAGCAAAGCAAGCCTAAGCTCCACTTATCCAAATGCATATAGATGATAGACTCCACTATACTACCATAGTATCACTCTCCAATACAATTCGAATGTATTGACCCTTGTGGCTATAACTTGTTATGTTGCAGGTTTGTTTGATATTAGAGAAGTTTATTGATTAGGATTACAAGTCTACAACCAACATGTCTGCCTGTGTCACTTTGAAGATGAAGGACCCCATGCTATTGTTATATTCTGTTGCATTGTAATGAAATAGCCAAATGAGCTATGTAAGATGTAATAATTTATTTTATTCCTGGTTATAAAGTTGTATTATGACCTATGTTTCTTGATATTACATCTTAATTGTGGATGCTAGCTATTGATCCAGGGACTAGCATTGTAAACAGAGGGATCTCTACCTTATTAAAGGTTGGGAATCTTACAGTCTTCATCGAAAATTTAACGTGTGACCGATCACGGGGCTGCCGGGAACGTATTTGGAAGGATCGTCTCTGCGATCTTGAGATCGGCAAATCGACTACATCACCCACGAGAATCCGCTCTCGTTAAACACTTTGTAATCTTCGAGGGTGAGTTATTCTATCGACTCGTTGCTACAATCTAGTAGATAGATCTTGGCTTGTTTGTTTGTATGCGGTAGAAATTTTTTGTTTTCCATGCTACGAACCCCTACAGTGGTATCAGAGCCGTGTCTATGAAGGGAATATGCCCGAGAGGCAATAATAAAGTGGTTATTATCGTATTCCTTGTTCATGATAAATGTTTATTTTGCATGCTATAATTGTATTAATACGGAAACTTTAATACATGTGTGTTTAATAAACAAACAGAAAGTTCCTAGTTATGCCTCTCTCATAAACTAGCTCGTTGATTAACAAGATGATCAATGGTTTCCTGATCATGGACATTGGATGTTGTTAATAACGGGATCACAATATTAGTGTAATGGTGTGATGAACATTCATCCGAAGTATAGCATTACGATCAAAGTCATTGAGTTTATATTGCTATAACAACTTATGAAGTGATCCTAATCCTTAGACCATGAGATCATGTCAATCACTAACACCGGAAGAGTTTCTTGTTGACATCAAACGTCACACCATAATTGGGTGATTATAAAGATGGCTTCAAAATTACTAAAGTGTTATGTTGAGACTCATGGATCAAGAGTGGAATTTGTTCAACCCGATGACGGATAGATATACTCTGGGCCCTCTCAGTGATATCACATTGATTAGCTTGCAAGCAAGTGATTTGATCACTAGAATGTTATATCACGGGAACGAGAAAAGAGTGCATGTCGGTAACGAGATTAAACTAGGTATGGATATACCGATGATCGAATCTCGGACATGTAATATATCGTGAAACAAAGGGATTAAGATACTAGAGTAAAAGGTTCACACGATCACAGAAGTCATCGTTGAATGTGTGGGAGTCGATCTGGATCTCCGTCCGCTGATTATTGATCGGAGAGGGGTCTCGATCATGTCTGCATTATTCGCGAACCGTAGGGTGACACACTTAAGGGATACCGACACCATTCGGAGCAAATGATATTCCAGAGAAAGAAAAGGAAAGCGCAGGAATTTATTTCACTAGACACCGAAACTGTTTTGGTTGAAATTGCTGAAACTGGTTCTGCATGTGAAATTGAAATGTTGTAAGGGGTTTATGTGAATGTTTGTTAATTAAAGTAATTATAAAAATTCTGAATAAATAAATAAAAGAGTTTTATTTAAATGAGAGCTTGCATTAAACTTGGTGGAAATTTAATGCATGTGAGTGGATTTTTGAGTGGAGGCTTTTCATTTTGAGTGGGAGCTCCACCCACATGAATGTGGAAGAGGTGGGGGAAGCCCCCATGGCTGGGCGCCATGCCCCTTGGGTGCCCCCCTCTCCCCTATAAAAGGCCCCCCTCTCCTCCTCTCAAAGCACACCTCCTTGCGAAGGATATCTCTCCCCCTTTTAGAATTTCCCCATGGTCTCGGATCAGCGAGATACATGTTCCCGGTGGATTTTTATGGAAGGATTTGTTGCTTCCGCTGCTTCGCTGGAGCGACGACAAGGAGGTTTTCGGGGTACCCGTACGTGTTTGCGATCACGGATGCACCACTGCTTTGAGGTGCTGGACTTGATCGTGCTGGACCGGCTG
The DNA here is from genome assembly GCA_030063025.1 of Avena longiglumis. Classification (NCBI taxonomy): domain Eukaryota; kingdom Viridiplantae; phylum Streptophyta; class Magnoliopsida; order Poales; family Poaceae; genus Avena; species Avena longiglumis. The sequence continues at coordinate 170,382,408 of CP125976.1, read as the reverse complement.
GACCAGATGGACTTCATCACGATCTTGAGATCGGCAAGCGTTCGTCTACATCATCCACGAGTACAACCTCGTGAACGCTATTCGGTCTTCGAGGGTATGTATTCTATGGATGTATATCCACCCGTTGCTTGTATCTAGTAGATAGATCTTGGTATTTAGTTGTTCCCATCGTAAGAAATTTTTTGTTTTCTATGCTGCGAACCCTACAGTGGTATCAGAGCCGGATCTATGCGTAGATGCTTTGCACGGGTAGTACACATATGAGTATGTGGGCGATGATGATAATTTTATTGCTTCTTAGTTGTACTTTGGATATTGGTGGCATAGTGGGATGAAGCGGCCCGGACAAACTTTACATATCCTCGCACATGAGACCTATTCCACGCTTGACATGCAACTAGTTTGCATAAGTGGCTAGCGGGTGTCTGTCTCTCCTACTATAGTCAATATCTAATTTACAACGAGTTGTCAACAATTTGGTTATCCTCGTTGTGGTTCATGTTCGTAGGTAAGAACGGTTCTATCTCGAAAGCCCTAAGCCACATAAAATTTGCAATGGATAAATTAGAGGCGTGTAGTTTAGATTGTTGCTGGGCTAGTGTTATGATATGGTGATGTTGTAAGTAGAAGTATGAGATGATACTCTTACAACATACATAACTTGTAAACTCCATAGACCTTGGATTTACACATAAAGGTATGATAGTGATCATACCATGATGCACATGATAGAGATCATATGCGGGAACCATATCATTCCACTAATAAACATGTGATGTTTGATAGCATCTTATATTGCTTGTTTGTCGTTTTATTAGCATAATAAGATGATCCCTCATTTAGATATCAAGATAAAAATGTGTTCTTCCTTAAGTATGCACCGACAATGTTTAAATAAGCTTCAAGACATCACATGATGATCGGGTGTACTTGAATCATGAGCATATCTCGGGTGTAAAGACATTACACACGCCAATACTAAGGTTCTTACTTGGCGAGCCTAGCATGTACAGACATGGCCTCGGAACACGTAATCGAAAGGTTAAGCATGAGTCATATGTTTTGATATGATGACCATATGGATGCTCGCCTTTGAAGCTACGCCGACTCACGTGATGATCGGACTTGGTGTAGTGGATTTGGTTCATGTAATCACCAAAAGACACGAGGGATGTCGCTTGAGTGGGAGTTCATTTCTAATTTGGATTAGTTGAACTCAATTTATCATAAATTAAATCAAAGTGAATTTGCATAATTTGTTGTAGTCATTGGCATTCGTTCACCACCTTATGCATAGTTGTAATTGAGATAATAGAACTATAGAATTCTGGATATATACTTTACGAACTGGTATCGTATTGTGTTAAGTGTCAATCTAAAGTTTAAAGTCCTATTGCAAACTTTCAGCAAACTCTGTTTACTCCGTGAGATTTAATAATTGGTATTAAATCGAGAGTAACAATTCCAGTGTTAATATCTTAAGTATCATGTTTGCCTCCATGATTCTTGATTGTTTTAATATCAAGTTTATATAGGAGCTGAAAGAATTGTTTCAGAAACCATCATGTATGACAGATATAATGATATCTGAAACAATGTTTTGGTTGCAATATGATCGAGTATAATATATGTTCTCATATTGGATGAGAATTTACAAAGGTTGGAGATGCTAGACATCCTAATCATCCAAAAGGATTTTGGAAAGTCATATTATACTCATGATTCGCCTTTATAATATACAGTAGCTTGATCATGAAAGTCTTCATGATAAGGGTGAATAGAAGATGTATGTAAAGTGTTTACTACACTAAAATATTACTAAAGAATGGATTTTGAAAGAATACCGATCATTTTGATGATGGTGATCTACTTCAAAGTGCAAGTCCAAAGGTATTATTATTTGAATATACACGCTTTGGACTATGTGTCATGTATATGGCGCCACTTTTGATGTTGATAGATTCTTTTAAAAAGGAAAAGGAAATGTTGAAAGAGAATCTATAAAATATATTTGGTAGAAAAGAAAAGATTGGAAATATCCAATTTAGGTATATAGATGATATACATGTTATGGTTGTATTCTTTTCTTGTTAAACAATGTGGTTCTTGGGTATTGGATACCGAATTGGTCGGTATGAAATTTCAGACGGAACGATGCAATTCATGAACCACAATGGCCTAAGTAACTAGCAAGAGAATATGTGATGATGTTCATCGAAAAAAACAAACCATTGTTTGTATTTCTCGTTGACATCAAAGCTTGACTTCAAGATTTGTTTTTATAATTGTTATTTAAATCAGGTATTATGAGAACAAAGGTTGTTCAAATAATTACCATATTCCATATTAGATGGATGATTTACAAATCTAGTTGGAGAAATCACATCCATAAAGCTAATGCTAAAATGTCGCAAGACAAATGATTGGAAGATCACTTACGAAGTGACATCGCTGTTTAAATTATATTGGAAATAAAACATGAAGAAACTCCATTTTCATGGATTTTTGGAGTCTTTGATTTGATCAAGTGACGCTTGTGAGACTTTCCTCGGGATAATTAAAACTTCGTTCAAAGGCCAAAGAAGAACGAACGACTAAAATATTGGAATTTATACATATCGATGTATGTAGTCCATTATGTGTAGTAAATAGCTATGGGTTTCAACTTCATATACTTTCTCCGGAAATTTGAGTGAATATTCACTTAATGAGAAAGAAGTATGAAATATTTGAAAATGTTCAAAGACTTTCAAGATGAAGTGAAAATCATTGTAACAAGAAAATAAATGGTTTATGATTTTATCATAAAGGGATTTATTTGAGTTACAAGTGTAACAAGAAAATAAATGAATTATGATTTTATCATAAAGGATTTATTTGAGTTGCAAGTTTAGCAAAACACCTAGATTTACATCTCCGAAACACCATAGGAGTATGGAGTGTTTGAGATTTGTAATGAAACCTTGTTTGACATGGTTGGATCAAAGGTGTTATTCATAAAACTGCCATTATGTTTTAAAAGATTAAAAGCTTTAGAGACTACCGCTTTTACCTTTGAAAGAGCTCCATCTTGATCCGTTGAAATGACACCATGGAAGTTATGGTTTGGGGTAAAAACCAAGTTGTCATTTCTTAAATTTTGGTATGCTAAACATAAGTAAGATGTTTACAACCGAAGTCGGATGAGCATGTCTTTGTAGGTTATTTCGAATAACAATTGGTTATTCCTCCATAACACCGAGGACAAAAGGGTTTGTCGCTTGAAATATGAAGTTTCTTGAAGAAGGAATTTTTCGTAAAAGTTAAGTGGGAGGATAATAGAACTTTGATAAGGTTGACGGACCTTAGCTATATGTGCTGAGTTGCGCAGCGCCGGAAATCATTCTGAAGGCTGCCATAATGCTCATAGCTTACGTGCCTCAAAGGTTGTGGTCACGGAGATCTAAGTTCCTATTGAACCAAGTAGGTCGGTTAAACAATCAAATGCTAAGATTTGAGAGTAAATCATTATTGTTTGACAATGATGAACCGAATACATACAAAGAAGCGATGATGGGCCCTGACTCCGTCAAATGGCTTGAAGCCATAAAATCCGTGATATGTCCATACACGATAAATCAAGTTTTGAACTTGGAAGACCCTCCGGAAAGGTGTAAAAACCTATCGTTCGTATTTGAATCTATAAAGAAACAGACATGGATGTTTCACATGAATGAAATAGTCGACATGTCGTAAAGTATTTTATGACAATGTTCAAGGAGTTGACTATGACAAGATTTTATCTTTCATAGCGATATTTAGTCTGGACGGATTAAAGTAGCAACCACTACATATAATTTGGTATATGGTAGATGAATAAACAAAACAAATTTCTTTTAATAGAATGGTTACCTAGGACGTGTACATGACACGATCCAAAGGGTTTTGTTAATTCAAAGGATGCTAAAAAGGGGCATGCAAACTTCAATTGTTGAAGTAAGCATCGCGGAGTTGGAATATTCACCGTGATGAAAAAGAGTTTTCATCAGGAGACGATGAAGATGCTTGCATTTGCAAGAAATTAAGTGGGAGTGCTAAGACATATTTCTAATACATTATGTGAGGACATCTTGTTGATTAGAAATGATGTATATTTTATTTACAAAGGTTAAGAATTTCATTTTGATGAAATACTTAGGAAAAACCCGAATATTTAGCGTGAATATCTATAGTGGATAGACAGTGACGCTAATATGGTTGTGTCAAACGTACATATATGAGATATTGAAGGAGTTCAATATAGAAACAACAAGAAACGGTTCTTGTCGCATGGAAAAGAATTGAATCAAGATTCAAGTGTATCGACACTTGATAAGTGAAACAAGATTCAAGTGCTTTGACACTTGATGAGTGAAATCACGAGAATGTTTTGATCAATCATACCATGATATGTATACATCCAGATAAGTCCTATGCTCTAAGTGTTATGAGCATATACCAGAATGAATCATAAAATGATCATTGGACGATAGTAAGGATATTCTTATGATCTTTTGAAAAAACTAAGAATATATTTGTGTAGAGGTGACAAACAATTACAAATAGTTCATTGTAAAGCGTTACATTGATACTAGTTTTGTCATAAGATACAAATTAAGTTTATCTCAATTTAAACTATGAGTGGCACAATGAAATGGAAAGGAGTTTTCATGATGGATTTGGATGTATTCCATAGTTAAGACATTGTGACGAATACTACAACAAAAAGGCTAAGTATATGACTGCTATAGTAGCAGCAAAGGAGGGAATTTGTGTCAAGTAGTTTGTTATCAAACTAAGGTGTGGTTCGCAACGGGCTAACGCTAAAGATATATTGTATGACAATAGTATCGACGTGTTTTAACCCCAAGGAACTAAAGGTCTCACCGAAAGACCAAATTTATGCAATGCCATCTCATTGGAGAATGAGTGATGCGTGAAGACGCAAAGACATGCAAATACACACGGACCTAAAGCGTCAGATCCATAGATTATGTTAACCACTTGCAATTGCGTATATGGAACACCAGAAAGCCATAGGTGTTCAATACGCAAAGTTTTCAAACTAGATTATTGTCTCTAGTGCAAGTGGGAGACTGAAGGGAATATGCCCGAGAGGCAATAATAAAGTGGTTATTATTGTTGGAGATATGCCCAAGAGGCAATAATAAAGTGGTTATTATCATATCTTCACACTTATGATAAATGTTTACATACCATGCTAAAATTGTATTAACCGGAAACATTAATACTTGTGTGATTTGTAAACTAAAATAAGAGTCCCTAGTAAAGCCTCTTGTTAAACTAGCTTGTTGGTTAATATATGATCATGGTTTCCTGATCATGAACATAGAGATGTTATTAACAACAGGATCATATCATCAGGAGAATCATGTGACCGACATCCTCCTCTCGCTAAGCGTCGCATAAAGATCAAGTCATTTCAATAGTTCAATTGCTATATGCTTTCTGATACATAGTTACCTAATTCCTTCACCATGAGATCATGCATATCACCTTTACGGATGGATGCTTTGATGACATCAAACACCACACCGTGAATCGGGTGGCTATAAAGGTGGCATTGAGTGTTAAAGTATTGGTTGAAACACATGGATCAAGTGGGATTTGTCCATCCATATGACGGATAGATATACTCTGGGCCCTCTCGGTGGAATGTCATCCAATTAGCTTGCAAGCATGTGACTTGGTCACAAGGGATCACATATCACGGGAACGAGAAAAGAGTACTTATCATTAAACGAGGTTGAACTAGGTATGCAGAGATACCGACGATCATAACCTCGGATAAGTAACATATCGTGAGACAAAGGGAAATTGGTATCGTATGTAAGTGGTTCATTCGATCGCAAAGTAATCGTAGAAATATGTAGAGCCATATGAATTTCCAGATTCCTCTATTGGTTATTGTTCGGAGAAGTGTCTCGATCATGTCCGCATAATTCACGAACCGTAGAGACACATAAGGATTCGACGTTGTTTGAGTAGTTATGGTATTATGAGAAAGAGACCGAATGTTGTTGAGTCTCGGATGGGATCCGGATATCACGAGGTGATCCGGAATGGTCCGGAGAATAAGATTCATATAAGGAAAGTCCCGTTTGAGTTCGGGAATGATTCGTGTTTTCATCGAATGTTCTAGAAGGTTCGGATTGTCCGGCACTCCGGGGAGGGTACATGAATGTGTCATTACATATTGAAATGATTGCATCATGTACTAAGTGTTCTTGCTGTCCCAAATAAAGGATTAAATTGAATCCAAACAGAAAAGTCAAATGTCAGTTTGAAAGTCAAACGGCTAAAACAAGAAACTGTGGGAAACAAGCAAGAGGAGTTGGAACCGACTTGGAGGAGGTTTTCTCCTCCAAGCGGCAGCCTAGCGAGTTGGGGAGGACTCCTCCCTCCTGGCCGCCCCCTCCCATCTATATAAGGAGGGGCAGGCTCCTCCTAGAACACACAAGTTCCTATCTTCTACCTCCGGTTTAGAGCCGTTTTGGTTTAGAGCTTCTAATTGCTTTAGCTGCGGTTTAGAGCCTTCTAATTGGTTTAGAGCCTTCTAATTGGTGTGTCTAATTACTAGACCACTAATAGCCTCTCTCATAAGCTCCACCATACCTTGCACCGCTTAAGGAAGCCTGGATTCCCTCTACTTCGGTACCACGCCAGGTTGTCCGGAATCGAGGAGAGTGCTACAACCTCCATTTTCTTTGGAACAAGGGAGAGGAAGGTCTTCGTCAGTACCGACGTGTGACCATTGTGGGAGCGCCGGAACGTGGGCGGAAGGATCGTCTCTGCGATCTTGAGATCGAAGTGTCGACTACATCACCCACGAATCTCTCGTTAACCGCTTTGGAATCTTCGAGGTAAGTTATTCCACGACTCGTTGCTACAATCTAGTAGATAGATCTTGGCTTGTTTGTTTGTATGCGATAGAAAATTTTTGTTTTCCATGCTACGAACCCTCTGAGGGTATCGAGCCGTGTCTATATGTAGATCTGCCGAGTAGAACACAATGGTCATTGTGGGCGTTGATGCTTTTATTGTCGATTGCTTCTTGTGTACTTTGTATCTTGCGGTATGATGGGATGAAGCGGCCCGGGCTAACATTACATGAAATCGTTCATGAGACTTGCTCCACGCTTGACATGCAACTTGTATTGCATAAGTGGCTTTGCGGGTGCCTGTTTCTCCTAGCATAGTTAAGATCCAATTTACAACGGGTGATTGACAATACTAGTATCAATGTTGTGGTTCTTGTTCGTAAGTTAGAACGACACTTATTGAAAGCCCCAAACCACGTAAAATATGCAAAGAAAGTAGGCGTCTAACTTTGTTTTGCAGGGTGTCTTGTGATGTGATATGGCCATGATTGTGATTATATATGATGTATGCAATGTTCCTTATTGTAAGTTGGCAACGGCGGGAACATATGGTTGTCTTTAATTTATGTTAAGACCCGTGTCTATTCAAAGTAGTGGTAATAGTTGAAGCCGGTGGACGACAACCATGGAGGCGTCATTGACCTTGATGCAATGCGGTGATGATGGAGATCATGTTCGTCTTTGGAAGATGGAGATCGGAAGCACAAAGAAGAAAGGCCATATCATATCACATATTATGAATTGCATGTGATGTTAATCCTTTATGCATCTTGTATTGCTTAGTAGACGACGGTAGCATTATAAGATGATCCTCATGCACATGAATTTCAAGTCTTAAAGTGTTCACCCTTAGTTAGCACCGTTGCTAAAGCTTGTTGTTTCAAGCACCACATGATGATCGGTGTGTTAGATTCGCAAGTGTATACAACGTGAGCAAGCAGATTTGCTCATGCGGAAACTAAGGTTTGATCTTCGAGCCTAGCATGTGGACATGGCCTCGGGAACACAGATTCGAAAGGTAGAGCATGAGTCATATAGTAGATATGATGAACATGTTGATTGTTCGCCATTGAAGCTACATCAACTCTCGTGATGATCGGTTTTGATGTGGTGGATTTGGTTCGTGATCACTAAAACAATGTGAGGGATATTGTTTTGAGTGGGAGTTCACCTAGATTAATTTAATTATTAATTAGAACTCAATTTATCATAAACTAAATCAAAGTGAATTTGCATAGTTGTTGTAGTCATTGGCATCCGTTTACCACCTTGCGCTTAGTTATAATTGAGATGATAGAGCTATAGAATTCTGTTAGTTACTTTCTAACTGGTATCGTATTGTTTTGAAGTGTTAATCTAAAGTTTAAAGTCCTATTGCAAACTTTCGGAAGTTCCGTTACTCCATGAAGTTTAATAATTGGTATTAAAACAAGAGTAACAATTCCAATGTTAGTATATAAGTATCATGTTTGTCTCCACGATTCTTGATATTCAAAGGATTCTCTTAATATCAAGGTTATCTAGGATCTGAAAGAGTTGTTTCGAAACCATGATGTGTGGAAGATATTGTGATATCTCAAACAAAGTTTTGGTTGCAACATGATAGAGTATAATATGGCAAAAGTCATGTTCTCATATTTGATGAGAATTTGCAAAAGGTTGGAGACACTAGTTGTCCTAATCCTCCAAAAGGTTTTGAGAGCAACATTATACTTAATTCACCGTTACAAGCTAAAATAGCTTGATCATGGATAAATCCATAATAAGGGTGAATATTTGATGTAGGTAAAATGTTTACTACACCAAGAAGATTACTAAATAAAGGAATTTGAAAGAACACCAAACATTTGATGATGGTGATCTACTTCAAAGTGCAAGTCCAAAGACATTGGTATTTAACTATACATGTTTTGGGCTATGTGTCATATGAATGACTCCACTAATTGATGTTGATAGATTCTTTCAAATGTAAAAGGAAATCTTGAAAGAGAATCTCATAAGTATATGGCGTAAAAGAAAAGACAAGAATTGTTCAGTTTAAGTATATAGATGATATACGTGTTATGGCTGTATTCTTTGCTTGTTAAACAATGTGGTTCTTAAGTATTTGATACTGAATTTGTTGGTGTGAAATTTCATACGAAACAACACAATTCATGAACTACAATGGCCTAAGTAACTAGCAAAGAATATGTGATGATGTTCATCGAGAACAAAATAAAGGGTTATTGTGTTGCTCGTTAAACATCAAAGCTTGCCTTCAAAAAGTTGTTTTAGCAAGTATGATGAGAACGAAATCTATGTGCAAATAATTGCCGTAATCCATAAAAGATGGATGATTCGCAAATCTCGTTGGAGGAATCACATCCATAAAACTAGTGCTAAAAATGTCGAAGACAAATTGATTGAAAGATCACTTAGGAAGTGACATCGCCGCTTAAATTATATTGGAAAGAAAACATGAAGAAACTCCATATGGATGGAATTTTGGAGTCTATTTGATTTTGATCAAATGACGCCAGAAACTTTCCTAGAGATAATTAAAACTTCGCTCATAGGCCAAAGGGAACGAATGACTAGCTTATTGGAACTAGTACATATTGTTGTATGAAATCCATTATGTGTAGTCAAGCGATGGATTTCAACTTCATATGCTTTCTCCGAAAATTTGAGTGAATATATGAATATTTACTTAATAAGGATGAAGTGTGAAATATTTGAAGAGTTCAAAAGACTTTCAAGATGAAGTGCAAAATCATTGTAACAAGAATATAAACAGTTTATGATAAAGATCATAAAGGAAGATATTTGAGTTACAAAGTTTATCATAATACCTAAGATTTAAGGAATCGTTCCATGGATTTGCATTTTCCAAACACCATAAGAGTATGGAGCGTTCGAGATATGTAATTAAACCTTGTTTGACATGGTAAGATCAAAGGTATAATTTATAAAACTGCCATTATATTTTAAAGATTAAAAGCTTTAGAGATTACCGCTTCCATTGAAAAGAGCTCCATCATAATCCGCTGAAATGACACCATATAAGGTTATGGTTTGGGATAAAACCCAAGTTGTCCTTTCTTAAACATTGGTATGCTATGCATAAGAAAGATGTGTGCAACCAAAGTCGGATGAACCTGTCTTTGTATGTTATTTTGAATAAGCTGGTAATCCTCCATAACATCGGAGACAAAAGTGTTTGTCACTTAAAACGCCAAGTTTCTTTGAGAAGGAATTTTTCGTGAAAAGTTAAGTAGGAGGACAATAGAATTTTGATAAGGTTAAAAGAACCTTAGCTATATATGTGCAGAGTTGCAAAGACCGAAAAGTGTTCCTGAGGCAGAACAAAGCTCATGGCTCACGTGCCTCAAAGGTTGTGGTCACGGAGATCCAAGTTCCTATTGAAACAAGTAGGTTGGATAAACAATCAAATACCAAGATTTGAGGGTTGAATCATTATTTGAGAATAATGAACCGACTACATGCAAAGAAGCGATGATGGGCCCCGACTCGTAAAATGGCTTGAAGCCATAAAATCCGTGATAGTTCCATACACGAGAAAATCAAGTTTTGAACTTGAAGGACCCTCGAGAAAGGTGTAAGACCTTATAGTTGTGTCTGGATCTATAAAGAAATAGACATGGATGTTTCACATCTATGAAATAGTCGACATGTTGGGAAAGAGTTCACAACAATGTTCAAAGGTTGACTATGACAAGATTTGATATGTCATAGTGATATTTAGTCTAGACGGATTAATGTAGCAACCACTACATATAATTTGTTATATGGTAGTTGAATAAACAAAACAAGTTCTTCTAATAGAATCGTTACCTAGGACATGTGCATAACACGGTCCATAGGGTTTTGTTAATTCAAAGGATGCTAAAAGCATATGCAAACTTCAATGGTTAAAGTGAGCATCATGAGTTGGAATCTTCACTATGATGAAACTGTTAAAGGAGTTTAAAAGTTCATTAGAGACAATGAAGATGCTTGCATTTGCAAGAAATTAAGTGGGAGCGCTAAGACATGTTTCTAATACATTATGTGGAAGACATATTGTTGATTAGAAATAATGTATCTTTTATTAACACATATTAAGAATTTCATCCCGATGAAAGACTTAGGCAAAACCTAAATATTTGGCATCAATAGACGCTAATATGGTTGTGCTGTATACATAGACAAGATATTGAATGAGTTCAATATAGAAACTACAAGAGAGGTTCTTGTCGCATGGTAAAGGATTGAATAAATTCAATGTTGATGATATATTCAAGTGTATTGACATTTGGTAAAGTGAAACAAATAATCAAGTATAGATTGATACTTGATGTATAAAATCACAAAGAGTATTTATATCATACTGTGATATGTACAAATCCAGATATGTCCTATGCTCTAAATGTTGTGAGCATATACCGTAATGATTCGTAAGATGATCATTGGACAATAGTAAGGATATTCTTATGATCTTTTGGAAGAACTAAGAGTATAATATTTGTAGAAGTGACAAATAGATGGTTAGTTCATTGTAAAAGTACTACATTGATACTAGCTTTGTCACAAAGTACAAATTAAGTTTATCTCAATCTAAACTAAGGGTGGCACAATATAATGGAAGGTGAGTTCCATAATGGATTTGGATGAGTTCCAAAGTTAAGACATTGTGACAGATACTACAACAAAAGGCCAAGTATATAACTGCTATTTTAGCAAAGAAAAGAGGGCATTTGTGTCAAGTAGTTTGTTATCAAACTAGGTGTAGTTCACAAGGATAATACTATGAAGATATATTGTGCGACAATATTATCAACATGTTTTAACCCCAAAGAGCTAAAGGTCACACCGAAGACCAAATTTATACAAAGCCATCTCATTAGAGAATGAGTAATGCGAGACGCAAAGACATGCAATTACACACGGACCGAAGTGTCGATCCGAGATCGAGTTGACCACTAGCAATCGTGTACATACAACACCGGAAAGCCATAGGTGTTATATACAAAGGTTTGAAACTAGATTATTGACTCTAGTGCAAGTGGGAGACTGTTGGAGATATGCCCAAGAGGCAATAATAAAGTGGTTATTATCATATCTTCACACTTATGATAAATGTTTATTTTGCATGCTATAATTGTATTAATACGGAAACGTTAATACATGTGTGTTTAATAAACAAAAGGTAGTTCCTAGTTATGCCTCTCATAAACTAGCTCGTTGATTAACAAGATGATCAAAGGTTTCCTGATCATGGACATTGGATGTTCTTAATAACGGGATCACAACATTAGTGTAATGGTGTGATGAACATTCATCCAAAGTATTCCATTACGATCAAAGTCATTGAGTTTATATTGCTATAACAACTTACGAAGTGATCCTAATCCTTAGACCATGAGATCATGTCAATCACTAACACCAGAAGAGTTTCTTGTTGACATCAAACGTCACACCGTAATTGGGTGATTATAAAGATGGCTTCAAAACTACTAAAGTGTTATGTTGAGACTCATGGATCAAGAGTGGAATTTGTTCATCCCGATGACGGATAGATATACTCTGGGGCCTCTCGGTGATATCACATTGATTAGCTTGCAAGCAAGTGATTTGATCACTAGAATGTTATATCACGGAACGATAAAGAGTGCATGTCGAACGCAGATTAAACTAGGTATGGATATACCGATGATCGAATCTTGGACATGTAATATATCGTGAAACAAAGGGATTAAGATACTAGCGTAAAAGGTTCACACGATCACGTAAGTCATCGTTGAATGTGGGAGTCAAGACGATCTCCGTGTCCCGGCCGATTATTAATCGGAGAGGGTCTCGATCATGTCTGCATTATTCGCGAATCATAGGGTGACACACTTAAGGGATACCGACACCATTCGAGCAAATGATATGCCGAGAAAGAAAAAGGAAAGCTGGAATTTATTTCACTAGACAATCAAACTTTTTTGAAATTGTCAAACTGGTTCGCATGTGAAATTGAAATGTTATAAGGGTTTTATGTTAATGTTTGTTAATTAAAGTAATTAACAAAATTCTGAATAAATAAATAAAAGAGTTTTATTTAATGAGAGCTTGCATTAAATTTGGTGGAAATTTAATGCATGTGAGTGGATTTTTGAGTGGAGGCTTTTAATGGGAGTGGAGGCTTTTCATTTGAGTGGAGCTCCACCCACATGAATGTGGAAGAGGTGGGGAAGCCCCATGGCTGGGTGCCATGCCCCTTGGGTGCCCCCTCCCTATAAAGGCCCCCTCCTCCTCTCAAAGCACACCTCCTCGTGAAGGATCTCTCCCTTTAGAATTTCCCCATGGTCTCGATCAGCGAGATACATGTTCCCGTGGCTTTTTCTCGAAGGATTTGTTGCTTCCGCTTCACCGAGCGAGGGCGGAGGTTGTCGGTACCAGACGCAGTGTGCGATCATCACGATGCACCAATGCTTTGAGGTGCTGGACTTGATCGCGCGGACCGGCGACCAGATGGACTTCATCACGATCTTGAGATCGAAAGCGCTCGCTCACATCATCCACGAGTACAACCTCGTTAACGCTATTCGGTCTTCGAGGGTATGTATGCTATGGATGTATATCCACCCGTTGCTTGTATCTAGTAGATAGATCTTGGTACTTAGTTGTTCCCATCGTAGGAATTTTTTTGTTTTATATGTCATAACCCTACAGCCTATATGTAGATCTGCTAGACGAGTAGAACACAATGGTCATTGTGGCTGTGGTGCTTTATTATTAATTGCTTATTGTGTACTTTGCATCTTGCGGTATGATGGGATGAAGCGTCGGGCTAACCTTATATGACATCGTTCATGAGACTTGCTCCACGCTCAACATGCAACTTGTATTGCATAAGTGGCTTTGCGGGTGTCTGTCTCTCCCATTATAGTATAGATCCAATTTACAACAGGCACTTGATAGTTCAAACATCAACGTTGTGGTTCTTGTTCGTAAGTTAGATCGACACTTACTGAAATACCCAAACCACGTAAAATATGCAAAGCAATTAGAGGCGTCTAACTTTGTTTTGCAGGGGTGTGCTATGATGTGATATGGCCATGATTGTGATTATATTTGATGTATGCAATTTTCCTTATTGTAAGTTGGCAACCGGCAGAAGCCATATGGTTGTATTTAATTTCTGTTAAGACCCGCGTGTCTATTCAAAGTAGTTGTAATAGTTGAAGCCGTGGACTAAAACCATGGAGCATCGCCATTGACCTTGATGCAATGTCGGTGATGATGGAGATCATGTTCGTGCTTGAAGATGGAGATCGGAAGCACAAAGAAGAAAGGCCATATCATATCACATATTATGAATTGCATGTGATGTTAATCCTTTATGCATCTTGTATTTCTTAGTTAACGACGGTAGCATTATAAGATGATCCCTCATGCACATAAATTTGAAGTTCTAAAGTGTTCATCCTTAGTAAGCACCGTTGCTAAAGCTTATTGTTTCGAAGCACCACGTGATGATCGGGTGTGTTAGATTATGCAAGTGTATACAACGTGAGCAAGCCAGATTTGCTCATGCGGAAGCTAAGGTTTGATCTTGACGAGCTTAGCATGTACAGACATGGTCTCGCAACACGGATCACCGAAAGGTAAAGCATGAATCATATAGTAGATATGACGAACATGTCGATTGTTCGCCATTTAAGCTACATCAACTCTCGTGATGATCGGTTTTGATGTGGTGGATTTGGTTCGTATGATCACTAAAACAATGTGAGGGATATTGTTTTGAGTGGGAGTTCACCTAGATTAATTTAACTATTAATTAGAACTCAATTTGTCATAAACTTAGTCTATACTATTGTAAATATGTTGTAGATCAATGGCGGCCCCTACCATCAATTTTAATGCGTTCCTAGAGAAAGAAAAGTTGAAAAACAATGGGAGCAACTTCGCGGATTGGTTCCGCAATTTGAGGATTGTCCTCAATGCTGGTAATTTGACCTATGTCGATGCACTGGTGACCCGCTTTTACTGATGCTACCGATGAAGTAAAGAATGTTTACCTCGCTTCTAAGAATCAAGATCCACAGTTCAAAGGTGCTATCTTGTATGGTTTGGAATCGGAGCTCGTAAAAGGTTTGAGAATTCAGACCCACATGATATTGTCCGTGAACTCAAACTGATATTTGAGACTCACGCCAGCTTGAGAGCTATGAGGCTTCGGAAAGTTCTTTAATCGCAAGATGGAAGAGGGCAGTCTGCCAGGAGCATGTGCTTAAGATGTCTAGGCACGCAAACAAACTTCAAAGCTTGGGTATAGTGATTCCTAATGCTTTGGGGATTTACCGTGTCCTCCAATCACTACCACCAAGTTACAAGAACTTTTGATGAACTACAATATGCAAAGCATGAACAAGCAAGCTTAACTCTTCTCCATGTTAAAATCAGAAGTGGAGATCAAGAAAGAGCACCAAGTGTTGATGGTCAATAAGACCACCAAATTCAAGAAAGGCAAGTCTAAGCAAAAGGAACACTTCAAGAAGGGTGGTAAGAAAGTTAACGACCGGATTAAGAAGACCAAGGCTGACCTAAGCATGATCTTGAGTGCTTTTACCGCAAGGGAAAAGGTCATCGAAGCGGAATTGCCCAAAGTACTTATGGATTTGAAGAACGCAACATCAAGAAGAAAGGTATATCCAATATACATGTTATTGATGTGTATCTCACTAGTACTGTGAGTAGTGCTCGGTATTTGATAATCGTTGCTGCTCATATTTGTAACTCAAACAGTAATCGCAGAATAAACGGAAGCTAGCGAAGAACGAGGTGACGATGCGCGAGAAATGGATCAAAGGTTGATGTGATCGCCAAGCATGCTACCTCTTCATCTACCATCGGGATTAGTTTTATACTTAAATAATTGTTATTTGGTGCATGTTAAGCATGAACATTATATCGATCTTGTTTATTGCGAGACGGTTACTTGTTTAAGTCCGAGAATAATGGTTGTTCGATTTATATGAGTAATATGTTTTATGCACATGCACCTTTGATAGATGGTCTATTCTTATTGAATCTCGATAGTGGAAATACACATATTAATAACATTGAAGCTAAACGTTTGAAATTGAGCGATAACTCGACCTATATGTGGCAATCGCTGCCTTGGTCACATTGGAGTGAAGCGTATGAAGAAACTCCATTCCGATGGACTTCTTGAATCACTTGATTTTGGATCACTTGGAAGATGCGAAGCATGTCTGATGGGTAAAATGACTAACACTCCATTTTCTGGTATGATGGAGCAAGCTACGGACTTATTGGAAATCATACATACCGATGTGTGTGGTCCAATGAGTGTAGCATCGCGCGGTGGTTATCGTTATGTTCTTACCTTTACGGATGACTTGAGTAGATATGGGTATATCTATTTCATGAAACATCAGTCCGAAACTTTCGAGAAGTTTAAGGAATTTCAAAGTGAGGTGGAGAATCAACGTAACAAGAAGATTAAATTTCTACGATCTGATCGTGGAGGTGAATATCTAAGTTACGAGTTTGGCGAGCATTTGAAGAAATGCGGAATACTTTCACAATTGACACCGCCGGGAACACCACAGCGTAATGGTGTATCCGAACATCGTAATCGAACTCTCTTAGATATGGTTCGTTCTATGATGTCACTTACAGATTTATCGCTATCATTTTGGGGTTATGCATTAGAAACAGCCGCATTCACTTTAAATAGGGCACCATCTAAATCCGTTGAAACGACACCGTATGAATTATGGTTTGGGAAGAAACCTAAATTGTCGTTCCTTAAAGTTTGGGGTTGCGAAGCCTATGTAAAGAAGTTACAGTCGGACAAGCTTGAACCCAAAGAGCAAAAAATGCGTCTTCATAGGATACCCAAAGGAAACTATTGGGCATACTTTCTATCATAGATCCGAAGGCAAAATCTTTGTTGCCAAGAATGGATCCTTTCTAGAGAAGGAATTTCTCTCGAAAGAAGTGACTGGAAGGAAAGTAGATCTCGATGAGGTTGTCGAACCTTCTCTCGAACTTGCGAGTAGTGCAGCACCAGAAGAAGTTCCTGTGGTGCCTGCACCAATAAGAGAGGAAGATAATGATTATGATCATGAAACTTCGGTTGTAGTTGCTACAGAACCTCGCAGGTCAACGAGAACTCGTACCACTCCTGATTGGTATGATCCCGTTATGAGTGTCATGTTGGTGGACAACACCGATGACCCTGCGACATATGAGGAAGCGATGATGAGCCCAGATTCCAATAAATGGCAAGAAGCCATGAAATCCGAGATTGGATCCATGTACGAAAACCAATTATGGACTTTTGTGGACTTACCGGATGGCCGGAAGGCTGTCGAGAATAAATGGATTTTCAAGAAGAAAACAGATGCTGATGGTAATGTTGTCTATAAAGCTCGACTTGTCGCAAAGGGTTTCGACAAATTCAAGGAGTTGATTATGAGACCTTCTCATCAAGAGCGAAGCTAAAGTCTGTGAGGATTATGTTAGCAATCGCTGCATATTATGATTATGAGATATGGCGGATGGATGTCAAAACAAATAAGGTTCCTCAATGGACACATTGATGAATAGTTGTATATGATGCAACCCAAAGGTTTTGTCGATCCTAAAGATGCTAACAAGGTATGCAAACTTCAACGGTCCATATATGGATTGAAGCAAGCATCCCGGTTGGAATCAACGCTTTGATAAAGTAATCAAAAGTTTTGGTTTTATACAAACTTATGGAGAAGCTTGTATTTACAAGAAAGTGAGTGGGAGCTCTCAGAGCATTTTAATACTATATGTAGATGACATATTGTTGATTGGAAATGATGTAGACCTTCTTAATAGTGTCAAGGAATATTTGAATAATAGTTTTTCATTGAAAGATCTTGGCGAAGCAGCTTATATATTAGGCATAAATATTTATAGAGATAGATCGAGACGCCTAATATCATTGTCACAAAGTACATATTTGGACAAAGTTCTAAAGAGGTTTGGAATGGAAGATAGCAAGAAAGGGTTCTTGCCCATGTTTCCCAATACGACCTTGAGTAAAACTCAAAGTCCAACAACGGCAGAAGATAGAGAAAGGATGAGTAAAACTCCCTATGCCTCAGCCATAGGATCTCTAATGTATGCCATGTTATGTACTAGACCCGACATTGCATATGCTGTTAGTTTGACTAGCAGGTATCAAAGTGATTCAGGAGTGGATCATTGGACAGCGGTCAAAAACATCCTTAAGTACTTGAGAAGAACTAAGGATATGGTTTTTTCTTATGGAGGTGATGAACAGCTTGTTGCTAATGGTTACACCGATGCTAGTTGGTACACTGATCCGGATGATTCTAAATCACAATCTGGATACGTATTTACTTTGAATCGTGCAGCAGTTAGTTGGAGGAGTGCAAAGCAAAGCGTTGTGGCGAGATCTTCAACTGAATCGGAATACATGGCTGCTTCGGAGGCTTCACAAGAAGCGATATGGATGAAAGAGTTCATTACAGAGCTCGGTGTGGTTCCAAGTGCGCTGGACCCAATGACTATCTACTGTGATAACATGGGCACCATAGCCAATGCGCAAGAACCAAGGTCACACAAGAAGCTGAAGCACATCAAGCTACGTTTTCACTCTATTCGAGAACATGTCCAAGATGGTGACATGAAGATTTGCAAAGTACACACAGATCTGAATGTGGCGGATCCGTTGACTAAACCTCTCCCGAGGGCAAAACATGACCAACACCAAACTGCCATGGGTGTTCGGTATATTACCATGTAATCTAGATTAGTTGACTCTAGTGCAAGTGGGAGACTGTTGGAGATATGCCCTAGAGGCAATAATAAATGTAGTTATTATTATATATTTGTGTTTATGATAAATGTTTACATTCATACTATAACAGTATTAACAAGGAAACATTAATACTTGTGTGATTTGTAAACTAATTTAGAGTCCCTAGTAAAGCCTCTTTATAATACTAGCTTGTTGGTTAATAAATGATTGTGGTTTCCCTATCATGAACATTGAGATGTTATTAACAACAAAATCATATCGTTAGGAGAATGATATGATGGACATACTCCTATAGATAAGCGTAGCATAAAGATCAAGTCATTTTAATAGTTCAATTGATATATGCTTTCTGATACATAGTAACCTAATTCCTTCGACCATGAGATCATGCTTATCACCATCACCGGAAGGATGCTTTGATGACATCAAACACCACACCGTAACTGGGTGGCTATAAAGGTGGCATTGAGTGTTTGGAAAGTATTGGTTGAGACACATGGATCAAGAGTGGGATTTGTCCATCCATATGACGGATAGATATACTCTGGGACCTCTCGGTGGAATGTCATCCAATTGGCTTGCAAGAATGTGACTGGCTCACAAGGTATCACATATCACGGGAATGAGAAAAGAGTACTTATCAGTAACGAGGTTGAACTAGGTACGCAGAGATACCGACGATCAAAACCTCGGATAAGTAAACTATCATGAGACAAAGGGAAATTGGTATCGTATGTAAGTGGTTCATTCGATCGCAAAGTAATCGTTGAAATATGTGGGAGCCATATGAATTTCCAGATTCCTCTATTGGTTATTGTTCAAGAAGTGTCTCGATCATGTCCGCATAATTCACGAACCGTAGGGAGACACACTTAAGGATTTGATGTTGTTGAGTAGTTATGGAATGATGAGTAAGAGACCGAATGTTGTTCGGAGTCTCGGATGGGATCCTGGATATCACGAGGAGATCCGGAATGGTCCGGGGAATAAGATTCATATAAGGAAAGTCCTATTTCGGGGTTGGAGAATGGTTCCGGTGTTTTCATCGGGAATGTTCTAGAAGGTTCCGGAATGTCCAAGACTGAGGGAAGGGTACATGAATGTGTCATAACAAGTTGGAATGGTTGCATCATGTACTAGGTGTCATCACTGAGCAAAATAAAGGGATAAATCAAATCCTAGTTTGAAAAGTCAAACGCCAATTTGAAAAGTCAAACGGCTATTTTGCTTGGTGGAGGGAGAGTAGAAACCTACTTGGGAGGAAGTCCTCTCCTCCACCGCCGCCAAGGAGGCCGAGTTGGGAGGGACTCCTCCCTTGGACGCGCCCACCTATATAAGGAGGGCATGGCTGCCTCCAAGACCTACACCTTGCCCTCTCCAAACCCTAGCCCTAAGCCGGGCGCCACCACCTCTGCCGCCGCCTAGGGCAAACCCTAGTCCGACTTGGCTTCCCAAGCCCTAGCCGCCGGCCTAGCCCTCTCCTTGGTGCGTCTAAACCCTAGATCACCGAGGCCTCTCTCATAGTCCACCATACTGCCCGGCCAAGGCGAAGCTCACGAGATCTCCCTCTACTTCCAGACACGTCAGGTCGCCGGAATCGCGAGGAGAGTGCTACAACCTCCGCTGCTAGAACAAGGGATAGGAAGGTCTTCATCGAGTGCAACGGTGACCATTGGAGCGAGCTGTAACGCAGCGCCAGAAGGATCGTCTACGCGATCTTGAGATCGGCAAGAGTACGACTACATCACCCACGAGAATCCGCTCTCGTTAAACACTTTGGAATCTTTGAGGGTGAGTTATTCTATCGACTAGTTGCTACAATCTAGTAGATAGATCTTGGCTTGTTTGTTCGTATGCGGTAGAAATTTTTTGTTTTCCATGCTACGAACCCCTACATGAGCATGTGCCAAGTCGATTCACATGAACAGTCAGAAGAGGATACCACAATATCATACCAAAGTATGAATAAAACAATGCAAGCAAACATTCATATGACACGCTACAAACTATTAGCAAGCTGGAGCTAATCATAGACAACAAGAACTACTAAACATCCATAATGACATACACCTTACACAAATAGGCTAAGCATGCTCACAATGATGAGTATATGTACAAAAATGAAACAAATTGAGTTCATTACCAGCCTCTTACCACACCTCGAGTTGTCTTAATCTTCATTATTGCCCTTCACTTGTGTGACTTGAATAATTAACATGAAACCAAAATCCACTGAGGACGGCTGAACCCTGCAAAGAACTCACAAAACCAAAGAAGAACAACAAATATTTTTGGTGTTTTTGATTTTTTAAAAACAAGCAAACAAAGAAAAACCAAACAAAGCAAAATCTTTTTGGATTTTTCTTTTAAGGAAAACCAAAGCAAAGAAATAAAGAAACAAACCAAGAGAAACAACAAAAATATTTTTGGTATTTTTGGGTTTTTAGAAAGAAGCAACAAAAACCAAAAAGAAAGCAAAAACAATGGATATACAAAGAACCGACCGAACATGATATATATATGAGTGTGATGTCGGTGTACCTCCCCCAAGCTTAGGCTTTTGGCCTAAGTGGGGCTCAATAACATGGATAGTACCCCCATACTGGTGGGTCATCATAGTAATGATCATAGTCAGGCACCTGCAATGAAGAAGAAGAAGACGCGCCCCAATCAAATGAGGGCTGCTGGTATGAAGAATCTCCCAAGTTGGAGGGCTGAACCAAATTGTCTTCGACATCCTCTTCAACATTCTCCTCTTGCTGGGAGAGTTCCCCCACATAAGTGTCAACCTCCTCCTCTATAAGTGACTATCCTTGCCTGTTATCAAAATTAAACAAAGCAGGTGTAGGTAAATAAACTATTTTCTTAGTCGTACCATTTCTCTGACCTTGCTGGGCAAAAGATAATTCTTACGGCAAACTTCTCACATTATCCCCCAAGGAAAGAAAACCATGATGAATCATGGATTCAATATCAAGCCTCTCTATGGGGAACTGAAAATCTGAATAGTGAGGCTCTAAACCATGGAAAGCTAGCAACCTAGAAGCAATGAGACCTTCACAAATTCCACCATTCTCGCGGTTGGTGGTGAAATGGTGAGCTATCAGAGCACGCAAACTATAATACCTATTCCTATTTAGAGCAGTTGCAATAAAAGCTAGATCAAAAGAAGACAACTTTCTAGCAATCTTTCTAGCAAGAGCACACTTGGTAATAAAATAGGCAAAGTATCTAATAACTGGGAGCTGAATGTTCCAAATTTTACCACTTTCCTTTGAGAAGTCAAAACCTTGGCAAATCTCAGCATATAAATCCATAAGTGACTTGGGCCTCTCCTTGATCTTCTCACAAGATCCCCACTGAGGTACTTTAATTGCTGCACAGAAATTTCCAGAGTGCATGAGCCACAGAAGCTTGAAGGTTCGGTGACGTATTGCATCATATGTGTCACTGGTCTTCTTTTGTGGCGCATGGTCAGCCCCATATGCCATAAAAAGTCTCTCTATCTATAGCTATTTTCCTAGTGGTGTCACCAACGAGGAGAGGGTTGACCCCTTGTTCGTTGCCGGCAACAACTGTTGGACGGAGCTCTTCGCCAAGAGGAGAGGCAACATGCCATCGTCCGCTTTGAAGGGAGCAACCCGTCACCGGACAAGTTTTTTTATCCAGCATGGATGATAACATAATTTTTGGATAGGACCTCCACCACCTTAGGTGTTCTACAATTTCTCTTTTTTTATTTGTGATTTCTGGTCTTTTGTCGGCGGTGTATATCTTATCTTAGCTATACAAAAGCTGGATGTAATACTTAAAATATTTTAAATAATAAAGCGTCATTTATCAAAGAAATAAATACAAAACAAGCTTGCTAGAAAAGTAGTACGAAACGTTGTTAACCGTTAGATCGGATGTTTTAGAACCGTTAGATCGGGATGGCTGTAGTACTTTCCAAGTATATAGTAGAATCTCGAGATACCAACCGGCTCCATGATCCCCGGAATGTATTTAAACGGAAATGCAAAAAAAGATAGTACGTACAAGATAAATAATAACCGATTAAGCCGTGATACTGCATGCACGCCAAATCGTATCATAAGGTTGAGCGATATGCTGCCTAATCAGACGGCACACACCCCGTGTGAATTGACGACCCAGAATTGGACGACCGTACGTGTGCGTATATAAGCACAGGCAGGCGCCGACGCCGCCGCCGCAACCCCCAGATCTAAAACTAAAAGCCAAGGCAGATCACCCAAATTAGCAATGTCGTCGGGCAGGCAGCGCGTGAAGGAGGAGGTGATCACGATCAAGGTGCAGGACATGGAGAGGTTCAGGGTCAACTACACCATGCGGAAGACCGACAAGCTGCAGGGCCTGATCGACTTCTACTACGCCAGCGTGCCCACCGCCGTTCGTGGCTCGGGCCGGTTCCTCGTTGACGGCAACCGGATGCAAGGCTGGAAGACGCCGGCCGACTTCAACATGGAGGACGGCGACGAGGTCGACGTCTTCACCGATTTGCTAGGGGGCGGGCGGGCGGAATAGATGCCAGCTGCCTTGCGCTGCGTACCTCGCTGCCGCGCTCGGCTTTATTAGGGTAGTGCTACGATACGATCGGAGCAACTTAAACAGCTCGTTTATGTTTAACGATTGTTGACAGAAACGACGACAGATTGATTGTTCACAATAATTATTCAGCTTTCTACTACTGCGATTCCTTATTGATTCCATGATATCGCCCGTTTTTCTGTCAAATTGATTAGATCTTGATGTTAGCGTGTGCCAAAGGCGTGTGGGGCCAGTTTCTCCAATACAATTGATTTTTTTACCTATAAATTTTCCCTCAACTCCCAAGTGTAAACAGCCCAAAGGCGTAAACACGATAAATAACTTTGGCAGGCGTGTGACCTCTCGCTCGTGTGATTACGGGAATAACAAGATAGGCCGACGGCGTAGTTTGACGGGCCGTTGGCCCAGTTTAACCGTTGAAATAGGATAAATAGGCCGACAGCAGCCGTCGGTCTAAATGGAACCGTTGGCGTAGCATACTAGGCTAACGGCAAAGCGACGGCGTCAAGTTATTTTTCTTTTTTGCCCTATTAATCTTAGAAAAATTATAACTAAATCGTTTAAATTCAGAAAAATATATATAATATATCAAAATTTTCAAAAAAATAAGATCTATCTATATAAACTCAAATAATACATTTTTTAAAAAAAGTATATAAAAAATACAAATACTTTTGTATAACATATTTTTCATTTTCCGAGTGCAAAAAAAAGGGTGTTTTGTGAAGCAACCACCAAATGAAAGTTTCAAAATAATACTATCCCATTTTTCAAAAATAGTATACCATCTTGAATGGACAATTTCCTACATTGGATATCTCAAACCTTTTCATCCACCCCACGTAAAAAAGACAAATTCATGCCGAATCGGTAGAAAATGAGTTAGATTTGAACTACAAGTACATGATATGATGCTCATGATTTTTTGCAAAAATCATTTTTAGATTCACAATATGCTATTTCATCCCCTGAGAATATTTTTAGATTCACAATATGCTATTTGCAAAAATTATTTTTAGATTCACAATATGCAAAAATCAGAGATCTAATGCAAGTTTAGTGAGGCTCGGTCCCAAGCTAAGAATCTTCATCCCCTCGATTTAGAAAGTTTGACGATAGTTTGAAACGGGCATAAAAAATTCGAAAACGATCAAAACAATGCGAAACATTCGCGTGGTGTCATATTATGTGACATAGTTGCATGGAAAAATACTAAACTTGGTATATTGTTTGTGTCCTAAAAACCCTTCACAAAATGATCTATCCCAATCGATGTTTTCTGGATTTCAGGTCAAATGACCAATGTTATTGCTAGAATCGTGATATAGTTTGCGATAATGTGTTCATATTGTGCACTCATGTATATCATGGGATGGCAAACAATATTGCAGGAGAAAGTTTTCCTTTTCGTCGCACCAAAAAGCTATTTTTCATTTTTCGAGTGCAAAAAACGGAGTGTTTTGTGAAGCAACCACCAAATAAAAGTTTTAAAATGATAATACCACATTTTAAAAAAATACTAAACCATATTAAATGGACAATTTCCCAACAGGGGCATCTCAAACCTTTCCTTCCACCCCTCGTGAAAAAAGATAAATTCCTGCCGAATCGGTAGGAAATGAGTTAGATTTGAACTACAGGTATATGATATGATGCTCATGATTTTTTACAAAAATTATTTTTAGATTCACAATATGTTATTTCATCATATATCTAATTCAAGTTTAGTGAGGCTCAGCCCTGAGTTAAGAATCTTCATCCCCTCGATTTAGAAAGTTTGACGATAATTTGAAACGGGCATTAAAAATTCAAAAACGATCTTAACAATGCGAAACTTTCGCGTGGTGTCATATTATGTGACATAGTTCCATGGAAAAATACCAAACTTGGTATATTGATTGTTTCTCAAAAAATCCTTCACAAAATGACCTATCTCAATCGAGGTTTTCTGAATTTCATGTCAAATAACCAATGTTATTGCTAGAATCGTGATATAGTTCGCGATAATGTGCTCATATTGTGCACTCATGTATATCATGGGATGGAGAACAATGTTGTAGGAGGAAGTTTTCCTTTTTATCGCACTAAAAAACCATTTTTCATTTTTCGAGTGCAAAAAATTGGGTGTTTTGTGAAGCAACCACCAAATAAAAGTTTTAAAATGATAATACCACATTTTTAAGAAATACTACACCATATTGAATGGACAATTTTCCAACCGGGGTATCTCAAACCTTTCCATCCACCCCTCGTGAAAAAGAAAAATTTATGCCGAATCGGTAGGAAATGAGTTAGATTTGAACTACACGTACATGATATGATGCTCCTGATTTTTTGCAAAAATCATTTTTAGGTTCAAAAATATGCTATTTTATCATAGAACTAATTTAAGTTTAGTGAGGCTCAGCCCCGAGATAAGAATCTTCATCCCCTCAATTTAGAAAGTTTGACGATAGTTTAAAACGGGCATAGAAAAAATCAAAAACGATTGAAACAATGTGAAACCTTCACGTAGTGTCATATTATGTGACATAGTTGTATGGAAAAATACCAAACTTGGTATATTGACTATGTCTCAAAAAACGCTTCACAAAATGACATATCTCAGTCGAGGTTTTCTAGATTTCAGGTCAAATGACCAACGTTATTGCTAAAATACCAAACGGCCGTTTGTCATCTAGGTGGGATCCATACGGTCTACGCCGACGGCGTAGCTATATACGCCGACAGAAAAAGGGGCTACGCCTCTGAGGCTTCTGACAGCAATTGTCGGGCTTACGCCTAAGGAATTTAGAGACTGCGCCGACGGGACCCAGCCGTCGGCGTATTCGGCTTCTCCTGTAGTGTGTCCCGGATCCAAAGCCCTCATAGTCATAGTCTTCGGAGATGCGGTGGATCGTGGCTCCACTCCAATGGGCAGGAGAAGACCCTCCCGCACCTTCTATCCCGGCTCCATTGATGCTAGCTCTGGTACCAACGGGAATCACGTGCAGCGTTCAATTCAAACCTCATGTCCTTTATCGTTCGGTGGCTAGCCGGTGATTCAAGTTCGTGCAGTGGTGGCGGTGGTCCTTCGGCCTTTAGAACATGTGAATTTTTCGCTTTTGGTAGCATTTTATTTATAGAATTATACCTTGTATGAACTATTCCCGTAGGAATTCAGTATTGCATTTTTATATAGAAAACCTAACATGAGATCAGACCTTATAAAAAAATCGGCCTAAGGCCAAGTCATTCCTATACGATTTCTATCCCTTTATTTCTTACCCTGAGAATCAAAGGAGGCCTCAAAGAAGTGTGGGACAGGAAGTTGTGTTGTCCATAGGTATTTTGTAGTGAGCAAATCTAGGTGTCTTCCTCGACGACATTCGTCGATGGCCTCGAATATCAGAATAGAGAAGCACCGGGAGCGATCATGTTCTTTGAGCGAAGTCTTCGATCACTTCTTTATAGACAGGTGGCTACTATAGCTTGTAGAGCGTTTTGGTGATGGTGGTTTTCTTGATCATGGGTTGATGATTGCCTTCGCTATTATTTTGGAGTGGCTTCTTCGGTGACATGGGGGGAGGGAGCTACGTGGGGTGTACATTTTGGCAGAATGCTTGGAAAGCTATTGTCTGACTCACATATATAACATTATTGATTAAATAACTAAGAAAATCTAAGTAAGATACAAATTTTAGGGTGCTATGTACACCCACTTTTCGTATGGTGGCTCCGCCATTGCATGGGACCGTGATACCTTTCGGCAATCCTGGCAAACACAAAGGCCATAGCGTGGGCACGCAAAAGGTAGCTTGTCAAAGCATTCTCACTAGCTCCTTTCTAATCAAAAGACACATATCGTGTATAAATCAGATAGTAACAAGCCAGGCGTTGCCACTAAACATTATTTGATTCATAGTATTAGGAATAATATGTTTTTTATTTAAACTTTTTATTTGATTATTGGGTGTTATGATTTTGAACTCATCAATAATAACTTTGAATTGTGCAAACATTTTTAGTATCTTATGCACATTTCTTTGAACTCTTGAAATTTCATGAATTGTGCCAAGATTTTTCTCCTATAAAAAAACATATTTTTCTCCTAACAAGTTCCATAAAGCGTTTTGGTGATGGTGGATTTTCTTGATACTAGGTTGATGATCATCTTTCCCGTTTTTCTTGAGTGGTTTCTTAAATGACATGGGACCATGATAACCCTAGCAAACACAAAGGACATAGCGTGGGTATATAGAAGGTATCCTCCCAAAGGGTTCTCACTAGCTCCTTCCTAATCAAAAGGCACAAATATCGTGTATAAAGCACATAGTAACAAGGGCACTACTAGGCGTTCCCAGGGATCCCAGGATCCCATCGTCCTGGTCCCAAGCCAACCTCGTGTCTTTTTCTTTTTGCCTAAAATCCCGCTATTGCAACATATATCCTGTATTTGCTATAAAATGTCTCATTTTTGCTGCATTTAGTGCATTGTTGAAAAAAAAAGGTTTGCCCTAGAAATAGAACAAAAACCGCTCCTGACCGAAAACTTTATAGCAAAACAAATATGCTAATGTAGAAGATGAACTTAGCCAGATACATTATATTTACCAAAACTCTATACTATTGTAGCAAACCTACATAACAGTTGTAGCAAACAAAATATGTTATTGTAGCAAACTCTACTTCGTCGGAGACATCACCGAAGATCTCGCTGGAGACATCGTAACAAAAAACGTTTTACTATTATAGCAAAACTACAAAATGAATTTAGAAAAACATACTTCGCCGAAGAATCTCGATGGAGACCTTGTAGCCAAAAACTTGTATTGTTGTAGCAAAACTATATAATTTTTCTAGCAAAAGAATATTCAGTTGTAGCAATCGACTCCTAGGCTTGTAGCACCGCTGGAAACTCCGCCAGAGCGAGGCTGTGGTACTTCCTGAATGATGGCAGTGGGGATTGGGGTGAGCTCCCCGCGAAAGCGCTGGCAGATTAGCGCACATCAGTGTGTTGGATATCGCGCGCGTCGGCGACCTTGGAGGTGAGGTGTAGGGAGGAGCGGCTCCGACAAGGTGTAGAGAAGTGACGCTTTGCGGGATTTCCAAAACCCACCATATGGATCTTTCCTTTGGTCTTTTAAAATCATTTTTATTACTTCCTCTGAACCATATTAGTTGACTTAGATTCATCTAGATATGAATGTTTCTAGTCAAGTTTTAGGGCTAGATACATCCATATCTAGACAAATTCGAATCAACTAATATGAGTTGGAGGGAGTAAATTATTCATGTGAATATTAAAAACAAAACAGTACATCAAAAAAATGAGAGCAAGAACATGAAGAAAAAAGAACAGGAAATCTAATCTCAGATCGGTCGCCGGTTGTCCAAATCTGGCGGGAAGTATCAACGTGATGTGTTAGTTAGTTTAGAATCAAAATGAAAATTTAAAATGTCTTTAGATCAAACCGTGTGTCTGATTTAGAATTCGTTTTCACAATTGGACTAGTTGCTACGAGATCTTTAAAACTAGATTTATATTTCGATGAAATTTTTTGGACCAAAAAGTTATTCACCCCTAACACATGAGTTACCCATGCCATAATATGTAAATTATATATCATGTAACACATAAGTTATCCACCATATAAATATGTTTGGTAGAGCCGTTCACGCAACATGTTAAGTAAGTTTAATTAATTGGAATAGGGTAGCCTAAGTGTTAGGGTACCAAGACTTTACCGTCATTGATTTTACGCATCGACGAGCAATGAAGACTCGGTACCCTAGAACTATCCGACGCTTCATCACTCGTACGCCGCGATAGAGGCGATAGACAATAAATCCGGGCCGCTAAACTACTAGTTACATGTTATGTTTGTTTACTACGACTTAGGATGATGGATGGTAGGACACAGTACCTTATTTACTATAACATATGTAAAAAACTTAGATTTAACTTTTTTAAAAAATTGCTTAATGTTTGACGTGGTAGCCGCGTACGCCGCAAGAGCAGCGACGAAGCCGAGCCGCTAGAATAACTTTTATATTATGTCTATGGGTAATTTTTATAGCGGTGGATAACTTAAATTTTTTTTGGTGGGTAACTTAAATGCTGAAGTCTGGATAACTCTCGTGTTATTGGTGGGTAACTTTTGGGACAAACCAAGTTGTGTTACTCATCCTTAATATGTGACTTATCCATGACACAGTCGTTAAGTTATTCATCCTGATATATATATATTATCCATCATATAAATGGGTTGAATGGAGACGTTCGTCTCGACGAGCGATGAAGGCTCGGTAACCTAACATCATCGATGGCTTCGTCACCCGTACGCCGCGGACAAGCCATTATACTATTGGTTGTGGGTTATGTTGTTTATTAGTAAGACTTAAAGTTATGGGCGGGGTGGGTATAAGACCTATTTATTATATCATGCAAAATAAACCTAGATTATTTTATTTAAATAAATTGTGTTTGATATTTGATGAAGTGGCCTTTCGAGGTTGAGTAGAGCCAGTATAATAACTTTTATAATCTATCTATGGTCTATGGGTAAATTTTTATAGTGGTGATAACTTACATGCTATTAGGTGGTGAATTAATATGTTAAAGTCTGGATAACTCTCGTGTTATTAATGAGTAACTTTTGGACAAAATAAATCATGTTATTTAGCAGAGCATATACGCGAGGCATCACTTGTGTAGGCTGTCAGAACGCCCGCTGAGTTATGTAATTCTTGAAATGATAGTCGCATAATTTCATGCATCCATACAAATAAATCTCTACACAACATGTTTTATAGGGTGGATAACTTATATTATGCTATGGATAACTCAGGTGCTATGGTTAAGTAATTTTTGGTCCGAAAAAATTCGTAGAACATACCAACATACGATCTAGTTTTGAAGATCTTGTCGCGGCTAGCCCAAGAGTAAAAAAAATCATAACTCAAAGAAACGATTTGATCCACAAGATATTTTAAAAATTTTACATGTAAATTGAGCTGGTTAATCAAAAATCTTGTCATTTATTGCTTGGACACAAAATTCACACTGGACTCGCATGGCGGGCAATTATGACCGCTCTTGTGTGAAACGCCCACCATGTTTGATTTTTTTAGACTACTAGTTGAATGCCCATGCGTTGCCACGGTATTTAAATTTCCATGTCATGCCCTATTTAGTTGTCATGGTGCATTTTCATCTTTCAATTTGTCAAATATCTCCGATATGGTTCACTTGCTGTTTTTTTCCAAATTCACCCTTTGGTTAAGCCGACAACACAAGATGTCATCATTCTCTGTCTCTTCCCCTTTGCTATAGTGAAAGAGAAGCAAAAGGGAGGAACTCCACTTCCCTCGCTCCGTAGCTAGCCAGAACGAGGGTCCCTCCCTCTCCATCATTCACTTCATTGGTGGGAGAGTAGAGGGACCACAAATCGTGTCTCCTGCGTCTAGGTAGTGGTAGGGTTAGGGTTCGATTGTCATTTTTCTGGTGGTGACAATGACGGTGAAAAATAATCTCAGCTCCAGCCCCACTTTGACGGCTACATTAAGTACCAGCAGCAACATCTTCATGCTTTCTCTTGGATGGAGCGAGATTTGTGCGCTAGGTGTGGCCGTGTGGGTGTCGTGGTTACGATGTCACCCACACAACAACTTTTTCTCCAACTCCGTCGTGGTGACGATGCATCCTCCGTGTCATGGAGTGTGTGAGACCTTGTACATGAGGTAGTCACAAGGCGCCAATTTTGCCTCCTTTCGATGATGTAGGAGTGGGAGGGAGGACCTTGGAGTTGGTGTTTCTTCAACTTTATGTTGCTTTCTAGTGTTGGTATGGAGATAACTTTGTGACAACAGAGAACCCATCTACAGATACAATGTTCACGACGACTCGAGTGGGAGTGGCAGCAGCAAGTGGACCTCTCAGATACAAAGTTCATGGCGACTCTAGGTGGGAGTGTCATTGACAGACAACACGGTGGACCTCGTGTTGAGTTATATCCCATGAACGGAATTGACGTAGCTACGTTAAGTACCGCAGCAACATCTTCATGCTTTCTCTTGGATGGAGCGAGATTTGGTGCGCTAGGTGTGGCCGTGTGGGTGTCGTGGTTACGATGTCACCCACACAACAACTTTTTTCTCCAACTCCGCCGTGGTGATGATGCATCCTCCGGTGTCATGGAGTGTGTGAGACCTTGTACATGAGGTAGTCACAAGGCGCCAATTTTGCCTCCTTTCGATGATGTAGGAGTGGGAGGGGAGGACCTTGGAGTTGGTGGTTCTTCAACTTTATGTTGCTTTCTAGTGTTGGTATGGAGATACAAAAGTCGAAAACTTTGTGACAACAGAGATCCCATCTACAGATACAATGTTCACGACGACTCGAGTGGGAGTGGCAGCGGCTGGACCTCTCTGAGATACAAAGTTCATGGCGACTCTAGGTGGGAGTGTCATTGACAGGACAACACGGTGGACCTCGTGTTGAGTTATATCCCATGGACTTGGGAGTAGTATTTTATTTATTAGTGCGGTGTTGTGTACCACTTGTACTCCTTAATATACCTAGGGTCTAAATTGCTAAAAAAACACGATCTTCAATAAATTACACTGCTTGTAGATGTATAAATTTACTTATAAAACACCTTATTTCAATCACAAATCAGCGTTACAACAAATTGCCTTCACAGTACGATATATATATTAGAACTCCATGTTGACTTGTTGAGATAACAAATCAAGTTAGCACGCATAAAAGCCTATGTGGTTGAGTGTCGTGGTCTCGTGGAGTTCAATGATTCATTTCATTTTCAAAGAAAAATAGAAAATAAGTATAACTATGAGAAAATCAAGTGCCATTCACAACATTGGGAGATCTTCTCCTTGAAAATCCATGAGAATATGTTTTTTAAATGAGGTCATCGGACCCATCTTTTATTATCAGATCCATATTAATGTTGTCATATTTGTTCAGATTCGATGTATCTCTACATACATCCGAATCTAGACAAATATGAGAACATTAATTTGGATCGAAAGGAGTAAGTGCGTGTCAATCACCATCATCGGCATTCGAGAGGCGACGGTTCTGTGTCGATCTTGTCGCCACAAACCTTGGTTGCACACCTATGGCATCCGTCGCAAAGATGATCGCCTCCGACACGGACCACCACAAAGATGGTCTTGATCTCATCGTTGGGGCACGTTCTTGTGCACCACCCACTCTCACCCATTGGCGCTCGATCACGGGGCGCCTCTGGAACTCGGCGGAGACGGCGGGAGGACTACGAGGGCGTGAGAAGTCGCCGAAATCACGCACCTCCTGAGCACTTCATTGGCGCTGATTCGGGTAGCCGTCTGGAGCTCGACGGAGACCGTGCCTCGTGACATCGAGGGCATGGAGAAGTCGCTGAAATCGTGCACCTCCGGCACTCCATTGGTGTTATGATCCTGAGCGGCGCCTTGGAGCTCGATAGAGATCGGCAATGACAACAAGGGCGTGGATCGCTCACGCTACGGGTGAAGCCGAACTCCATTGTTTTGGAGACGGTCGACATCCCAACGATGAAGGGAAATCGGCGCCCGTCGGAAGGAGATCCTCTTGTGGCGGTGGGGAGGACCGGTGGAAGATCGGGGTGGGCAGGCGGTGTCGATGTTGGGCTTAGCCATTAGGTGCGTCTTAACGGAGCGGACGCGACAAAAAGAATTGACGTGGTGAACGGCAGTAAACATAACACCTTCTTTTTAGATAATAGATATAGATAAGATAAAGTTTGTTAGTCTGGTTAGATAAGGTTTGTTAGTCTTGTTAGATAAGGTTTGTTAGTTTTTTTTATGGAGGTTAGGCAATTTGTTAGCGGTGGCATTTTCTGTAATTTTTGCATGTGTGACACCAGGCATTCACCACGCTTTTGAAATTAATAGTAAAGATCTAAACGTACGGTCCAAAAAGAAAGAAAGAAAGACAGTAAAGAAAACAACAAACAATAAAATGAAACCGAAAATAAAAAATTCTAATGGGCCGGCCCAGCTGCACGCGCTAGTGGGCGTCGTTAAATAGGAGAACCTGGCGCCACCACCCGTAAACCTCTACGAAACTAACAACGCACCGCACAACTGATCTCCGGTATGGACGACGTGAAGCCGGCGGCAGCTGCGTCGTTCGTCACCCTCGTGGTGAAGGACAATCAAGGACGAAGGTTGACCCGAACCATGCCACGCACCGACAAGCTGATAGACCTCATGCGCTTCTAACACGCCATGGTGCCCAACGTCGATCCCCGTCGCGGACTTGGGGTATTCCTGCACGGCGGCGGCAGGTGGATCGAACGCGAGGAGACGCCGGAGGAATGCGGGATGAAGGATGGCGACGAGATCCAGTTCTTCACTTCGACGTTTGTCACCCCCGTTCTGGTGGACACCGAAGGACGCAGGCTGATCCGCACCATGCGGAGAACCGACAGGATGAAGAGCTTGATGGATTACTACTACGCCATGGTGCCCACCGCTGACGATGGCACCTTTCTTCTGAATTACTGTGGCACACGTGTGGTAGGCAAGAAGACGGCGGCGGACACTGAGCTTGAAGATGAGGAGGAGATCATATATCTTTCCTAGGGCTCGTGTTGGCTTTCAGGATTTATCATGAATAATCCCCTATGCTACTACTTCTGCTGATTCAAATTAATTGATTTGGATTTGTCTAAGATCGGAGGAAGTACTTATCTCGTATTCAGCCATTTTACTACTCCGTACTAGTTTTTTTTACGGAACTACTCCAATACTCCGTACTAGTAGTTGTTTTTTCTTGATGATATATACACATTCTAAATAAATGCTACTAGTACTACTTGGTGCTCTTTTTAATCCAAGCATAACGTCTCATATCACTAACTTTATGTATCTTGCTAGCACTTCCGAAGTAACTCATGAAAATGAAAAAACTGAATCAGAGTAACCCTAATAATAATAAAACAATGAACGTTTTCTATCCTTTGTAGGTTTTATTCTGACTTTATTCCTGTAGTTTTGGCAATTGCCACGGCTCAAAAAGTACGTTCACATCGTCACCTTGCACGTGCCGCTGCCTCCCATCCTTGATACTTCTCGAAATAGGCTTTTGTCCCGCCATATTAATATAGCAATCATAGGAAACAGCTGTTAGGCAAACAACACAATCAAACCCAAAATTAAAAAAACAAAGAAAGAAAAGAGAAGCTAATGCCAACATCAGCATAATGACAAAACAACAATGACTCGCAACTGTTGCGTCCTCCGGAAATGTCCCACCATGCTCCTAGAGCTCCAAACGCCGCGTACGAAGCAACATCTTGAAAAAGGAATGCGGCGATGATAACGCTGGACAAGTCCTAGAGTTTCCCCCAGCACACGAAGGTAAGTGGGAAAGGGGTATCCAACGCCCTTCAGAAAGGAATGGTGGTTTTTTGTAGGCGTCACTGCGTCGGTGTCGGACGAGCGCGACCAAGATTTCTCCTGATCCCCAAAAAACCAATACCTATTCCTCTCGACTATGTCAATTAATTTAGCCTCTTGACTATTGTGAATAATATGGCATGTTATTTTACGTATTTTGTACCTATTCATTTAAACAATCAATTAATTAAATATATCCCCGTTGCAAAGTGTGGGGTATTCTTCTAGTTTTTTTTTATTTGCCCCTCTTCCCAAATCCGTTGAATTTGATGGAAATATTGACGGTGTTGGAGGGGATGACTGAATGGCTCTCGCGCATCTGCATCCCACCTCCTCCCATAATGATTGGTCTGTCTTACTCTTCTGACCCTAAGGGAGGTGAAAACCTTCATGGAGTGGGGTGAATCAAGATGATGTCTCATGACTTTTTTTGCGTTGGCACATATGTATCAGGTGGTTTGGCTAAAGTGATGAAAATAGGAGTGTTGGGGTTCGAGGGCAGAAAACAAAAAAAATCCTACGATTGAAACCCTAATGTCAGGATCTATCTATTAGTAATGCAGTAAAGGAAGGGGATACGATATTCATACCTTTGAAGACTGAACGCGGTTAACGTACTGCAGGGAACGTGGTTGATGAAGTCGTACCGACGCCGACCTCGAGGTCCCGAAATCCAACGGCTCCGACAAACCCAAGAACCGAAAGCATGGCACCGCCCGAGGGAGTCACACACGTACGAGTACGGTGTTTGATGATGAATCCCGCTTCTCTCCGATCCAACCGAGATTGCGGAAGCAGATCTCCCGGCTCCAAATCCCGTAATGCGATGACGCTCCACAGTGAAGAACTCCTCATTCACATAGCCCAAAAACAAGGGGACCACAGTCGCGACGGAGAGAGTGAGAGGCAACTGGAGGCCTTTATTTACTTTTATGTGTTTTAATTGCCTCTCTTTATATAGGGAAGGGGAGACCCCTGGGCTACTTATCTTATCCATGTGGGACTAAACAAAAGAGAAAAGTGGGGAGAGGGCGGTGCCGCCGTCCAGGGCCTTCCTAGGCCCTGCCGGTGGGTGCATGGGGCCCATGCGGCCCTTCCTCCCTTTCCTCCCGATTCTTTTTTTCCTCATGGGCCCTTTCTTCCATAGAAGTTGGCCCAATAGGGATTTTAATCATTTTTTATTAAATAAATATAAATAAATGATTAAATCACTATTTAACATTTATTTACATATTATTTAATTCTCGTGGCCATGGAACACCTTTCGTCCCACTCGGACACCCTCCAGACATTCCCGGAACCCTTTTGGTTTCTTTTTTTTTCTTTGGTGATCTCGAATATACCAATAACGATCTCCGAGCTTCGTCAAACCCTTAAGCGTGCTATCCAACGGTTTGGGAACACTCCAGACATGGCCGAGACCCCTCTCTGACCAATGGTCATCAGCGGGACCTAGATACCCATGATGACCACCTGTGCATTCCACGAAATTTGTCACTGAACCATCAACGCTGTGTCTTAGTCCTTTTGTCTCTGTGATAGTTGTATTGTCCGAGGCTTGATCAACGACATCACCATGTCGGGTTCAACATCGTTACCGACAATAGCTACTTTACTTGATTCGATAATTGATATCCCCATGACCTAGCCACACGTTGTGCAACTTATGTATATAACTCATCCGAGTGGGCCCAGAGTATCTTCCGTCACGCGGATGGACAAATCCCGCTCTTGAGCATACGCCTCTACCTGCTCCTCCAAATACTCAATGACACCCTTACGATCACCGTTCCACCGAGGGACGTTAGATGTCATCAAAGTATTCTCGGAAGACAGTGATTAGATATGGTCTCACAGTCTAAAGAACAAGTCACTACATTTTCTAATCATCGCAACTTGAACTTTGTGACATGATCGTGTTACGATGCTTAGATAGGGTATGTTCATCATCTCATTCTCCAATGAGATGACTCCATTGTCAATAGACACCGAAGCATCAACATGAATAGGAAAACTTGATCATCTGTTGACCAATGAACCAGTGACTAGATATTTCACTCGGAACTCCGACTAGAGATTTCACTGGGAACTCCTGGATGTTTGTATATCCCACGTGTATTGAAGTTCCAATTAATACAGTTATAGCATGATATAAAACCCAATTCATAAACTTAACGAAATATGATAATAATCAATATTATTATTATCTCTAGGGCATATTTCCTTCAAGGAGGCTATGGTGACACAGTACTGGAGAGCTTACCGTGAACTCGGGGAAGTTGGCTGGTTTCTGTGACACGCCTCAGCTGTACTATCGCAAACTTACTTTGTGCGCATCGGTGACATACATTTTTGCCTATCGTTGCAACGCACGAACATGTTTCCAAGTCTAAAACTAATATGCATGCATACAACTCTTACACATGGTGATAGGCAAAAAGAATTGCTAGCCCAATCACCTACATGGATGAACCCAAAATCATTAAATGCAAACCTTATTAGTAAGATACAAACCTTAACAAACAATGCATTGGGATGGTTGTTTTTTAAAACACACTACCTAAGATATTATGCTAGAAGTCCTATGTTGATTTAACAATTGTGTATCATTCTGAGATATCTCTCTACTATTTCACTGTGAAACATAGCGTTCCACGGGACCATCAATATCCCTCAAACTTTCTCACTGTACTTTCGACTATTTGACCATGTGCACCTTATCTTATTGATGTTAGTTGTACTTGTATCGAAAGGTTGATGGGGAGATAGAGGGAGAACGATTGAGAAGACGACCATCAACAGAGCCAGATCCATAGATGTCACGGTCAGGCACGACGAGCCGGAGGTGGCGACACCGATAGAAGCAAACAAGGAACTTACTAATGAGGTACACGCTAGTCAAAGAGTGGTCAGAGCTAGATGGGTCTGACATCAACACCGACAGCCGATGACATAAGATGTCGTTGGGCACAATTCTAGGAGACACCGAAGAGGACTAAGGGATTGTGCAATGGTCAATAAGATGGCCGACACTACATATCGTTTAAAAACACCTCATTAATCATCTAACTTGCCATTGATATATGACTTGTGTGCATATATAGCTGGCGGGTTGTCTATGAGCAAAGTCAGCGAAGATGGACACAATTCTAGCCGACAAAATTGGTGGTCACCGTAGACACCAAACATGATTAAGAGCATGCATGCACAAGGGTTGATTAGACGAACTTATCCCATCATTAGGATATAACCATTGTGCATACCCCCAAGATGCGAGACTTGGAGATGGAGGGTTAGAATACCTCGTGGCCTACAGCGAAAAGCAATCCATGTATCTTTCGATCATCGTTGGCATCAATATTGACACCAGTATATTTTTTCCCAAAATAAAGCGACTACATGTCAACACGAAAAATACAGAGCTAACTGTGCGTTTCAGAAAAACCTTTGTTTCTGTCAAGTCAACGAATTTGATTCCGAGAATTCTACTTTAAAATGTACTACTAGTATAAAGAAAAGCTAGCTGCACGCATTCATAGTATGGACTCAGAATTCTGCACCGGCACGACAGGATCGATATGGCACACGGCCGGTCCCATCAAAACCTTTGCCCGTCGTAGGAACCCCCGAACGAGATGATCGCCGGCGCATGCTCAAATCGCGGCACCGACATCCCCTGGTCTATCCTCGCGCCCCTCCTCGCCGAAACCTTGCCCGCCTGCATGAAAAGAAAGTTGAGCGAGATCATGAAATTTATTATGTCTTGTAATGCCACGTTAATTGTACGTACTACATGCGAAATTATACTACTGCCGTACGCACCTTGCGATCGCCGGCGACCCGGAAGTGGACCCTGTGTGGGGTCTGCTGCTGGCCGCCGAGGAGCAGGGCCAGGCCGGTGGCCGCCGCCGCCAGCCCCATGGAGCAGATCACCCCGACGGCGTGGTGCTGCCACCCGTGATCACCATCCCCGTCCTTGCGCTCTGGTTGGTCCTCTGCAGCTACCACTTCCTCTGCCCCAACCCCCTCATCGTCATCGGACAGGCCCCCGTCGACATCTTCCTTGCGCTCTAGTTCCTCTGCAAATATCACTTCCTCTGCCCCAACTCCATCATCGTCGTCGGACAGGGCCCCTCCGACATCTTCCACGTCGTCGTCCGCTGTAGCCTCGCTCTCCGCGCTCGACGGCGCCGCTGCCTCCGCCGTGCCGCACTGCGCCGCTGCGTCGGAGGTCGGCTCAGAGGCGAAGTAGTTCACGTCGATCGTCTTCTCGTTGTTGCCGGCGAGAAAGCGCGCCTCGTGTTCGTGGCCATCGTCGGCGTCCTCGTCCAGTTGGTAAGACCGGAGGTCAGCGGCCTCAGGGACGATCACGAACTCGTCCCTCTCCTCCATCTCTCGGACGGGCGAATCCATCTCGACAGGCTGCGGAGACCGACAACGATCGGCGATATGCGATGGATCCAAGCTTTTCTTCCCGTGCAAGGGAAAGTATATATAGGTTGTGTGCGCCGTCGTGGGGGAAGGAAGAGTGCAGGAAGAGACAGATTCGACGGGTTCTTTTGGAGTTTTGGACATGTACGTCCGGGCTTGGTCGGATAAGGACTCGGTTTGCTCGGTCGTGTTGGGCGGACCCAAACAGACCTTTCCAAATTCCAAAATAGGAAGGAAATGTGGAAGATTGAGCCCATCCCGATCGAGTTCGAGGTTCAAGTTTCGTAGCCCATGATTCGATGAAGGGCCTTGGCGGCTTGAAGTCGGGTCGAATTGGAGCCAAAATATATGCTCAGAAAGTTAAGGGCAAATTACTTTATTTGGCAAACTAAAGGCAATATTGTTTCCCCCAAAACCCTAAATGCAACATGGAACATGGGTTGATATTTCTGTTCAGACAAAATTGAAGCAATTTTTTCTTGAATTACCAAAACTTAAGGGAAACCAACAACCAACGTCGTAGTTTTGTCGGCCTAGTTAGATAATTTCCAAATTTCAGAACAAGGTAGTTGAATTCGAAACAGTCCCTACTTTCTGAACCTAGCGCTAAGCCGGTTTCCGCGGAGGAGCGAGATTTAATATTTGGATATGATTCATATGAAGTTGATATTAATTCATGAAGGTAATTGTTTTGGCCCCATTGTTTAGCAGATGTTTACCATATTATTTCAATGAAGTATACTGGTGGATGGCGAGGTTGCTGGTGGGTCTTTCGTGTGCCCTTTTTTTTATGGGAGGGATCGAGAAAATTCCTTGTCGGTCTGCTCGACTCCGTCGCGGTGCTGCCTTCAAGTGGCGCTATTCCTTCCTGGAGGGCAACGCGGGTATTTCATTCCACTTTTCCACAGGTGCCAAGGAAAATCCTAGGTCTAGTACGCTGGTCCGGGCAGCAGCGCCGTATTGACGGTGCTTCCCTCTTGAAGGTGATGCTAGGTATTGGGCGCTTTGGACTTCTTGGAGCATGGTGGGACAAAGTAGGGTGCATCAATCTTGGGTCTTCCTCGTTTAATTCATTCGCCGTTATCTTCATTTCTTTTCCCTTTTTTTGCAAAATTTCACCGATTTATTAATGATCATCAACAGCAGTACAAAGAGTTCTAAAAGTAATAAAAAATTATAAATAGATCATTGGACCACCGAGCAACGACTACAAACACAGGCACGAGCTGAAGACGCGTTAAAGTGTAAGATGGTTAACCTAGAGGGGGTGAATAGGTTTCTACAAAATTCTTTATAATCTTTTGCAAGTTTTAGGCTTTGCGGAATATAACTGGGCCTAAATGCAAACTAGGTGAGGCAACCTAGATGATGTACAAGATACTTTAAGGTCGAAAGCTATCACAAGGTAAGCAACACAAGTAAGAGATCGATTAAGAAATAACCGAAGCACGCGGAGACGAAGATGTATTCCCGTGTTCACCACCTTTGGGAAGGGGGCTACGTCACGTTGGAGAGGTGTGAGGTTCCACGAAGGATTCCTCACGCGCCACAAAGGCTCACCTTCTTCTCCGAGCCTATCCCGCGAAGGAATAGCTCACTTACTCGTGGTAGACTTTAAGGTAGTCTCCAAACCCTCATAAACTTTCCACAGAGCAAATCACAAGACGAATGCCTCTGGGCGATCCTAGCCGCCTAGGGTTTCCCACAAACCCAAGAGTAACAAGCTAACTCGATGAACTCAAGGGGTAATGAACTTTGGCTTGGTGGAAACGTAGATCGGGACCTCCTCTTCCTTTCTACCAAAGGGATTTGGATTTGGTTGGGTAGAATAGGAGATTCTCAAGCTTTTGTGTTTCAGTAATGGGGAAGAGAAAGAGAGCTTCAAGAAATGAAATGTTAGCTCAAATGCCTAACCTCACAGTGGAGAAGAAAGGGGTATATATAGTGTGAGGGGAAAAAGAGTCGTTTAGAGGTTCCTGCGACAGAACCAACAATAAGTACGGTCGGACCGAGTTGCTCGCCGGATTTTTCGGCGACAGCTCCGGTCGACTGGACCCCACGCTGGAATTTTCGGCGGCGACCGGAATTCTCGGCGAACAACCGAAAAGCTATTCTGTAAGCCATATCGGTGTGCACTGGGAATTTCCGGTGGCGACCGGAAATTCCGGCGACAGCACCGGCGCCGCCGGCGCTTTTGCTGATTTCGCAGTAACCTCTTTAGACTCATTTTTCAAGGTTGATTTCTCTCTTTCTTTGAACGGGTGTGTGTGGGTGGATGATGAGAGGCTTATATGGTGTAGAACATCCCCAAAGAGCACATCGAGATCACCCCTCTTAATAGTGCGGTGTTTCCTATTTGACTCAAGAGTAAATACGAGAGAATAATAAACAATGACACCGGCTCTCCATAAAGAAACGAATGGGGGTCACCCATCACCTATCACCAACAACCTGCGGATTCTCACCTGTAGAGATCTAATAGAAACATTAGTCCATCCTCTAGTTCCGATGTCATAGTTAACCAAAATACTAGATAAGGGCTATTTGCCCTTTCAATCTCCCCCTTTTTGGTTAACGATGACAAACCGAGCTAGAGTGAAAAAAAGATATTATGATACGATTAGATCTAGCACATAATAGCAAGCACATAGTGATAGGAAATTCAAGTACAATAAGAGAACTGCAAGGTTGTCCAAACACACACACAAATGGTTCGAAAGAGGAAATAAAAGTACAAGCCCATGAGAGACAAACGAGCAAAGTAGGGCTTGTGCAAGAGGCAAATCATGAAAGAAGCGACTCTACTCTTTCTCCCCCTTTGGCGTCGAGACCAAAAAGGAAGAAACGAGCGGAGAGACCGA
This sequence comes from Avena longiglumis, assembly GCA_030063025.1. Classification (NCBI taxonomy): domain Eukaryota; kingdom Viridiplantae; phylum Streptophyta; class Magnoliopsida; order Poales; family Poaceae; genus Avena; species Avena longiglumis. Next base: position 170,340,376 of record CP125976.1, on the reverse strand, counting down.
TCTAGCCACCGAAGTTGTACTCATCGTCATCATCATAGGCTTCATCCTCCTCCTCTTCTTCTTCAACGTCACCCTCCTCTTCGTCCTCGCCCTCACCATCATCGCCATCCCCTGTAGTTGTAGCACGGCGCTGAGAGGAGCTGGAAGTGGCAAACGCGGGGAACATAGATGGATCAGAACCCCTAAACATGTCCTCATCCAGCGGGGGCTTATCAAAGTTGACATAAGGGACAGGAGCTAGAGCATTGCCCAAATTTGGCACTAGTCGACCATGCTCTGCCAAGAAAGCATTGTGCTACCTCCTGTTCTCCTGACTGAGCTCCAAACTGCGGTGGGCAACATCATAGGAGGAGCGACACATATCCCATAAGCTGTTGAAGAACCGGGCAAGACCCTTCTTGCGAGGAAGGGCATGGGGAAGGTCCCTACGAGAGCGCGAGCCACTAGCAGACAGAGGATCATGAGCATGCTTGGTCCGGCGCTCAGATGGCAACATCTGGGGGAGCTCCACATGAGAGCCCTGACGAGGTAAGGTGAAATCCTCCATATCTTCACGCGGACCTCTGGGGAGAGCAGCTGCAGGAACGGTGGCCTCAATCAGGCGCTGAACATACTGACAGAAATTGGGAGTCATGCGCTTCTCAATGGACCGCTGAATCTCATTGTAGATGAAGTCACACACATTGATCTTCCGGAGACGGCGAGGCTCACAATATTATAGCAGATTCTTGTGGTGACCGTGGACATCAACAACATAACCATCCTTGCTCATAAGATTGTAGCGGAAGAACCGAGCAAGCACCATGTAGTAGTAGTACATCCCTGACAAGCTAGGAGGCTGATGGCTGGGATCACTAGGATAGCAGAAAAAGAGCTGGTTGTCACTGAATGCCTTCTCAGAATGAATGCAGAATCCAGAGACACTATCAGGAGGGTAACCCAGGGCATGGCAGAAATCTTCAAAAGAAGCCGAGTATGGCTTGGTGCCGGTCATCCAAGTGACAGTGCAAGCATCATCAGTGTGAAAGTAAGCTGTGCAGAAGAACTGGCAAATGAGATCTGGCATTAGCTTGACCTTGATTGTAGCAATAGCAAGGACATCCATCTGCTTCAGGGCCACATCCACATGCTCGAAATCGGAGGAGAGGTAATGAGAACAGTGGTCCTCATTGAGATACCTGGGAGGAACAAAGAAACCCCCGCCGCATACGAGATGGCTCATTGTAAAAGTCATCCCAAAAGCACTTCTGGATGTCAGTCCAGAACATCTTGTCAGCCCCTTGATAAGTGCGGTTGGTAAAGCGGTACGGATTCTGCCTCCTCAAGTCCCGCCATTGATTCACAGTAATATCCGAGACAGTATTGTAGTTGGGAGGAACTTCTTCTTCAGTAGGACCAAGATTGGACTTGCCTTTCATAGCGGACCTTCCAGCAGAGGCTTTCTTCTTCTGGCCACTAGCAGATCCAGAACCCCCCTGTGAGAGCAGCTTTCTCTAGCTGACGCTGAGTGAGGTGAGGAGGAGGAGGAGGCCGTTGAATAGTGAGCTTCCTCTTTTTGCCGCTGTCGGGCTCAAAGTCGCTATGTTCAGACTTTGCACAAGTAGCACACAAGAACGCAAGGCAAAGAAGAACAAATGAGTGTATATGCCATAAAGGATCTCACAAGAACACGTAACGAAGGTTGGTCAAGCGCATGGACAGAAAAAAAATTGGCGAAAGAAAAGTTTCGGTGCCAGGTCCGGCGGAGCCGACCCTGTCGCCGGAATGATCGGCGACGGGTCCGGCGAACCGAAAGCTCGACCGGAAATTCCGGCGAGCAAGTCGGTCGACCGAAACGGTGACCGAAATTCAAGGCAGGTTCATGCGACCGGGACCGAAAAATGTGAGCAGTCGACCGTGAAACTTTCCATGACTTAGTACTTGCACAAACAACAACACGAGGGAGAAAAGAGGGTGAAACTAGGGTGATGCTAGCCTAGTTACTCTACTAGGGGAATAGAGAGAACTAAGGGAGCACAAGACATGAAGGCTAGGGTTTCATCACAAACAAAAACAAGGGAAAGAAGAGAGGAAAGAGCAAAAATATCCTCGGATGGCGAAAACGAAGCCATGCCCCCTCCCTTGCCAAGGATAGGCACGAACAAAGCACCACACGAGAAAGTGGGGAAGCACTCCCCGATCTCCCAATGCGTGCAAGGAGAGAGCAAAACCTTCAGTGAGAAGACTTGTAGAGGCCCGATATACAACTTGGTGGAGTGGGAAGGGTTTTGGGTGGAGGGAAGGGCCTATGGGGGGCGGGGAAGCTTGGGGCGGCGTCCATGGAGGAGGGGAGGGTGTGGGGAAGAAAGAAAGGAAGAGGAAGGAATTGCCCCACGCGTGCGCAATAAATACCCTCTTCAAAAAAATTCGGCAATAAGTCCGGTCGGACCGGTGCCCATGCCGGAAATTCCGACGAGAGCATCGGCGAACCGACCTGCTGACCGGAAATTCCGGTGGCGACCAAAAATTTCGGCAGAGAACCGAAAACATGTTCTGAAAGGGTTTTCGGTCTGCTGCCGGAATTTTCGGCGGTCGCCGGAATTTTCGATCGTCAGCCGATCGAACCAGAATTTTTGCCGAAATTTTCTGAAGACAGCGAGACAAGATTGTTGATGTTTTGGAGATGAAAAATTGTGAGGGATCATATGAGCATATACACAAGATTCAAATGAAGACCGGAGAGAGCACTGTCCATGAGGCATGGTCATGAAAAACCAAAATCGAAGAGAGACCATGGACAAAGGATTTAGCTTGAAGCAACAATGCACCCAATACACAAAACCGACCATTTGGCGGAGGATTTCTCCCCCTATGTTTAAGCACACATGTCATGGCGCCTCAAAGATAGATGCTTGGACCCATATCATGACACGAGATCAATTTATGTTGCACACATAGGTAAGCATCAAACCAATATATGGTAAGATGACCATCCCTATATGTGCTGCACAACTAAGCTACATAGCATGTTAAGAGCAAGAATATAGTGCAAGAAGCAAATCAATCCAAGTTTTGGGGATCTAGGATACCGAGTTCTCGCCTCAACATGACAAACCGGGCTTCATCCAAAGGCTTCGTGAAGATATCGGCCAATTGGAACATCGTACCCACATGAGTGAGATTGATATCACCATTTGCGACATGGTCACGTAGAAAGTGTTGGCGAATGTCAATATGTTTGGTGCGGAAATGTTGGACCGGGTTGTTGGCGATCTTTATTGCGCTTTCATTGTCACATAGAAGAGGCACTGTACCAAGAGACACACCATAGTCTTTCAAGGTTTGCCTCATCCATAACAATTGAGCACAACAAGATGCCGCGGATATGTATTCGGCTTCGGCGGTGGATAGGGCTGTGGAGTTTTGTTTCTTGGAAGACCAACTCATCAACGATCGGCCAATAAATTGGCAAGCCCCGAAGGTTGATTTCTGATCAACCTTATCACCTGCACAATCGGCATCCGAATAGCCAACAAGCTCAAAGGTTGACCCCTTTGGATACCAAAGCCCGAGAGTAGGAGTGAGAACAAGGTACCTAAAAATCCGTTTGACCGCCATCAAGTGGCACTCCTTGGGAGTGGATTGAAAACGAGCACACATGTGACACCCCCGGTATCAGGGCTAAACAAATCCCAGACCTCCGTCTGAAATAAGCTTAACCTTGAGCTCGAGAATATCCAGTGAAGAATCGGTAACACGACAGTGACCCTACGACACAAAAATTTATTATAGCAAGCTCATAACTAAGCAGAGAACCAAATTATTACAAGCAGAGGTCACTGACCACAAACATCAAATAACAGAAGGAAAATTATGCTATTAAGTATAGCAAACTTAACAAATGGCCTATGAGGCCTGAAGCATAACGATGACGTCCCAGCCCATAGATTCCAGGCTACCGGCCGGGAACCCCAAGCTACTCGTCGATGTCGATGTAGTACGGAACTTGTCTTCCGGGGACACTTACTCTGCCAAAAGTATCAACAAAGCAAGGGTGAGTACAGGGTGTACTCCGCAAGACTTCTGGCTGGTGGAGTTGTTTTGCATAAAGCCACTTTTGTTTATAAAACAAGAGGGAGAAGAAGATTGTCTAGTCATAGTATTTTAAAAGGGGATAAGAGAGCAACATCTCTGAAATATTGATCATCATCTTTTGATATACACCAAGTCATCATCATCACCTGAACTAGGATCACCCCCTCTTACCCATGAGGAAGCATCCTTAAGCACACGTTGGTCTGCCAAGTTTTATGATTAGGTTAGAGTTCTCTATGATCTTAGAATATGGTCACCAAGCGTTCATAACCGTCAACACGGATTTTCGAAAAGATTATTACCTTGCAGGGGTGTACAACTTTACCCACACGTACTAACCTTCTCTTAATTCCACTAGTAATAGCCCTCTTCCTTGGAAGGCCGGCAGAGGGTGGTTAGACACGGCCTTTACCTTGATTTTGCCGAGACCATGAGTCATGCAATAAGTATGGTTCCGCCGTAACGGGTCAAATCCCGAAGTCGGTACTTAAAGATGTGAGGCAAGGTTGGTTCACCAGGGGATCCATCGACCCCAAGCAACCCCAGCCACGCTTACCTACCTGTTATGAATGCACCAACTTCACCCGGCAAATCTTTCAAAAGATTTTCTATGCATATGTCGAATGGAACGCCCAAACTATGTGACTCATGGAATCTAATAGGCAAGTTAGTTGCTCGTGAGGTTTTACAGACCCCGTGTGGTTGTACACTCGTCTCGGTTCCAAAGGCAAGAACTCAGTTCCTAGTGGTGGAGAGCATGAGACTAGAAAAACCACATCCCACCGTGGCCTCCCATACAAGCCTTAGCATATTTAATCTCATATCACCTCTGATATCACATCATAACGTTCTCCTGTCATACTAGATTATCTACATCTAAATACATCATATGGATGAACCAGAACTGACAACTAAGCATGGCTAAGCATGACACATATATAAGCTTTAGAAGTGCACACAAGCCAAACCTAGTTATGCTAGGAGCAGTGGATCAGGTAATATAAGCTCAAAGGTAGTATGCAATAGATAGGATACTCTATCTATCGATAAAAGACCACAGTAGAATCGTATGCAACATGGCAGGAATTGAAATTGCTTTCGAAATCATAGGATTATATCATGGTGGGGCTATGCTTGCCTTTGCCAGTTGATAGCAGATAAATAGATCTTCGAAAGCCTTGAACTTGACTTGGTTAGAGTTGGTCAAGTATTGTTCGTCGATCTTCGATGGTATTGATCTCGGTCTTCGATCTCGATCTCGACATCGTATTCTACCGGAAAGAACCAAATACTGGAAAGAGAGGGAAAACAATCAACACATGGCATCGATACAATGCTCAAGCAAGGATGATGATATAACAAGTTAAATTACATTGAAAAGTAACCCTAAGACATGCTCGACGATTTAATCGGGGTTCCGAGGGGTGAAAACCCTAACTCGGGGAAACTCCGGATGTATATGAGAGGGGTTGATTTGTTCTTCTAATTAAACTTGTCATTAAAGTGGTTGAACAATGCATGATGATAGCTTAAATAGATAGCTCTCATTTTTCTGAACATTTTGATATATTATTTGTATTTTTCTGATTTAAAATGAATTGGTTATGAATTTCTCCATTTTTAATTCATTTTAAATCATTTTTGGAATATTATAAAATAATTTACATTTTGGAATTATTTTAGTAATTTTATTAATTAGAAAAAAATTTTGAAAATGTTTATCTCACTTACAACAGGGGCCCACATGTCAGGTATATATTAATTACAGAAACCAATTTAGAAAACATTTAAATAAAAGAAAAAGGGGTTACTGCATCAGCATGATGCATTGCTGATGTCACCAGGGGGTTCTAGACTTTTTACACCGGGGTGAGATCTAGCCTCAGTGGCTGATGGGTGGGGTAAGGGCCACGTCACTTCCACGTTTGCTCGTCGGTGAGCACGTGCACACAACGGCCGGCGACGACGTAGGAGCGCGAGCGAGGACGTGTGCGGTTGCGAGATAGAGAGAGGAGGCAGAGGCGAACCTAGCAATAGCGGAGCCGCTGCTATTTGGTCACTGGAGACGGCTTCCCGACAACGGCGAGCGGCGACAGTGACAAATCCTCGTGGAGAAGATGCCAGAGCGCGAGAGGGAAGAGATGGAGGGGTCTACAAGGACCATTTGGCTCACCGTGGTTGCAGCGAAGGGGTCGGGGAGGCGAAGTGAGGTCAGGAGGCGCCGAAATCGACGATGAATCACGGCGGACAGAGTCGAGGAAGGTGATGCTGATTGGAGCGCTTGGGGTCTATCTGGCTCGCGTGCTTGAACGATATGAACAAGGATGACACAGCGGTCATAGCAGTGTCCTCGGCTTGGCCCGGGACGGTCGGGATCGGCGACGTCGTAGAGCTCCTGAGATCTAGGGTTCGGGGAGGATGGGGAAAAGGGGAAGAAAAGGAGCTAGGGTTCATCCGGGCGGCGCTGGTGATCTTATAGACGTTTGGGGGCGGCGGCGCGCATCACGGCGATGACACGCATCAAGGCGCAGGCGGGCGGCGGAGGCAGCGCCATCGAGCATCTTGGCCGACGAGGAAGACGATGACACAACTGGGCGAAGGGGTACGGGCCCTGGCTGGGCCGCGAGTGGGCCTAGCTGGGCTGCAGAGCTATGCGCTGAGCGGTGGTTAGAGGGGAGATAAGGAAAAGGGCAGGCTGGGCTGGGCCTGGCTGGCTGCTGGCTCTAGTTTTTCTTAGAAATCATTTTTCTATTTTTGATTTCACTTTTGTTTTTTGTATTTCCATATACAAATCTATTTTGAGTTATTTTAAAATACAAGAGGCTTTTATCAAATATGTAAAATACTTAAAGCCCTTGTATTCAGTTTGGGCTCCACTTTATTTTGGGATTTTTCAAATATTTCCAGACCACTTGAATGCATTTCAAATAGAGAGGAAAGGATTAGGGTTTTGCATTTGATTTTCTTTGCCTGCATTTTTAAGAGATGATGCTAATGATGCACAATCAATCCCTAATTATTAATTAGCTAAAAGTGGGGTGTTACAACACATTCCGACACTTAACATGATATCCGGCCTAGAAGCATAAAGGTAGAGAAAGGAACCAATCATAGAACGATATACCTTTTGATCCACGTCCTTCTCACCTACTCCAAGGCCAAGTTGTACATTTAGTGGCATGGGTGTCTTCATGGGATTAGCCTTGGCCATCTCGAACTTATTGAGCATATCCTTAATGTACTTCTCTTGAGAGATGAAAGTGCCGTGAGGAAGTTGCTTTATGATGAAGCCTAGAAAGAACTTCAACTCCCCCATCATGGACATCCTAAATTTCATAGTCATCAACTCGGCAAAAGCTTTGTTATGAGATTCGTTAGTTCCACCAAAGATAATATCATCAACATATATTTGAACAATAAATAAGCCACCCCCTTTAACCCGTTTGGTGAAAAGGGTGGAATCGACCTTACCCACGCTAAACCCATCCATGAGTAGAAAATCCCTAAGGTGCTCATACCAATCATGAGGATCTTGCTTTAGTCGGTAGAGAGCCTTATGGAGTAGATACACATGGTTGGGATAGCGTGTGTTTTCGAAACCCGGGGGTTGAGCTACATATGCAACCTCTTTCAAGGGACCATTAAGAAATGCACTTTTCACATCCATTTTATAAATCTTGAAGTTATGGAAAGATGCATAAGCAAGCAAGAGACGAATAGCTTCAAGACGAGCAACGGGCGCAAAGGTGTCCTCATAGTCAATACCTTCTATTTGGGCATACCCTTGCGCCACTAACCTTGCTTTGTTTCTTGTGACGATCCCGTTCTCATCTTGCTTGTTTTTGAACACCCACTTGGTCCCAATGACATTGATGCGATGATCTTTAGGCCTCTCCACTAGAGACCATACTTCATTGCGGGTGAAACACTCAAGTTCTTCTTGCATGGCAATGACCCAATCCGGATCCTCCAAAGCTTCATGAACCTTAAGGGTCTCAAAGTTATACACAGAAGCATGATGCCCACAAAAGGTTGTGAGGTTCTTCTTCCTGGCACGGGTCTCGATCCCTCTTGATATGCTTCCAAGGATATTGTTGACTTGAAGTCCACTTTCAATGGAGGCGGCCTTAATCTTCCTAATTGTGCCTTCATGGTCAACAAATTCATCTTTTGAGGGGCCTTGATCATTGACACCATCTTGAGCTTGGCCTGGATATGGAGGTTGATCTTCTACTTGGTCTTGCTCAAGGGTTTGAGGGCTTGGTTCTTGTTCTTCGGTTTGCATGGCATCATGAGACAAATGTTGATCTTGTGATGCATTTGATGGCTCAACTTGGGTAGAGCTCGGCTCTTCTTGAGTTGAACTTGATTCTCCCCCATCATCTTGTTGAACATGAATGTGAGACTCGGTGGGCAAGATGTGCCCAATACCCATCAACTTGATGACTTGAGAAGAATCACCATCTCCTACATCACGAGAAGAAACTTGCCCCTCATGGGGGCCATTATTCTCCAAAAACTCCACGTCACAAGATACTTCAACGCTACCATTGGCGTGAGAGTTTTCCGCATAACCAACAAAAATACCCTCTATAGTTCTAGATTCAAATCTACTGAGCTTTTCCTTTTTGTTCTTGACGAGGCACTTGCAACCAAAGACACGGAAGTAGTTGACATTGGGCTTCTTACTTGTGATAATCTCATATGGAGTCATGTCAAAGAGAGCACGGAGGAAGAGCCGGTTCGTGTAGTGGACCGCGGTAGCAATAGCTTCTCCCCAAAAATTGTGAGGGGACTTGAATTCACTCAACATTGTTCTTGCCATCTCAATGATTGTCCAGTTCTTCCTTTCAAAAACACCATTTTGTTGAGGAGTATAAGGAGCTGAGAATTCATGCTTGATCCCCTCATCTTCAACAAATTCTTGCATGGTGTAGTTATTGAACTCGGTGTCGTTGTCGGTTCTAATAGTCTTGATCTCCACTCCATGAGTGCGTTGAGCTTGCTTGGCGAAGATCATGAATTCCTTGAAGGTCTCATCCTTCGTATTGAGAAGAAAGACCCAAGTATACCTTGAGTAATCATCAACAATGACAAGATCATATCTTCTTCCACCGAGAGAGTCATATGTCGAAGGCCCAAAGAGATCCAAATGGAGCAGTTCCAAGGGTCTTGACGTGGCCACCTTGGTAACGGAAGGATGATGCTTTCCAATTTGCTTTCCTGAAATGCAAGCACTACACACACGATCTTTCTCAAAGGAGATACCGGTTAGTCCAAGAATATGCTCACCCTTTAGGAGAAGATTGAGATTTCTCATGTTGACATGGCCTAGGCGACGATGCCAAAGCCATCCCTTGTCAGCCTTGGCCATTAGACATGTAGGAAGAGATTGGCTCTCTTTCGAGAGGTCGACCACACAAAGGTCGTCTTCCACGTGTCCAATGAGAACCAAGCTGAGATCATCACCCCTAAAGACCTTCACAAAAGTTCTAGAGAAATAGGAGTCATAGCCGTCATCCGCGAGATGTTTAATAGAACACAAGTTGTAACCAAGGTTTTCAACATATAGGACAGTCTCAAGAGTTAAAACCTTGGAAATTACCAACTTACCATAACCTAGTACCTTTCCTTTAGAGTTATCTCCAAAAGTGATGCTTGACGTTGAGTTGACACCGTGAATGAATTGGTCAAGCCCACTCCTACCTCAGGTCATGTGATTGGTGCATCCACTATCAAACACCCATTTTGATCCACCAGAGGCATAACCCTACAAAATCAATTATTTGATTTAGGAACCCATTGAGTAATGGGTCCCCTGGCATTAGCAACAAGATCCTTAGGTACCTAAATTGAGTACCACCTATAAGCATAACCATTTCGAGGGCCAACATATTTGGCATATACATCTCCTTGAGTGCCCTTACATAGCACATATGAAGGATTAGACTTTCCCGCATACTTGTGATTGGGATTGCCCCTCATGGCTCCCCCATTCACCACATTCCTTTTGACTTGGTCAACCACCTTGTCACCTTCTTTTACAAAGGTTATCTTCTTTGGTGGAATGGCATTTCTCGTGTTGTTCTTTGGATCAAAACCGACACCTTCCTTGGAAATTCTCGTCTTTTGACGGGATAAAATCTCATCTAGGATCTTTCCCTTGGAGGTAGGTGCACGACGCTCTTTCTCAAGTTTCTCTTTCAACTTCTTATTTTCCTCAATGAGGTGAGCTTGGTCAAAGGTAGAGTTAGAGGTACAAGAATCATTTTCAACAATAATTGGATCCTTCAATGTACCAAGAGCCTTCTCATAGGACGCCCAAAGTTGATCATGGTTCTCTCCAAGTTTTACTCACGCTTGACAAGCAAACTAGCCTTCTCAAGGTGCTCAAGGTCCTTGGTAAGAGAAGCATGAGCAACTTCAAGCTCTTTCTTTAAGGCCTCAAGCTCTTGGGACAATGAGTTAGCCCTATCAATAGTGTCCATGTATTTTGCTTTATCAATTTCAAAGATTTCAATTTATAGTTTAAGAAAAGAATTGGTATTGTTTTCCTCACAAAGCTCTTTCTCAAGAAGATTGAATCTTCGTTTCTCATCATCAATATGAGATCCCAAGCTATCAATGGCCTCATCGCGTGAGCTAACAAGTTCCATTAGTTGCTTGACTCTAGCACGAGCAATGGGAGGAAGAGACTTCATGATAGCATACATTTCTTTTATATATTCTTTACCAAATTCATCATTATCACTATCACTATCATGATCACTCTCAAGAACATCCAAGACACTAGATAGGGATGGAGGAGAGACAATAACCTTGGAGCTTCTTGCCATAAGACAAGAACTGGTGATCTTGGGGATAGGAGAACTCTCGATGTAGTCCTTGGAGTAGTCGTAGGTGAGAGGTGAACCGGGTTCGACATATGCCAAACCGATCACACCCATCACTTTCTCCTTATCCCCACACTCCACGTCGGACTCGTCCTTGGAGCTCCTTGACATGAGGCAAGTGGAGGTGACCTTGGGGTTAGGAGAGTCGCCGGTGTAGTCCTTGGTGTAGTCATAGGTGAAGAGAGACCCGGATTTGGCAACGGCCAAACTGGCCACTCCAACCACCTTCTCTTCATCCTCTTCCTCGTTGTCGGATATGTATTCTTGGCCTAGGAAGCCCTTACCATCACGCCTATTGTTCCTCTTGTATCTTTGATTGATGGGGTTGGGCTTCAATCTTGGTTTGGCACCTTCTTCATACTTAGGCTTGTCAAGCCTCTTCTCATACGGACACTTGCTCAAGAAATGGGTTGCCTCATCACAATTGTAGCACGTCCTCTTCTTCTCACTTGATCCCATTGAACTTCTCCTTCTTCAGAACTTCATGTTCTTGGTGAAGAGAGCAAGTTGAGAGAGCATATCATCAACTCCATCAACATCGCTATCCTCATCACTAGTAACATCTTCTTGCACTTGCTTGGCCTTTAATGCTAGAGAGTGGGAATACCTGATAGCACGGTTGATCTCCTTGATCTTTTGCCCTTCATCCTCCAAGTTATCTGTGGAAACTAGATAAGAGACTAGATCATCAGGAGTGAATTGATTAGCTATATCAAGGAGTTGCAAGTTCAAGGCAAGCTTCTTGTCGGTGACCGCGATCATGGGGACAATCTTGGACTTGATAAGTTCATCATTCAAATTGAATCCATCATCATACTTCTCACACCCTAGGCCACCAATCTTCACGCGAAGGGCAGCGAGTCTCTTGTATGCTTCAGCGATAGTCTCACCATCATGGTTCATGAACATGTTCATCTCTGACTTGGCAGCTTCATACTTGGATTTTTGGATAAGAGAGGTTCCCTCTTGGAGAATGACAATCCTATCCCAAAGATCCTTTGCGGTGGGGATGTCGCTAACTTGATCATGGAGAGTGTGGTGAATGGCACTCCTTATCTTGTCACAAGCCATTGCATTTAGTTGACGGTCGTAGTACTCTCCCGGGGTGAGGTTGTTGGGATCATGAGGGTGGAACCCGGTGCATACAATCCCCCAAAGCTCAATGCTGCAGCTGCGAAGATGAGATTCCATAGAAGCTTTCCAATGAGAGAAATGAGTTCTGTCATAATGAGGTGCAGGACCCGAACCATTAATATGAGGCATGATGTTCTTTTGCTTAGGATAAACATAAGGGAATTGATTAGGGGGCGTGGAAGTTTTTGACGAGTCGCCCTCATGGGTGGACTCAGCATCCTTATCCTTTTCGGTGTCCATTGGTCTCCCTTGAGGTACTACCAATGGATTACCAAGAAAAGCCCCATCGCCAATGGCCTTAAGTTGTACTTCTAGGTAACTCATTCGAACAAGGAGATCAGAATTCGCCTTGGCCTTTTCAAGGGCACCCTTGGCTAAGATTTCATGAAGCTCCTTAACCGAATAAGTCTTTTCCTCCTCATCATCGGAGAAAACCATCTTTTCTCTTAGGCGGTAAAGCCCTTAAAAGAGCCCTTGGCTCTGATACCAATTGAAAGTGTAAGATGGTTAACCTAGAGGGGGGGTGAATAGGTTTCTATAAAATTCTTTATAATCTTTTGCAAGTTTTAGGCTTTCCGGAATATAAGTGATCATAAATGCAAACTAGGTGAGGCAACCTAGATGATGTATAAGATACTTCAAGCTCGAAGGCTATCACAAGGTAAGCAACACAAGTAAGAGATCGGTTAAGGAATAACCGAAGCACGCGGAGATGAAGATGTATTCCCGTGTTCACCACCTTTGGGAAGGGGGCTACGTCACATTGGAGAGGTGTGAGGTTCCACGAAGGATTCCTCACGCGCCACAAAGGCTCACCTTCTTCTCCGAGCCTATCCCATTAAGGAATAGCTCACTTACTCATGGTAGACTTTAAGGTAGTCTCCAAACCCTCACAAACTTTCCACGGAGCAAATCACAAGCCGAATGCCTCCGGGCGACCCTAGCCGCCTAGGGTTTCCCACAAACCCAAGAGTAACAAGCTAACTCGATGAACTCAAGGGGGAATGAACTTTGGCTTGGTGGAAACGTAGATCGGGACCTCCTCTTCCTTTCTACCAAAGGGATTTGGATTTGGTTGGGTAGAATGGGAGATCCTCAAGCTTTTGTGTTTCAACAATGGGGAAGAGAGAGAGAGAGCTTCAAGAAATGAAATGTTAGCTCAAATGCCTAACCTCATAGTGGAGAAGAAAGGGGTATATATAGTGTGAGGGGAAAAAGAGTCGTTTGGAGGTTCATGCGACAGAACCGGTAATAAGTTCGGTTGGACCGAGTTGCTCGCCGGAATTTCCGGCGACAACTCCGGTCGACCGGACCCCACGCCGGAAATTTCGGCGGCGACCGGAATTACCGGCGAACAACCGAAAAGTTATTCTGTAAGCCATATCGGTGTGCACCGGAAATTTCCGGTGGCGACCAAAAATTCCGGCGACAGCACCGGCGCCGCCGGCGCTTTTGCCGATTTCGCAGTAACCTCTTTAGACTCATTTTTCAAGGCTGATTTCTCTCTTTCTTCGAACGGGCGTGTGTGGGTGGATGATGAGAGGCTTATATGGTGTAGAAACATCCCCAAAGAACACATCGAGATCACCCCTCTTAATAGTGCGGTGTTTCCTATTTGACTCAAGAGTAAATACGAGAGAATAATAAACAATGACACCGGCTCTCCATAAAGAAATGAATGGGGGGTCACCCATCACCTATCACCAACAACCTGCAGATTCTCACCTGTAGAGAGCTAATAGAAACATTAGTCCATCCTCTAGCTCCGATGTCATAGTTAACCAAAATACTAGATAAGGGCTATTTGCCCTTTCAACGCGCCGCAGTCCTCCCCTCTCCATCACCGGAGCCAGACAAAGCTTGTCGTAGTAGACGGACGGGAAGTCATTGTGTTAAGACCCAAAGGATCAGCACACCAGAGCAACAACTACCGCCAAAGATGACAAACGTAGACATGTTTGTGTTGTTGCCCTAATGTTTTCTTGGCTGGGAACTCTTGTCTTGCTATATTAGCGCTGCGGGGAGAAATGAGGAGTATCACTTACTTCGTTTTTTTATCTGGCTTCTCCAATTAACCTGGCATCTTTTTCTAAAATAAATAAATAAATAGGGCGAGCCACTGCTGCCACATCTTCCTTGTGCATTATTGAATTCGCATAACTTTTTCGTCGTTTCAAAAAATGCGTGTAACTATATAATGAGAAAACAAATGCACACAATCCTTAACAGCAAGCGGTACTGAGTTTACTGTAGAGATCAAACAAGACAGTACACACTCGTGGGCCACGGACCAATGGTTGCCCAAAATGCCAGATGCTGGTCTCCACTCTCGGTAACTTCCATTTCATGGATCGACCCTGCTCTGCTGCGCACATGCGCGGAAGCGGCACAGACAGATCAACACAGCCTGCCGGGCTACAGGAGCGCAGCCAGTGCAGCAAGCGATTAAAATCCACCCCGGCAGATCGAGCGGCCGACGCAGCTGCTCCTTCCGCTTAAACAAGTGCTCGCGAGGAAGGAAGGAAGGAAGGAAGGAATCTGTCGTCCGTCCCCCATCGCAAAATTTGCCCGGTCAAGACTCAAGACCCTCCTCCTCCTCTGTGGCGTGGATGTACAATAATAGCCACCAAACGAACTTTTTGGCTGGCTTAAATACTGCCAAGTTGCAGCAACAGCGCTGCAAATGCAATGATCCGTCCGGCCTGGCCGGCTGGCCCGGGGGAATAATATTTTTTGGAGGTTGATTAAGCATTTGAGCATCTCCACTCGTTGTCCGAACCCAGGCCAAAATCCGGATCAAATTTTGCCCAAACAAAACATGTTTTCGGCCTAGGTACGCCGAGTTTTTCACTCCCGTTCCCAGCCCGAGTTCCCGTAATGCCCATTTCCGCTCAAATTCAGCTCAAGTTCGTCCAAATTTTGGCATAATTCGTCATACCATGAATACAGAATATTTTATGGCCATAGTTCGGCGAAATTTTAAACATAGTTCAGCGTAAATGTAAACATAGTTCGGCCTGCAGTAGAAATACAACATATTTCGGCCAAGTTCGGCCAGTTCATGCTCGGCATCTACGCATTGTCCCTGCGTATCCATAGGTGCTTAATAAGATCATTCTGCAGCTGTTGATGAACCGCCGGATCTCGGATCTCCTGACGCATGGCGATGAATGCAGCCCAGGTTGAAGGCACCTGATGATCAGGCTCGACAAGAGGACCATGTCTGTAGTATGGCTCGTTCTGCTCGAGCAAACTCACTAGATCCTTCCTCTCATCCTCAATGATCATGTTGTGCAAGACGACACAACAGTTCATCACTTTCCACATCTGATTTTTCGACCAGGTCATAGCAGGAAACCAGACAACTGCAAATCTCTGCTGGAGCACACCTAATGCCCGCTCCACGTCCTTCCTGCAAGCTCTGTTTCTTGGCAAACTGAGAATGCTTGGGGAACATTGAGTTTGAGATAGTCTTCACAAATGTTGGCCATCCTAGATAGATGCCATCTGCTAGATAGTATCCCTTGTTGTAATGATGCCCGTTGATCTCAAATTTCACAGGGGAAGCATGACCCTCAACAAGCTTGGAAAAGACAATTGAGGGGTTGAGGACGTTGATGTCGTTGTTCGATCTGCCATGCCGAAGGAGTGCTAGATCCAAAGATCATGTGTAGCAACTGCCTCAAATATCACAGTGCAACCTCCTTTGTGGCCTTTGTACATTCTCTGTCATGCAAATGGGCAGTTCTTCCACTCCCAATGTATGCAATCTATGCTTCCAAGCATACCAGGAAAACCTCTACTTTCATTTACTGCGATGATCCGGGCAGTGTCTTTAGCAGTGGGTGATCTCAAGTACGGTTTCCCGAACACTGCAATCGCTGTCCTACAGAACATGTACAAGCAATCGATGACGGTGGACTGGGCCATGCGGAGATAGTTATGGGCACTGTCAGCCGACGCTCCATATGCAAGCAACCTCATCGCCACGGTGCACTTCTGCAGTGAGGAAAACCCAACCAAGCCGGTACAGTCCTTGCAAGCGAAATAGGGGTCGAACTCCCGGATGGCATGCACGACCTTGAGGAAGAGCTTCCGGCTCATCTTGAAACGGCGTCGAAACACGTCCTCTCCATGGAGCGGCTCGTCGGCGAAGTAGTCGGCGTACAACAAGCAGTAGCCCTCTATCTTTTGCCTCGGCTTGCACTTCCGGCGACCCGGCGCCGAACCACCGCGCTTCGGCTTCGCCATCTGCAGGTACGACTGGGCGAGCGAGGCGAGGATCTCCATGTGCTTTGCATCTTCGACGACCTCGGCGCTCTCCTCCTCTAGCAATATGACGAGTATCTCCTTGTCGTCGGAGTCCATGGCGAGTATCTCGTCGTTGTCGGAGTCCATGGCTGAACCGGCCAAATGCCGAACACTTGGCGGGCGTGGTGGTGGGAGCACGCAACAAAGCAGAGCTATGGCGAAGTTCGGACGGCGGAATGTGCGGCGGAGTGGGCAACAACTACAGCGAGCATATCTAGAGGCGTGGACATGTCTCGGCGTGGAGGAACTCCGCCGGCGAAGTCATGGCGACATAGACGTTGGGGGCTCTTCGCCGCAGTCTGGGCGAGTGGAGTAGGGGGGGGGGGGGCGATGAGACTGTCTCGTCGACAGAGCTGGCCCACGCCCATTTTCACAGCGTCAGGCGTCCTCAGGACTCCCGGGATCCTGGATAAGGCCTGAAAAGTTCGGACCAAAGTTCGCCCGATTCCAAACGAAAACAGGTTCCTGGATACGCGATTCGGCCGGTTTTTAGTGTCTGGATCTAAATTCGAGATGCTCCTAGGCTTGGGATTGAAGCCTTGGAACGATCGCAGCTGTCACCGGTGGCAGCCTCACTGTCAGCAGTACTGCACCGATCGGAATTCGGAAGCCAGCACTGATAGAGTCACTGGTCAGGTGGCCATCAGACTACTACTAGTAATACTATGTACTAATTAATTATTGAAAGTTCTTAACTAATCCCTAGTGGAGTACAGCTTCGGATCTTATGCGCAGAAGCAGTAGTGCTGTTGCTACTCACAGCAATAATTTCTCGCGGAACTCTTGGAACTCGTCTGCTGAAATTAACCGAGCCTCCGCTGACATGCATCTCGTACCGCGATGATACTGCGAGGGATTTATCACGGTACGCCCGCCAGCCGATGACTTGGTCCTCGTCGGTCGTTCGGGTTCTCTCGGCTGGACCGCGCGCGCAGCTGTCCATGGTGGCGACTATCCACCGGCCGGCGAGCGGCTCGGCTGCCGTGACAGACGAGGTATATCCATCGGGTCGATCGGGGTGTGAAATGAACCTTGTGATGATTGATGCTGGACTGTAACGAGTAATCTAGGTGCGGTGCGGTGCGGTGGGTAGCGGCTCGCCATCCGTACCAGCTCAAAAGTCGAGACCCCCTTTCTCTTTTGAAAGAAAAAAGATGCGGAGCAGCTAGCTAGCTCACGATCTCGAACGATCGCCGGATAAAACATCGGCGTCGACTTGTGACCAGGAGCAGCGACAAGCGATCGAGTAGCAACGGTAGCGAGACCTGAGCTGTTCATGCTAAGCTAGCGCCGTGGATCAGGCGGCTGTGCGTCTTGTCACAGTTTGTCACTTGTATAGCTACTAGCTACGGAGCAGGGCCGACATGCGAACAATATATGCGTGCTACTAGTACCAAAGCTACACTACACAACTATTAGTAGAAGGCGCATGCCTGTTTTTTCTCCCTGACTCGATCGCGGATCTGGGCTCTTCTCGTGGCACACTCGGATCGGCTGTTCAATTTACCGGCTCCCGTCCCGCTGGAAAAACACAGCATCATCGGGTCGAGTCGAGCCGACGGAGCCGTCCGCGCTGGCGCTAGCACGCGAGACAGGTCACCCAAGCAAGCAGCTCCCCCCACGTGCCGGCGCGGGACGGACACCTTGGCGCACGGCCGTCGCCATCAGCTGGCGCTCCTCTCTGCTCAATCGTACGTGCACCCGGTCTTCCTGAGACAAGCAACGCCGCCGGCAGGCAACGTCAATTTTGGGGGCGCGCAACCAGACGATGCCAAATGGTGCACCCCGTCTGACTGGTTGCATTTTTTTTTGGATTTTCCACTGGCTAAACAACAAACTTAGTCCGTTGATTTTTGGAAGTACCTAAAAGGCTAAAACACATAGCTTACACAAGTTATGAGTTTACCTATGCATAACTTGTTCCAGTTTTATATTATGGGATCTACACATCATGTTCTGTAAGCATTTGGATGGGCACTCAACAACCTATATTTTCCTACAACACAGAAATTAGACCAACATTTCACCACAGCTGTAGTACAACTTAGAGTCAAGTTACGTATAGTACTAGCATGCAAATTGAGGTGACCAATTCTCTCAAAACTCAAAACTAATAGCAAAAAACACACAAAGTTATATGCCGCAACAAAAGAAGAAATACTTATTTGACAAAAACATGAAAACCATGTTTGCAAATTCAAGCACGTCTACGTTTCTTTGTTCCAAACGTTCTTTCAATCCCTACATAAACAAACTATATAAAGTCGAAGTCGCATGGATTCCATGTTTACTCCCCGTATCTTATATTTTGAGTACAGTTTTGTACATGCATTCATTTCACACCAATGGCACTATATGTGCAAGGTGGTGTCTATCCTCCCTTGCCGGTTGATTCGGTTAGTGTTAGGTCTTCAGAAGCGGCGGAGGCAGAAAATAAGTTTGACGGGGGCCAATCAAAGATTTTGCCTCTTGCGAATTGTTGGGGAGGGACAAAATACAAAATTTTAGAAAATTTAGGGTCTTTTAGGTAAGAAAACAGGGGCTATACTAACAAAATTCTGCATGTTAGGGGGGCCTGGCCCCTGCTGGTCCCCCTGTCTCTGCCACTGGTCTCAAGGGTAACAATTTCAACAATTCTCAAATGGACGAGGATGTCAATATTGTTGAAGTGTATAAGTGGATTGCACTAGCCCTTCCATAAGTTCGGACTTTTGGTTGCGTTGGCTAGTGCATGAAGCTTGACATGGTATCAGAGCCTAAGTTCTCTAGTTCGGTCTGGGCACCGCGATTTATCCTAAAATTGCTATAGACTCTCCAATAACGTATAGGCCTCTTGAGTCATACGTGAGTTTCATACGTCGCTTTCTTCAGGTTGCCGTCTTTGACTCACACACGTGAGAGGGGGTGTTGAAGTGTATAAGTGGATTGCACTAGCCCTTTCCATAAGTTCGGACTTTTGGTTGCGTTGGCTAGTGCATGAAGCTTGACAAATATAACACGTAAGTGATAATCGCTGGTCAGATTGGTATCAACAAAGGAATATATAGTGATCCATGTATCGAAAGGGTGCTTCTATATAGTATCATTAATTGGTTTGAATGGAACCTTTTAGAACATTGTTTTAATTATCATAAATGTGTTCGTTTGTAACTTTCAAGATCGGGATGTTTCTTGCCCATGCTTATGGTAAGTGAGAAGTAAGAAAGAAAAAATTAATTTAGGATATAATGTAGCTTAGGGTTACACTTCTTCAAATATCTAGTTCCCCAGTTGCAAAGTTCCCCAAATTGAACACAAATTTGTACGGTACCAATCTTGCCATGGATCGATATCATTGAGCAGTACAATACTAGTAGGTTTTAGGTTGCTTTTTTTTAAAGTAGAGTGCACATAAATCATAGGAATTCCAATCTGGCAAATAAAATCGTGGTCTACATATATATTTTTATTAATATTTCAAATCATCAAAAAATCTTATGTAATCTTTTTGAATCAATAAGCTAAAGAAATGGCACTTGGATCCATTTGCAGTTGACTTCCCTCCTCGACCCGTTTCCCTTCGTGACTGCCATTGTTTTCCTTTTTATTTTTTTCCTGGAAACTTTAAGTGCCATTGGTACCTGACCGGAGCTGATGGTCTTGGACGGCTCACGTGAATCATGTCCACGGACCATCTGCCCACGTAAAGGCAACCGCTCCCCCGCTGCTGCACCCAGAAACTACCCCCGATCTCCTCCCCTTCTCCCCCCTCTCTCCCCCGCCCCGCCCGCACGCCCCCTTTTATCTCCCGATCTCACACATTTTGGGAAGAGAGAGAGAAGGAGAGCGCTTTCGAGAGGGCCAATCTCTAGACCCAAGGAAAGATCCGGGAGGAACCAGGCGAGAGGGAAGATGAGGGAGATCATCAGCATCCACATCGGCCAGGCCGGGATCCAGGTCGGTAACGCCTGCTGGGAGCTCTACTGCCTCGAGCACGGCATCCAGCAAGATGGCACCATGCCCAGGTTCGTCCTGATCCTCCTTGGATCTTGATCCGTAAATGCATTCCCTTCATTGATGTCGTGAGGCGCTGGCGCTAACGCCGCGCTAGGCGTTCTTGACCTACGAATGACGGTAAAATTGTTCTTGTTTCCCCCCTAATATTCCGTTTTCCTTTTTTTCCTTCGCAAATCCTTTGTGATACGGAGGAGCGGATGATTGGGGATTGTGATAGGCTTGATGGGAATTTCCTTTTGTGGATGATTGTCACGTTCCGTTCGTTTGTATTTCCCGTTTGCACTGTGCGGCGAGGCTTTTCTGGGAAATATTCTCCTTCGTCTGGGTGTTGAGAAAATGGCAAGAACAGGACTGGATGCGCGACGTTTATGATTAAGAGTTTCCGTAGGTGCTGTACTCTCCTAGTTGGCGCATTTATTCTGTCAGTGTTAACTAGGCCGGACAGACGTCGTGCTCTTCTGTAGATTGTACTAAAAATTCAAATTCGTTGGCATGTACCATGAGACAATTGCGAGTTTATATCCATTTTAAGACGCGAGATCTGAATAATTAACAATGGCAGGATGTTTAATAAATATTTTAGCAGGGAAGCCAAAGTGTTTAATCTGGCTAGCTACTTAAAATCGCATCCTCCTCGAGGATTTGGTTTGTTGATTTTACCTATTCTAGTGCCATAAATAATTGTGCAAGCATGAGTTGTAGATAAGTTACTGCACATATCAGGATCTAGAGGTAGCACAATTATTAATACTGCTGTTTGGTTGATGATCCAGTGATACCACAGTTGGAGTAGCACACGACGCGTTCAACACCTTCTTCAGTGAGACCGGCGCGGGCAAGCACGTCCCGAGGGCCATCTTCGTCGACCTTGAGCCCACCGTCATTGATGAGGTGCGCACCGGTGCCTACCGTCAGCTTTTCCACCCAGAGCAGCTCATCTCTGGGAAGGAGGATGCCGCTAACAACTTCGCCCGTGGCCACTACACTGGTAAGTCATCTTTTCGTTTCTGTAATTGTTGTAGAAATTCTAGTCTTGATGTTACCAAGTTCTGATTATGTCTGCTGAATGCAGTTGGAAAGGAGATTGTAGATCTATGTCTGGATCGTGTACGCAAGTTGGCAGACAATTGCACCGGGCTGCAGGGATTCCTGGTGTTCAATGCTGTCGGTGGTGGAACCGGATCAGGACTGGGTTCTCTGTTGTTGGAGCGCCTCTCAGTTGATTATGGAAAGAAATCTAAGCTTGGTTTCACCATTTACCCTTCCCCACAGGTATAACTTATTCATGAACCATTGTCATGTTTATGTGTATCTGTGATTTCAGAAAATTTGAGTGTATTATCTAATCTGGTCTAGTTTTATGTTCTGCTAATATGTTTTAGTTTTTTGTTCTGAGAGGATGTTGTCTTCAGTCTTGATATTCACCAAATATGTAGAGAATGCATGAAGCTAATTCTTCAATCATTTCTGGGTGTTTTTAATGGAATATGTCAAGGGATAAAATGCTAATGCTGGTGTAGAATTAATTTACTTTAAGAGCCCTGATTATATGTGAATTTTGTAAATCACACACTGTACATGAACCAACAATTATTCTATATGCCTGTCTGTCCATGTGATTGTGGAGCAGTCAGGTTGTTCATGTGAGTAGGTTATCTGCATCTTAGCTGTTGTGGGGGCAATATGGGTAGATATGTGTTATTAGTTGTTACATTGTTTTCAGTCCAGCCTATCATTATCCTTTGATCTTAATATCTTATGCCACTCTGTATTTCAGGTCTCGACAGCTGTTGTAGAGCCCTACAACAGTGTTCTCTCCACTCACTCTTTGCTTGAGCACACCGACGTTGCAGTCCTCCTTGATAACGAAGCTATCTATGACATATGCCGGAGGTCCCTTGACATTGAGAGGCCAACTTACACCAACTTGAACAGGCTGATATCACAGATCATATCTTCACTTACCACCTCCCTAAGGTTTGATGGCGCCATCAATGTGGATGTCACCGAGTTCCAGACCAACCTTGTCCCGTACCCACGTATCCATTTCATGCTTTCGTCGTATGCCCCTGTTATCTCTGCGGAGAAGGCTTACCATGAGCAGCTCTCAGTGCCTGAAATCACCAACGCTGTATTTGAGCCCTCAAGCATGATGGCCAAGTGTGATCCTAGGCACGGGAAATACATGGCTTGCTGCTTGATGTACCGTGGTGATGTTGTTCCCAAGGATGTCAATGCTGCAGTTGCGACCATCAAAACCAAGAGAACTGTCCAGTTCGTCGACTGGTAAGCTGTCTTCATCATGTTATTAGTTGCGCTTATTTTATTTATCACAAAGCAGTTATCCACTTAATAGCTGACACTTGATTGTCTAACTAACCTATTCTATACAACCTGTACAAAGGTGCCCTACTGGATTCAAGTGCGGTATCAACTACCAACCACCTTCAGTTGTCCCCGGAGGCGACCTGGCAAAGGTTCAGCGGGCCGTGTGCATGATCAGCAACAACACTGCTGTTGCTGAGGTATTCTCGCGCATCGACCACAAGTTCGACTTGATGTACGCCAAGCGTGCATTCGTGCACTGGTATGTCGGTGAAGGTATGGAAGAAGGTGAGTTCTCGGAAGCCCGTGAGGACTTGGCTGCCCTTGAGAAGGACTACGAGGAAGTCGGTGCTGAAGGCGCAGACGACGAGGGTGACGAGGGGGATGACTATTAAGTTAGCTGGTTAATAAGTAGTTTGCTGGTTAAATGATTGGTTTTGTGTTCTGTATACTCGGTACGGTCCCATTGCGTTGCATATTGCTCTCATGCGTGCGTGTTTCCTTTTTCTGTAATGTGCTAAAAAAAATGCTGTTAGTCTCTCCTGGTGACCATGATTGTTCATACCTCCGTTTTGGTTTTCCATGCTACTCTTCCCAAGTTTGGTGGTCTATGAGCCTTTCTTAGCTGAACTGCAGATATTCGATACACTGATGCACTGTGGCATGTAGCAACGAATGTTTCCATTCATTGCTCTGCTCCCTTTTTGTATCTGAAATCCTGAAATGCGGAAGCACTGAAAACGTTTGCATCTTGTAGCCATTGTATTGCTTGTAGGCTTTGATACCATGCGGTGACTTCGTGAGG
Source organism: Avena longiglumis (assembly GCA_030063025.1). NCBI lineage: Eukaryota > Viridiplantae > Streptophyta > Magnoliopsida > Poales > Poaceae > Avena > Avena longiglumis. The sequence continues at coordinate 170,316,838 of CP125976.1, read as the reverse complement.
TTCATTGTTTTGATTGGTTTTGTGGACAATAGCCCATTTTTTTTTTCTTTTGGTATTTCGATAATGGGGTCATGTCGTGACCCGTTGATCCTATTATGCTCGTCCAATTTTTTACTTTTCGAACCGTTATGGTCTCCTTTTTTTTAGGGAATTATGGTCTCCTGTTGTATTACTCATTTTTATGGGCAACAAGCCCATAGTTGTTTGGGTCCCTCGACAATTTAGCAGTCTCATGGGCTGGGCATTGCTGAGTTGGGCCTATTGTGGTTCTGGTTATGTGCCTATTACGTTGTAATAATGAATAGTTTTAGTATCTGATGATGCATTTCTTGGTTGCAGAAACTGGAAATTATTCTACTACCATAAGTAACTATGCACAATGAGTTTTCGAGATCAACTGTACATATAAAATAGATAAGTACATAAAAAGTCAGCAATATACAATTCTATACAGGTCTTAGCTAAATAGTTAAGTACATATGTTGTGGTGACCACTAACGTTAGCTACCAAATTTGGATCAATAGGATGCCAAGAAATTCTTGAACCACTGGACTGAGTTCTTAGGGTATCTCTTGAAGTTATCCTTGTAGTCGACGAAGTACAACCCAAACCTCGAGGTGTATCCAGCTGTCCACTCCCAATTGTCGAGAAAGGACCACACAAAATACCCAAGAACATTGCAACCATCATCCCTGCAACAAATGCACTATTAATTAACCAATCCACGCGTTAGAAAAAAAAAGGTTTTAAGTGAGTACCTTATGGAATCAGCTAGATTAGTAAGGTAGTCATTGTGGTACTTGATCCTTTTTGAGTCCTTGAGGGCCTTCTTGATGGAGATGAAGGGACTGTTACCGTCATCCATCCCTGATTAAAAAGAGAGAATCTCATGTCAAAGGCAGATGAATTATATTCGATTGAGAACACATCCTTGTTAACTATGTTCGTAAACTCTAAGCAGCTTGTTCTATCTTTTGTAGTGTTGTGCTAATCAAATTGACAAAAATCATGGTGTGCATGTACTTGCCATTTTCAGTGATATAGACAGTTGGTCTGTTGTATCTGTCTTTGACATAGTTCATGAGTCTCCTCATGCTGCCAGGCACAATGTACAACCATATCGAATTGGCCTGCATGGCGGCAAATAAGAGGTAATTATTCAGCACAATTGAGTTGTAGATACCAAAATGCAACATCACAACACCAACTATCAGTCTTGCAAACAAAAGAAATTGTTAGATAATAAACTTTCTTTTCATAACGGAAGAAGGATGTGCATGTTGCTATCATGATTCACCTTATCTCCGATTGCCTTCCAATGTCTGAAAGCTGAAAACGCATGCAAAGATACACACATCAGTACTAAGCCAGACTCAAAATTTCAAGATAAAAATGAGAAGCTAAACTTACGGAGGCTGATAGATCCACTGTCTGCTAATGTATCATTCAACAAGTATTTGATGACTGTAGAATGGTCCTCCTTTGTATAGAATGTGGTGTAGTGATTGATCCCCAGGAAGTCGAGTGAGCCCTTCACCAGATCAGCCTCTTTTGTCGTGAACCGCGGTAGCCTTTTGCCGACCCTCAATCTCATCGTCACCGGGTAATCGCCGAAGAAAAAGGGATCGGCAAACCTTTTGATAACACCAACATCAGTTATGCATGATCAGATTAGTAAATAATAATGGTGTTAGTTAGTGAGGACCACTCACCATCCGAGCTGAAACTCTTGTGCTCTGTTGGTTGCCTCAACATCAGCTGTGGAGTTTGAGATAGGCTCGTACCATATGACATCTAACGATATCCCCAACTCTCCATTCTGTTCTGCCTGCACAATATTAATGCAACAATTAAAGCACTAATCCATTCTACACACAGTGCAAATCTCAATCTGCTCAAAGGTTGTTCTTATATACATGTGTACACTCTTTATTTCAAATAACATTTGCAATATTTACAGAGAACAAAACCTGAACTGGCTGGACATACTTATGATACTAAAGTCTGACCTTGTACTTGTTCCTGTATATATCTGAAACCTTGGCATGAGCTAGGATGATGTTGTGAGCAACAATGTAGGGCTCGGTGCCGGAGTTCCCTTGTTTGCAGTACAGGTGGCGGACAACGGAGCATCGGCCTGGTGCATGGATCCCGCTGTCGTAGCCCTGCACCGCCACGGTATGTGGCTCGTTGAAGGTGATCCAACGCTTCACCCTATCGCCAAACGCTTTGAAACACGTCTCCGCATATGTCGCGTAGTCATTGCTGCATTGGAAATTATTTTGGTTGTTGTTAGATCAGCATTGTAAACTTGTATCTGGATAAATCAAAATATCCTCTCCAAAATCAGTACACACATTATCTGCCTATCAAGCAACCCCATGTACTTGTCCTCCAGAGCTTGGGGAAGGTCCCAGTGGTAGAGGGTTACATATGGCTCAATCCCTGGACAAAAAACAAACAAAATAGATGACCTTGTTAGTAAACACATCATAAATTTGGATCCAACAAATATTTTCGATAAAACTTCGACAAAATGGGTATTGATGTTTTACTTTTCAGATAAGAGTTCACCTTTTGCCAGGAGTGCATCGATCACCTTGTTGTAGTGGTCAATGCCTGCCTGATTGACCTCACCGGTGCCGTCTGAATATAACACAAGGATATTAGCGTTTGTGATGCATTTATTAATTTATCCTTGCATGAGGTTTACAATATAGTCAAAGACATAATTATGAGATGCAAAATTGTACTGTGATGCATACTTGGGAAAATCCGAGACCATGCTATTGAGAATCTGTACGCATCCAATCCCATATCTGCCATGAGCTGAATATCCTCCTGAAAATAGTCTTTCAACAGTAAATTTATTTTATTGTGTGGAACTCAACGTTTTATCATAAGTTCACATCGATATTCCACAACTACGCGCACTCTCTTTTTTTATCAATGAATCGAAACGCTAGGCTTTTGCATTTTCGCAAAAAAAAGAACAGTGGTCACCTCAAACCGGTGGTAATGGTCGACGGCAACATCGGCGTTGCTGAAGTCAAGGATCTTCCCTACACAGGACAGAAAGATAATTCTTTAGGGCTTGTTCGTTTACGCCCAAAACCACTGGGGTCAGCATGGATTGTGGCCCAATCCCGTCTATCAGCAGCCAGGGCAGTAATTATTCGCTTTTTGCCTTCCTACTCTTTTCGTTAAAATGTCTGTGTTGTATTATTAACTTTACATGGATTTTTTCTTTTTTACTCAAAAAAAAAATATGGTCACCTGAGGTGGTAAAAAAAATTTGAGGGAGGGAGAAAAAAAGAAAAAACGATGATGATTTGATGAGAGAGAGCGGTTTCTATTCTATATGGGATAAATAAACGAAACAATACATGGATTATACGATAATACTAATAATACCAAATGGATTTATTGGTGGAGGGATCAAATCAAATTGTTGTCAGTTCCATGTCCTGGATTTGTTCCGTCACAAACGAACAAGCCCTTAGGTTGTATCAGGATATTGAATCATAGGAGTGGGAATTTTAGTGATATACCAAGGTTATTAAAGCTGTCAATGTTTTTTTATGTTGAGTCAATATACAATCTAGATAGCTATAACTTGGTTGTAAGAATATGACATGGCCGACCATCAACTGATTAATTAATCCTAATCGCCTAACCTTTGGTACACCTTCATGTGCCAATTGACAGTGTTCTATCAGTGTCTCTTTTTTTTAGAGAAAACACAAAAACTTTGCGTTTCATTTCATTGAAAAGGTAGAGTTCGAGTTACATCCTCACAAGGAGGCAAAAGACAGCAAAGAGAAAAAGCATCAGTGCACATCCCAAGAGGATGGCAGCACTACCCTGAGCCCTTTGGCCCCTGCCCTCGCCCACAACCTGAGCTCCTCTTTGATTTTTGCAGCTAGGGAAGCCACCGACGGTTGGGCGCCAAGAAAGACGCAGTCATTCTGCTTCCAGATCATCCAGGGGATCAGGAGTGCTGCGGATGCAAGTGCGCTCTGTAGCTGCTTGGGTGTGTCTCGCTTCGCCTTGCTCCACCACTCCATGAGTGAAGCCTCGTGGCTTGGCACGACAGCGGTCATCGGTTGTGCCAAGATCCCGTGCCACGTTTGCCTCGTGACCGGGCATGTTAGTAGCAGTGCTGGATGGTCTCGGGCTCCCCGATCATAGGAGGCAACGCTGGTGGTGCTGGAGGCCATGTCTCGCTAGGAGCTCAGCGTCCAAAGATCTGTCTGGTTGGCCAGCCACTGGAAAAATTTGACCCGAGGCGGCGCCCAAGTCTTCTAGATCAGCTTCCAATAGTGGCAAGCCGTCGATCCATGGAAGGTGGCAAGGTAGCAGGAGCTGGCTGTGTAAGCTCCATCCGTCGTCCAAGACCATAGTAGCGTGTCTGGTTCCGTCGTGAGGACGGTGTTTTGGATCAGGTTCCAGATCATCAGGTATTGGCCTATCTTGTGTACTCCCATGACTCCACGGATGTCCTGCGCCCAACTGTTACCTTGTAGGGCGTCGGCCACTTTCCTGGTTTTACGTCGCCTCGCCGGAATGCACTTGTAGAGCAGAGGAGCGATCTCGCTGATAGCATACCCGTCCACCCATCGATCCTCCCAGAACAAGGCCTTCTGGCCATTGCCTAGGGCCATCGTGGTAGACGCGAAGAAAAGTTGGCGTTCCTCTGATGAGAAGTGCAGGTCAAGGCCGCACCAGGCTCTGTTCTCGTCTGTGCGGCGAGCCACATCCAGCGAATCCTGAGAGAGAGCCCGGTTCGCTCGAGGTCACGGATGCCGAGGCCTCCAAGCTCGATAGGCCTACTGGCGCTTCCGATTGTGGCGATGTCCACTGGCATCGGCGCTAATCTGAAAAAGCCTCGCTGCACCTTCACAATCTACTTGAGGGTTTTCTTGGGCGTTATGACGAGGAGCTGGTGTATGGGAATTGCACTCAGACGGCTTTGACCATGGCGGCGGTCTTGGTCATGAGTCCTGCCATCTATGTTGGCAGCCTCCCCTATTTTGTCCATCAAGGGTTGTAGCTGCGTCGCGATGGGGGCGAATGGTGAGCGGGATCCCGTAGGTGATGGGTAGGTCAGCGATGGGGCATCCGAGCGGCTGAATCAGCGGGCGACCTCCTCAGCGTCAGCGCAGCAACGTGGCCGAGCTCTTCGAGAAGTTTACTCGAGGCTGAGGCAGCCCGAGCAGTGCAAAATTTCTTTCACCGCCGCAATGTCATTGGGTAGCGGGTGGCAAAATAGGACAACATCGTCGGCGTATAGGGAGATGGAGGGGATCTCCTTACGCGGATGGAGCCTCTGTAATATGCCCATGTCGATGGCCCGCCTGATAAGCCGGCTCATGACGTCCACAGCAAGCACAAATAGCTGTGGGGATAATGGGTCTCCCTGTCTGAGCCCTCGCCAGTGCCAAATTGGCGGTCCTGGCTCTCCGTTGAGGAGGATGCGCGTGCTGGCGGAAGATAGGAGAATGGCCAGCCACTCAAGGAACCGGTCTCCAAATCCATACTGCTTAAGGACATCGAAGAGGAAGGGCCAAGCGATGGAGTCGAATGCCTTGTCAGGTCGAGCTTGAGGAGCACTGTCGGGACGCCGAGGTGGTGCAATAGCTTGGCAGATTGCTTGACCAGGACGAAGTTGTTGTGGAGGCTGCGACCTTTGATGAAGGCGTTTTGGCTGTTGCTCACAATGTCGTTCAGCTTGGGTGCCAGGCAGAGCGACAACACCTTGGCAAACAATTTCGCGGCCAGATGCATCAGACTGATAGTGCGATAATCGCCCAGGCCGCTTGCATCAGATTTCTTTGGCAAAAGGGTCATAAGCGCTTGGTTTAGCTTGTGGAAGCCATGCCCACGCATCTCAAATAGCTGTTGGAATACTGCGGTAATATCCTGCTTGACGATGTTCCAGCAGGAGCGCAAGAATTCGCGGTAAACCCATCAGGCCCAGGAGCTTTGCGTGCGGGCATGCTTTTTCACGGCGTTCCAAATATCGTCGATGCTGAACGGTGCCTCGAGGTCTTGCAGATCTTCATGCTCGATCAACTGCGAGAGGTCTAGCGCATGATCTCGGCTAATGGCGGTACCAAGAAGCCTCTCATAGTGAGAGTAAGCTGCCTCGGCCATCTCAGCATGGTCAGTGAGCACCTGGGTGTCCGTGGCGATGCTAAAAATGCGCTTCTTCTGCCTTCTGAAAGTGCATTGGCGGTGGTAGAAGGATGTGTTGGCGTCACCATCTTTTAGGTTGGCGAGTCGGGCACGTTGCCTAGAAATTGTGCGCTCCAGGGAAGCCAGGCCTAGATAAGATACCTTCAGCTGTTTGCGCAGCCGGCATTCTTCGGGCGTGAGCACTCTGTCCTCTTGGGCCTTGTCGAACCTGGCAATGAGTTCGCATGAGATGGCCATCTTGTTTTTAATGTTGCCCACAGAACTAGCACTCCATCTAGTGAGCTTGCGTGCTGTTGCTTGAAGCCGTATCATTAGTCTGTGGAACGGGTCAGCATGCCAAGCGGAGTTCCAAGCCTCGGCCACCACCTCCTGGTATCCATCTAACCGTAGCCAAAAATCCTCAAAGTGGAATCGTTTGTGTAGCACCGGCATAGAGGAGCAATCTAGCAGTAAGGGGCAGTGATCAGAGACCACAGAAGATAGGCATCTGAGGTGGCTCTCTCCGTGCAAATCCTCCCATTCAGAAGTGCAAAGCACTCGATCGAGGTGGACTAGGGTGGGTGGGGGGGGGAGGGGATTACCCATTGGACCAAGTGTACCTGCGCCCATTTAGGTATACCTCCTTGAGCGCGAGGTCATCGATCAATCGGCAAAACTTTCCCATCAGTCGCCTGTCAAGATTGCCATTATTTTTGTCTTGGGCCTGGTAGATTAGGTTGAAGTCGCCGCAAAGCATCCATGGGCCATGGCAGTCAGCGCGCACGTCTCGCAACTCTTGCAGGAACTCGATTTTTTCATTGTCGCCTTGTGGCCCATAAACTATCGAGATCCACCAAGGAGTGTCGGAATCGGTGGCCACCTTGGCCGTGATAAAGTTCCTCGTGAACAATGGGTATGTAATGGTTACAACCATGCTCTTCCAGGCCAGCAAGATGCCACCGCGCGTGCCGTCTGCTGGGAGATAGGTGTAGTCATCAAATTCCGGTCCAAGCGTTTCTAAAACGATCGACGAGCACAACAAAGCAACTTTAGTTTCTTGGATGCATTCAATGCTCGCGCCAGTGGTATCGAGCAGCGACCTGATAGCGAGCCGTCTAGCGCGTGCGTTCAAACCTCGCACGTTCCATACAACAATTTTGAGGCCGTGATCCATCAAGATGGGATCGACAGGCCGGGGAACAAGCGGGCTAAGTCTCGCAGGCGGCGTCGACTGCAACGTGGGGTGCGACTGGGGTGGCAACTACAGCCAGGTTCCGGTCCACTAGTGCGGCAATGGCAGCTAGGACAGGGCTAGGAATTGGCATCGCAAACATGCAGTCGTAGGCCTTCATCTCCACGTCGGTGATCTTCTGATCCATCTCGACCAGTCCTAATGTGCGTAAAATCTGGACCTGAGCTCTACGCTCGGCAGTTGGCGGCGCACTAGATTGCTTCGACGAAGTGGCAGATCGCCCGCGTCTGGGAGCGAAGTTGAGAGGCTGTCTTCGTGACTTCTTCTTGGGCGTTGGCAGAGCAGCATCTATGTGCTTGGTCGCAGCCTTGAGGAAGTCCCCCAGGGTCCATGCTTTCGTCGCGCCCGTGCGCGCGCTGCTGTGTTGATACTTTCTTGGCGGCGTCGCGTACCGATGTGATGCGACTCGTAGGCGGCTACGCTGATCCGTAGCGGGCGAGCACGGAGTTGAAGCCGCAGGTCGAATCCTCACTGGGGTAGGCCCAGGGGAAGGATCTTGGCGGTCTACAGGCGGCTCGCTGGAGGGTGCAGCAACCAGCGGCTCTAAACTGGCACCAATCTGCCCCGACAAGAGATCATCGCCTCCGTCCGCAGCAGCAGGCTGTGAGTCAGGGACCTCGGTCTCCCCAGATAAAGCGCCTGAGACGCGACGGGGCATGCAGATCGTGCCAAGGTGGTCCTCTCTCCCGCCCGCGTCGTGGGCAGCGCTAGGCGACGGGGAATTTGAAATCTGCGCGGACTTAGTCGACGCGGCCTTGGCGCATTCGTCCTCTGGCATAGGAGATGGTAGTTGGGTCTGGTTCGTGGCGGGCCCGGCGGGGGGAGTAGCCAACGGCTGTGCACCATCTGTCCTTCCAGAGGGTTCCGCGCGCATGGGATCAGGGGCCAGGCTGGAGGCAGTCATGGTGGTCGTGGCCACGTCAGGAGTGACGGTTGCGGCGCTAGGCTGTTTGTCCTTGCGCATCCAGACAAACTGCCCCCGGTCGTGGCGGCGGCGTGGACGGGTGGCCCCACCAGGGGTGGGCCACGGGTCGATCAAGCGGCCGGAGGTAGCATCGCCAGGACGGGACGGCGGCGGCGGCGCTGGCTGGCGAACGCCTGACCAGTGGGAGTCGATGGCGAGACCATCCACACGGTGGCCACGGGCATCAGTGAGCCACGTCGTGGAGTCCATCGTCATGCCGTCAGTGCGCCTTTGGGTTGGCGCCGCCGTGCTGTTTGGGCGCCGTCGCTTGCGGTTTCGCCGCCGGGTGCCGCGGCGAGGCTCTTGATCGCCAGGTTCCTCTTCGTTCTGTCTTTCACCATCGCGTTCCCGGTCATCGTTGCCAAAGGCTGCGTCTTGATGGGTGGCGGCGTCGACCGGATCGCAGCGAACCACGCGGATTGCCACCGGATATGTGAGCGTGCGCACCGTCGGCGTCGAGGAAGAATCACGCGCCGGGACAAGGTCGACGACTTCCAGCACCGCCAGGCGACGAATGGAAGCCGGGTCTGCCGTGCGCGCGGTGAGCCGGAACGTAGCCAGATCGGTGCGGGAGCGGGTGCGCTGGTCGATCTTCTCCACCCAGGCGCTGCCGCGCAGCAGGGATTCCACCGTCGAAAGCAACCAGGAGTTGGCCGGGATACCGCGGAGCTCCAGCTCGACACGGAAGTCCAACGAACCAACTCCGGCGTGGGCTAGCTTGCACCACGGGCGCAGCGACAAGGTGAATCCAGCGGTGGCGTTGCCGATGATGTGATCGCCTGAGATCTTGTCCTTGATGCGCTGAGAGCGGCAGATGATCAGAAAATCTTCGGGATGGTGCAGGTGGATGGAGAAGTCATCGTGCTCAAGCTCGAACTCGTCGTAGAGGAGATTCACCACGGCGTCCGGCGAGACCGGCGGCCTCGTTCCAGTGATGGTGGCAACCATCGCGCCGCGAAGCACGTTCTCGGCTTCCTCCATCTCAGCGCAGCGCGGGATGACGACGTATACCGGACCCAAAGGATCGATGGCTGGCGCGTGCGTCGCGACAGACGCCTCTTGGGGAGGGGCGCGCGAGGTGGTCAGGGCGAGAGATGGCGCCTGAGCTTGCCGCGGCGCCGGCGGCAGCATGGTGGTGGTCGCGGGTGCGCTCCGTTGCGGGGGCGCCGGGATGGTCGCAGCTGTCCTCTGCTGGGAGGCAGGTGGAGGGGGGCGCGGTGCCGAGAAGGGCGCCCTCTGGAGCCGAGGAGGAGCATGGGACTCAGGAGGGAGGCGGGCTCTGGCACAGTCATACTCGCGCTGCTCCGGCGAGCATTGCCTGGAGCTATGGCCAGAGAGGAGGCAGTGCCGGCACCGCACCTCCCCGATGCAGTCGCGCACGGGATGCCCCGCCTCCAGGCAGCGGAAGCAGAGGCCAGCCTCCGCCTCAGGAGTGGGGCTGCGGCGGCGCTGCTGTGGTTGCTGCCCGTCGTTGGCGCGGTGAGGGCGACGGCGCTGGTGGTGGCTGCGCCTGGGCTGCTGCCAGCCATCGGCGTCAGTTCCGCGGGGTGCAACATCGACAGGGCGATGGACCTCCGAACGGGGGCCGACGCGGGTGGCAGCCGGCGCGCGGCTGGGTGGAGCAGGAGCCGTCGTGGCCGGACCTTGACGGGGTGGAGAGGGCGCTTGAGGGGCGCGGGGCGGCGGCGGCGGAGGGGACGAGCGAGCGACCTCGCTGTAGCTGCGCGAGTCGCGGCCGGAGCTGTCGTCGGAGGCGAGCCAGCGGTCGACGCCGAGGTCCTCTTCGAAAGACATGCCCGGCGAGGGGGGCTCGGAAGTGGAGGGTAGGGGGGGAGGCTGCCGGCAAAGGACGGCGGCGGCGGCTAGGCTAGGCCTATCAGTGTCTCTTCAAAAAAAAAAAATGGATATCACGTTACCGAACGTGTGCGTGAATTTGTCCCAAGTTGTAGGTCCTCTTCCATCTTCTTTGATCGCTCCCTCGTACTGCACACAAAAAATATTCTTTCATAATTTTTTTAATATAAACGTATTCCAAGAATATGAAAATTATTCATGCATAATTGCGTCAATTATATATTATTACTGGATCCAGCAACTGTATTACCCAGTACGGTTCCATCGCTATATCAATGATTCCAAGCACAATGGAACGACCTGGCCGATTAATAAACTAGTTTTGCATGACAGAAGTTCTCTAAAAATAAGAAAATAGTCATTGTAGTGCGAGCTCTCACCTCAAAGGGGTCAGTTGCAATCAAGTTGCACTCTTAAGGCTCAAGCTTTTTCATTCGGCATGTACTTATCACACTTTTTTAGGCATCATGCGTGTAAACTAGGGCGAGTTTGGATAACTGATTAGAACTGCACTGCATATACTACTAAAATTTAATTCCTAGGTTCCTATCAGACGTTTGATTAACCGCCTAAATTTCACTGCACTGCATATAAACAAATGAAAAATATTTCTATATCAGTGAAGCGATTGTCTTTAACATATAATAGGTTTTCAATGATCTTTTCTAGTGCATGTCGGTAATTAGACGCTTTTAAATTAATGTGGTGGTGGCTAGAAGAATGTCTTCATCATACACGGATGGCGCTTGATTTTGGCTTTTGTCACCATTTTTTGTTATGCACATCCCAATGTTGGGCTAGAATTTTCTTATGCTCATCGTGCCAAAATTACCTTTGCAATAAAATTATCAATATGTGCATGTGACAATGAGAATGGGTGGTTATTCGTAACTCTGGAATACAAATATTACTATCATGTGTGCTGTAATCTTCATCTCCAAGGTAATGACCCTAACTACCTTGCATTCTTGATACTTTAGGGCGTGTATGAACAATTGGGGATTCTCTTTGTTGATAATTTAATACGTTGAACCTTGAAAGTGTGCACGGAACACTAGCTATATATATAGTTATGCAGAGGTGTAGTGCTTAAACCTTTTAAGTAATAAAGCGTCTAAACTTGTAGTCGAAAAATGGCACTCCCAAATAAAATGGAAGTACTAACAAATGGAGAAGATATAAACAAATTCCATGGATCATGTGGAAGGAACAAATTAATCGCAAACCGTTATGACATCGATTAATTGCATGGAAGAAGAAGAACCAACCTGGTAGGCGGAGGCGGCCGTTCCAAAGACGAAGCCCTTGGGGAAGCTCCCTCTCGTGAGATTACTACTCCCGCCGCTCCTCCTCGTCTGCGCGCTGCATCGTCCTCGCGGCGTCGATGCTGCCAGCATCGCCACAAGCACCAGTACTGCCGCCGCCGTGCGCTGCCATTTTTGTGTCATCCTCTCTCTCCGCCACCGAATGAGCTAGTGAGCGTGAGAGCGTGCCGGAGACAAGAGACCTAATTTATAGCTGCAATATTGGTCGGACTGCGTGCGTGAGCTTGGTAGATGTCATGCATGTTTGCTTGCAGGGAGAGAATTAAGTCCGATGTTGCTTGCAGGGAGAGAAGAGTCTGATGCTCATGCAGAGTTGGTTAGCTAGGAGGGCCAAGGCAGGAAACAAATTAAATTAAGCCAAGCAAGAGTGGAGGCAACAAACACTCCCTAATAACCTCCATTTCCCTAAACAAGAATGTTCCAAAGACTTTGAATCTAACTGAATCGCTGGTGTACGTCTGATCAATGCTTATTGCTATAGCTAAACGATCGAGTAGCACTTGCTTGTCTGTAGGCGCATGTATCCACTAACCTGCTACTGTTAGCATTCCTTGCAAGGATCGTTGCCGGGGCCACAGCTAGCGCCACTATTAATTTTGGATAGCTACGAAGAAAGGTTTAAGTCTATATCGATGGAGTACGTAAGCCTTAGATTGTGTTGTGTTGTTGCTCTCTAAAAGTTAGTTGGTGGCCACACTAGAGTAGAGAGATGCTAGAGGAAGAGGATGCTTGGAAGCTAGACGAGTTGATGGATCAAACGCAGCACAATCATCAAGTGGCATTTGTGATCTGTGTATATATGTATGTAGATTTTTTTTTGCGGTATTTGGTATTCAGGGCCGAGCCGGCAAATCCGGGGACATGTGCGAAACTCTAAAATAGGCCCCCTATTTTATTAAAAATATAACTAATAAAAATTACAATATATATCGTATAATAATTAACATATCAACTGTATATAATAAAAATTACTATATGTATATTCAACTCCCGATTGCATAATCTTATTTAAATGGCTTCATTCCTTTTTTTAGTGTTATCTACATAATCAATCTTAATTATGAATCAATTGGATAAGTAAAAACTCAATAAAATGAGGGCAAGTAATTTATAACCACACAATGGATGGAGATATATGACAGAGTTGGTTATGCACCTGTCTTAGATGTACTTTCCAACAGAAAAAAACTACTCTCGGCGTCTGTAGATTCCAAACTAATGGTGAAATCGTTTTAAGATGAAACACATATTTTAAAAACTAGAATGGACCGCACCATAAAAAGCCTAAACTATAGATTCTTTAGTTTTTCTAATAATAAAAAATCATAATAGCGAGTGAAAATAAAGAAAATGACTACCGCGAAAAACTAGAATGGCCGGACATTAAAAGTCTAAACTAAAGATTGTTTTGGTTTTTTAATAGGCAAAATTCGAAATAGCAAGAGAAAATAAAGAAAGTGACTGACACGAAAAACTAGAATGGACCTACCAGAAAAATCCTAAACTAAAGGTTGTTTTGGTTTTCTAATAGGCAAAACTCAAAATAGCAAGAGAAAATAAAGAAAATGACTGCCGCGAAAAACTAGAATGGACCAACCAGAAACATTTAAGTGCTGGAGTAGGTAAGCGTAGAACTGCCTCAGATTGTGTTGTTGCTCTCTAAGTTAGTTGGTGGCCACACTAGACGGGAAGAGGATGCTTGAAAGCTAGTAGACGAGTTGATGGATTAAACTCAGCACAATCAACAAGTGGCATCTGTGCGTGTATATATGTACGTAGATTTTTTTTTGTTGCTGTATTTGGTACTTCCTCCGATTTATATTACTTGTAGTAAAACTAAAACATGTCTAGATACATCTGGTTCAGTACTATGATCGGAGGGAGTACACATAATATTAGATACTACCAGAAATTGGTGCTCTATACTAATCCACACTACCTATCACCAGAGATTTGGATTGAATTGGTACGTCCATTTTGTTTGGGAATTTCGAGGAAATCTACTGAATTTTGGGTATTTTGAGGAAATCTAGCTTTATTTTACTTTGAAAAGATCAAAATATGAATGAATTTTGCTCAAATCCCAAATTCGGTTCAGATTTTCATCCTAGGTTCAATATACTTTTTTTTCTTTTAACTGAAAATTTCTTTTGAAAGGTAAGTACGTAGTGGGTGAGGCACCAACAGGGAGTTGGTTCAATAAGAACCTAAATTTGCAATAGGGTATTTTCTTAGGCTAGTCATAGTGAGAGTAATTTGAGTGGTAACATACATGCCAACTAGGCAAAAAAGATGACGTGACAAGTAATTAATAAGGAGAGAGATAGATTGAGTAACATATTATGTTACCGTAACATCACACTTTGACTAGCCTCAATAAGGGTATCATAGGTGGTATCATGCATTACATGCATGCAAAATTCTTTGTCACTGCAATTAATGATGAAAGATAGTGTGCACACTTGAGCTACATGCGAACAATCAAGCATAGGCTCTAGTTGAGCTACATGCGAGCAACCAAGCATGTCATAAGTGTGTCCTCGGCTTCGCCACAACTCCCTCTTAAGGGTTGAACTAACGAGATACTCGACTCGTTAAGGCTCACATAGTTAAGCTTGTGATTCTTAAGTCTGTTAAGAATAACGAGCAAAAAATCACTATTTGACTATGTTTGTTTATTTGCTCGTTTAGAAAATGTTGGCTAAATACTACACAAAACATTAGATAGAGTAGGCAATACATATATGCATTAGTGATCTTGTAGAACGATAGAGAAGGAGATTGGTGGAATATGTTGGATGTATTAGTGAGCTTTATGGGCGAGTATATATAAACGTACAAGGATTATTTTGGAGTACAAGTCAAGTTAGGCTAGAGTCCTAAATATCCTACACTACCATAACAACAAAGATATCGACAATACTCTAATATCCCCCCAACAGTAGCGATAGCATCGTGAACAACTGGAACATCGCGGATGGTCAGACTAGAGATAAACCGAAGTAGAACCAGTGGGCTAACATCCCCCCGCGGTAGGAGCGGGAACGTCGTGGACGGTGTCGCGTCGCGGTAGCTTGGACTGTAGAGGAAGCTGATGATGCTTAAGCGAGGTGGTAGCCCTTGTGCCGATGTCGAGGAAGCCGAGAGCGTTGGGTAGTGCCAAGGTCAGGGTAGCCGTTGCTGGGAGTCGTCGTGGTCGGGGATGCCGGTGTCGAGGTAACCACATGTGAAGCCGCATGCGCATAGTGCGCGAGGAGGATGAAGGAGACGCGTCGAGGCAGTCGTCGAGAATGTCGATGCCGAAGCTAATGCAGTCTGAGCCATCGAGGACGAGGTGCGGCCATAGTTTTGCCAGAACTAGGCGCACGTCGGGTACGAATGCACACTCCGGTTTTTCCAGAACCGAGTATGCAAAGAAGAACTCGTCGGTGACACGGTCGAGGCAGTCGTAGAGGGGTCGATGTAGAAGAAGATGTTGTCGAAGCCGATGAAGACGAGGCGCCGATCCGAGCTTGCCAGCCTCGGGAACGCGGCGGGTGAAAGAACATTTCATAATCCCTAGTGTTTTGTGTGTTAGATAACAATATCAAGGATTATTTAATGTGTGTTGAAGTGCTGCAGATCTTTACATTGAAAAAGGAAAAGGAAATCTGCTTTTGGGGGCGGATAATCCACCCCTACCAGGGGGGATAATCCGCCCCACCCTATACCCAGAAGGGCGCAACCCCCAGAGAGGGGGCGGAGAATCAGCCAGATTTTCCGGCATGAGCGGATTGTCCGGGGGCGGACAATTCGCCCCTCGTGGAAATTCACCAAGTCTGGCCCTGCGTTGCTCTCTGTATGGGGGAGAATTTTCCCCCGGACTTTCTGGATCGGGGGCGGAGTTTTCCCCTAGGCCGGATGGTCCGCCCCTTGAGGGGGGCGGATAATCCGCCCCTCGAGGAATTTCGCCAAGTCTGGACCTGCGTTGCTCTCTGTATGGGAGGCGGATTTTCCCCCGGAGTTTTCGTCCTAGGGGCGGAGTTTTTCCCTAGGGCGGATAATCCGCCCCTAGTGGGGGGCAGATAATCCGCCCCAAACTTCTTCAACGGGCAGATCTGGGCAGGGGTATTTAAGCCTGCCTTCCTCCTCCTGCCAAATCTCTTGGTTCATTCGAAAAAGTCAAGATCTGATCTGCAACCTTCTGTTGGTGATATGCCCAAGAGGCAATAATAAAGTGGTTATTATCATATCTTCATGCTTATGATAAATGTTTACATACCATGCTATAATTTTATTAACCGGAAACATTAATACTTGTGTGATTTGTAAACATAAAAAAGTCCCTAGTAAAGCCTCTTGTTAAACTAGCTTGTTGGTTAATATATGATCATGGTTTCCTGATCATGAACATAGAAGATGTTAAAAACAACAGGGTCATATCATTAGGAGAATGATGTGATGGACATACTCCTATAGTTAAAGCGTAGCATAAAGATAAAGTCATTTAATATAGTTCATTTGCTATATGCTTTCTGATTCATAGTAACCTGATTCCTTCGACCATGAGATCATGCTAATCACCATCACCGGAAGGATGCTTTGATGACATCAAACACCACACCGTAACTGGGTGGCTATAAAGGTGGCATTGAGTGTTCGGAAAGTATGTGTTGAGGCACATGGATCAAGAGTGTGATTTGTCTATCCATATGACGGATAGATATACTCTGGGCCCTCTCGGTGGAATGTCATTCAATTAGCTTGAAAGCATGTGCCTGGCTCACAAGGGATCACATATCACGGGAACGAGAAAAGAGTACTTATCTGTAACAAGGTTGAACTAGGTATGCAGAGATACCGACGATCAAAACCTCGGATAAGTAAAATATCGTGAGACAAAGGGAAATTGGTATCGTATGTAAGTGGTTCATTCGATCGCAAAGTAATCGTAGAAATATGTGGGAGCCATATGAATTTCCAGATTCCTCTATTGGTTATTGATCGGATAAGTGTCTCGGTCATGTCCGCATAATTCACGAACCGTAGGGAGACACACTTAAGGATTCGATGTTGTTGAGTAGTTATGGAATGATGCGTAAAGAGACCGAATGTTGTTCGGAGTCTCGGATGGGATCCGGGATATCACGAGGAGATCCGGAATGGTCCGAAGAATAAGATTCATATAAGTAAAGTCTTGTTTCAGAGTTCGGAAATGATTCCGGTGTTTGAACCAGGAATGTTCTAGAAGGGTCCGGAAGGTACGACACTACGGAGGGGGTAGGGTACATGGATGTGTCATGACAGTGTGGAATGGTTGCATCATGTACTAGGTCACTTGGCTGGGCAATATGATGAGAGAAATCAAATCCAAGTTTGAAAGTCAAACGCCAATTTGAAAAAGTCAAATCTGAAGTTTGCTTGGTGGAGGGAGAGTAGGAAACCTACTTGGGGAGGAAGTCCCACTCCCTCCACCCGCCGGCCATGAGGAGGAGTTGGAGGAGGACTCCCTCCTCCCAAACCGCCCCATCCCACCTATATAAGGAGGGGTAGGGCGCCCTCCTACCCCTCACACCTAACCCTAGCTCCTGGTGCCTCCACCACAAGTGCAGCCGCCTCCACCTAGGGATATCCCAAGTCGTCGACTAGGGTTTCCCCAAACCCTAGCCGCCGGCCAAGCCACCTCCCTTGGTGCCTCTAAACCGTAGATCGCAAAGGCCCTCTCTCATACTCCACCATACTCGCTCCGGCTTAGGCGAAGCCTCTGGGATCTTCCTTCTACTCGACACCTGCCGAAATCATGAGGAGAGTGCTACAACCTCCGCCGAACAAGGGAGAGGAAGGTCTTCATCGAAAATCTTGATCGATCATTGCGGAAGCGCTTTAACGCAGCGGAAGGATCGCGATCTTGAGATCGGAAGTGTACGACTACATCATCCACGAGAATCTGCTCTCGTTAACCGCTTTGGATCTTCGAGGGTTAGTACTCTATCGACTCGTTGCTACAATCTAGTAGATAGATCTTGTCTTATGTGTGTTCATGCGATAGAAATTTTTTGTTTTCCATGCTACGAACCCCTACAGTGGTATCAGAGCCGTGTCTATATGTAGATCTGTTGCACGAGTAGAACACAATGGTCATTGTGGGCGGTGGTGCTTTTATTATCAATTGCTTTTTATGTACTTTGCATCTTGCGATATGATGGGATGAAGCGACCCGGGCTAACCTTACATGACATCGTTCATGAGACTTGCTCCACGCTCAACATGCAACTTGTATTGCATAAGTGGCTTTGCGGGTGTCTGTCTCTCCCATTATAGTATATATTCAATTTACAACGGGCACTTGATAGTTCAAACATCAACGTTGTGGTTCTTGTTCGTAAGTTAGAATGACACTTATTGAAATCCCCAAACCACGTAAAATATGCAAAGAAAATTAGAGGCGTCTAACTTTGTTTTGCAGGGGTGTGCTATGATGTGATATGGCCATGATTGTGTTTATATATGATGTATGCAATGTTCCTTATTGTAAGTTGGCAACTGGCAGGAGCCATATGGTTGTATTTTAATTACGTTAAGTCCCGCGTGTCTATTATTCAAAGTAGTTGTAATAGTCGATGCTGGTGGAGGACAACCATGAAGCGGCGCCATTGACCTTGACGCCACACCGGTGATGATGGAGATCGTGTTCGTGCTTGAAGATGGAGATCGGAAGCACAAGAAGAAAGGCCATATCATATCACATATTATGAATTGCATGTGATGTTAATCCTTTTATGCATCTTGTATTGCTTAGTTCACGACGGTAGCATTATAAGATCATCCCTCAAGCACACAATTTCAAGTTTTAAAGTGTTCATCCTTAGTAAGCACCGTTGCTAAAGCTCGTTGTTTTGAAGCACCATGTGATGATCGGGTGTGTTAGATTCTGCGAGTGTATACAACGTGAGCAAGACAGATTTGCTCATGCAGAAGCTAAGGTTTGATCTTGACGAGCCTAGCATGTACAGACATGGTCTCGGAACACGGGATATCGAAAGGTAAAGCATGATTCATATAGATGATATGATGAACATGTTGATTGTTCGCCTTTGAAGCTACATCATCTCTCGTGATGATCGGTTTTGATGTGGTGGATTTGGTTCGTGTGATCACTAAAACAATGTGAGGGATATTGTTTTGAGTGGGAGTTCAACAGCAATATGATTAAAAGTTGAACACTATTTATCATAAAATTAAATCAAAGTGAATTTGCATAATTGTTGTAGTCATTGGCATCCATTTACCACCTTGCGCTTAGTTTTAATTGAGATGATAGAACTATAGAATTCTGGTTATTTACTTTACGAACTGGTATCGTATTGTCTTGAAGTGTTAATCTAAAGTTTAAAAGTCCCATTGCAAACTTTCAGTAAGTTTCGATTACTCCGTGAAATTTAATAGTTGGTATTAAATCAAGAGTAACAATTCTAGTGTTAGCATATAAGTATCATGTTTATCTCCATGATTCTTGATATTCGAAAGATAGTTTCAATATCAAGGTAATCTAGGAGTTGAAAGAGTTGTTTCAGAAACCATCATGTATGGAAGATATTGCCATATCTGAAATGATGTTTTGGTTACAACATGATAGAGTATAATGTGGCAAAGTCTATGTTCTCATATTTGATGAGAATTTACAAAAGGTTGGAGACACTAGTTGTCCTAATCCTCCAAAAAGTATTTGAGAGCAACATTATACTCGTAATTCACCGTTATAAGCTAAAAGTAGCTTGATCATGAATAATTCCATGATAAGGGTGAATATTTGATGTAGGTAAAATGTTTACTGCACCAATAGATTGCTAAATAATGGAATTTGAAATAACACCAAACATTTGATGATGGTGATCTACTTCAAAGTGAAAGTTCAAAGACATTGGTATTTAACTATACAAGCTTTGGACTATGTGTCATATATATGGCTCCACTATTGATGTTGATAGATTCTTTCAAACAGAAAAAGAAATACTGAAAGAGAATCTCATAAATATATGGCAGAAAAGAAAAGACTAGAATTGTTTAGCTTAAGTATATAGAGGATATACGTGTTATGGCTGTATTCTTTGCTTGTTAAATAATGTGGTTCTTAAGTATTGGATACTGAATTTGTTGGCATGAATCATCATACGAAACAACAGAATTCATGAACTACAATGGCCTAAGTAACTAGCAAAAGAATATGTGATGATGTTCATCGAGAACAAATAAAGGGTTATTGTGTTGCTCGTTAAACATCAAAGCTTGCCATCAAGATTTGTTTTATCAGGTATTATGAGAATAAAAGGGTTGTTCAAATAATTGTCGTAATCCATAAAAGATGGATGTTTTACAAATCTCGTTGGAGAAATCACATCCATAAAACTAGTGCTAAAAATGTCGAAAGACAAATTGATTGAAAGATCACTTAGGAAGTGACATCACCGTTTAAATTATATTGGAGGAAACATGAAGAAACTCCATGTGGATGAAATTTTGGAGTCTTTTGATTTTTGATCAAATGACGCTTGTGAAACTTTCCTAAAGATAATTAAAACTTTGATCATAGGCCAAAAGGGAACGAATGACTAACTTATTGGAACTTTTACATATTGTTGTATGAGGTTCATTATGTGTAGTCAAGAGTGATGAATTTCAACTTCATATACTTTCTCCGAAAATTTGAGTGAATATATGAATATTTACATAATAAGGATGAAGTATGAAACATTTGAAAAGTTCAAAGACTTTCAAGATGAAGTGCAAAATCATTGTAACAAGAATATAAATAGTTTATGATAAGATCATAAAGGAAGAAATTTGAGTTACAAGTTTAGCATAAACACCTAAGATTTAGGGAATTGTTCCGTGGATTTGCATTTCCCGAAACACCATAAGAGTATGGAGCGTTCGAGATATGTAATTAAACCTTGTTTGACATGGTAAGATTGAAGGTGTAATTCATAAAACTGCCATTATATTTAAAGATTAAAAGCTTTAGAGAATACCATTTTTTCCACTGAAAAGAGCTCCATCATAATCCGTTGAAATGACACCATATAAATTTATGGTTTGGGATAAAACCCAAGTTGTCCTTTCTTAAACATTGGCATGCTATGCAAAATAAAGATGTTTGCAACCAAAGTCGGATGAACCTGTCTTTGTATGTTAAGAATTCCTCCATGACATCGGAGACAAAAGTGTTTGTCGCTTAGAACGTCAAGTTTCTTTGAGAAGGAATTTTTCGTGAAAAGATAAGTGGGAGGACGATAGAACTTTTATAAGGTTAAAAGAACCTTAGCTATATAAAAAGTGTTCCGGAGGCAGCAACAATGCTCATGGCTCACGTGACTCAAAGGTTGTGGTTACGGAGGTCAAAGTTTCTATTGAACCAAGTAGGTCGGATAAACAATCAAATACCAAGATTTGAGGGTTGAATCATTATTTGAGAATAATGAACGGACTACATGCAAAGAAGCGATGATGGGCCCTGACTCCGTAAAATGGCTTGAAGCCATAAAAGCCGTGATAGTTCCATACACGAGAAATCAAGATTTAAACTTGAAGGACCCTCGATAAAGGTGTAAGACCTTACAGTCGTGTTTGGATCTATAAAGAAATAGACATGGATGTTTCACATCTATGAAATAGTCAACATGTTGGGAAAGAGTTCACAACAATGTTCAAAGGTTGACTATGAAAAGATTTGATCTTTCATAACGATATTTAGTCTAGACGGATTAATGTAGCAACCACTACATATAATTTTGTTATGTGGTAGTTGAATAAACAAAACAAGTTATTCTAATAGAATTGTTACCTAGGACATGTGCATAACACGGTCCAAAGGGTTTTGTTATTTCAAAGGATGCTAAAAGCATATGCAAACTTCAATGGTTGAAGAGAGCATCGTGGAGTTGGAATCTTCATTATGATGAAACTGTTAAAAGAGTTTAATTTCATCGGAGACAATGAAGATGCTTGCATTTGAAAGAAATTAAGTGGGAGCGCTAAGACATATTTCTAATACATTATGTGGAAGACATATTGTTGATTGGAAATAATGTATCTTTTATTAACACATATTAAGAATTTCATCCCGATGAAAGACTTAGGCAAAACCCAAATATTTGGCATCAATAGATGCTAATATAGTTGTGCCAAAAGTACATAGATAATGTATTGAATGAGTTCAATATAGAAACTACAAGAAAGGTTCTTGTCGCACAGAAAGGATTGAATGAGTTCAGTATTGATGATATATTCAAGTGTATTGACACTTGGTAAGTGAAACAAAGATTCAAGTATAAATTGATACTTGATGTATGAAATCACAAAGAGTATTTATATCAATAATACTGTGATATGTATAAATCCAGATATGTCCTACGCTCTAAATGTTATGAGCATATACCAGAATGATTCATAAGATGATCATTGGACGATAGTATGGATATTCTTATGATCTTTTGGAAGAACTAAGAATATATTATTTTGGAAGTAACAAATAGATGGTTAGTTCATTGTAAAAGTACTACATTGATACTAGTTTTGTCACAAAGTACAAATTAAGTTTATCTCAATCTAAACTAAGGGTGGCACAATGTAATGGAAAGTAAGTTCCATAATGGATTTGGATGAGTTCCAAAGTTAAGACATTGTGACAGATACTACAACAAAAGGCTAAGTATATGACTGCTATTATAGCATCAAAAGAGGCATTTGTGTCAAGTTGTTTGTTATCAAACTAGGTGTAGTTCACAACGGGATAATACTATGAAGATATATTGTACGACAATATTATCAACATGTTTTAACCCCAAAGAACTAAAGGTCTCACCAAAGGACCAAATTTATACAAAGCCATCTCATTAGAGAATGAGTGATGCGTAGAGACGCAAAGACATGCAATTACACACGGACCTGGAAGTGTCAGATCCGGAGATCAGTTGACCACTAGCAATCGTGTACATACAACACCGGAAAGCCATGGGTGTTGAATACACAAAGGTTTGAAGCTATATTATTGAATCTAGTGCAAGTGGGAGACTGTTGGAGATATGCCCAAGAGGCAATAATAAAGTGGTTATTATCATATCTTCATGCTTATGATAAATGTTTACATACCATGCTATAATTGTATTAACCGGAAACATTAATACTTGTGTGATTTGTAAACATAAAAAAGTCCCTAGTAAAGCCTCTTGTTAAACTAGCTTGTTGGTTAATATATGATCATGGTTTCCTGATCATGAACACAGAAGATGTTATTAACAACAGGGTCATATCATTAGGAGAATGATGTGATGGACATAATCCTATAGTTAAAGCATAGCATAAAGATAAAGTCATTTAATATAGTTCATTTGCTATATGCTTTCTGATACATAGTAACCTAATTCCTTTGACCATGAGATCATGCTAATCACCATCACCGGAAGGATGCTTTGATGACATCAAACACCACACCGTAACTGGATGGCTATAAAGGTGGCATTGAGTGTTCGGAAAGTATGTGTTGAGGCACATGGATCAAGAGTGGGATTTGTCCATCCATATGACGGATATATATACTGTCACATCCCAAGATTTTCCAAATCTTGTAATGTGAAAAATAAATAATTGTTGAAATTTAGGGTGAGAAGAAAACTTTTTGATTTCAATTGGAAACATCAAAACCTATTTTGATCAAATAAAATCCTAAAGAGATTTAAAAATATAATCAAATAATAAATAAAGTTATAATAGTTGGAATCACTATTTTTGGATCTTTAAATAAAAAAATATGGTTTTTATAAAGCAAAGGTAGAAATATAAATTAGGATTATTTTATAGAGCCAAATTAAATCTTGGCCAAACTTTTGAAATAAAATATTTCTATTTGATAAAAGAGTAAAGGTTTATTTAAACAAAATAATGAGGATTTATTAATATCCATTTTTATTAAAGTAAAGGCTTTTCCATTTTAAATAAACACTAAAACTTGTTAATTTATTTTAAATAAGATTTCCAAGTGTTTTAGTTTTTCAAATGAAACCTACTGAAAATATTTTGATATTATTTAGATTCCAAAAAGAGTTTTAAAATAAATTAAAACCTATTTGAATTAAAGACTATGGTCTATTTAATTAATTGTTAATAGATCTTAAAAGGATAAAAAAAGTATTTTTATTTTTGACTTTGAAATATGTTGATAAACAGAATAAAAATTCACCCAAAGTTTGGTGGAGATTTAAAATTCAAATGGATTATAAAAAAATTATTAAATCTTATTTGAATAAATGCTAAGGCCTATTTTTAATAATTAAAAGACCCTAAAAAGGAATAAAATATTTATTCTAAATTTGACTTCAGAATGTTTTATTATTCAGTGTTTGAATCCACACAAAGTTTGACAAAGGTTTGAATTCAAATGGATGCTTGAATTGATTAAATAAAATCAAAACAGATTAATAGAAATGGAAAAAGGAAAAACAGTTAAATCAAAAAAATGGAATAGGTCGACCCAGCCAGCAGGCCCAACTAAGCCCAACACCAGCCCACTCCTTCTCTCCTGCAGAGAAACGATTCACACCCACAGATGAACCCGCAAGGTCGCTGACTACTGGACTTCATTCCCCCTCTTCCTCTCTCGCTGACGCCAGGCCCCACAGCCACCTCACCATCGTCTCCACCCGCGCGTAGACCACGCCCTCCTCCCCGGGCCGTTCTGCCGACGGTTTCTTTGATTAATTGCTCGGTAATGGCGCAATAACCCAGCCCCGCGACCCCGCCTACTTAACCGCCTCTCCCTCCTCTCTGTTTCCCCTCGTTCCCTTTCGCCCCAGGCTGCTTAATTTCACACTACACCGCCACTGTCTCCGGCGAGCTCACCGAGCAAATCCGGCCAGTCGCCGTCGCCCCTCGCTCTCTCGACCATGCAAAAACATTTCCATCACTCCCTGAACCTCCCAGTGGCATCAGCTCGCCCCCGCTCGCCCCAGAACCTCGGCAACGATGACCTCCGGCGTCTGCCGCCTTTCACTCTGGCGACACTTCCCTGGCTGGTAATGACCGCCCCTCTCTTTCTCTTTCACGCACGCACCTCGCTACGTCTCTGCGCATCTAACCATACCCTCCTCTCCCTCTGGCATGCACCGAAGCCTCGCCTTCGGCGACGATAGAGAACAACCGACGCCATCTTGAACTCCGGCGAGGAATTGCCAGCAACTCCGAGCGCCCCTTTGTCCACTTCAACCACCTTGAGCTTCAGCATGTCATGGCGAGTTCGGTAATGGTCTCCTCCCTCTCCTACGCTTCCTAGCTTCGCCGGAACCCTCCTGCCCGAGCGCGTCGCCGCCGCCCACCGTCGCTGCGCCGCCAGAACATGGTCAGAGCGTTGAGAGCCGTTAGATGCAAATCCTGTGGTTGTGTTAGATGAACTTAGCGAACCGTTTTTGATTGATCTGTGTCGCATGATCACCTTTAGATCCAACGCCTCACAACTGTCGATCCGCACGGAGCGGTACAGACGAATAGAATCGTGACGTGTGGCCCTGTCTGTTTATAAAAAATAGGATTTGATCTATTTGTGGTTCAATTTTGTAAAATCCATAACTTTCAAACCACACGTCCAAATTTTGCAAATTTTATATCAATGGATTCAGCAGAACAAGTACTTTCTGACCATGCACTTTGTTTAGTAAAATGTTTCTGTTAAATTGAATGTTTTTGCAGAAACTTGTGTAGGCATATTTGGAATATAAAAATTGTTCTAAAATGATTTTTTGAGATAAAATCTTTGGCCAATGGTCTGTTTTGAACCTACTGACCATAGAAATCAATTTGTGGTTTCAAAAATATATTTGGTGAAGCAAAAGAATAAATCTTTGATTTAAATCATTTCTAGACAAATAAAAATAATGATTATTTATTAAAAATGCTTTTGGAGGAAAACCTTTGGGAAATGTTTTGATTTAAACTATCTGACCCCAAGCACCAAGTTTTATGATTTAAAAATGTATTGGGTGAACCCTATAAAGATTGCTACTTTGATAAAGGCATTTTCAACCACATAAAATAATGATTTGGTTTAATTATAGGTAAAATCTTTTGAAAATAGTTTTGCCACTTTATAAAATGACCAATAAGTGTTTTAGAATGTTTATAACCTATTATAAACCACTTTTGTAAATAAAACAAAGTTTGGCATGCTTGCATGCATTGTTTTGTTTCTATTATTTTATGTGTTGTGCTTGAATGGTAGATTGAAATATTGCTTGCTTGATTGAATTGTAGTGATTTGAAGAGTGTGAATATTGCAAAGATCAAGGAGTGAACTTATATTCTCTACCAAAAAGGCAAGTGATGCTTCATACTTTTGTCCCATTGTTTTCACTATGCATTAGTGATATTTCTAAAGTAGGACTTGCATGGAATTTTGCTAAGTGTAAACTATGCCATGGGAAATCCTAGTAGATGAAACCTTAGTAGAAATTCCCTAAGTTAAGATTCCTACTACTACTATGCCCTAGTAGAAATCACCTCGGTGGAATGGAAGGAATGGTTTGTGTTGAGTGGTTCACAAGGCCCATTTTTATGGTTTACCTTGTGTATCTCACTTGTGGATGGCCACCCAGGAACAAAGAGATTTGAGATGTCAAATGTTGAGAAGCTTCAAGTGCAGCCACTTGGCATTATGGGCTCTGCCTGGATCATATAGGTTGCAATAACTTAGCCAAATGGACAGTTGGTGGTAGGGGATGATAGGTTGGAACGCGTCCATTCTGGTCTAAGGGAAGGCTTTTGAAAATCTTGTCTTGGTGAAACCAAGTATTGTGGGGAAAGTGCACCACCTCTACAGAGTGAAAAATATAAGTACTTAGCCATGTCACTGGCAAAGGACAATTTGAGCATCAAGACATGGAAGCTATCAAGAATCTCCTCATCCCAATTTCTAAGTTAAAATTTTGTGGATGAACAAGGGTTGAAGGATCACCAGTTTCTATTGGGAGATGCCTTGGGTGATTTTGACAAACAAAAACTTAGTGTTTTCAAATGATAAGGAAAATCTATTTTGAGCAAAGCAATCCTAAGCTCCAGTTAGCCAAATGCATATAGATGATAGACTCCACTATACTACCATAGTATCACTTGCCAATACAATTCAAATGTATTGACCCTTGTGGTTGTAACTTGTTATGTTGCAGGTTTGTTTGATATTAGTGAAGTTTGTTGAATTAGGATTACAAGTATACAACCAACATGTTTGCCTGTGGCACTTTGAAGATGAAGGACCCCATGCTATTGTTATATTCTGCCGCATTGTATGAGATAGCCAAATGAGCTATGTAAGATGTAATAAATTATTTTATTCCTGGTTATAAAGTTGTATTATGAGCTTTGTTACTTGATATTACATCTTAACTGTGGATGCTAGCTATTGATCCAGGGACTACCATTGCAATCACAGGGATCCTTACCTTTATAAAGGGAGGGATCTTACATATACTTTGTGCCCTCTCGGTCGAATGTCATCCAATTATCTTGCAAGCATGTGAATGGATCACAAGGGATCACATATAACGGTAATGAGAAAAGAGTACTTATCAGTAACGAGGTTGAACTAGGTATGCAGAGATACCGGCGATCAAAACCTCAGATAAGTAAACTATCGTGAGACAAAGGGAAATTGGTATCGTATGTAAGTGGTTCATTCGATCGCAAAGTAATCGTAGAAATATGTGGGAGCCATATGAATTTCCAAATTCCTCTATTGGTTATTGATCGGAGAAGTCTCTTTGTCATGTCCGCATAATTCACGAACCGTAGCGAGACACACTGAATGATTCGATGTTGTTGAGTAGTTATGGAATGATGAGTAAAGAGACCGAATGTTGTTCGGAGTATCGGATGGGATCCGGGATATCACGAGGAGATCTGGAATGGTCCGGAGAATAATATTCATATAAGGAAAGTCCTGTTTCGGAGTTCGTAAATGATTCCGGTGTTTTCACCAGGAATGTTCTAGAAGGGTCTGGAAGGTCCGACACTCCGGAGGGGGAATGGTACATGGATGTGTCATGACAATGTGGAATGGTTTCATCATGTACTAGGTCACTTGGCTGGGCAATATGATGAGAGAAATCAAATCCAAGTTTGAAAGTCAAACGCCAATTTGAAAAAGTCAAATCTGAAGTTTGCTTGGTGGAGGGAGAGTAGGAAACCTACTTGGGGAGGAAGTACCACTCCCTCCACCCGCCGGCCATGAGGATTTGTAGGAGGAATACCTCCTCCCAAACCGCCCCCTCCCACCTATATAAGGAGGGGTAGGGCGCCCCCTACCCCTCACACCTAACCCTAGCTCCTGGTGCCTCCACCACAAGTGCAGTCGCCTCCACCTAGGGATCTCACAAGTCGCCGACTAGGGTTTCCCCAAACCCTAGCCGCCGGCCAAGCCACCTCCCCTTGGTGCCTCTAAACCGTAGATCGCCAAGGCCCTCTCTCATACTCCACCATACTCGCTCCAGCTTAGGAAAAGCCCTGCGGGATCTTCCCTCTACTTCCGACACCACGCCGTCATGCTGCCGGAATCACGAGGAGAGTGCTACAACCTCTGCTGCCTGCTGGAACAAGGGAGAGGAAGGTCTTCATCGAGTACCGAATGTGTGACCGACTGCGGAAGCGCTGTTGGAACACATCGCCGGAAGGATCGTCTACGCGATCTTGAGATCGGAAGTGTACGACTACATCATCCACGAGAATCTGCTCTCGTTAACCGCTTTGGATCTTCGAGGGTTAGTACTCTATCGACTCGTTGCTACAATCTAGTAGATAGATCTTGGCTTGTGTGTGTTCATGCGATAGAATTTTTTTGTTTTCCATGCTACGAACCCCTACACCTTCATCCAAGAGAGCTCCACCTAGATCCACCCAAAGGCCTCCCTTGGGGAATCGAATGAGGAGGACTCGATCTTCAACAACTGCAATCAAGCGCTTCATCTTCTCTCCATTCGTTTGGAGAATCTCCGATATAGTATTTCTTACAAATATATAGATCCTTGCTTTTGATTATATTGATAATCCTTGTTCTTGTGACAGCTTGTTGTCATTACGGGAGCCCCCAATTCAGTTGTGGGTGTGTGCCCCGATAGAGTTGTAAAGGCACAGGTTCCCACCTCGAAGGGTACCAATTGTGGAGAAGGTGGATCAGGCCTTTCGTGGCGAGATCCATCGGAGAATAGGGTGAGGCCTATTGTGGCGTGGTGGTCTTAGAACCGCCCACCCCTCCAACGCATATGTACTTCCCTTAACAAGGAAGGGACTTCGGTAAAACAAATCCCTGTGTCTCCACGTGCTCCACTACGGTTCCCTCGATCCTCTCTTTACGTGCTTAGTAGCTAGGGTTTCATATAGGGAAATTCTCGTAGTTGCATATCTAGAGAATTTACTTTATGCCAAGCCTAAAATTGAAAAAGAACTAAAAAATTGAGTAGCACCTATTCAATCCCCCCTCTAGGTGCCCATACGATCCATTTCAATTGGTATCAGATCCCCGACTCTTAATTCGGGCTTAACCACCTAAGAGAAGTATGGGTTCCAAGGGAGATGGGAGTGATGCTCCAGAGGTAGTCACCATGAACGATATCAAGACATTGGAAACAACCTTGGTGAGTTCAATGGAGGCTAAGATGGAACAGATGCGTCAATTGATAATGCCTCTCTCCACATCCGCAGCATCACCTCCATCTAACTCTAAGGCTACCACTCCGCAATCTAAGGAAACGGGTAAAATTGATTCCAAAGATAACGAAGTGGTTGGTGATGGCACTAGCAAGAGCTCCTCCTCAAAAAAGGATAGTGGTAAGGAAGGATACAATGAGGTTTCCCATGTGTATTCTCCTGATCCACCTATCCCTCACCCACATATACATAATAGGGGTGATCCACCCAAACTTTCAGCATCTACTTTCATTCAATGGCAATTTTTGATGAAGTCTCATGTGTGCAGTTCCTCCATTGAGTTGTGGAAAATTATCAAGAATGGTATTCATGTTGGAGATCCCAACAATCTAACAAGAAGAGAGGTTGTTGATAGTCAACTCAACACTACAGCTCTACACATGATACAGCTTGGTGTGGGTGACAAAGACATGCCACACATTCAGCATCTTAGTAAAACTAAGGAAGCTTGGGATGCTCTCACCGAGCTCTTCATCGGAAATGAAAGTATGAGAAGGAATAGATCTGATGCTTTGAGCAATGAAGCTGAAGGATTTTATATGTTGGATGGAGAAAACCACGAGGACATGTATAGGAGGCTCAAGGCAATAGCCACCACTTTCAGGAATCATGGTGCCTCTCACGTTGATGATGCATGGATCATGTAATATCCCTCCTTTGTAAGGGAAAGGATCCCTGTGATTGCAATGCTAGTCCCTGGATCAATGCTAGCATCCACAGTTTAAGATGAAGTACACAGAAACAAAGTTCATTATTACATATCATTCCAGAGACAAACATAGTCTTTTACAACTCCATGGCCACAGGCCTAATACAAGAGTTCAAATATATAATAAGATAAATAAGTCTTCATCTTCATGTGCCACATGCAAGCATGTTGAGTGTAGACTCATGACTCCTAATCATCATCAGAATATCCTGCAACATCACAAGTTACAGCCACAGTGGGTCAATACATTGGAATAGTATTGGCAAGTGATACCTTAGTAGAATATTGGTGGACTAAATACTATATGCATTTTTGGCTAAGTGTAGCTTAGGTTTGCTTTGCTCAAAATAGGTTTTGCCTATCAGTTGAAAACACTAAGTTTTTCTTTGTCAAAATCTTTCCCAAGGAACCACCAATAGACATTGGGGTCCTTCACCCTTGTTCAACCACAAGTTTTTACTTAGAAATTGGGATGAGGAGATTCTTGATAGCTTCCATGTATTGATGCTCAACTTGTCCAATACCAGGGACATGGCTAAGTACTTAGATTCTTCCATCTGCAGAGGTTGTGCACTTTCCCCACAAGACTTGATTTTCACCAAGACAGGACCTTTCAGAAGCCTTCCCTTAGACCAAATGGACGCTCCACCTATCATCCCAAACCCTAATGTGTGACGATCCGAGCCCTATTTTATAAAATGCCATATATATATTGTTGCATTGTTTAAATTGTTGCGCATGCATCCTTGTTTCCGGGTTTGGGGGGGGCCTTATGCCACCATATTATAATTAAATATGGGGCCTTATGGGCAGGCAAATCCTATATTATATTGGCATTTAAATTTATTACATCAACCGATACTATATTTTGCACTGCTAATACAAACATTTAATAATTATAAATCGAATATATGCTATAATTAATTGGTGTTATTCGACGGTTTTTTAACAATATGATGACCTAATTTCTTTGCATCATCCATCATGTCATCATCATCATGCTGTCATCGATCGTAATTTCGTATATTAAATAGTGCAGTGCATCCTTTATTCTAGTGTTTTTTTCTTTCTGTTGATTAAGTTGGCCGAGAGATCGATGCGGGTGAACCCACTACCAACTGTCCAAATGGCTAAGTTATTGCAACCTATATGATCCAGGCAGAGCCCATATTGCCAAGTGCTTGCACTAGAAGCTTCTTAACATTTGGCCTCTCAAATCCCTTTGTCCCTGGGTGGCTTTCCACAAGTGAGATACACAAGGTAAACCATAGAAATGGGCCTTGTGTAACCACTCAACATAAACCATTCCTTCCATTCCACCCAGGTGTTTCATTCACTTAATTGTTTTATTAAGCAAAAACATAGTCCAAAGACTTAGAAATATTTATTCATAGCATGAATATAACCACCCTTGGTTGCTACTAGCTAGAATAAGCATGTCATTGATAAGACTTAGAAATATTTCTAGCAATTCTACAACTACTAGGATTTCCCAAGCATAACATATAGATCAAAAAATATCCATGCAAGACTAGCAAAATATTTCTAATGCATATTTGAAAAACATAGGACTAAATCATTAAGCACCACTTGCCTTGGTAGTTTGGAGAGTAGCTACAATCCTCACAACCACAATCACTATTTGCACCAAAATCTACACATAAAATGATAGCACCAAATCACATACAAAATTGATACAAGCAAAAATATATGGATGCATGCAATATGATATGTGATGATTTTCTATACTCAACAAGACAAGTGCACAGTACTGATTCATAAACAAGTTCAAAACTTGCCAAACAACCTTTATTTGAACATTAAAACATTTCCCAAATAATTGTTATACCCAAATTATGCCTACAAATGTTTCTGCAAAAACACCCATTTTAACAGAAGCAAAACATTAAACACATTGCATAAATGGAAAGGGCTTTCTCTCCTGATTCCATTGATATAAAATTTGTCAAATTTGGACGTGGGAATCAAAAGTTATGAATTAAACAAGTTTAAACATCTAATAGATTTAAATCAGAATTTTAAAACGAAGAACATGCCACGCGGTGCTTTCTTACTGTCTTGTACCGCTTCGCGCTGGATCGCGCTTCTGAGCCGTTGGATCTAACTAAAACGCGCGGCTCGGATCTAAACTTACCCCTTCGGCTATGATCTATCGCATCCACTGGATCTAAATCGAACGGCCCTAAGCAACTGACCAACAAGTGGCGGCGCTAGCGGCGGCGACAGGCGGCGGCGCGCTCTGTCAGCGGCGGAGCCGGCGAACTAGGTCACGCGGGGAGGCGGGAGGATGCTCACTAGATTCGCC
Source organism: Avena longiglumis (assembly GCA_030063025.1). NCBI lineage: Eukaryota > Viridiplantae > Streptophyta > Magnoliopsida > Poales > Poaceae > Avena > Avena longiglumis. The sequence continues at coordinate 170,284,509 of CP125976.1, read as the reverse complement.
GTGACGAGGAGATGCTCAACGTGTGCTCGGTTGGCGAAGGGGCGTGCTGCTGTGGCCGTGGGAGCTCGTCGGAGTCGAGGACAGCGTCGGGCTTAGGTGGACGGCGACGTTGGTGACGTTCTGATCCGCCCTAACACAAACGGAGGGCATCAGCGTGTGCGCATTGATCAGGCGAACAAGATAGGGTCAAAGGGAAAGCACAGGGCGGTCGAATCTCACCGAAATTTCTTGCCGGAGTTGGAGACGCTGTCGGGAGTTTGCGGTGCTCGTTGGAGTCGACGACCTGGGGCAGTACAAGACAAACTAAGGGTGTCAGAAGGAGCGCAAGATGGTTGCAAAGCAGCTCGCATGAACCAGAGAGGGAGGCGCGCACGAAGCTTACCACAATCGGTCGTCGGAGTCTGTCGGTACCGCGGCGGTGTGGAGAGGAAAGCGAGCAGCCTGGCGGCATCGCGAGGAAATTGAGTGGGGGGGAAATGACCGTGGTGGCGAGGTGATTAAGTATCCAGGAGGGGCGAGGTAATTACGCAGTGGTTCAATGCCAATTAAGCGAGGAATCAACACGGCGTTTCTGGAGGAAACGACGGTGGCGACGGGGTCTGCGCGCGCGGGGGTGGAGAAGAAGATGCTGACTTGGCTCGGGCCTAGTGGCAAGATGTCGTGAAGAGGTCGGGTGAGAGAGAGAGAAGGAGAAACCGGTGGGCTGGCTTTGGGCCATTTTCTGCTATTGGAAAGGTGGCTCCAGCCCAAAGGTCTTTTCTAATGCCTTTTCTTTTTCTAAATTGATTTTCAGGAAACATTTTCAAATGATTTCAAAACCATTTGAATTCAAACCTTTTTCTGAATTTTTGCAGAGTGTAACACTCATAATTCTGGGCATAAAATCATGTGGTCTATCTATATTAGCTTGGTCCTTTTGATCAAACAAAATAAACAGTGACATAACACTTGATTTGAACAAGTTTTGAAAATGGTTTTAAATCCATATTTGTTTTATAAATTTTGGTTTAAGCACTAGCAATCAAGCAAAACAATCTGAGAGCAACAAGGTTTGGTTTTGAACAAATAATCTCTCATTGGAGAGTAGCAGTTGATTTAATGTTGATTACATAAAAGCATAGCTCTCAAGTTCTGTTTTCTTTCAAATGAGTTTGAGTTTTGATCTCTAAATGATATGCATGCATGCATGATATGAAATCTTTGAAAACATGATTTTAGGGATGTTACAGATCAAGCGCAAGTATGTCATTGCTCTTATGCCATTTGAGCCCACAGATATGAAAAGTCTCCAAGTTAGGCATAACTACCACCTTATGACATCCAATGAGGTAATGCAAGAAATGGCCGCTTTCAAAGTGGCTGCCAAGAATGCCGGAGATGCTCATGCACGAGCTATGGGGATGCAAAAGGGGGTCAACATGGCCTTGAAGACTAGTGTGATTGATCATGATGATTATGCCATAGAAGGTATGGACTGTCCCGAGGATATAAAAAGGATCCACGGACAATACCTGGCTCTTTATGCTAGAAACTTTTGGAAAGACCCGGCCAAGGCTAAAGCTGAACTAGAACGCAAGAGTGGATCTTATGGAAGAAAGGAAAATGGTCCCAAGCTAAGAACATGTTTCAACTGTGGAGACCGGATGCACTTTGCATCTGAGTGTCCATATCAAAGTAGGGAAGATAATGGAGGAATACTTATTTTCAAAGACAAGTCAAAGTCTCCACACAAGAAACAATTTGTAAAGAAGAATGCTCCTTTCAAGAAGCAACCAAAGATTGTTCTAGTGCTCAATAAGAATAGCTCTCAAGAGGTGGCTGCTATACTCACCACATCTACATCAACATTTCTCTTCGACTCTCCGAACGAAAACGTCATCAACAAGAATGCTACCTGTCTCATGGCAAGAAGTTCCGAGGTAACTACTTCTAACTCTTCTTTTCCTAAGTCTATGATTGACATGGATGATCCTACTAGTCTTAAGGTTAAAGAAGAGATTATTGCTTTGGACTATTTCTTCACTAACTTGTAAGGTGAGCACAAAATACGTTTTGAGGCTCTTATGGACCAGCTGACCCAAAATGAAGCTCTCCTCGAAGAAAAGGGCAGAATTGAAAGGGCGGCATTGCATCCTTAAAAAATGCTCTAGAAGAAGAAGAAGAGGCTCGGGTTTCTCTTGAAGAGAGGCTTGAGTCCATTGAGGAGTCACATGAAGAAATAGTGGCTAAGATTGTTAAGGAACGTGACAATGCAGTCGCCAAAGCAAAGAAGTTAACGAAGGAAAAGATTGACTTTGGGGCTGCTCATGATAGACTCTCCGAGGAATTGGAGAAACTTGACATCGCTCACGAGGCGTTGAAAAGCGATTTCTCCATTATCAATGAGTCACATGATCAGCTCCAAATTCGATTGGCCAAGTATGATGTTCCTAGCACATCCAAGTCAACATATATTCACAAGGAAAATGCTAGTGTGGAAGAAGAATTTGTCAAGGACATCACTCCCAAAGATAAGGGTGTTCTTGATGAAGTTCTTAGCAAGCAAAAGTCAAATATTGGTAAAGAGGGACTTGGGTATGTCACAAAGTCTAAGAAGAAGAAAAACAAGAAGAACAGGACCAAGAATGTACAATCAAAGACAAGCACCGCTGAGAAGAATGTCACAAAAGACAAAACTAACAATATTGGTTTTGCAGGGTCTCACAATCCAAATTATGAACTCTTTTGTGATTATTATGGCGATGTCTATGCTTATCATGTCGGTCCTTTTGATGAATATGTTGCTTGGTCTATTTGGGTTCCAAAGACCCTTGTTACTAACATGAGAGGACCCATTGAAAAATGGGTACCTAAAACCAAGAAGTAATTCTCTTGCAGGGCTATGCTTCTGGTGGGTCGAAATGGGTGCTGGATAGTGGATGCACTAGTCATATGACCGGAAGCAAGGAGATCATCACGGAGATGCGTCCCAATCATGATAATATTACAGTCTCCTATGGTGATAAGTCTAAATCTCAGGTATTGGGTCTTGGCAAGGTTGTGGTTGCTCACGATATCTCTCTCGTGGAAGTCATGCTTGTTGAGACCCTCGGTTACAACCTTCTTTCTGTTAGTGCCCTTGGCAAGATGGGTTTTGCTGTTTTCATTGATGATGATTTGGTGGTACTCTTGTGGAGAAAGTCTCTAAAGGTCGCTTTTGTTGGGTACGTTGAAAATGACCTGTATGTGGTGGACTTTTCCGAGAAAACCACTTCGGGTCCGATGTGCCTATTCGGAAAGGCCGACGTGAGCTGGTTATGGCATCGCTGTTCAGCCCATGTCAACATGAGAACTTTGCAAAGTCTCCACAAGGGTGGCCACATCCTTGGACTAAAAGATAATGTCTCCTTTACCAAAGATCGTGTTTGCAGGGCTTGTGTTGAAGGCAAAATGCATGACTCTCCCCACAAAAGGAAGATTATTGTGTCTTCAAAGAGAATCTTGGAATTACTTCATGTGGATTTATTTCGTCCACCATCTCATGCCAGTCTCGGAGGGAAGAAATATTGCTTGGTCATTTTCGATGATTACTCAAGATATACATGGGTCTATTTCTTCAAGCTAAAGAGTGAGACTCAAACGGTCATTGACTTTGCCAATGAAGTTCAACGTCAATACAATGTTCCTATATTGGCAATAAGAAGTGACAACGGCTCCGAATTCAAGAACTACACTTTGAATGAGTTTCTAAGTGCAGAGGGGATAAGACATCAATATTTCGTTGCTTACACCCCTCAACAAAATGGTGTAGCCGAGAGGAAGAACCACACTTTGATGGATATGGCAAGATCAATGTTGGCTGAATTCAAGTCTCCTTACAATTTTTGGGCTGAAGCCATATCCACCGCTTGTCACTCATCTAACCGGATCTACCTCCAAAAAATCTTGGACAAGACTCCGTATGAAATACTTACCGGTAACAATCCCAACATCTCATACTTCAGGGTATTCGGGTGTAAGTGTTTCTTTCTTATCAAAGGTGTCCGCTTGTCTAAATTTGAGTCCAAGGCTTTAGAAGGTATTTTTGTTGGTTACGGTGCCGAATCCCACACTTATAGAGTCTAAAACAAGCTCATCGGGACTGTTGTAGAATATTGTAGTGTGGAGTTCGATGAAAATAACGGCTCCTATGTGGGGAAAGTTGATGTTTGTGATGCACATGTTGAAATACCCCAAGATGCCATAAGAAGAATGGGCGTGGGATTTTTCCGCCCCATTGAGGAACCCCTTGTGGCGGATTGGGAAGGACAATGCTCCACTCAAGTGGAGCCCTCATCAACACAAGATCAACAAGCTCCTACTGCTGGAGAAAACTCTGCACCAACACCACAACTTTCTGAAGCTCTTCAGCCTCCTGGACAAAATGGTAGTCCCAGGCCGGACTATCCGCCCCCTCCAAGGGGCGAACAGTCCGCCCCTGGCACTCCAACTTGTCCCAGGGGATCAGAAGAAGAAGAAAACAGCCAAGCAGACTCCAGGCCGGATTATCCGGCCCCAGAGGGCGGATTATCCGGCTCTGGATCTCCCAGCTCTGTCAGGCATTCTCAGGAAGAGTAAGTGGTAGCCACATCTCCCAAGCCAAATAGTCCGGCCCCACCAAGGGGCATATTACCCGGCCTTGAAGAACATGTTCAGCAGCAAGCTCCTGTTGTCAACTCAGATCAAGATCAAGATCAAGGGCAAGGTAGTGGACAAGACAAGGATACAAATGTTGAATCAACTCCTTCTAGAAATAATAAGGACACTGAGGCTCGTCGCAAAGCTCGTGCTGATCGGAACCTTGAGCTAAGGGGTCACACTCTTGAAAAGCTTGTCGGTGATCTACGAAGAAGGGTGTCTACTAGAAGAGAACTTGCAAGCTTCTGTGATCATCAAGCTCACATTTCTATGGTTGAACCAAAGAAGGTCTTTGATGCTCTTGAAGATCCTGATTGGGTATTTGCAATGCATGAAGAATTAAATAACTTCGAGCGCAACAAAGTTTGGAAGCTTGTTGAGAAACCAAAAGAATGCCGCAATGTTATCGGCACCAAGTGGATTTTCAAGAACAAACAAGATGAAAATGGCATTTTGTGAGGAACAAAGCAAGACTCGGGGCTCAAGGATTCTCTCAAGTTGAAGGAATTAATTTTGGCGAGACTTATGCTCATGTGGCACGTCTTTAGTCCATCTGTATCCTTTTTGCATATGCCGCTCATCATAATTTTAAATTACAGCAAATGGATGTTAAGAGTGCATTTCTTAATGGTCCACTACATGAGTTGGTATACGTCAAGCAACCCCCGGGTTTTGAGGACCCCAAATTTCCGAACCATGTCTACAAACACGATAAGGCGCTCTATGGCCTTAAACAAGCCCCACGTACGTGGTATGAGCACCTTAAAGAGCTTTTGTTAGACCGTGGATTCGAAGTTGGGCAAATCGATTCCACTCTTTTTACTAAGAAGGTTAATGGGGAGATTTTTGTATGCCAACTATATGTAGACGACATTATTTTTGTCTCTACTAACCAAGCTTTTAACGATGAATTTTCAAAGCTTATGACTGACAGGTTTGAGATGTCTATGATGGGTGAATTGAGGTTCTTTTCTTGGATTCGAGATTAAACAACTTAGAGACAGAACTTTTATTAATCAATCTAAGTACATCCAAGACATGCTCAAGAGGTTCAAGATGACGGATCTCAATTGCGTTGCTACTCCAATGCAAACAAAGTGTCAGCTTGAGCTCAATCCCAAAGGTAAAGACGTGGACCAAAAGGTATACTGATCCATGATCGGCTCTCTCCTTTACCTTTGCACATATAGGCCCAATATCGTGTTAAGTGTAGGAGTGTGTGCAAGGTACCAAGTCGCTCCTAAAGAAAGCCACTTAGTGGCGGTCAAATGAATCTTCAGATATTTGGTTCATTCCCCAAATTTTGGGTTATGGTATCCCAAAGGTTCAAGTTTCTCTCTATGTGGTTACACTGATTCAGATTGGGCTGGTGACAAAGATGATCGAAAATCAACTTCTGGTGCATGTCAATTCTTGGGCAGGTCTCTAGTGTGTTGGTCTTCAAAGAAACAGAATTTCATATCACTCTCAACCGCCGAAGCTGAATATGTTGTTGCTGCAAGTGCTTGTACACCGTTATTATGGATGAGGCAAATTTTAAAGGAATATGGTGTCAATTGTGAGTTATGACAAAGTGCCTCTTTTATGTGACAATGAAAGTGCTAACAAAATTGCTTACAATCCAGTGCAGCATACAAGAACAAAACATATTGAGATTCACAACCATTTCATTCGGGATCATATTGCTCGTGGCGATATTGTACTATCCTTTGTGAGCACGAAGAACCAACTTGCTGATATTTTCACGAATCCTCTTGATGAAGCAAGATTTTGTTATTTGAGGAATGAGCTAAATATCATAGATTCAAGTAGCTTGGCTTGACTACCCTTGTACACTCACTTACTCTTTTTCATGTATTTGGTTTAGATGCGGGCATAGACATAGGGGGAGTGTGGTCCTAATTGATTGTGCTGGCCCTCCCCCCATAATGCTGAAAGCAAGACAAAAATCATTTCCCTTAATATCATTTTGTGATATGTGGGTTATTGATGAGCATTGGTTTTGAACTCAAGATACATCTTCGCGGTGTCATGCCATGCGCTCCAACATGGTGGCTTCGGCCACCGTTCTCTTCCTTGAGAAGAGTTGGTTTCTAATGGCTCTCTTTGGATTTTCTTGCATATCTCTGGTTCTTATGGAAAACACACCCAAATTTGGCTTTTGTTTGATTTGTTCTTGCAACTTTGGGTGTGTAGTACCATCTCAGTTTGTTGCTCTAAACCCAAGCCTTCTTTCCCTCCTTGAACCATCTATTATTGCACACAAGTCCTCTATACACCATCGAGGGGTTTTGCAAGGATGCTCCGGCCTGAATCTGTCTTTACAGAAAATTCAGAGGGGGGCGGTTTATCCGCCCCAAGTGAGGGGCGGATTATCCGCCCCGGGCGAATCCTGCCTATTAAGGGCTGGGTTGGGGAGGCCAGGCTCAAACAGAGCAGCCAGCCCTCCCCCAACCCAAGCTCTGCCCCCAGCCATCGCCGGAGCTTCCGCCCCTCCCCGGAGTCGATTTGACCACCATATTCTCCGGGCCCTCCCCGGATCTTCTTCCCCTCGCCTCCGGGTATCTTCTCCTCCGCGATTTTCCTCCAATGAGTGAGGGTAACTCCATCATCTCTCTCCTTTTGAATGGGATTCATTTTTTTGGTGGAAATCTCGTTGTAGAAGATCCTATGTGTTTCCCTTACTTGTTAGAATCAGTAGTATTGCAACCCTAGTGCCAGATCTGTTTTGCCTTGGTAAATTTGGGCCATTCCAGAATTTTTCTGCGCGCGGGGGGGGGGGATTATCTGCCCCTGCCAGGGCCAGATAATCTGGCCTCGAGACTAAAATCTGGTCTGGTTTGGTTCTGATTTCCGCAATGCACATCCTTGGCTCATGGATTACTTTTCTACTATTTCTAACATTTCTCCTGGACTTGTGTGTGTGCTTATCTCCATGCTATCCCTCTCATGCTTTTCACAGGTGGTTCCAAATCTACTAATACCTTCTCTCATCGTCCCCGTTCCCGTTATCCCAAGCCCACTGCAGAAGGGACTTTTATTGACGAAACAGAGGTTCGCAGAGCAGCAAGAGAGGCTGAATGGATGGTAGAGGCAGCAAATAAAACTAAGCAGACTGCATCTCACAAGGGCAAACAGTCGCGGCCCAACTACAAGGCCATGGACAGTATCTAGTATGCCACCATTTGCCAAACTGATTACTATGATGAGGCTGACAGTGATGGTCCTCTAGAGGACTCTATGTTTTGGAATGCTCACTTTTGGGCTATTCATGATGATGTGTATGCTACTCTCAAGCTTCGCCCCATGCACACCATCAATATTACTGAGGCCCAATCCAAGGCAAGGCTCCTTGAAGCTTTGGATGTGACTAAAAATATGGGGCTTCACCACCTTATGACTCTCCAATGCAACTATGATTCCTCCATGGTGAGGCAGTTTTTCTCGACACTTGTGATTTGCGGTGATGAGCATCGTACCATGAAGTGGATGACCGGGACAACAATGATTCAGTCGGACTTCTGCATTTTTGGGCAGGTTCTTGGGTAAGCTTTCCATGGCCATGACACTCCTTCTGGCCACCGCATCATTTCTCCACTCAAGCCATCCAAGGACACTGTGCTCGCTCCATGTCTGACATCTGATGGTATTGCTGGTACTTTCGCTGGAATCTCTCCTTTGTATGACTCCCTTGTTGGCATATTTATGGAAAGCATATCTCCTAGTGGAGGAAACAATGACAAGATCCGCGGTCACCTGGTTCCTCTCCTTGCATTTGCTCACGAGTGTGCCATTAATTCTGGTTCAGCTACAGGTTACAAACTGGATGTCATGGACTACATATATCATGATATGACGGATGCTATGATCAACATGCTCTCTATCCCATATGCTCCTTTCATTATGATGCTCATCAATCATATGTTGCCCCTTGAGGACTTTGGCACTGATTTGGATGGTGTTCACAGGCCCAAGAAAATCTACAACAAAGCTCAGAAGACCCATCACCCATCCTCTGCTCCTGAGTCCTTCATGCATGATGCAAGGGCTAGTGGTCATTGTTCCGTGGTGCGCCCAATGGCACGCGAGGTCAAGCATCTCAATTGGTTCCAACGGAACATCCTTTGCATGGGCATAGATACACACAAGGGCCAGTATGAGGAATACCGGAGGAGCCATGAGATGGCACACACTCAGCAGCTCATCCTTCATCACGTATCTGGTGCCACTGGCCATCCACGATGATGAAGAGTATGATGAAGAGGAAGGGGACAGGGATGATTACAACGAGGCTGAGGAGGCGTTATCTTTTGGGGCGTTAGCATCGCTCTTCTTCCTTTTTGGCGTTTCGATGCCAAAGGGGGAGAAGTAGTTCTATTAGGTCTCGCGGATTTGCATGGGTCGGGCGCAAGCTGATGGAGGGGTTAACCTCTTGGGTGCCCGATCTTCACGGATCTCGTGGTCAAATCGATGGGAAAGCGAGGGGAAAGGGAGAAGGTAGCGGAAGCGAACACACACCTCGCGAAGAACACGATGAACACACGCAAAACTCACCCGATACAAGGCCGATTGCTCCCGAACGGCGGCCACCGGTCCGATAGAATCCTCGCAAGGAAAGATCGGTCAACGTGCTCCCTCAAATCCACATCGGAGAGGGAATAACACCTTGAGGAGGGTCTTGACGACTTGGGGGCGAGAAACCGAGAACCCAAGGCCTTGTTCAACGATGGATGCGTGATGCAAAGTCCAATCGAGGTTGGTGACGATAGTCGGTCCCCTTGTAAGGGGATGAGGAAAAACTAGAGATTCCACAATTGGGGCTTTCTTTATTCTATCATCTATGCCTAAGGGATACATGAGGGGTGGGGGATCTATTTATAGGCCAACCACATAAACAAGGGTAGTTTGGGGATAAACTAGGCGAATAGGTAAGTAAAGGGGATACATGGCTGTGGCCCAACTAGTGCTGCAGGAATGCCACGAGCGTAATACGGACTTGGACCGTAGTACCGCTGGTCCCAGAGTGCCGCCTGGGACCGGAGTACCGCTTGATCCTGAGCGTCATTTGAGCCGTCTGTGGCGATGTCGAGACATGACCGTGACCGTAGTACCGCTGAGAGCAGAGATGTTGGCTTGCTGGTAGTTGCATCTGGTGGCGGTAGCAGAGGGCGGTAGTGCCTTGCCGGTAGTACCGATGCTTGTGTCGATAGTACTTGGCGACAGAGAGCATTTGGCGATCTGTCTTCTTCCGCCTCCTCTTCCAAGCCTCCGTCTTGTCGGGCTTGATGCTCCGGGCTTCCTCCCTTGCCTCCGTACTTGTCAATGTGAACCTGTCATGCATATGTGACGGAGTATGAAGTAGCATACCATTCAATAGGATAGGAAGGGGGCTCGCATAGAGGAACGGATTCACCTTTGGAGTCCATGATGACTTGGCATAAGTTGGAGACCAAGATGTGGTAACGACCGTAGGTCGGGCTACATCAGCTCCCCCCCCTTCAAAAAGAGTCGTCCTCGACTCTACATGCTCATCACAAAGTAGAAGCGGTCGAGAGACCTTCTTGATCCTGGGGTTCACCATATAGTCGTCCTCGTGAAGATTGACTTGACAACACTTCAATGTTCCTTCACCTTCCTTGAAGCCTACAAAGCTCACAACAGACGCAAAGCAACACTCAAAGCGTAGCCAATTCATGAAGATTATAGCATGAGTCCTCAAGTAGAAGGAAGTCACCTTAGCTTGTAGAGATAGCTCGATGAAGGGTAGCCATAGGTAACTCTCTTCGGTTCTTCTTGTCAACACATAGTCCATAGAGGTTGACGTGTATGCACTTGTACCTTCACACAACAAAGACCAAGCAAAATATTTCCGTGCATGATAGAGGAGCATGTCGAATGTGGCATGTACATTCTTGTTCACAACACGATTAGCACAACTCAAGTATAGCAAACGGGATGCATATGCATGGTCAATGTGCATGGAAGTCGTTGCAATATCATCCAAATGTGGGAACTCAAAAACTCCATATAACATCTTATTGTGGCACTCAAAGAAACCGAATACAAATTTTATCAACATCTTTGTTGCAAAGCTTGGAGAATTTGGCAAAAACACAAAAGGAAGCATATCCAAAACAAAAGTATTATGTTTGCAAACAAACCAAAAGAAAGAGCAAGTGGTCCTTATGTTTGTTGCAACAACAAGACGAGATTCTTGGAAGATCTCATGACAATACATGTTCTTAAAGGAATTGTGGTTGCACACAAAACATCGAGAAGGTAAATTGTTCAACATTTTTGTTGCAACACACAAAGCATCATTATCTAAAAGCGAAGAAACATGAATGTCACAAGGGAAGATAATACCATTAACATGCTTGCAATCAAACCATAGGGAAGAGAAATTTGCCAACATGAAAGATGCAAAGCATGCAAAAGGTATTAGAGCTGGGTTCGATCTTGAACTCACTTGTGGGATGCTCTCAAGAGCTCTTTTTGTCAACTCGTGCTCAACCGAGGTTGATATTCTTGTGCGGGTACCTACACACATCATATGTAAAAGGAAGAACGTGTGTGCATGGTAGAGATACACATCATCCATCATGATGTATCTCTTCTTGTGCAAATCACCATTAATGTCAATCAAGTATGAAAGTGATGCATGGTGAGTATGCAAGTGGGGAACATGCTTATCATGGCAATCATCAAAATCTCCAAAAATTGAGAAAGCTATGGGGGCCATCTCATTATAACGCATAAGATCAATATTGTTGCAAGCAAAACAAGTGAAATAGCAAGCATTCATCTTATCGCAAGGAACGGGAGAAATTGAATGACTAGCATGACAAGGAAAGTCCGAAGCAATTGGAGGATACACACAAGATGCATAGCATGGCATGTTTATGGCAATGATATCGCAATCAAACAATTCCACATGATCAATATTATGCAAAGGCAAAGCATCACATGGGAATGTGGATGAAGCATATGTAATGTCACAAGTATCATCCATAGCATGCATATCCTCACAATTCATCATGTCCACTAGTGGGATCATGGCATCATCAACACCCTTATTGGTACCTTGGTCATACCTCTCATATGAAGTGGGTGTTGTGGAAGTAGTGGCCTCCTTGTGGACGACTTCGTCTTCTTCATGTAGCAATGGCGTCGCATCATCTTCGTGCACCATGTACATCTTCTCCAATTGAGGCATCATTGCGTCATGGCTTGGCGCGTCTTCATCCATGGAACCTAGCACAACACAAGAGAACACACTAGAGGTAGAGGGTAAGTTGTTATAATTCGAAATGGTCTCACTTGACCTATCAACTACCACTCTCAACTCACTAGTAGTATCGCTCATGCCCTCCAAGTGGAAGCACTCAATCTCACATAAGGTGGAGTCACTCGTCTCACTCTTGTTCTCACTCAAGTGGGCTAAGTGGCTCTCATACTCACATGGGATTGGTACCACATCATCACTCAAGCATATGGGGGTAGGCTCGGTTTCCTCAACTCCATGCGCCTCCTTTGGTGAAGGGAAAATCCCATGCTCACCATTCTTGACCTTGTCGCCTTCAAAGTTGGATGCCATAATATGGGCATCATCACTCTCCTCCATGGTCGAAGGGAAAATCCCATGCTCGACCGTCTTGTGGCCATCTCGTAGTAGTGGTGGAGGTAGTCTCATGCTATCCAACTTGGTGAAGTAGAGGTCTTCATTTTCCTCGTTCATGAGGTCTTCAAATGCAAGAGTAGTTGTTGAAGCTTCATGGCGTGGACGAAGGCTTGCTCTTGGTGCCATTTTGGTGGTGGCACTAGAAGTTGAAGGTGCCTTGTGATGGTGTCGACGGAGGTCATTGGCGTGCCTTGCCGATGGTTGATGTAGGTGGCGCACTTCGTCATCCATATGACGCTCACGACGATGGCCCTTGACCTTGGAACTCTTCCTTGTAAGTTTTTCTAATGAGCGCAAAGCATCATTAGTCTTGGCGACCATCCTCATGTTTTTGTCGAAGTCGTTGTCCATGTCCTTCTTGAAGTTGTGGAGGTCGCTTTGGAACTTGTCCATTTGATGATGGACCTTGGCGCACTCGAGTTGGAGGCTCCGTCTTGGTCGGTGCGACGTGAGGAGCTTCGCGTTGTCGTTCTTGAAGTCGTACATTCTTGGGGAGTCATTGTTGTTGTAGTACTCCATATCACCCAAGCATGTGGATCCATTGTTGGTGTAGTGCTCCATAATGTTATCCATGCTTGTGGAGACATAGGCATGGTGGCTCATCGTAGATTCTTCATAGAAATAATCCTCGGTTCCGGAGTCCCTAGACATGATTCACAAGACCAAGCGGTGTATATGGAAGTGGTAGAGGGTGTTAGGGATACAACGTCAAACCTTACTTTACCTTGGAAGATCGTATCGTGCAAGTGGCCACACTTGAGAGCAATAAACCAAGAAAAGTGAAGTTCACGTGGAACACCAAAACCAACTACCAACAAAAAAACAAACACACACAAGGCCTATGGTGGATAGGTATGGAAAGTGGCATGTCAAGAACCAATCCGAAATCAAGATGTTGTATTGGCAAGTAAAGAACCACAATGATCACAAAGCAAACAAGTTAATCCACAAGATAGGAAATGTGTACAAGAAAACACACACGGTGGGATAAATGGGACTTGTGCGACGGAGAAAGTGAGCTAAGAACCAAATGATTACCTAGCGAAGACTATAAGCTCGTGTCACACAAGTACTAGGAGAGACGCTAGTTCGATTGCATAAAATTGGTGGGCTACAAGATATGCACAATAAGTACCACCTATATGATGTTCGTCGAGCTTGCGCTTCCTATTCTATGAGGCACATGTGTATCTCTTTCTTTTATTTTTCTATTTTTTTTCTCTTTTTCTTTTTCTTTCTTTCTTTTTCACTTGCCTCTTCCTTGTGCCAACAACTATACAAGATAACTATATGAGATAGCGCTCACAATGTTTGCTCGGAATTCTACAAGGTATCAAATGTTCATAGCCCAAGCAATCATAAGAGGAACTAGTCTCAATAGGTGTTTGTTGCTCGCAAAGATAGTGGGGTTCACAAAGGAATGCAAGTGGGGAGAAGTCGCAGAATGTTTATACCTTTCGTCGACGATCTTCACCCTTTATTGTTGGATTCCGCCTTGCTCACGGAATTTGGATGGAGTAGATAGCATGAACCACGTGGATGATGATGTAGAGCCCCTTCTCCTCTTCGAAACAAGCTAAAGAACACCAAAATCCGAGTTCGGATGCAAAAGTTATGCTCAAAACGGTGAGAGGCTGAAATCTAGAACTTGCTGTTTTCTTTCTGTCTTGGGCGGTAATGGATTTTGGTACGGTGGCGGTAGTACCGTAGATTTGGAGCATTAGTACCGCTCGGACAGAGAAAACCAGATCTGACGCGATTTCGAGTTTGAAGCGATTTGGCGGAAAATCTTCAAGAAAACACCAAATCAACGGGAAATCAAGGAATTAGGCTATGGGAGCATAAAGGAAGGTAGATCAACAAGTTTAGCAAGTAATCCATGGATCAAAACCTACCAAAACGCAATTAAATCATAGATCGATCCAAAACACGAATTGGGGCTATTTTTGGTGAAATTTTGAATTTATGGGGAAAAGACCAAATCGATGAGAAATCCGTGGCAACCAAAAGCTCTAATACCGATGATGGAGGGTTAACCTCTTGGGTGCCCGATCTTCACGGATCTCGTGGTCAAATCGATGGGAAAGCGAGGAAAGGGAGAAGGTAGCGAGCGAACACACACCTCGCGAAGAACACGATGAACACACGCAAAACTCACCCGATACAAGGCCGATTGCTCCGACGGCGGCCACCGGTCCGATAGAATCCTCGCAAGGAAAGATCGGTCAACGTGCTCCCTCAAATCCACATCGGAGAGGGAATACACCTTGAGGAGGGTCTTGACGACTTGGGGCGAGAAACCGAGAACCCAAGGCCTTGTTCAACGATGGATGCGTGATGCAAAGTCCAATCGAGGTTGGTGACGATAGTCGGTCCCCTTGGTAAAGGGATGAGGCAAAACTAGAGATTCCACAATGGAGTTTTTCTTTAGTCTATCATCTATGCCTAAGGGATACATGAGGGTGGGGGCTCTATTTATAGGCCAACCACATAAACAAGGGTAGTTTGGGGAAAACTAGGAATAGGTAAGTAAAGGGATACATGGGCTGTGGCCCAACTAGTGCTGTGAGCACTGCCACGAGCGGTAGTACCGACTTGGACCGGTAGTACCGCTTGGTCCCAGAGTGCCGCTCTGGGACTGTAGTACCGCTTATGGTCTGGGCGTCACCGGAGCCGTCTATGAAGCGGTATCGGGGACGGTAGTACCGTGACCGGTAATCCGGTCAGATCCGTAGTACCTACCGACAGAGTATTTGGCTTCTATTGGCGTCAAATCATTCTGTGAGGGCGGTAGCAGATAGTGCCGGTAGTACCGGTCGCCAGGTCCGGTAGTACCGCTGGCGACTGAGAGCATTTGGCGATCTGTCTTCTTCCGCCTCCTCTTCCAAGCCTCCGTCTTGTCGGGCTTGATGCTCCGGGCTTCCTCCCTTGCCTCCGTACTTGTCAATGTGAACCTGTCATGCATATGTGACGGAGTATGAAGTAGCATACCATTCAATAGGATAGGAAGGGGGCTCGCATAGAGGAACGGATTCACCTTTGGAGTCCATGACAACTTGGCGTAAGTTGGAGACCAAGATGTGGTAACGACCGTAGGTCGGGCTACATCACAAGCACTTGTCTCTTTTTCAGTTGTTTATTTGCTTGCTTGTGCCCTTTTAGCGTGAAATTACTTGTTATTTGTGCTTGTTTTATGTAAGACTCTGTCGTGCTTTACTCTGTATTGTCTTCTGGAATTCTGGATTTATATTGTGGATCTACTCTCATGGAATTCTGGATTTATCTATGGAGTCTATTTGATGGCATATGGAATCATGGGATTATCTAGTGTATGCATCAATACTGTGGGATGTGCTTCGAGCCTGACAATCTCGTTATTTTACTTGGCCATATTCACATCCCGGTGGTATGACCTTGTTTCCTAACTCACCTTTTTTTAATGTATTTGCTATGAAAGTTACGTATTCTCTAGTGTGTGCATTTGTATTCAAATGCAAATTATAAATATGCACACATCTAGGGGGAGCCTCTTTCATTTGGTTTAAGGTTTTGTTAGTAGGTTTCTTTGCAAATCCTAGTATTGTCATCTAACACCAAAAAGGGGGAGATTGAAAGAACATTTCATAATCCCTAGTGTTTTGTGTGTTAGATAACAATATCAAGGATTATTTAATGTGTGTTGAAGTGTTGCAGATCTTTACATTGAAAAAGGAAAAGGAAATCTGCTTTTGGGGGGCGGATAATCCGCCCCACCCCATACCCAGAAGGGCGCAACCCCCAGAGAGGGGGCGGAGAATCAGCCGGATTTTCCGGCATGGGCGGATTGTCCGCCCCTTGGGGGGGCGGATAATCCGCCCCTCGTGGAAATTCACCAAGTCTGGCCCTGCGTCGCTCTCTGTATGAGGGCGGATTTTCCCCCGGACTTTCCGGATCGAGGGCGGAGTTTCCCCTTAGGCCGGATAGTCCGCCCCTTGAGAGGGGCGGATAATCCGCCCCTCAAGGAATTTCACCAAGTCTGGACCTGCGTCGCTCTCTGTATGGGGGGCGGATTTTCCCCCAGATTTTCCGTCCTAGGGGCGGAGTTTTTCCCTAGGGCGGATAATCCGCCCCTAGTGTGGGGCGAATAATCCGCCCCAAACTTCTTCAACGGGCAGATCTGGGCAGGGGGTATTTAAGCCTGACTTCCCCCTCCTGCCAGATCTCTTGGTTCATTCGAAAAAGTCAAGATCTAATCTGCAACCTTCATCCAAGAGAGCTCCACCTATATCCACCCAAAGGCCCCGTCCCTTGGGGAATCGAAGGAGGAGGACTCGATCTTCAGCAACTGCAATCAAGCGCTTCATCTCCTCTCCATTCGTTTGGAGAATCTCCGATCTAGTATTTCTTACAAATATCTAGATCCTTGCTTTTGATTATATTGATAATCATTGTTCTTGTGAAATCTTGTTGTCATTACGGGAGCCCCCAATTAAATTGTGGGTGTGTGCCCCGGTAGAGTTGTAAAGGCACCGGTTCCCGCCTCGAAGGGTACCAATAGTGGAGAAGGTGGATCAGGCCTTTCGTGGCGAGATCCATCGGAGAATAGGGTGAGGCCTATTATGGCGTGGTGTTCTTAGAACCGCCCACCCCTCCAACGCATATGTACTTCCCTGAATAGGAAGGAACTGCAGTAAAACAAATCCCTGTGTCTCCGCGTGATCCACTACGGTTCCCTCGATCCTCTCTTTACGTGCTTAGTAGCTAGGGTTGCATATATGGAAATTCTCGTAGTTGCATATGTAGAGAATTTACTTTATGCCAAGCCTAAAATTCAAAAATAACTAAACATTGAGTAGCACCTATTCACCCCCCCTCTAGGTGCCCATACGATCCATTTCAGCAAGGACGAAGGCACTCCCGGTGTTGCCAGTACCAAGCGTGCGGGGGTACAGGGACCATCATGAACTTGTCACCATGTCAGTAAGACAAGCAGAGGAAGCTTCTAGAGGGGTTGCGACACATAGAGAGGCAAAGGGAGAGATGCTGGCGCTGTCGATGGTTGTCAGAGTAGAGTAGAAAGTGGTGTAGTCGGTGATGAGGCGATGACGCTAATGACGAAGTTGTAGTGGACGAAGACGTAGAAGGCAGTGAAAACATCAGCGGCCTGGGGTAGTCATGCTGGATGCCTGGAGTGGCGATGGGGTAGTCAGGGGACCTGCGACGGCGTGAGATCGCCCGGCAGGTTACCTTGTGAAGTGCGGCGGCAATGCTCGAAGTAGGCGAGGAAGAACCTGGAGGTGTGACGAAGACCATGCGCAGATGGCGGTGACCCGCGCCGGAGGAGACGGCGCGGTGGAAACCAAGAACGTCGGTGCATGAGGACAGCGAAGTAGACTGCGTGCAGTGAAGCTATGACCCGAGGGGGCGGCATAGATGCAGGGCGCAAGTCGGTGTAGCGGCTGGGTACCACCAGCGATGTACACGCCAAGGAAGGCGCGTTGGAAGCCGGTAGCATGGACCAAAGGCGGTGGTGCTGTGGCCCGAAGGGGCGACAAATCGACAACTTGTAGCTCGATCGATGGTAGGTGTGTGCTCAGGGACGTGCTTGGCATAGACAGGCCCGAGATCGATTGATCAGACCGACGGTGCGCCGTATGCGCCATGGCATGGACGACGCGTAGATCGGAGTCGATGGCAGCGTTGTCGGTGAAGTCCCGGACGATGACGACAAAGACGATCCAAGGGGGACAGCCGCGGCAGCCTTCTAAGGAAGGCGTATCATCCATCCGCGGTGCGCAGCAGCCTGTCGTGAGGCCGCAATGGCCTGTCGAGGCAGGCATGGCAGTGGAGAGGGCAGGCACACAAGCGCGGTGTAGATCGTCGGTGTCGATGGTCAGAGTAGAAGCGCGGCGATGTGATGGGTGACGCAATCCGATCTAAGATCGGTATACCAAAAAACAAAACCGATCAAGAGATCGGAAAAAAAGACTTACAGGGCAGCCGATCACCGATCGGCGGACGAACCCTGCGTACGGATTGCGCGGCACCCGGCGGAGATCATGGAAATCGACCTCCACGGAGGCGGCGCAGGGAAGCGTGTTGCTCGGCTAGCGCGACGCCATGGCGGGCGGTGGCGCTAGGGTTTGGGAAGTGGCGGCGGCTACGCTAGGTGGATGCGGTGACGGCTAAGTCAAGGATCTTGCTGCTCTGATACCACGTAGAACGATAGAGAAGGAGATTGGCGGAATATGTTGGATGTATTATTAAGCCTCATGTGCGAGTATATATAGACGTACAGGGATCATCTTGGAGTGCAAGTCAAGTTAGGATAGAGTCCTAACTATCCTAGACTATCATAACAACCATATACATACAATACTCTAACAGATTTGCCCGAACATTTAGAGAATTTGAGGATACAATGAGTAGAAAATGATGAGGAGTCATTTGCAAATGGGATCTAAATATACAAACTTTTTGTGCTCCGTGTCGTCCCCCACAGGCGGCACCAGGAGACGTAAACCCTAGCACCGCCCAAAGCCACGCACCCGGTGGCCTTCCCTTCCACCATTGCCGCTGGCGATGGGCGCGGTGTCAAAGGGGGTGGGGTGCAATTCATGGTGGTCGATCCCTGGTAGAGGCTAGGACAACACTGATGGTGATCGGCTATGCAAGACGGCTCCCCGGTCATGTGGCGGTAGCGGATTCCCCAGGGTGTGGTGGAGTTCGTCCGCGTGGGGCGGCTAGGGCGACGCCCTAGTCATGCAATTGTGGCGGTTTTCCCTTGGGCACCCGTGCATGGGGTGGAGGCTGCGGTTGTAGGTCTAGGCTCCCGCCTAGATCCGTCATCGGTGTGGCCATCAGTCTGCTAGAGGTGCGTGGGAAGCGCCACGGTTCATCTTTCTCGGCCAAAAAGGGCCAACAGGTACACGTGGTTCTTGAGAAAGCTTGCCTCCTCTTCCACCGGAGGGGGTCAGCCGGCGGGCGACGACATGGGGGCCTACCGATCTTACCAGTAAAGGGGGCGATCCTTGGGTTCTTCTCGCCCGAGGATGATGT
Source organism: Avena longiglumis (assembly GCA_030063025.1). Lineage (NCBI taxonomy): Eukaryota > Viridiplantae > Streptophyta > Magnoliopsida > Poales > Poaceae > Avena > Avena longiglumis. The sequence goes on along the minus strand of CP125976.1, from coordinate 170,265,134 downwards.
TCTGCTTGATGTCGGCTCTCTTTGATCTGGCCAGTGATGAGTTCCAGAAGGCTCTTCCAATGATTTTGTTTGCTAGATCGGACGGAATTAGGTCAGGGGTACCCATATTCCTGGTTGTGCGGCTTGATATGTCATAAACATATCTATAATTTTTGATGTTCCATCCTTGTTTACATTCTACTTTGCTTTCCTTTGTCTACACTTTGAGGTGTTTTTATATCTTTTCTGGAACTAACCTATTAATAAGTTGCCATAGTGCCAGTTGCTTGTTTTCTTCTGTTTTTGGTTCCAGAAAGGCAGAAAATCTATATTCTCGGAATTGGATGGGACAAAAGCCAAAGTCAATATTTTACCGTGGGGGACACAAACTCCAGAGGAGAGACGGAGAAGCGAACCAGGGTGGCCAGACCCCCCTAGGCGCGGGTGGGCCCACCCCGCTCCCGGGTAGGGTGTGGGGCCCCTGGCCGCCTCCCAGCCTCGCCTCTTCGCCTATAAGAATCCCCCGAGGCAGAAACCCTAGGAACCCGATCAAAACTTCACGAAACCTTTTGTAGCTGCCGCCACCGTCGTCCCTAGTCATAGATGCAGTTGGATGGCGGTCTATGTATATTGTTGTATTGCCCAATCGAATCGCATAGGATCTTTTTGTCTGGTATTGCATTGTTATGCCTTGCTCAGTTCCTGCCAATTGCCCTGTTGTAATTTGTTTACCCTTCATTCCATGTTGTTTATCTAAGGAGAGAACCTCTAGTGAACTGTGGACCCCGGTCCAATCTTTACCATTGATACATCCTCCATTGTTACTTGTTTACTTGATGCAAACCATTATCTTCCACATCATATGTTTAATCCTTTGTTACAGCAAACCGGTGAGCTTGACAACCTCATTGATTCGTTGGGGCAAAGTCTTGAGTTTGTGTTGTGCAGGTCTCCATGTTGATTGCAACACCTGTGTGATGTTTCCTTTCTCCTACTGGTTCGATAACCTCGGTTTCTTACTGAGAGAAAACTTGCTGATGTGCTCTTCACACCTTGCTCTTGGGGTTTCCAACGAAGCGTCCCAAGATAACACTGGGGCCCCATCACAAGATTTTCTGGCGCCGTTGCCGAGGACTATTGGGCCTTTAGTCTCTTCCTCCCCGTCAAGCTTTTCTGGCGCTGGTGCCGGGAAGGCTAAGGATGTCTTCACAAGGGGAGTCCTCCACTTCCTTTATCTTTACTTTTTTTTAGTTTGGTTAGTTTCTTTTGCTTGGTTTTGTTTGCCTCTTTTCAAAAACTCCAAAAAAAATAGTTTAGTTTGGTTTGCTTTCTTTATTTAGAAAAAAAAATTAGTTCCTGCTCTAGCTGCTACTGCTGTTTTTGGCTTGCCCACCTTTGCCAAAATGAACTCTGCTGAGAACACCATGTTGCTCCCCAAGTTCACCCTGAAAAACCTTTCAATAGGTAGTGGCTCCATAATTGGGAAAGATAATATTGAATAATTCTTTAATTATGTTAGCAAGCATGAGGACATTGAGAATAAATCTATAGCAGAGCTTGCTCCGAATTATGAGATTGCTGCAGCTTCTTTAGTTCATATGTTGGAGGCTAGGTTTGTTAGCCTTAACCCCATGATGCTTATTTTATTCCTAAAACTAAAGAAGGAAAAGAATGCTGAAAAGAGAGAATTAATTCTTGAAACTTTACTAAAAGAGTTCCATGATATTGCTAGGGAAGCCAAAAAGGTCTTTGAGCGTTTTAATATGCTAGGCTCATGCGTAGATGTTGTGGGTACTTCAAATAAAACCAAGCCTATAGAGGAATTTAAGATACCCATACCCTTTAAGCTTGTTGGAATGCATGAGGCCTTTGAAAAGAATTTTGGTTGGATTGTTCCTAAAAATCCTTTTGATGAAAATAGTAAACCGACGAGAAATGAGAAGGGATCCTCCAAGACTCATTTGGATGAGATACCTCTCATAGTTGAAGACTTTGCAAGTATTGATCTAAATTCTTCATCTGAAAATACTTGATTCTTCTTGCTTCTTGTGCCTAAATTAAAGGCGTTAAAGAAAAGTACTTGTTGGGAGATAACCCAAGAGTTTTCTTGAGTCTTGGAAGTTATTAATTCTGTAATGACCTCTCCTTATCCTTTTTTTTGTTTTTTTTGTGCCAAGAATGACCTCCAATGAGATGGAAGTAAGATTTGGGGAGTTGCTGTTGGGCCACGCAGAGATAAAACGAAACTTTTTCCTCTAACGTGGTGATCCCAAGATCTAGCCGAGGTAGAAAGCCACAAGGTTTACCACTAGACGCGTAGTTGCGGATTACTGATGAAGCGCGTCAGTTGATGCAGTGCAGTCATTTGCGATCCGATCGTCCTGGTGCTGATCGTACATCACCTCTGTTGGTATCCACACGTACAAGGAGGAGCATCGGCGGCGAACTGCTAGGTTCGTATCGACGGCAGGACTGCTATGGAGCTAGGGTTACCAACACATGGAATGACCTAACCGAACAACGATTAACCCTTCAGGGTTGGTGTGTTCCACTATATATAGGGAGTGAACATGGGCTCCACTCTCATGGCCCATTCACTAAAGCCCATATAACACTAGTCACCGCGAGTCCAACTCACTGACTCAGTCCTAATCCGGCTCGGGTCCAACCCGGCCAGAATTCCGGTTCAGATCCAATCCGAACTTGCTCCCGCTCTTAAGTGTGTGACCCGACAAGCTCTTGGTTACTCGGACATGATTGGAGTCCGACTCACAATTGATCAGTCGGCAGCGGATCCTAGCAGAATGTGCTGACTCCCAAGTACCAATGCGTCATGACGACTTGCCTTTCCAATGCGACTTGCGTCCGAGTCCCTTTTGCCTCACGATATACCTTGTCAGACTATAGGCGCATAATTTTCATCCCTTAAATAGTCTGACTCTCTTCTCGATCCGAGATAAGTGATTCACCTGACTAACTCTTAGTCGACCGCCTCGGTTAAAACTTAATCGATTCGTGCATGGCCATGCTTTCTGAATCATATCTTTCGAGAGGGCCCAGAGAATATCTCTCCGAGTGGAGGGGAAAAATCCCATCTTGGTTATTCACATCACGCAGCTTGATTCTCAGTCGACCCGAACTCTGCCTTTATAACTCCCCAGTTACGAATCAGCGTTTGACAGAACCTAAGTCGGTGATCCTCAACTCGGACTATGCAATAAACTCAGGTCTAAGGATTACATTGATTGAGATATACAAATGACAACTTGTTCGTTGTACCTCAATATGGGTCAATCTGACTCGGTAAACTCTTTATCCGAGTCTCTGTAAGTCGGAATGGCATCACCATGCCCATGACAAGTGGAACCGAGTCATCAAGCCGACTTTCACATTGGTCTAAGTTGTGTGTCCAGCACAACCTCAATGACCAAGGACATTTAGTACAAACAACATGAATGCATAGTTCCACAACCGAATCACATATTCAATGATACACATCAGAAGTTTATGCAAGGACAACTTTATATCTTTATGAATACAATGGGAAATCTCATCATACATGATTGCCTCTAGGGCATATTCCCAATAGTCTCCCACTTGCACTAGAGTCAATCTTCCGACATCACATGTCCAGGCATCTAATGCCCATAGCTCTTAGGTGCGCCTCATGCTTTGGCTGTGGTAACGGGTTTGTCAATGGATCCGCAATATTTGCATCCGTGTGTACCTTGCATAAATTGATATCACCCTGATCCACGAACTAGCGAATTAGATGGTACCACATGAGTATGTGCAATAGCACCATTGTTGTCACAATACACGTCTAACGGATTGGACGAGCCCTGAACCACACCAAGATCCATGAGGAAATTCCTCATCCAAACAGCTTCCTTTGCTGCCTCTGAGGCGGCAATATACTCAGCCTCTATTGTAGATGCAGACACAGTCTCTTGCTTGGAACTCTTCTAGCTCATAGCACCTCCGTTTATAATAAACACGTGTCCGGATTGCGAACGAGAATCATCAAAGTCGGTAAGATAACTCGCATCCGTGTAACCCTTTACACTGAGTTCATCTTGACCACCATAAACCAAAAACATATCCTTAGTCCTTCTCAAGTACTTTAGGATATTTTTAGCCGTTGTCCAGTGGATTTCTCCAGGATCAGCCTGGTATCTGCTCACAACACTTAGAGCATAGGAAACATCCGGCCTAGTACAAATCATGGCATACGTGATGGATCCGACTGCAGAAGCATACGGAATCGCACTCATCCGACTTCGCTCATCAGTTGTCGAAGGACACTAAGTCTTGCTAAGTTTTACACCATGGGACATCGTTAAGAACCCCTTCTTAGACGATTCCATGTTGAACTTCTTCAACACTTTGTCCAAATAAGTACTCTGAATCAATCCAATGAGCCTCCTTGATCTATCTCTATAGATCCGGATTCTGAGGATGTATGTTGCCTCACCCAAGTCTTTCATTGAGAAACTCCTTTCCAATGATTCCTTGGTTTCTTGCAACATCTGGACATCATTTCCAATCAGTAATATGTCATCCACATATAAGATTAGAAAGTTTACTTTGCTCCCACTAAACTTATTGTATAAACAAGAATCATGATCACTCTTGATGAAGCCAAACGATTTGACTAACTCATCAAAGAGAATATTCCAATTCCGAGATGCTTGCTTCAACCCATAAATGGATTTCTGAAGTTTGCATACCTTGTCAGCATTAGCCAGATCGACAAAACCCTCGGGATGTATCATATACACGTCCTCGGTTAAATTTCCGTTAAGGAAAGCCGTTTTGACATCCATCTGCCATATCTCATAGTCGAAATAGGCTGTTGTAGCTAACATGATCCGAGATGATTTAAGCATCGCTACGGGCGAGAAAGTCTCGTCGTAGTCAACTCCTTGAACTTGTCAGAACCCCTTCGCGACAAGACATGCTTTATAGACAGAAACATTTCCATCCATATCAGTTTTCTTCTTAAAGACCCAATTGCACTCGACGGGTCTTGCACCGTCTGGCAGATCAACCAAGTTCCAAACTTGATTTTTATCCATGGACTTTAACTCGGATCTCATGGATCCAAGCCATGACTCGGAATCAGATCCCACCATCTCTTCGAATAATTTGCTGGCTCATCACTGTCTAACAGTAACACATCACGAAAACTTCGTAATCTCGCCTATCTTCGTAGTACAGGTGCTGCTGCCGGCTCAGCTACCACGGCCGACTCAACCTCCAAGGTTTTTGCCGAGTCGCTACTAGCCGGTTGCTCTCGAATTTCTTCGAGCTACACCATGCTCCCACTGACTCCCCGACTGAGAAACTCTTTCTCAAGGAAGACACCGTTCCGAGCGACAAACACTTTGCCCTCTTATCGGTTGTAGAAGTAGTGACCCAAGGTTTCCCTTGGATACCCCACGAAAATACACTTATCCGACTTGGCTGTAAGCTTGTCCGACTGAAGTCGCTTGACAAATGCTTCACAACCCCAAATCTTAAGAAAAGACAAACTCGGCTTTTTGCCTGTCCACATCTCATGCGGTGTCTTCTATAAAGATTTTGATGGTACTCTGTTTAGTGTGAACGCCGCTGTTTCTAGACAATAACCCCAAAATGATAAAGGCAGATCTGTCCGACTCATCATTGATCGTACCATGTCCAACAAGGTCCGATTCCGCCTTTCCGAAACACCGTTCCTTTGCGGCGTTCCTGGCGGAGTAAGTTGAGGAACTATTCCACCACTTTTCAGATGGTCATCAAACTCATGGCTCATGTACTCGCCTCCTCGGTCCGACCGAAGAAACTTTATTTTCTTGCCGAGTTGATTCTGTGTTTCATTCTAGAATTCTTTGAACTTTTCAAAGGCTTCCGACTTATGTTTCATCAAGTAGATATATCCATACCTACTCAAATCATCAGTGAAGGTAATGAAGTACTCATAACCACCCCTGGCTGTCGTGCTCATTGGTCCACATACATCACTATGTACTAGTCCCAACAAATTGGACGCCCTTCCGCAACTCTTTGCAAAAGGTGTCTTGGTCATTTTGCCGAGTAGGCAAGATTCGTATGTCTCGAACGACTCCAAGTCGAACGAAGTTAGGAGTCCATCATCATGGAGTTTCTTCATGCGTTTCCAACTTATATGACCAAGCCGACAGTTCCAAAAGTAAGTCATATTCAGATCATTTGGTTTCAACCTTTTAACATTTATGTTATAAACCGACTCACCATCAAGATTCAAAATAAATAACCCGTCCTATATGGGTGCAAAGCCCTAAAACATATCATTCAAATACAAAGAACAACCATTATTATTGATATTCTACTCATAGCCTTGCCTCATCAAACATGAAGTAGAAATAATGTTACGACTGAGCACTGGAACATAATAACAATTATTTAGTTTCATAATGAATCCGGAAGGTAAATGAAGTTGCATCATGCCGACTTCCAAAGCAGTAAATCTTGCTTTGTTGCCGACTTGAATATCAACCTCGCCTCTTGCTACGCTCCTAGTTCTTACCAGTCCCTGCAACGAGTTGCAGATGTTAATAACTGACCCTGTATCATATACCCAAAATCTATTAGGTGCATCAGCAAGATATATGTCTATAACATTGCAAACAAGTGTACCTGAGTCGGAAGTCACACCTCCACTCTTGGCTTTATCAGCCAAGTACTTGCTGCAGTTCCTCTTCTAGTGGCCATCCGCCTTGCAGTAGAAGCAAGTGGATCCGAATGAAGGAGATGGCTTAGTCTCTAAGGAAGCGCTTGGGACCGAGTCCTGGGCCTTCTTTCCTCCTGACTTAGCCTTCTTCTTAGTCCAAGAACTCTTCTTGAACTTAGCCTTATTCTGCACCATCAACACTTGACTGGCGCCCTTCTTGAGATCTGCCTCTGCCTGCTTGAGCATCCCATGAAATTCAGTGAGCTTCTTATCCATACCATGCATGTGGTAGTTCGAAATGAATTGTTCATATGCACTATGAAGAGAGTTCAGAATTATATCTGTAGCAAACTCTTCGCTAATGGGGTAGCCAAGCCTCTCCATAGACTGCACGTAACCAACCATTTTGATCACATGCATACTCAGTGGATCACCATCCTTAAGATTGCAACTTAGCAAAGCCTGAGAGACTTGATACCTCTCAGTCTTCGCCTGAGCCTGGAACATACTTTTGAGGCTTTCGATCATATCGTAGGCCTCAACATTCTCGAACTGCTTTTGCAAGTCCGGTTCCATGTGAGCAAGCATAAGGTATCTAATACCCATGGACTCATCCTTAGCCCTACGGTAGGCATTGGTGACAGCGACAGTCGCATTCTCATTCGGCTCATCTGGAAGTGGGTTGTCTAGGACATGGTCCTTCTTTTCTTGTTTGAGAACAATTCTCATATTTCGATACCAGTTGGTAAAATTAGTGTCGTTTAGTTTACCTTTCTCGAGGATAGTTCTCAACGCAAAACCGGATATCTGAGAGTGACTGCTACTTGGTGCCATGATCTACAACAGAAAATATGCAAAACACTTAAGACATGTATTCATAAAAGAGCAAGCATATTAATTTTTTTAATATTTTATGCTCCCACTAGAACCAACACCCCTCCGATGGTTAATAAGTGATTCAGGATCCTAAATAATCAAGTCGGCTAGTGAGCTTTAGCATCACCGCTAGCCGCCAAGTGATCTAGGTAGACAACTCCTTGTCAATCGTATCTCATACGACTCCTGTTGGACGGGTGGCATCACGTGCCCCGGCTCCCGTCCGACCTTTACCCGAGCCCCACAACCGTTGTGATAGACCCGTCTAGCTTACCGAGTGTTTCTGCAGTAAGAGTCCGACTCGAACCCACCTAGTCGGAAAGAATTGGTAGCACCTCAATTTTATGAGCCCACTACCAAAAATGTCCGACTTGTGATGGTGCAAACACTGGCGGGAAAACCGACTAGACCTTCTTTGAGGGAGTAAATCTTACCGAATATCTAATAGAGGTAAAACGGAGACATAACAATAACACAAAATAAAGCAATTATAATGTGAAATGGTATGGCCCTCTTCATGGCGATCTCCATCTCCACAAAGCCTGTAATCCGACTCGTGCCAACTCTTGTCACTTGCCGTCTTACCCCATGTCGTCGACATGTACATCGCCTTGCATGCCATCCGGATTCTCCAAACAGCTACACTAGCTAAGTAAAGTAAATTATATAGAGAATCCGACACGCAGGTCGTTATACAATAAAGTGACAGCACCTAGGCTCCAGCCGGCTGACAAAAACCGTGATTCGCAGATCACGTATGGATTACACACATACATCACATGCACATGAACCATACCATTCACAACTTCCTGCAAAAACAAGTTATGCATAGATATGATATCTACCAACGTTCTGAAACTCGCAACGACATCTAAGGCGCTACGACAGGGCGAAGCCGGCGGTCCTATCTACGATCCAGACATGGATTCCGACCATTGTTCCGATTCGATCAAAAATTTTGATCTTCGATCACCGCCTCTAGATTTACGTGTCACAGTATACCCCGATGGCGAAAGCCGACCGGTAGGGGTATGTCGTTCCACGACCTCAGCAGTATGATCACGGAAATCAGATCTACCATTCCCCGAGTACAGTTGATCCAATCAACATCGTACAAAACCGATCTATCTCATAGATCGACCACCAAAACAGCATATAGATCTCATCTACAGCCTACCGCATATCACATATGCGAGATCTTGAGCCTAAAACCAGAAGCTATCGCTCTGATACCACTATTGGGCCACGCAGAGATAAAACGGAACTTTTTCCTCTAACGTGGTGATCCCAAGATCTAGTCGAGGTAGAAAGCCACGAGGATTACTGATGAAGCACGTCAGTTGATGCAGTGCAGTCCTTTGCGATCCGATCGTCCTGGTGCTGATCGTACAACACCTCTGCTGGTATCCACACGTATAAGGAGGAGCACCGACGGCAAACTGCTAGGTTCGTATCGATGGCAGGACTGTTGTGGAGCTAGGGTTTCCAACACATGGAATGACCTAACCGAACAACGATTAACCCTTCAGGGTTGGTGTGCTCCACTATATATAGGGAGTGAACGTGGGCTCCACTCTCGTGGCCCATTCACTAAAGCCCATATAACACTAGTCACCGCGATTTCAACTCACTGACTCGGTCCTAATCCGTCTCGGGTCCAACCTAGCCAGATTTCCGGTTCCAATCCAATCCGAACTTGCTCCCGCTCTTAAGTGTGTGACCCGGCAGGCTCTTGGTTACTCGGACACGATTGGAGTCCGACTCACAATTGATCATTCGGCAGCGGCTCCTAGCAGAACGTGTCGACTCCCAAGTACAAATGAGTCATGACGACTTGCCTTTCCAATGAGACTTGCGTCCGAGTCCCTTTTGCCTCACGATATACCTTGTCAGACTATAGGCGAATAATTGTCATCCCTTAAATAGTCTGACTCTCTTCTCGATCTGAGATAAGTGATTCACCCGACAAACTCTTAGTCGACCGCCTCGGTTAACACTTAACCGAGTCGTGCATGGCCATGCTTTCTGAATCATATCTTCCGAGAGGGCCCAGAGAATATCTCTCCGAGTGGAGGGGGAAATCCCATCTTGGTTATTCACATCACGCAGCTTGATTCTCAGTCGACCCGAACTCTGCCTTTATAGCCGCCCGATTCACGGATCAGCGTTGATGTAACCTAAGTCGGTGATCCTCAACTCGGACTATGCAATAACCTCGGGTCTAAGGATTACATTGATTGAGATATACAAATGACAACTTGTTCGTTGTACCTCAATGTGGGTTAATCCGACTCGCTAAACTCTTTAGCCGAGTCTGTGTAAGTTGGAATGGCATCACCATGCCCATGACAAGTGGAACCGAGTCATCAAGCAGACTTTCACATTGGTCTAATGACCAAGGACATTTAGTATAAACAACATGAATGCATAGTTCCACAACCGAATCACATATTCAATGATACACATCAGATGTTTATGCAAGGACAACTTTATATCTTTATGAATACAATGGGAAATCTCATCATACATGATTGCCTCTAGGGCATATTCCCAACAGTTGCTGTCCCAAAACAGATTTCTGTCCTCCACTAAAAAAATCCTGAGGAGTCTATGTAAGTCGTATTATGCTGAAAATTTATGAATAAATCCCCCAGTATGTTAGCTAACTTTTGTTAGTTCAACACCTTTTGATTTGAGCAACAGAAGGTCTTTGAAAAAATTGGTTTCTACCTGCTAGTTTGTTTTGACGGATTTCTGCCATTATTTGCATTTGCTTCTTATTGATTCCTTTTTGAGTTCTCTTTAGGTGAATTGAGCTTTTTGAAGGAGTTGATACAGTAGCTTGTGTTTTTAGTGAAAAGCTTTGCTGTTCAAAAGCTTTGCCAGAGGTGTAATATCTTTTGAATACACTAATGTTGTTAATGAAGATTGTGTGAAGTTTTGTATGAAGGAAAATTTGCAGGTGTAGAGAAAGAATGATGTAATGAGATGAAGAATGGACAAAATCTCAAGCTTGGGGATGCCACCCCATGTCACCCCAATAAATATTCAAGAGGTACAAGCGTCAAAGCTTGGGGATGCCCAAGGCATCCCCTTCTTCATCAATAAAAAGCTCAGGTCTTTCTAGACACTTCGTTTTTATTGCTTCATGCACTGTTGTGTTGTTATTGGAGCGTCTTAGTTTTTGTTTTTGGTTTTTGTTTGCTTAGTTTGCTTGAGTAAGTTGGTTGGAGCTCAGCACACTTCTTTTGGAGAGAGACACACTCTGTTTTCATTGCCTAGAACACTCTAGTTTTCACTCTTTTTGTCTGTGAGTGTTCTCTTTTGCTAGCATTGCGTTTAGCCTTTCTTGTGCTTTCAGCTTAAAATTTTTAGTTCTTCTTTGTGGATTTGTGAGACAATCTCATTGATCTTTGTGAGTATTATCTTTGTGAGTTGTTTCAAATAATTTGTTTGGTGTTGGAAAGAGTAGAAAGATTCATGCTTAAGTGGTACAAAAGGGAGCTTGCATTAACTGTGACTTAGACTTTAGCATGACATGCTAGGTGTTTTTTTGACCTTATGCTTAGTGATTATTGCTGTAGCATGTCTTGTTCAAACAATTGGGATTGCTTAGTGTGCCTTGAAAGAATTATGCGTTGTTTTAGCATACAAAAGCATAGTATTGTGGTATTCTCCTTTGATGCTTTGTTTGAGTTGACTTGGCATATGCTCACACCAAGTTATGACTATGACAAGTCACCTTAGCCTCTATGATCATTTATTCCTTGACTTGTAGTACCACTCTATGCTTTGATTAGTAATGTTTTGTTGCTCTGCATGAGTTTGGCCATTATTGCTCTCTTAGTTGGTTGCTCCCAGTCTTTTGCTAGCCTCCACTTGTACGAGTAAGTCCTACTCATGCTTCCAACTCCCATGAAACCAAGTTATTCCAAAGTGTCCACTATAAACTCCTATGCATGGTGTGTTACACCATTCCAAGTATATTCTTGTTTTCAGCTATCTTCCAATTGAAACAATTTTGTTATGTGAAAACTTAGTGATTAAAGCCCTCACAAACTTGATGGCACACTTTATATACTTTGCCCCTAATAAACTTGAACAGTTGTGTCGTCTATGTTGTATATGCTTGCACTTATACGTTGGAATTAGCAGAACCGTGCAGTCACGGGGAACGTTTTCAACATTGCACTTGTACGTTGTACTCAGTCGATAGCATGCTCTTTTGTCTATGGATGTCACCGGTGTGAAATAAAGAGGGAACTTGTAAGTCCATGGAGTATGTATTTTGTGTTAGAGAAACGTCTGGGCTGCTAGCCTAAGCCATGCCTAATCATGGTGGAAACTTGCAGCATCACCATATTGAGCTATCTATGAAGCATCCTCAATAAAAAGCTATGCATATAGTAAATAAAAAGATCGCTGAGATGCTCATTATCTGCTTTCCTTGTCATTTTGGTTATGGGATAGCTCCTGTACCATGTGCAAGGGGTACCCCGTTGGCTGTTCTCTATGATACGCATGTACTTACAATGACAAGAACTTACAGGTAACTGAAGTTGAGTAGCATGAGCTGTGGCCCTCGTATTCAAGGGACTTGAGATCGCTGAGATGCTCATATACTCCATAGTTTATTCACTTTAACCTTAACCACTTCAAGATGCTTATGATAAGGGCAATGAGGGCTGGAAGCTAATAAGTACCATAATTTTTGAAAGCTCTTTTTGAAACTTGAAATCCCTGCTTCCTTTATGAAAGGCCTTTCTTCCACCATTATTTGAGTCTCCACCTTCTACTTTTAGGCACCATTAAGAGAGCATAGTTGTCATTCTATATGCAGTGTCCCAAAACTTATTGATTGATGCATATTGTGATATTACTTGTTCTTGTGCTATTTGTTTCTAGTCACCCTTGTGAACTTTGAAGGTGTCCCATGCATCTATTTTCTACTCTATGAGGGATAAGCTGATTGCCACTATGATATGTTTTATGTATGTGAAACAAACAAACGTTCTTCAATGCATGTTATTCATGATCTTTATTTGTAGCCTTTCATGTTGCATGCATAGTTACTATGTCCTATTGTTAGAACTCCATTTTTCATGCACATGTGTAGTGTTCTTTGTTCCCAGCTTTCAATGCTTGCAAATGGTTTGATCTATGCTTTGATGGTGCATGTCACCTCAAAAATTATTCTTTTTATCACTTAGCTACTCGAGGACGAGCGGTTAAGCTTGGGGATGCTTGATATGTCGGAAACGTATCTATAATTTTTTATGTTCCATGCTTGTTTACTATCTACTTTGCTTTGCTTTGTCTACACTTTGAGGTGTTTTTATATCTTTTTGGGAACTAGCCTATTGACAATTTGCCACAGTGTCAGTTGCCTGTTTTCTTCTGTTTTTGGTTTCAGAAAGGGAGAAAATTAATATTCTCGAAATTGGACGGTACAAAAGCCAAAGTCAATATTTTACAGTGGGGGACACGAAGTCCAGAGGAGAGACGGAGAAGCGAACCAGGGCGGCCAGACCCCCTAGGCGTGGGTGGGCCCACCCCATGCCTGGGTAGGGTGTGGGGCCCCTGGCCACCTCCCGGCGTTGCCTCTTCTCCTATAAGAAGCCCCTGAGGCAGAAACCCTAGGAACCCGATCAAAACTCCACGAAACATTCTGTAGCCGCCACCACCCTCGTCCCTAGATCGGGGGATCTGAAGTTCTTTACGGCACCCTGCCTGAGGGGAGATCATCCCTGTAACACCCTCAGAATCGGACTTATGCAAGTTTTAGCGAAACCCGCCAAACCCGCATAGAAACGATTCAAAGGTGCCCACCAGGCACTTGCGTGCGGGTGGAAAACGAAGTAATAACATTACACAACAGTCCTCGATGGGACCCACAGAACAGATATATATATATACAACACGACTCCATGAGTCAAGATTACAGATATAATATACAAAGATCCAAATCACCTTGAAAATGATACAGCGTCCGACTACGGACAAGATGCAAATGGGGCTAAGAGCCCTGAAGAATAACCAATGGCGTCCATAACCCTGCCCAGGTTAAAGCCGGAAGGGTAACCCTGCTAACGACGTCGATCTCAAAACCTGCTTAAACAAAAGGGGTGCCGACAAAGGGCAAAGGAAAAAGAGGAGCGTCGATCGAGGCCAGTACACGGCGAGGCTAGAATTCGGCGGTCCTCGCCTACATAGGTATGGTGGACTGAAGCGGCAGCGGCAGCAAGCACTAAACAACCTATAGAGACTCGATACAACTGGCGGCTATCAGAGAGGGATAAGAAAGACCTATTCGGAACCAACCTGATTCTACCATCAAACAACCCATCCTGGTGTTTCCCCCTCGAAACCAAACGAGGAAGTCAACCGAGGAATTCACACCGTTGGCAGTTTTATTTATTCCGTTATCGTTGCAGCAATTACTAGTCAAGTATAGATAGTCATCCTGATAAAATAAGCAGTGGGCACTTTTAGTTAACCATTCCGTTATAGTTGAAGCTGATTACTAGTCATTATAAAGTCAAATTTATAGCACTACTTTAGTTATAGTTGTCTATGATCGAGATACTGTGCTCCAAGTCGTCCATAACCGCGGACACGGCTTTCAGAAAGTTTTACCGGCGGGTGCACAAATAGCAACACACACTCGATCAACCTCGGAAAAACCAAATCAAAACCCAACGAGGCCTTCACGACAAAGCAATCACGATTCAGAAATATTTCGTGGGGCACCCCTTGAGTATACCATAACGAAGCCGACTTGAGATGGACCCGAGGTTTGGGTGGACGGCGTGAACGATCGAACCCAAAAGCGGGCTTGTCGACACCGCGAATCGTGTCCCAATCCTAACGATCTGAGGTGCTCCTCGCACAATCGTAAATACTGATAGTAGCATGGCATAAGTACAGGATAGTAAATAAAACCTCAAACTAGTTTGTGTCCCCAAGAAATAAGAATGAATCATGCTCGCTCGGGGTCCCATAATCCTCCCGGATGTGGATAGCGATAAATCAAGGAACAGTATCAAGTACTCGGGTCCTACGTGACACAAGTGGGCGTCCGGAAACCAAATATTATCTATCACCCACCGATGCCTCTGCTTACTTACTTCAATTTTAGTTGTTAAACAGGAATTAAAGTGAGCGATAAGTAAAGCCATGATCATCTCCAACATCAACATGCGGCAATACACCAACAACGTGGCATCGGGCGACACGCATAGACTTGAGCAAGCGACTACGACGCCAAGTCCAACTATCTACCAAACAACGGTAATAGGATGTGTCCAAGGCAATGTAAGGCTGCAAGGGATATCACGGTACGAAAACTAGAGCATCGCGACGATAGCAATAGATCAACAGAGGGAATAAATACTATAAAAGTAAGATAGGTAGAAAGGGAGATGCTGCCTAAAAACATTGTCGAAGGTTCATCCATCCAAGATCGGGTCGACACACTCGCATCAACTCAACGGCCTTATCCGCGAAGAAGCAAAACACTAGAATAAACACCGGATGCACTATTTAATACTACGCAAAAGATCGGGCATGATGTGCATGATGCATGACATGACATGGCAAAGATGCGATGCAACTAAGCGTTAGTAAGTGGAACCAGGGTACCGACAATTAATTAATAGGTTCATGTTGTTTAGAACCCCGCCCGTGATTTTAAATGTTGTATTAACATGGCAAGAGATAGCACCGGTTCGCTACACCAATTTAAATGAGGCCGATATGAGACTAGATTTGCCCGCATATGGGCCCCATATTTAATTATATGGTGAATCGGCATAAGGCCCCCAAACCACACAAATATGCATGCGAGATGAATGATTAATATGCAACAGGTTTTATATTTAGCATTTATAAAATAGGGGCTCGGGAAAGGTTCACACATTAGGGTTTGACGATCTTGGTGTTCCGAGGGTTCGGGGTTCGACAGGGTCGAGGTTCGGATACAAGACGGAGAACTTGTCGTGACATGCCGGAGATCTTGGTTCCAGGCGGTCGTTCTTGTCGGGTCCACGGATCGGCCGGTCTTGTTGTTCGGAAGTAGAACTCGTCGTCCTTGTGGAGATCTTGGCGTCCTTCCGGTTCGGGTTTTGGCGTCCGAGGGAAGTAATTGTCGTATCCGTGAAGACGATCATGTCGGTCCACGGGGTCCAGCCTTTGGGGGTTCGACGGGTGTCTTGGCGTCCCATGAAGGCGTCCTCGGTGCTCCGTGTCGAAGGCTTCGTGGTACTCAAGTCCGTGTGGGCGATCTTGTCGTTCCGGGGGGAGGGGGTTCCGAGGTTCGGTCTTCAGATCTTCGGAATTGTGTCTTCGGGGTTCCGTGGGTCGGGGTCTTCGGATGTCCATGACGGAGGGCTTGTGGATCCATGATGGCGACCTTCGGGTTCCACCTCGTACGTCGGTACCGGTACACGGGGGTCTCCGCATCGAAGATCTTGGCGACGCCTGGGTGAGCGACGGGGAGCACCGGGAGCTTCGCAGGCGGTCATGGCCGGCTGGCGCTACTCCTCGGGGACGCCGCGACATCGCAGAGGAGGCCCGACGCAGCGAGGTCGAGGCGGCTTCGCGCCGGCGGAAGGTCATGCTGGCACAGGGGAGCATCAGGACGGCGAGCTCCTGGCTCGGCACGGGCCGAGGCGGCGTCGGCAGGGCTGCGGCAGGCCACCGACGGAGGACGGGCAAGGCCGATGAGGGGCGGCGCAGAAGCTTGGGGAGGAACACGCGCAGAGAGAGGCCGAGGGCGGCCGAGGCAGAGGGAGGTTGGCGGCTCGGGCGGAGGCGGGCCAGGATGCTCAGGCTGGGCTGCAGGGGGGCCGGAGAAGGCGAGAGGAGGCGAGCGGGGCTCGGCGAGCGGGCCGGGCCAGTGGCAGGAGGAAGCGACGGCTCATGAGGATGGCCGGGAGGAGGGCGGCGTGGCCGGAGGAAGAGGGTAGGCCCGAGGTAGGGAAGAAGACCAGTGGCGGGCTCGGCTAGCGGAGGGCTGGCCGGGAGAGCTGAGGCGAAGGCGACCGGCGGTCACGGCGGGTGGCGAAGGCGAGGAGCCCGGCCTGCAGTGGGAAGCGAGAAACATGGGTCGAGGGGAGAGGAACGTGGTGGGGCCTGGGTGCGTGGGGATCGGAGCGGACCGTGTCGCGTGCGTGGTAAGTGTGTGTGGGTGGGTCCAGGGTGCCAGGCGGGAGGCAGGGTTGCTGGGGCTCGCGCCCAAGGTGGTGGACGCTGGCCAAGGCGTGCGTGGTGTGTGGGTTTGGTTGGGGACGTGGCATGGGGTGGGCAGGTGGCGGGCTAGGAGAGGTCAGGGGGAAGGGAGAGGGTGAGGTGGCGTTCAGGGATTGGTCCGGGTGAGGTGGCTGGTTGGGTGGGTAGATTGGAACTAGGTAGATTAGGGATTTAGGGTGGACCGATCTGTTTTGTACGGGGGTGGTCGACTGGGTCGAATCGGCCCGTTCGACTGCCCCCTAAAATATTATAACTTTGAATTCATTTGCAATAAACTTTAGTAAATAGTTTTTAGGCAAACAAAATATCCGGAAGCATCCGGGGGTTTAATTTGAAATAGAAGGAGGGCTAGTTTCAGAAAACAGTAGACTTTCGCAACATAGTTTCAAGTAAAATAATATGCATGATGATGACGATGCTCAAATGCAATGTGGCATGATGACATGAGCATGCGGTCATGATGATGCAATGCACAAGAACAACGCGATTTTCTAGTAGTGGTTTTGCGGGATGCCACAATTCGACACCACTAACAATGGATCTCGCCCTCGAGATCCGCCTCATGGTACCGAGAAGGAGGCCGGCGGTCTGAATCTTCACGCTTCGTGTAGATCCTCGCGACACCACTAACAAGAGGTCGTTGTCCGTGATCGTCGGGAGAGCACTCCGGAAACAAAAGGTCGAAGGTAGAGGTATCAACAAATAAAGCCACCTCTAGCTTCCGTGGACGGAGTAAAACTGCTGGATCCACTGATTCGATGTACAAGAGCGAATGATAAGAGTAGTCGGATGGTGATCAGTCCATCGCGCACCCAAACCATTACTCTGCACACGAATAGGCGGATTATGCAACCAACTCTCGGAATTAGACTGAAGATCTCGACAAACAAGGTTCAGAAACAAAGGAGTGATGCAGACTCTGCATCGGATCTGGCGTAGATGATGTCGTCGCGTCGGAAAACACCGGAAGGCACAGACAAGGAACAAAGGATGGGACCACAGTAGACGGATTCCTCAGGCAGCTTGAACACCGGATGGTAGAACACCGTTATCGAAGGAGGAAGCGAAACCCTAAAGATACGACGGAAACCCAACCACGAGAAGTCCTGGACTCGAAGAGAGAGAAGAGAGCGGATTCAAAACACGTAGAGGTAAGAGGAGAAGAGCAGAGGGGTAAGGAATAAAAATCAGGCCTAACCAGAACTATCCAACCGATTTTTCAAAATTAGTTTTGACACTCTACTTCGGCCGTTAGCTAGGTTATCCTACAGACTGGACTTGTGGGGTATCGAATCGCTGAGCTCGATACCACTCAGAACACCCTCGAATCGGACCTATGCAAGTTTTAGCGAAACCCGCCAAACCCGCATAGAAACGATTCAAAGGTGCCCAGCACTTGCGTGCGGGTGGAAAGCGAGTAATAACATTACACAGTCCTCGATGGGACCCACGAGCAGATATATATACAACGACTCCATGAGTCAAGATTACGAATATAATATACAAAGATCCAAATCACCTTGAAAATGATACGCGTCCACTACGGACAAGATGCAAATGGGGCTAAGAGCCCGAAGAATAACCAATGGCGTCCATAACCTACCGAGGCCAAGCGGAAGGGTAAACCGCTAACGACGCCGATCTCAAAACCTGCTTAAACAAAAAGGTGCCGAAAGGGCAAAGGAAAAAGAGGCGTCAAGATCGAGGCCGATACGGCGAGGCTAGAATTCGCGGTCCTCGCCTACATAGGTATGGTGGATAAGCGGCAGCAAAGTAAGCACTAAACAACCTATAGAGACTCGATACAACTGGCGGCTATCAGAGAGGGATAAGAAAGACCTATTCGGAACCAACCTGATTCTACCATCAAACAACCCATCCTGGTGTTTCCCCCTCGAAACCAAACGAGGAAGTCAACCGCGGAATTCACACCGTTGGAAGTTTTATTTATTCCGTTATCGTTGTAGCAATTACTAGTCAAGTATAGATAGTCATCCTGATAAAATAAGCAGTGGGCACTTTTAGTTAACCATTCCGTTGTAGTTGCAATACTTACTAGTCAAATACAATTAGCATGAGATAACCCAAAACCCAGCAGTTGTTGGTACTTTTATTCAGCCATTCCGTTGTAGTTGCAATACTTACTAGTCAAATACAATGGTCGCAAGCGACACTCCAAACAAGCAATTGTGGGCAGTTTTAGGTAGCCATTCCATTATAGTTGAAGCTGATTACTAGTCATTATAAAGTCAAATTTATAGCACTACTTTAGTTATAGTTGTCTATGATCGATATCAGGCTCCAAGTCGTCCATAACCGCGGACACGGCTTTCGAAAGTTTTACCGGTCGGGTGCACAAATAGCAACACACACTCGATCAACCTCGGAAAAACCAAATCAAAACCCAACGAGGCCTTCACGACAAAGCAATCACAGATTCGAAATATTTGAGGGGCCACCCTTGAGTACACCATAGCAACGGCTAGCTGACTTGAGACGGACCGAGGTTTGGGTGGGCCGGTGTGAGCGGGAACCCAAAACTGGGCTTGTCGACACCGCGAATCGTGTCCCGATCCTAAGCAGATGTGCTCCTCGCAATCGTAAATACTGAGTAGCATGGCATAAGTACAGGATAGTAAATAAAACCTCAAACCAGTTTGTGTCCCCAAGAAATAAGAATGAATCATGCTCGCTCAGGGGTCCCATAATCCTCCGGATGTGGATAGCGCGATAAATCAAGGAACAGGTATCAAGTACTCGGGGTCCCACGGACACAAGTGGGCGATCGAAACCAAATATTATCTATCACCCGATGCCTGCTTACTTACTTCAATTTTAGTTGTTAAACAGAATTAAAGTGAACGATAAGTAAAGCCATGATCATCTCCAACATCAACATGCGGCAATACACCAACAATCGTGGTAATCGGACGACCAGCGACGCACTTGAGCAAGCGACT
Source organism: Avena longiglumis (assembly GCA_030063025.1). Lineage (NCBI taxonomy): Eukaryota > Viridiplantae > Streptophyta > Magnoliopsida > Poales > Poaceae > Avena > Avena longiglumis. The sequence continues at coordinate 170,245,376 of CP125976.1, read as the reverse complement.
CGACGCCATAAGTCCAACTATCTACCAAACAACGGGTAATAGGATGTGTCCAAGGCAATGTAAGGCTGCAAGGGATATCACGAACGAAAACTAGAGCATCGCGACACGTATAGCAATAGATCAACATGAGGGAATAAATACTATAAAAGTAAGATAGGTAGAAAGGGAGATGCTCGAAAACATTGTCGAAGGTTCATCCGAAGATCGGGTCGACACTCGCATCAACTCAACGGCCTTATCCGCGAAGAAGCAAAACACTAGAATAAACACCGGATGCACTATTTAATACTACGGCAAAAGATCGGGCATGATGCATGTATGATGCATGACATGGCAAAGATGCGATGCAACTAGGCAGTAGTAAGTGGAACCAGGGGTACCGACAATTAATTAATAGGTTCATGTTGTTTAGAACCCCCGCATTTTAAATGTTGTATTAACATGGCAAGAGATAGCACCGGTTCGCTACACCAATTTAAATGAGGCCGATATGAGACTAGATTTGCCCGCATATGGGCCCCATATTTAATTATATGGTGAATCGGCATAAGGCCCCCAAACCACACAAATATGCATGCGAGATGAATGATTAATATGCAACAGGTTTTATATTTAGCATTTATAAAATAGGGGCTCGGGAAAGGTTCACACATTAGGGTTTGACGATCTTGGTGTTCCGAGGGTTCGGGGTTCGACAGGGTCGAGGTTCGGATACAAGACGGAGAACTTGTCGTGACGTGCCGGAGATCTTGGTTCCAGGCGGTCGTTCTTGTCGGGTCCACGGATCGGCCGATCTTGTCGTTCGGAAGTAGAACTCGTCGTCCTTGTGGCGATCTTGGCGTCCTTCCGGTTCGGGTTTTGGCGTCCGAGGGAAGTACTTGTCGTATCCGTGAAGACGATCATGTCGGTCCACGGGGTCCAGCCTTTGGGGGTTCGACGGGTGTATTGGCGTCCCATGAAGGCGTCCTCGGTGCTCCGTGTCGAAGGCTTCGAGGGTACTCAAGTCCGTGTGGGCGATCTTGTCGTTCCGGGGGGGTTTTTCCGAGGTTCGGTCTTTGGATCTTCGGAATTGTGTCTTCGGGGTTCCGTGGGTCGGGGTCTTCGGATGTCCTTGACGGAGGGCTTGTGGATCCATGATGGCGACCTTCGGGTTCCACCTCGTACGTCGGTACCGGTACACGGGGGTCTCCGCATCGAAGATCTTGGCGACGCCGTGGAGTGGACGGGGGAGCACCGGGGAGGAGCTCGCAGGGGCGGTCGCGCGGCCGGCGCTGGCGGCTACTCCTCGGGGCGGACGCCGGCGACATCGCGCGCAGAGGAGGCCGACGCGGGCGAGGTCGAGGGCGGCTCGCCGGGCGGGAGGTCACGCGACGCGGCTGCGAGGCGCCAGGACGGAGGAGCTCGGCTCAGCACATGGGCCGAGGGCGCTGGCGTCGGGCGCTGCAGAGCGCAGCCACCAGCGGAGGAGAGGCGAGCCGGCGGGCGGCAGAGAAGCTTGGGGAGAACATGGCGAGAGAGAGAGGCTGGAGCGGCTCGGGCGGAGGCGAGGGAGGTTGGCGGCTCGAGGCGGCGGCCAGGATGCTTCAGGCGGCGCTTGGCAGCTGGGGCTCGGGCGGAGAAGGCGAGAGGAGGCGCTGGCGGGCTCGGCGGGCCCGCGACGGCGGCGCCAGGAGGAAGCGACGGCGGCTGCGAGGATGGCCAGGAGGAGGCGTCAGGCGTCGAGGAAGAGGGTAGGCCAGGGCGGGGGAGAAGACCGGCGGCGGGGCTCGGCTAGCAGGCGGAGGGGCGGCCCGGAGGGGAGAGCGGCGAGGCGAAAGGGCGACCGGCGGTCGCGGCCGGGTGGCGGCGGGGCAGGAGGAGCCCGACGCGGCTTCGGGTGGGGAAGCGAGAAACAGGGGTCGAGGGGAGAGGAACGTGGTGGGGCCTGGGTGCGTGGGGATCGGAGCGGACCGTGTCGCGTGCGTGGTAAGTGTGTGTGGGTGGGTCCAGGGTGCCAGGCGGGAGGCAGGGTTGCTGGGGCTCGCGCCCAGGTGGGGTGGGACGCGCGCTGGGCGCTGGCGTGCGTGGCGTGTGGGTTTGGTTGGGGACATGGCATGGGGTGGGCAGGTGGCGGGCTAGGAGAGGTCAGGGGGAAGGGAGAGGGTGAGGTGGCGTTCATGGATTGCTCCGGGTGAGGTGGCTGGTTGGGTGGGTAGATTGGAACTAGGTAGATTAGGGATTTAGGGTGGACCGATCTGTTTTGTACGGGGGTGGTCGACTGGGTCGAATCGGCCCGTTCGACTGCCCCCTAAAATATTATAACTTTTAATTCATTTGCAATAAACTTTGGTAAATAGTTTTTAGGCAAACAAAATATCCGGAAGCATCCGGGGGTTTAATTTGAAATAGAAGGAGGGCTAGTTTCAGAAAACAGTAGACTTTCGCAACATAGTTTCAAGTAAAATAATATGCATGATGATGACGATGCTGAAATGCAATGTGGCATGATGACATGAGCATGCGGTCATGATGATGCAATGCACAAGAACAACGCGATTTTCTAGTAGTGGTTTTGCGGGATGCCACAATCCCAGAGGTCTTCTTCTCCGGTTTGATGCGTGAGTAGTTCCACCTTGGACTATGGGTCCATATAGTAGCTAGATGGTTGTATCTCCTCCTTGTGCTTTCATGTATAGATCTTGTGAGCTCCGTTCATGATCAAGATCTAATCTATTTGTAATCATGCATGTTGTGTTTGCGGGGATCCGATAGATATTGAGATTACTATGTCAGATTGATTAATGGTTTTGTTTTTATGATTCTATCATGTCTGTGTTGTTTGTGATCTTGCATGCTCTACGTTGTTAGTAGCTATCTTAACCAAGTAGTTGCTAGTGACTCCAAGAGGGGATATTTATGCTCAATAGTGGGTTCATGCCTCTAGTTTCCTAGGGAAGTGACAGAAATCTCTTTGGTTGTAGATGTGTTGTTGCCACTAGGGACAAAACAACGGTCTCTTGTTCGTAGAACAAGTGGATTGTTTACCTTACATACTTTTCTTAAAGCAGTTGTCTGTTGCTTGCAACTTAATACTGGAGGGGGTTCGGATGATAACCTGAAGGTGGACTTCTAGTCATAGATGTTGTTGGATGGCGGTCTATGTATATTTTTGTATTGCCCAATCGAATCTCATAGGATCTTTTTGTTTGGTGTTGCATTGTTATGCCTTGCTCAGTTCCTATCAATTGCCCTGCTGTAATTTGTTTACCTTTCATGCCATGTTGTTTATCTAAGGAGAGCACCTCTAGTGAACTGTGGACCCCGGTCCAATATTTACCATTGATACATCCCCCACTGTTACTTGTTTACTTGCTGCAAACCATTACCTTCCACACCATACGTTTAATCCTTTGTTACAGCAAACCGGTGAGCTTGACAACCTCACTAATTCGTTGGGGCAAAGTCTTGAGTTTGTGTTGTGCATGTCTCTGTGTTGCTTGCAACACTTGTGTGACGTTTCCTTCCTCCTACTGGGTCGATAACCTCGGTTTCTTACTGAGGGAAAACTTGCTGTTGTGTTCTTCACACCTTGCTCTTGGGGTTTGCAGCGAAGCGTTCCACGATAACACTGGGGCGCCATCACGGCTTCAGAAGGGAGTACCGCGAAGCTTCGCTGTTTGTTTCCATCATGGGACATGTCTGTTTTTTATTTCCATGAAGAAAACAGTGGAGGAGAATGTCAGACGGCTGAGATCTGAGGCTAGTAAGGGCGGACGATGTCTTCATGGTGGTGTGAACCTTAGTTGGTGGATCTTGACTTGGAGCAGCGACATTGGCAAGCAGGGACGACATCACGGGAGGAGTATAGTGTCTTATCTTTCAGGATGAAAATCCAAGGTCTGTGCTTAATTGGTTGGTTGAGCCTGACAATGACCTTGTTGATGGCATTATTTTGAGAGGGAAGACTTGCTCCAGTGTAAAAAATCAAAGGTCTGACCTTAATTGGTTATACCTGACAATATCAGTATTGAAGACCTTGTTGATGGCGGTGGTTTGTGTTTCAGCTACAAGGTTTTGATCACCGTAGCGAGATTTTTTGTTTTTGTTGTTTTGTTTCTTCTTGTTTTGTAATAGGATTATGTGCATCTCTAATGTCTTTAGAATATTTGATTGTTGCAGATGCTAGGTGTAATAAGTATCTTCGCGATATTAACCTAATCTTTTTATAAAAAGTTTTAGGAAGGGGATTAGATATCTTTTGTACATAGTTATGTCGGCCAAGCTCGGCTGAGTTAGTTGGGCGTGGACTATATTAACCGACTTATTTATTCACTTAGATGAGCTACAAATTAGATAGGTTAATAAAAATGAGCCTGCTAAAACAATAACTAGCGAAAATAAATGTCAGGCTTATAGCTTCGAGCTTGATGTATAGCTAGAAGCAGCCCGGCTAAGAAATCGAATTTGGTCCAGTTTTTTCGACGGTTTCTTCGAAAAGATGCCCCTACGCTTAGCTTCACGGGGAAGCTGGTTTTAAATTTCTCAATTCTTTCTCTTGATAAAATTAACAAGCACATAACCAGATCGGTGTCGCGACTTTTTTTTTAGACAAGTGTCACGGCTTCTACGCAGCCCAGCTAGTTTCCATAACAAAACAGGTTCGCACTTGTGGTCGGGCTAATCCTACTTTGTTTTTGAGAGAGAAGGGCTAATCCTACTTGGGTTAGAGAAGGACCGCATTCGTTTCCGTTCCTTCTCAGGATTACGAATCCGAGTACGCGCGCGCATATGCCTCTCTCTCTCTCTCTCTCTCTCTCTCTCTCTCTCTCTCTCTCTCTCTCTCTCTCTCTCTCTCTCTCTCTCTCTCTCTCTCGCGCGCGCGCGCGACGCGACGCGTTTACCGACTCCGACAAGTACTGGAACTCGCCCATGCATGGCACGATCGAGCCTCCTCACAATATATACGCGACGCACTCCATTATCAACTCTCCGTGATCTCTCGCCGCCATCCTCCCGTCCCTGATCTCCCTTCTTCTCGAGTTCTCTGACCTAGATGGCCGTCAAGCGAGTCGCCGCCGCTGCGTGCACGGTCGAATCTTTGGCGGACTACTCGCAGGCCAGCACAGCGCCAACAAGCTGCTGCAAGAGAAGGCGCGTTTGCTGCTCCGGCGAATACGAGGAGACGGGCGTGCTCGGCAATGGCGGCTTCGGCCTCGTCGTCAAGGCGCGCCACCGCATCACCGGCGAGATCGTCGCCGTCAAGGCCCTCCACCACTCAGACAGCGCAAAGAAACCCGCCGCCGCAGCCGCCGCCGTCCGCGGCATGCTGCGGGAGGTCGCGTTCCTGGCGGCGTGTCGCGGCCACCTGTCCCTCGTGGACCTCCGGGAGCTCTCGCGCGACCCCGCCACCGGCGAGCTCTCCCTGGTGATGGAGTACGTTGGCCCCAGCCTGCACGACGTCCTCCACGACCAGCGCGGCGGGCGCCCTTTCCCGGAGCCCGACGTGCGCCGCATCATGCGTGAGCTCCTGCGCGGGGTCGAGCACATGCACGCGCGCCGCATCGTCCACCGCGACATCAAGCCGCGGAACATCGTCATCGGCGGGGAAGCAGGCGGCATCAAGATCTGCGACCTCGGCCTCGCCATGTCCACGTTCGAGCCCCCGCCGTACGCGCGGTGCGGCACGCTGCGGTACATGGCGCCTGAGGTGATCCTGGGGAAGCCCGACTACGGCACGGAGGTGGACATGTGGTCGCTCGGCTGCGTCATGGCCGAGCTCCTCGCCGGCGTGCCGCTGTTCGACGGGGACGACGCCGGGGGCCAGCTACGCGAGATCTTCAACGTCCTCGGTGTGCCGGGGCATAGCACCTGGCCGGCGTACAAGTCGCTGCCGCTGGCCCGGAAGCTGGTGAAGCTGCCGCGGGACATCCGTAGCTGCAACAGGCTGCGCAAGCTCTTTCCTGAGGACCGCCTGTCCCGAGAAGGCTTCCAGGTGTTGAAGAGGCTCCTCTCCTGCAACATCGACAACAGGCTCTCGGCAACCGCCGCACTCAGGCATCCATGGTTCGCAGATGAAGCTCCATCTTGAGCTACGTCCTACGGCTGCAAACATTGATCTACATCGAGTCGAGAGCGGATAGTGTAACCTGTCATACAATTGTAGAAAAACAGAGTACTGTCTCTGTTCTTTCCCCTGTAATATGTACAGTACTGAAACAGAGTTTGTGAATATATACACGAATTGTCTATATCATTTCTTAAAGTTTTTTCACACTCTTATGCTTTTATTAGATCATATCACCGCCTCCTTTCATATATATAGCATACAGACCAAAGCTGGACATTTCCGAAATTCGCTGAATCCATCGAAACAAACATGGCCAAGCTCAGTAAATTTACATGTTTTTTACTTCAAACTGCGCAACACGCCGAAGCTAAATTTCCAAACATGCTGCCGGAAATTTCTCTGATTCACTTAACAACGCTAACTAGAGACAAGGAGACAGAAAAGCTGCAGATTGACTTCTTTTCCACTGTACAAGCCAAACGGTAGACACAGATGCTTCACAAAATTAACTTCTTCACTGAATATTGCAAATTGAAGCTAAAAATGACTTCCTGGCAGCTTCCACTTCCTATAGATTGCATTTTCTGAATCTCTGAACAGACAGTCAGCTCACATTCTACTCCCAAGTTTCACTGACAACTTTCTGGATCACCGAATAGACACATTCATCTCACATTCTAAATTTCATCGAATGTATTTGACGCATACAGTAACACAAATTTCACCGAATAGAGCCGGAGGATGATGTTGGTGCGGCCAGAGCACTGTCGGACGAGTATTGCAACTGCATCTAGTAGAACAAAAAAAAACTCGGTTTGGCATTAGCAATGACAGTTTAAGTACTGCAAGAAACCAAATGCCAAATAGTCTCACCAGTCATTTATTCTTACAGAACATGCTGGTTCCCTCCACGTGTTGCTGCCCGGAGCAGAATGGAAAACTTAGGCTTTTTATTCAGTGAAGTTCTTTCCCTTCGTATATACATCTTGTTGTCAATTGAATTTTCCAAGCAAGCTCCACTGGATATCAAGTTCGAGGTGAATGTAAGAAAATACTACCAATTTACAGCTCAAGCATGACACAATATTGCTTAGCAAACAGCCCTCGATAGTCCTGAACTCCTGATGATAATCCAGTATGGACAAAACAGCAATGTAAGAATTCTGTTATTACTGAAGGGAGCAAAAATCGTGAAGGAACACAGGAAAATCGTATACTTAATAAGCACAAACAGTATGCAAATATTTTAATGAACCAAGGAGGCAGAAGATACATGGAAAATCTCATATGTCAAATTTATGGAAGGTCCAAATACTTGCAAGGAGACTGAAGACACTAAATGTTGTTTGAGCTTAGTACGGAGGGCAGATTTGACAGACATGATACGAGTGTCAACATGACATAAGGATGAACAAGTTCATTATTCGTTACAGTGTCATGCGTTCTTCTCTACTGAATGACACCTATCGATATATTAGGACATCATCAGTTGCATCAGGCATGTAACAGACATATTGCAGTGGATAACCAACATCCAATTAGGCTAAGAACGTAGAAACAAGACTTGCCAGCTTACCGAGTGGGCACTTGATAGCCTGTTAAATTTTGAATCTAATTGGCATTTCCCCTCTACAAGAAGCAGCTTAGTCTTCAGCAAGGTGAGGCACAACTTCCTTGTGAGAATCTATGAATTTCTCCACAAATGCCATCTCAGTCACCTGCACTGCATTATAGCAGCACTGGTGACACTCGAGCAACCCATTTAAACTTGACAACCTAGTTCCGGGGCCTTTGCCAGCTCTCCAGGGCATAACTGAGCATTGCCAGCATGTGGTATTGTGCCCTGGCTCCAACCCAGCCTCAGAAATGAGGAACTCTGATATGCAACATAGCTTGTCGTTAGAATTTTTCAGCAGCCTTTGGAAAAGATAATGCCTGCCTGAGCATCTGACCACACCAATATCTTCTTCAAGCTTTCCAGTTTGGCGGCGACATTCTTCTTGTTTTTGGATGCTACATTGTCTATTTACTTCAATTTTCCCCAAGATCATTAAGTGGAAAGGGATACTTCATGTGACCTAAGAGAGATCAGATATCAGTCAACGAATCTAAAGAAATATGTTTTCTGCCTCTCGTTATTAGGGGCGAGAAAAAAATCAATTACAACCGTCATTGTTTAAATTTCTCATTATTCTAGACTACTTAATATACATAGAAGGATATAAATCTATAGAAAACAGATTGTCATGTTTGTCAGGGAAAATATTCTGTTCTAACCATCCTGAAGTTAAATATTTTTTCTTAGAACATGAGCAATCATCCCTAACTATCACAAACGACTAGCATATATGCTACATGGATTTTCAATTAATTTCTGAACTGTTGCCTAGTGCCTACAAAGAATTGATCTTGTGTACAAGAAATTTTTGAACCTCAATCTGCTCCGTATGTCAAAGGAACCCTCATCACCGTCTAACTGGACTCTTGAAGTCCTCCCAGCAGATCCATCAGCTCTTGGTCTTGCTGGTGCCATCCACACACTCCAGCCGTTAACTGTTACTCTTCAGTCTTCAGATCGAGATGCTTTCGGATTCCTGGGAATATGAAAAAAAATACCAAATTGTTAACTGGCATGCGAAAAAAATTTAATAGGGATCCCTATGTAATAAGCAAACAAAAAGTAAGCAAACCTTTCTTTTTATCACTCTACAGGCCTAAGGTTGGAGTAACCGGTCTCAGCGTCATCTAAAAGAGAAAAAACGAAGCAGCTGACCAAGTAACAATGCAGACTGCAAATAAATTACTGATTTTTTGAAACTGGATTACTGATTTCAATGTGTTTACATTTACAAAAAAAATCGAAAATGACAACTTCCTGACAGCATGCTAGTACAATGCCATCACAACTTGCAGCACGGGCCTTCAAGGAACGCTACAGATAAAATAACAAAAATACATGTATATCAAGATGGTATGGAATACTGCACCAACTGTATCAACCGATATATGTTTCCTGATACCCAACCCAGTACTTTATATGTGAAACAATACAAGAGTTAAAGCTCAGTCTTCTTATTTCTGCGTTCTGTTTCCCCTTCATTCCTTCCATTCAATGATTTATGAATTGCATTCATTTACTCAAAAAGGAAGACGTACAATTATTTTCAGCATCAGAAGAATCCTCTTCGTCACCTTCAGCTGATAGTACTCCATTTTCTTCATTCAAACTCTCATTTACTATTCCAGGTCTGCTGCCACTCATTTCTTTCTTTATAGGTTTTTCCATTCCTGGGATATTTACTATGTCTGCTCATCGAACAAAAGCTGGCGACTGCTTCCTTGTTGATATTGTCTTTGTCAAGATACTGTTAACCCCTGGTTGAACTATCCATAGGATTTGGGTGATCCTACTGGGTAGAAAAATTATTCACCACCACCTTGAGAAGGAATGAGGACAAGGCTAACAGTGAAACAAGTTTTCTCAGTGAAGAGACCATCCTGCATAAATGCTTACAAATGATAATTGTGAGCAGTGAATTGAATCATGATGAGAGATATCTGAATCAAATTACACACGATAAAAAAATAGAAACTAAGGTTTTTGATGGTTGGTCCCTCCTCCTTTTTCCGGGCTTGGGACCGGCTACGCAACATGAAGTACTCATGATAGCATAGGCGGAGTTACCCCCCCCCCCCCCACACACACACACACACGCCCCCGTGCGCGCGGGTTCACACCCGAACCAAGAAAGTACTCTTGCTCTGCATATTCAGTGACACAGGGAGTCTCAACCTTTGAGTGCTAGGGCCACCTCATACAACCACAACATGTGGTCAATTATTGTAGTGCATGTAAGCACTACCAGGCATGAACAAGTGTTGATCTTGCTCCCTTGCAAGACCATCAGTATGGAGTATTCGATGGTTCAAATTCAGCTTGTAAAAGCTAAAATATCCATTTTTCAACCACAATATGTGGTTAACTGTTTTTGTTTATGTGGCCATTCCCACAAGTAAATACTCCCTCCGTCCACAAATAAGTGCACTTTTAGCTTTTGACTTAAGTCAAAATTTAAAAACTTTGACTAACTATGTAGGAAATGTAGCAACATAGATGACATCAAACATAGATATTATGAAACTATATTTCAAAACATATCTAATAGTACTATTTAGTGTCATATATGTTGCTACGATTTCCAATAAAATTAGTCAAACTTTATTAAATTTGACTAAGGACAAATGCTAGAAGTACACTTATTTGTGGACGGAGGTAGTAAGTGTGGATTGTACTTAACCGCAAAACCCATAGTGCTTAAATTTCATTCAGTAGACTTTCAATACACATCGATTGCACACAGTTACAAGCAAAAGGCTGAAGCATGCCTTTTGCCCCCAAAATGTGCGGCTGACTGTTTTAGCTCATGTGGCGTTGAGTATTTTTGCTCATGTGTGCATTCCTACACATAATAAGCATGGATCTTGCTTAAATGCAAGACAATTAGTGCCCAAGTTTCATTGAGTTACTTGCTCTCTCTGGAAGCAACTGGTAGGACATGAACTAACCACATTATTCTCATTGGATGTCCCCAAAGGGACAGTATAAATACATTATGATATGAAAAAATCCATTGCAAACAATTTAGCATGTACTCCCTCCATTCCGAAATGTAAGACTTTTTTGCAGTTCAATTTGAACTGCTAGAAAGGCTTATACATTTAGACATTTAGAAACAGACTTAGTACATGCTGAAACATGCCTGGTGATGATTAATTGCTTTGGTGTCATTTAGTATTCCAATCACCATGCAAGAAGTACCCATTTTAGGGATAATGGAAAAGAATTTCTTTGCTTATGAGGTAGAGCCAAATTGGGTCTCCTGCATTAGCAAAGATCTTCTCCCCCACTTCCAAAGCCAATCCTAGGTTTTATGCTAGCAGACAATCGCTAATGAGTTTGGCAACTGAACGTACCACACGCACAGACTGGCCGGGTCGGGGAGCTGGGGACCTCGTCGGCCCTCTCGGCGTCCATGTCCAACCTCCTCGCCGCACCTGCAGGAATTCCAAACAACAACGTTATCAGTGAGACGATAGTGGGAGGAAAGATGAGGGTCTGAGGGGCCGAACACTCACTTGGCGGTGAACAGGAGGACTGGACGGAGAGGACCGCCGACGCATCGCCCAGACCCCCGGCCCTAGCAGCAGCACAGCCATCGCCGGCCCGGCGAGCGGAGGAGGTGACCCCTGCTCCCTCGGCGGGCCGGCGGAGCTGATTGGACAATGGATGTGCTCCCGCTCCACCCAGATCGCGAAAGAGCAGCACAGCTGCACAGCCACCACCGGCCCAGCAAGCGGAGGAGGTGACCCCCGCTCCCTCGGCAGGCCGGCGAAGCTGATTGGACTCTGGAGGTGCTCTTGCTCCGGCGGGATCAAGAAGACAATTTTGGGTGGAATGTGGATTGTTAAATACTCAAGTGTTGGCTAACACACGCGTTCCAGCCTGTTTGTCCTTCCACTGACACTACAAGATGTTCTCGAAAGATTGATGCAAAAGATCTTCCAGAAATGTTCTTAAGAAAATATCAGAGAGATGACATTCCATGTTGTTCTAGAAAAATCACCGTAAAAATCTGCCATCACATTTGCCAGGTGGTGATACAGGAACGTTCTTAAGCAGATATTAGGAAATTTAGAAAATAGGCTCAACTGCTAATATATTGCTATCCTCTTCGCTGGTCCAATTCGTCCACAGTCCACACCTGGGTCACATCTATCAGTTTCTCGAGTCCTGCTCTAAAAGCATCTTCCAAAATGAATGCACCATGAGGGATGGATGTGATCCAAGTGTACATAAAAGCCAGTTTGTTGTAGTTGTAGGCACTATCGCTGCTGGCCTTGAGGTGGCGGTGCAGGACTTATCTTGCACAGAGTTTCAATGTGCCATTTTTCTGTACCTACTGTGTAGCTGAATCAGTATATTACCTAGTACCATCATAATCTCACACAAAGTAACAGAACCTAGAGAACAGTTTTATTAATTTTTTGGTTTTGGATCACTTTGTTCAGTAATACAACCATTTGCACTCTGAGGATGTCACCTGCTCTCGAGCAAAGACATCTCTTTAGGCAATACTACGAGTCGCTAGGATCAACAGAGAAGGCTCAAGTTCAGATTACAGACAAGATTGTACTAATCAATGGTGTGGGTAACAGGGTGAGAGACTGAGAGGAGGGAGGGCATGATGTAAATTCAGATGTTGTCAGACTTGAGAAAAGTAGGTATATAACTGTAATTTGCTCTGAAAATTTTGATGATGTATGGGTATTCAGTTCCAGCTACAACATATAGTTCATGGAAACAACCCATTGCTACAGACGAAACTGCTTCCAAGTTCCGAACTCATAGTCATATTGTTTTCATGTGTTGTACAATGGTTAATTTGGATGCAAAAACAAACCTGCTATTGATTTTAGGCACCATCCCGAACTGTGATGGTGGTGCAAACAGTAAAGAGGTCTCTATCGGAGTCACTACAAGGAACATCATGCATAGATTTAACCGTAAATGGGCCAAAAAAATAGTCATTTTGTAAGTGAACACCTCAGGTTCATTAGTTAAATTTCACCATCGGCCCGTCTTTGACTAAACGGAACCACGAGTTCAGTGTAATTACCAATATAGCTATCAAGCTTCATGCACTAGCTCATACAATCATACGTCCGAACTCATAAAAAGGGCTATACAAACATATATTATAAAACCCCCTTTCATATATGACTTGGGGAGGCCAAAATGCATAGAGATCTCAGATATATGGATCGGCAAGCTTATACGTGGACAAAAGAGGCAAGAGTAATTTTATTAGATTACGAAATCAGTGACTATGTGATATCATGCCAATATAATTGCGAAAGGCAGAACTCAAACTCGAGAGCTTATTATGTGATATCATACCAAGCTCCATGCATTAGCCAACACAATCAAAAAGTCTAGGAGTGGATATTACAGAAAACCCAAATAGAGACCAAGCTTTGTCGATCCATTTTTCAAAATTTAAAAATAATATTAAAAAGTTCCAAAACAATAATGATAAAATCCAAGATGTAGATAATGTTGTACTCCCTATGTTCCATAATTGTTGTCGTGGTTTTAGTACAAATTTAAAATAAAACCACGACATAAATTATGGAATGAAAGTAGTACTTTACCAATCTCAAACTGAAATATGTCATATTCGGGGCTAAACAGGATAAAAAAATTGACAGATTTGAGAGGTTTGAGAATTTCCCCTATTTACTACTCCTATTTACTACTCCCTTCGATCCATATTAATTATCAGCGGCTGAAAGTACAAAGGAAGTCTCCTAGAGGGGGGTGAATAAGATTTTAAAATTATTACGGTTTAGGCTCAAGTAAATGCGAAATAAAACTAACGTTTAATTTATTGAGCACAAAACCTAGCCACTAAGTTCACCTAGGTGGACCAACAACCCATGCTAAGCAATACAAGCAACAAGATGATAGCAAGATATAAATACTTCAAACATGATGGCTATCACAATGTAAAGTGCATAAGTAAAGGGCTCGGTTGAGAGATAACCGATGGACGCGGAGACGAAGATTTGTTTCCCGAAGTTCACTTCTAAAAAAGCTACGTCTCCGTTGGAGAGGTGCGATGGCGCAATGCTCTTTGAACACCACAAATGGCTCACCCCCAGGTGTGGTGGCTCGATGCTCACCCAACGCCACACAAGGCCTCATCCCGGATGCGGAAGCACGCAACTCACCGACGCCACAAAAGGCTCACCTTATTCTCCCGAGTGCGCACCACAAAAGGCGGACACTCGCTCCACTATGGGACGCTTGAGGGTGGTCACCGAACCCGTACAAGATTGGGGCTTACTCCACAACTAAATTGGAGGCTCCCAACAACAAAGCCACAAAAGGCTACAATGCCACAAAAGGCCAACAAAGCCACAAGAGGCTACAAGACCACAAAAGGTCAACAACCCAACCACACAACCGTCTAGGGTTCCAAGAAACCCAAGAGAAACAAGCCCACAAGCTTGAACTCACCGAATCTCCGAGGAGAACTCAAACCTATGAAACAAATGCAAGGGCAAGTCCTTCACTCCCAAATTCCAACAAAGCTACAAAAGCTATTGAGGGAATAAGGGAGGAAGAACACAAGAGGAGAACACAAAACTCTCCAAGATCTAGATCCCAATGATTCCTTCACAAAGAAGGAATTTGCCTTGGGGGGATTGTAGATCTAGATCTTCTCTCTCAAATTCCTCAAAAAGATGCAAAAATCATAGGAAGGGAAAGGGGAGAGGAAAGCTTCTTCAAGGTCAACAATGGAGGAGAGAGAGAAAGCCAAGAACCAAGAATAAAAGCTCGTTCCCATGAAGGGGAAGAGGAGCCCCTTTTAAAGGGCTCCCAAATCTGCCTGTTATGGGAATTCGCGACCATGGCCGGAACTTTCGGTGGGAGGCCGGAAGTTCCGGTGGCACATAACCAACGGTCAAAAACTGCGAAGTGAGAAACTGAAAACGCGAGTCCTGGTCGGAACTTCCGCCGGTTCACCGGAACTTCCGGTGGGAGCGAAACTTTCGGTGGAAGTTCCGTCAAATAGAGCAAACAAAAACAGAGAGGTTACTGAACGTGAGTGTAAGGAGAGCCGGAAATTCAACCGGAACTTTCGGCGGCAACTAGGCCCGAGCAGAACTTCCGGTCCCTGGCCGAAACTTCCGGTGGGAGCGGAACTTCCGGTGGAAAATCCGACTGAAGTTCCGTCAAATAAACACTTTCAAAACAGAAGTTACTGACCGTGAGCGGAAGAAGAACCGGAACTTCCGGTGGCAAAATGACCTAGCGGAACTTCCGATGAGAAGCCGGAACTTCCGGTCAGGGAAATTCCAGAAACCAGAAAACCAGAAATGCAATAACTTTTGCATCCGAACTCCAAACGGGATGAAACCAATTTTGTTGGAAAGATAACGACGAATAGAATCCAACAAAAATATTGGGTATCACCTTGGGAGAAAATACCATGATTATATATTGAAGTATCCCCCAAGGTGTTGTGGCATCCCGCAAAACCACTACTAGAAAATCGCGTTGAATTTGTGCATTGCATCGTCATCATCATATGTCGTTGTCAAAAACTATTTTCGCAAAGCCCGTTTTGTTTTCTAAAACGCCCCACCTTAATTATCGCGCAAACCCGGGTCACCGGAGTATTTTGTTTTGTCCGTTGTCAGTTTGCAAAAACGCTGGTTGAGATAAATAATTTAATTAATTATTTTAGCGGGGGCAGTCGAACGGGCCGTTTCGACCCGAACGACCACCCCCAGGATTTTACAAACGGTCCACCTACACCCGCCCTTCTAAATCCTACAGCTACCAACTAACCTACCCAACCCGGCCACATCACTCCTCCAATAGCCATGTGCCACCTCGCCTCTCCCCATCCCCAACCAACGGTGTTGCCACCTCACCCCATCTCTCTCCCTCTCTCCCACCACAACACCCCACCCACTCAAAGACACAACCACCCACCACTCAACCCACTGCCCCTGGTCCCACCAGCCGCCCCACGCGGCCTGCCTCACCGCCGCGCCATGACCTCCCTCTCCCCGTGTTCCCTTCACCTCCTCTAGCTTCCTTCCCGTCTCGGCGAGCCTCGCGCCCCCCCACGCCTCGCCTCCCACCTGGGACCATCGCCGCCTCCTCGCCAGGCCGCCGTCTGCCGCCACTCCTCCAACCCCCGCCTGAGGCCGCCTCCAGCCTCCCACCTCACCCAGCGCCCGCGCCAAGCTCCGCCGGCGACCACACGCCGCCAGCTCACCGCCAGGCCTCTCCCTTCCTTGGCGCGCCGCTAGCTCCTCCTCGCCACCCTCTCCTCCTCCTCATGAGCTTCGCCGCGCCCGGCTTCCAGCCTTCGCCGCCCACGCCGCCAGCCTCCCGCCTCCGCGCCGCCTCCGCCGTCTGCGCCCGCGCCCTCCGCCTCCCGGCCAGCTCCGCCCGCCCAGCGCCTCTCCTTTTCTCCCGCCCGCCGCCCGTGTTCCGCCTCCTCCGGCCCGAGCCCTTGCTCTCCTCGTCGGCCTCACTGCGCGTCCGTCGCCTCCCGACCCGTCGCCCGTCACTGCATTCCGGCGTCTGCGAGCGCCTCCCAAGCTATGGCCGACGTCGATCGTCCTCATCGCTCGGACCATCTCCACAATGAGCTGGTGAAGGGAGTCGTCTATGCTCGCCCTCTCCGCCGGTACGGCTCATGCAACCTCGATGTGAACTACCGCCAAGTAGGCCAAGTACACAAGGGCAAGAGCGTGAAACACGACAAGATCTTCGCCGAACTCGTGGAACCGACTCCGTTTCATGCCTTTCACCAACCGTCAAAGTTGGAACCCAAGTACTCCGACACGGAACCCCGGAGGACCCTGGTGTCGAGCCCCAAGTTCGCCTCAGAAGATCAAGACGGTACCCCACGATCTCCATCGTATGTGTCGTGTCCAAGACCAGGGCGATGACAAGATCTCATGGACCGCGAACCCGGACGCCAAGATCGCCACCGGATACGCCAAGCACTTCGCCGCGGAACGCCAAGGTCTTCTCCCCGAACGCCAAGACCGACAACATGGCCCGACCACCGCGGATGCGCCAAGATCGACCCCGTTACCGAGAACGATCCCGCCGAGTCCGAACCCTGGACCCCCGAACCCCGGAACCCCAAGATCTGCCGAACTCTAATGTGTGAACCCTTTCCGAGAACCCTATTTCAGAATATAATGACAACTTATTGCATATTGAATTGTTCATCTCGCATGCATTTTTGTCTGTGGTATGGGGGCCTTATGCCGATTCACCTAATAATTAAATATGGGGCCCATATGCGGGCAAATCTAGTCTCATATCGGCCTCATTTAAACTTGTGTAGCGAACCGGTGCTATCTTTTATCTTGATAATGCAACATTTAAATTGCGGGGTAGATAAATAACATGAACCACCTAATTAATTGTCGGGACCCCGGTTCCGTTTAATATGACCTAATTGCATCGCACCTCTGCCATGTCATCCATCATACATGCATCATGCCGATCTTCTGCCGTTGTATTAAATACTGCATCCGGTGTTTATTCTAGTGTTTGGTTCTTCGCGGATAAGGCCGTTGAGTTGATGCGAGTGTCGACCCGATCTTCGGTTGAATCTTCGACAATGTTTTCAGGCGAGCATCTCCCCCTTTCTACCTATCTTACTTTTATAGTATTTATTTCCCTCCTGTTGATCTATTGCTATCTGTGTTGCGATGCTCTAGATTCCGTACCCTTGATATCCCTTGCAGCCATATATTGCCTTGGACACATCCTATTCCTTGTTGTTTGGTAGATAGTTAGACTTGCGCGTCGTAGTCGCTTGCTCAAGTGCTGTTGCGTGTCGTTCAGTGCCACAATTGTTGATGTATTGCCGCATGTTGATGTTGGAGATGATCATAGTTTTACTTATCGTTCACTTTAATTCCTGTTTAACAACTAAAATTGAAGTAAGTAGAGGCATCGATGGGTGATAGATAATATTTGGTTTCGAGCCCACTTGTGTCCCGTGGGACCCGAGTACTTGATACATGTTCCTTGATTTATCGCTATCCACATCCGGGAGGTATATGGGACCCCCGAGCTAGAGCCTGATTCGGTCTTATTTATTGGGGCCACAAACTAGTTTGAGGTTTTATTTACGATCTGTACTTATGCCATGCTACTTATGTATTCTGATTGTGCGAGGAGCACCTTTGTCTTATTTAGGTAAGCGGAGTGATTACGCTGTATCGACACCCGAGTTTTCGGGTTCCCATCGCTTGACCATTGTCGCAAACCTTGAGTCCGTCTCGGAGCTTGCTTACCGTTGGGTAGACTCCAAGGGTGGCCCCAAAATATTTTGAATCTGTGATTGTTCAATCGTGAAAGCCTCGTTGGGTGTTGATTTGGTTTTCGAGGTTGATCGGCGTGTGTTGCTATTGGTGCACCCCGGCGGGTAAAACTTCTCAAAGCCGTGTCGCGAATATGGACGACTTGGAGCCTGATATCTCGATCATAGACAAGCATAACTAAAGTTTATTGCTATAAATTTGACTTTATAATGACTAGTAATCAGCTTCACTATAATGGAATGGCTAAATAATACTGCCACAATTGCTTGTTTGGTTTGTCGCTTGCGACAATTGTATCTGACTAGTAAGTGTTGCAACTATCACGGAATGGTTAACTAAAAGTGCCTAACGCTTTTTTTATATCGACTATCTTATCACGACCGACACAGCGATAACCGAATAAGTAAAACGCCAAAACCGTGTGAGTTCCTCGGTTGACTTCCTCGTTTGGTCTCGAGGAAACGCCAGATGGGTTTGTTTATGATAGTATCGAGTTGGATCGAATAGGTCTTTCCCCCTCTCGATATCCGCCAGTTGTATCGAGTCTCTATAGGTTGTTTCGTGCATCTTTGCCGCCGCTTAAGTCCATACCTATGTAGGCGAGGACCCAATTCTAGCCTCACCGTCTTGGCCTCGATCGACGCTCCTTCTTTCCTTTGCCCTTTGTCGGCACCTTTTGTTTTAGCAGGTTTGAGATCGGCGTCGTTAGCGGGGTTACCCTTCCGCTTGGCTCAAGGGGGTTATGGACGCCATTGGTTATTCTTCAGGGCTCTTAGCCCCATTTGCATCTTGTCCGTAGCTGGACGCTCTATCGTTTTCAAGGTGATTTGGATCTTTGTGTATTATATCTGTACTCTTGACCCATTGAGTCGCTGTTGTATATATCTGTTCTGTGGGTCCCATCGAGGACTGTTGTGTAATGTTATTACTTCGTTTTCCACCCGCACGAAAGTGCCTGGTGGGCACCTTTGAATCGTTTCTATGCGGGTTTGGCGAATTTTTCTCAAACTTGCATAGGTCCGATTCTGAGGGTGTTACAGGTGTGGAGCCAGAAATCTCGCAAGATCAAAAACCGCAATAAGATATGCAAGGGAAATCCTTAGACGATGAATTAGAGATTGTGTGGCATCCCGCAAAACCACTACTAGAAAATCACGTTGAATTTGTGCATTGCATCGTCATCATCATGCATTGTTTGCCAAAACCATGTCTGCAAAGCCGTTTTGTTTTCCCAACGCCCCATCTTAATTCAAATGCAAAGCCCGGGCTTGTCCGGATTATTTTATTTTGTCTTGCATTGGGTTGCAAAGGACATGTTTTAATCAAATAAAAATATTAAATTATTTTAGTGGGAAGGCGGTCAAGCGAAGGCGAACGACCACCCCAGAATTAAATCGGTCCAACCTGTCCGTCCCAACAAATCCTAAACCTACTAACTAATCTACCCACCCCACACCGCCACATCACTCCCACCAATCCCACCACGCCACCTCAAAGACACCCTCCCTCCACCAATCCTCTCTGCCACCTAATCCCTGACCTCACCCTCCTCTCTCTCTCCACCTCCCACCACGCCACACCCTGGCACACACTCACGCACACACACACCAGCAAGTCCCTTCCTGGACCCCACCGGACCTGGCCCGCCAACCTGCACTGCTCACCATCTTCCTCCCCGCTGCCCCACCGTTCCCCACCTCCCCACGTTCCCACGCCCATCACCCTCCCCGCCTCCCGGCCTCCTCCCCTCTCCTCCCGCCTCGCCCGCCCCGCTCGCCGCCTCGCCCGCACCTCCACGCCCGCCGCCCCTGACCAGCCTCCTCGGCCCGGCTCGACCCAGCCCCTCCGTTCGCCTCACCGGTCGTCGCTCCCTCCGTTCTTCCTCGCCTCCGCCCGTGCTCGCCTCAAACGGCCCGCAGCCACGCCTCAGCCAAGCCTCCCCGCCCAGAGACCCTCCGCCGCTCCTCGCCGCCTGCTCCTCGCCCGCTCCGCCACCCCTCGCCTCCAGCGCCATCCTCGCTGCCCGGCGCCTCCCCGAGCCGCCGCCTCGCCTCCGTCGCCGCCGTGCTCCCCACCTCGCCGCCCGGGTCCCGCGACCCTCTCCTCGAGCTCGCCGCGCCTCGTGCCGCCCCGCCCTCTGCTGTCAGCGGACCGCCAGCGCTCGCTGCGTCGCCGTCGGACTCCGCGCCCGCGGTCCCTCGTCGACCTCCTGCCTCGGGCCAGCCGCGCCCGCCTGCGCCGTCTCCCAGGCGCGCACCACCCGTCGTCGACCCAGCGCGCGACCTCCACCCCGAGCCCTGCACAGCCCCGCCGGCCGCCTCGTCGCCACCGTGCCGTGTCTTGAGTGAGGAACCAAGATGTGCAAGAACCACGCCTCCCACAAATACGGACGAACAAGTACTTGACATGGTACGTCAAGAACCCGGACACGGATGCCAAGATCATCGGCATGAGATCGAGACCGACCTCGAAGCGATAAGATCGCCGTCATGGAACCGAGCCAGACGCCGATGCGAAATATGCCAAGGCCTACGTCTCGGATCGAAGGCCCGATCTCGAGATCCAGCCGAGTCATGGTCGCCTTCCCGACGCCAAGACCATCTACATGGGACCAAGACCGATCACGGCACCCGGACCCCATCAAACACAAGACCTCGAATCCGCCAAGTTTGCCTCAAGGATCCGGCGAATCCGCGGACCCGACAAGCTCTTCTCGGCGGAACAACAAGAACCCTCGGAACCGAAGACCGCGGAGCCCCAAGACCTTCGACAGGGAACCGTAGGCCGAGCCTCGACACGGCAAGCTCGACCCCGTGGAACCCGACAAGATCTGCATGCGACAAGAACGACACCAAACCAAGATCTACCCTTTTCCGAGAACGTTCCCGTGAGACCGTTCCGTCGACCCCTGGACCCCGAGACCCGACCCCGAACCCCGGAACCCTAACAAGATCGTCGAGGACCCTAATGTGTGACCCTTTTCCTAGATACCCTATTTTTATAAATGATATAACTTGTTGCATATTAAATTGTCATCTTGCATGCATATCTGTGGTTTGGGGGCCTTATGCCGATTCACCTAATAACTCAATATGGGGCCCATATGCGGGCAAATCTAGCCTTATATTGGCCTCATTTAAACATGTGTAGCGAACCGGATCCATCTGTTGTCTTGCTAAACAACATTTAATATACGGGGGTTTAAACAACTCGAATCATATATTAATTGTCGGGACCCCGGTTCCGCTTAATATGACCTAATTGCATCGCACCCTTGCCATGTCATTCATCATGCATGCATCATGCCGATCTTTTGCCTTAGTATTAAATATTGCATCCGGTGTCCCTTCTAGTGTTTTGCTTCTTCGCGGATAAGGCCGTTGAGTTGATGCGAGTGTCGACCCGATCTTCGGGGAAAACCTTCGACAATGTTTTCAGGCGAGCATCTCCCTCTTTCTACCTATCTTACTTTTATAGTCTTTATTCCCTCATGTTGATCTTTTGCTATCTGTGTTGCGATGCTTTAGATTCCGTACCCCTGATATCCCTTGCAGCCATATATTGCCTTGGACACACCCTATTACCTGTTGTTTGGTAGATAGTTGGACTTGCGCGTCGTAGTTGCTTGCTCAAGTGCTGATGTGTCGTCATATGCCGATTCTTGATGTATTGCCGCATGTTGATGTTGGAGATGATTCTAGTTTTACTTATCGTCACTTTAATTTCTGTTTAACAACTAAAACTGAAATAAGCAGAGGCATCGGTGGGTGATAGATAATATTTGGTTTCCGAACGCCCACTTGTGTCCCGTAAGACCCCGAGTACTTGATACCTGTTCCTTGATTTTTGCGCGCTATCCACATCCGGGAGGTATATGGGACCCCCCTGAGCCAGAGCTTGATTCAGTCTTATTTCTTGGGGCCACAAACTAGTTTGAGGTGTTTTTACTATCCTGTACTTATGCCATGCTACTTTCTGTATTTTAATTGTGCGACAGATAGCACACTTTGTCTTTTTAGGATCGGACCACGATTCGCGGTGTCGACAAGCCCAGTTTTGGGTTCCCGATGCGTTCACTGCCGTCTAGCCAAACCTTGAGGCGCCTCGCTTGCTTACTCCGTTGCGGATTCTACTTAAGGGGTGGCCCCCTGAAATATTTCTGAATCCTGTGATTGTTCAGTCGTGAAAGCCTCGTTGGGTTTTGATTTGGTTTTTCCGAGGTTGATCGAGCGTGTGTTGCTATTGGTGCACCCGGACCGGGTAAAACTTTCAAAGCCGTGTCGCGGATATGGACGACTTGGAGCCGATATCTCGATCATAGACAAGCATAACTAAAGTTTATTTGCTATAAACTTGACTTATAATGACTAGTAATCAGCTCCACTATAATGGAATGACTAAATAATACTGCCCACAATTGCTTGTTTGTGTGTCGCTTGCGACCATTGTACCTGACTAGTAAGTATTGCAACTACAACAAAATGGCTAAATAAAAGTACCAATAACTGCTGGGTTTCGGGTTTATCTCATGCTATCTGTATCTGATTAGTAATTGTTGCAACTATAACGGAATGGTTAACTAAAAGTGCCCACTTCTTATTTTATCAGGACGATTATCTAAACCTGACTAGTAAAGCGCCACAACTATAATCAGATAAGTAAAGCGCCAACTGTGTGAGTTCCTCGGTTGACTTCCTCGTTTGGTCTCGAGAAACGCCAGATGGGTTTGTTTGGTGTTAGCTTGAGTTGGATCCGGTTAGGTCATTCTTATCTCTCTCGATATCCGCCGATTGAATCGAGTCTCTATAGGTTGTTCGGTGCATCTGCCGCCGCTCGATCCACCATACCTATGTAGGCGAGGCGCGAATTCTAGCCTCGCGTGTCTTGGCCTCGATCTTGCCTCCTCTTTTCCTTTGCCCTTTGTCGGCACCCCTTTTGTTTAAGCGGGTTTTGAGATCGACGCGTTAGGTTACCCTTCCGGCTTGGCTCAAGGGGTTATGGGCGCCATTGGTTACTCTTGGGGCTCTTAGCCCCATTTGCTTCTTGTCCGTAGTCGGACGCTCTACCATTTTTTTCAAGGTGATTTGGATCTTGTATATTATACATCTTTTTGACTCTTTGTCATTGTAATATATATTTGTTACGTGGGTCCCATCGAGGACTGTGTAATGTTATTACGTTTTCCACGAAAGTGCTGGTGAGCACCTTTGAATCGTTTCTATGCGGGTTTTGGCGAATTTTGCTCAAACTTGCATAGGTCCGATCTGAGGGTGTTCAGTGGTATCGAGCTCGGCAGTTGCGATACCCACGAGTCCAAATAGGATAACCTAGCTAACGGCCGAAGTAGAGTGTCAAAACTATTTTCTAAACTCGGTTGGATAGTTCTGGCTAGGTCTGATTTACTCCTTACCCCTATGCTATTCTCCTCTTACCTCGACGTGTTTTGAATCTGCTCTCTTCTCTCTCTTCGAGTCCAGGATTTCTCGTGGTTGGGTTTCCGTCGCACCTTCAGGGTTTCGTTTTCTTCCTTTTGTAACGGAGGTGCTACGATCATCAATCTGCAACTTGTCTGTTGTACCCTTCATCCGATCTTCTGTCCTTGAGCTCTTTATCCATATGTGTTCCTTGCCGGATATCAGTGTCGTTGAAAAACATCTGAGAAGGACGAGCTTTGGTGAAGTTGGAGTCGACCCTGAGCATGTGTTGTTCATGCCAATGGAACCATCGCGGAACCTAATCAGTGTGTCTTTCATACGATTTCTGCATCTTCCGGTGTTTCGATGTGAAGACGTCATCTACGCCAGAGCGGTGCGAGTCCACATCACTCCTTTTTCCGAACCGCTTGTCGAGATCTTGATCTAATTCGAGTTGGTTGCATAATCCGTCTATTCGTGCAGTAATGGTTTGAGTGCGGGATGGAGTAGCTACCCTACCACGCTCTTATCATTCGCTCTTGTACGTTGAATCGGTGGATCCAGGTTTACTCTATCCATGGAAGTTAGAGGTGTCCTTACCTTCAACTCGTCCTTTGTTTCCCGGTGTTCTCTCGACGGTCGGGAACAACGACCCTTTGTTGGTGGTGTCGCCGATTTCCGGATGGAGAAGAAACCCTCGTTAGTGGTGTCGCGAGGATCTACGAAGCGAAGATGCGGATCACCGACCTTCTTTCCGGTACCATGAGGCGGATCTCGAGGCGAGATCCATTGTTAGTGGTGTCGGTGTGGCATCCGCAAAACCACTACTAGAAAATCGCGTTGAATTTGTGCATTGCATCGTCATCATCATGCATTGTTTGCAAAACCATGTCTGCAAACCGTTTGTTTTCCCAACGCCCATCTTAATTCAAATGCAAAGCCCGGGCTTGTCCGTATTATTTTATTTTGTCTTGCATTGGGTTGCAAAGGACATGTTTTAATCAAATAAAAATATTAAATTATTTTAGTGGGGGCGTTCGAGCGGGCAAGCGACCCGACGACCACCCGAATTAAATCGGTCCAACGGTCCGTCCCAACAAATCCTAAACCTACTAACTAATCTACCCACCCCTGCCACATCACTCCCACCAATCCCACCACGCCACCTCAAGACACCCTCTCCTCCACCAATCCCTCTCGCCACCTAATCCCAGCCTCACCTCTCTCTCTCTCCACCTCTCCCCACGTCGGCCCCACCCCTGGTCCACACACTCACACACACACACCTGCCCGCGTCCTTGCACCCCTGGACCCCACCTAACCGCGCCCGTCCACACCATCTTCCTCAGCTCTGCAGCCACCCGTTCCCCACCACCCGTTCCACGCCCGCCACCACCTCCGGCCTCCACGCTCCCACTCTCCTCGCAGCACCCGCGCGCTCACAGCGCCGCCTCGCCCCCAACCTCCACGCCCGCCCCACGACCAGCCTCCTCCACGGCTCGGCCCGGCTCGACCAGCCTCCGTTCGCCTCACGGTCGTCGCTCCCTCCGTTCTTCCCTCGCCTCGGCCCCGTGCTCAGCCAAGCCCACCACCTCGGCCAAGCCTCCGCCAGAGACCCTCCGCCGGGTCAGAGCTCCTCGCCGCAGCTCCTCGCCGCTCACGCCTCGCCTCGATCGCCGCCGCCGCTCCTCGCTTCTTGCGCCCGGCCGCGTCCCGAGCCCCGCCGGGCCTCCCGTCGCCGCCGTGCTCCCAACCTCCGCCACCCAGGTCCCCGACCTCTCCTCCGAGCTCGCGCCGCCTCGCGTACCTGCCCGCCTCCTGCGGCCGTCGCGGACCGCCAACCCGCTCGCTGCGTCGCCGTCGAGCTCGCCGCCCCGCGGTCCCTCGTCGACCTCACTCGGGCCAGCCCGCGCGGCCTGCCGCCCGTCTCCCGAGGCGCACCACCGTCGTCGACCCAGCGCGCGACCCTCCACCCGAGCCTGCAGCCCCCCGCCCCGCCTCGTCTCGCCGGCCCGTGTGCGCGAGTGAGGAACACCAAGATGTGCAAGAACCACGCCTCCCACAAATACGGACGAACAAGTACTTCGACATGGTACGTCAAGAACCCCGGACACGGATGCCAAGATCATCGGCATGAGATCGAGACCCCGACCTCGAAACGATAAGATCGCCGTCATGGAACCGAACGCCAGGACGCCGATGCGAAATATGCCAAGGCCTACGTCTCGGATCCGAAGGCCCCGATCTCGAGGATCCGCAGCCCGAGTCATGGTCGCCTTCCCGGAACGCCAAGACCATCTACATGGGACCGAAGACCGATCACGGCACACCCGGACCCCATCAAACACAAGACCTCGAATCCGCCAAGTTTGCCTCAAGGATCCCGAAGCCGAATCCCGCGGACCCGACAAGCTCTTCTCGAAGCGGAACAACAAGAACCCTCTCGGAACCCGAAGACCGCGGAGCCCCAAGACCTTCGACAGGGAACCGTAGGCCGAGCCTCGACACGGCAAGCTCGACCCCGTGGAACCCGACAAGATCTGCATGCGACAAGAACGACACCAAACCAAGATCTACCCTTTTCCGAGAACGTTCCCGTGAGACCGTTCCGTCGACCCCTGGACCCCGAGACCCGACCCCGAACCCCGGAACCCTAACAAGATCGTCGAGGACCCTAATGTGTGACCCTTTTCCTCGATACCCTATTTTTATAAATGATATAACTTGTTGCATATTAAATTGTCATCTTGCATGCATATCTGTGGTTTGGGGGCCTTATGCCGATTCACCTAATAACTCAATATGGGGCCCATATGCGGGCAAATCTAGCCTTATATTGGCCTCATTTAAACATGTGTAGCGAACCGGATCCATCTGTTGTCTTGCTAAACAACATTTAATATGCGGGGGTTTAAACAACTCGAATCATATATTAATTGTCGGGACCCCGGTTCCGCTTAATATGACCTAATTGCATCGCACCCTTGCCATGTCATTCATCATGCATGCATCATGCCGATCTTTTGCCTTAGTATTAAATATTGCATCCGGTGTCCCTTCTAGTGTTTTGCTTCTTCGCGGATAAGGCCGTTGAGTTGATGCGAGTGTCGACCCGATCTTCGGGGAAAACCTTCGACAATGTTTTCAGGCGAGCATCTCCCTCTTTCTACCTATCTTACTTTTATAGTCTTTATTCCCTCCTGTTGATCTTTTGCTATCTGTGTTGCGATGCTTTAGATTCCGTACCCCTGATATCCCTTGCAGCCATATATTGCCTTGGACACACCCTATTACCTGTTGTTTGGTAGATAGTTGGACTTGCGGCGTCGTGTTGCTTGCTCAAGTCTTGATGTGTGTCGTCATATGCCGATTCTTGATATATTGCCGCATGTTGATGTTGGAGATGATTCTAGTTTTACTTATCGTCACTTTAATTTCTGTTTAACAACTAAAACTGAAATAAGCGAGAGGCATCGGTGGGTGATAGATAATATTTGGTTTCGAGCGCCCACTTGTGTCCCGTAAGACCCAGTACTTGATACATTCCTTGATTTTTTTGCGCTATCCACATCCGGTAGGTATATGGGACCCACCTGAGAACGAGCTTGATTCATTCTTATTTATTGGGGCCACAAACTAGTTTGATGTGTTTTTACTATCCTTTACTTATGCCATGCTACTTTCTGTATTTAAATTGTGCGACGATAGCACCTTTGTCTTGTTTAGGATCGGACCACGATTCGCGGTGTCGACAAGCCAGCTTTTGGGTTCCCGATCGTTCACATTAGCCAAACCTTGAGGCCTCGGAGCTTGCTTACTCCGTTCGGATTCTACTTAAGGGTGGCCCTGAAATATTCTGAATCATGTGATTGTTCGATCGTGAAAGCCTCGTTGGGTTTTGATTTGGTTTTCGAGGTTGATCGGCGTGTGTTGCTATTGGTGCACCCGGTGGTAAAACTTTCAAAGCCGTGTCATGGATATGGACGACTTGGAGCACGATATCTCGATCATAGACAAGCATAACTAAAGTTTATTTGCTATAAACTTGACTTATAATGACTAGTAATCAGCTCCACTATAATGGAATGACTAAATAATACTGCCCACAATTGCTTGTTTGTGTGTAACT
This sequence comes from Avena longiglumis, assembly GCA_030063025.1. Taxonomy (NCBI): domain Eukaryota; kingdom Viridiplantae; phylum Streptophyta; class Magnoliopsida; order Poales; family Poaceae; genus Avena; species Avena longiglumis. The sequence goes on along the minus strand of CP125976.1, from coordinate 170,217,856 downwards.
TGCGACCATTGTACTGACTAGTAAGTATTGCAACTACAACAAAATGGCTGAATAAAAGTACCAATAACTCTTTGGGTTTAAGGGTTTATCTCATGCTATTCATGTCGATTAGTAATTGTTGCAACTATAACGGAATGGTTAACTAAAAGTGCCCACTTCTTATTTTATCGGACGATTATCTAAACCTGACTAGTAAAGCGCCACAACTATAATCAGATAAGTAAAGCGCCAACGGTGTGAGTTCCTTGGTTGACTTCCTCGTTTGGTCTCGAGAACGCCAAGATGGGTTTGTTTGGTGTTAGCTTCAGTTGGATCCGGTTAGGTCATTCTTATCTCTCTCGATATCCGCCGATTGAATCGAGTCTCTATAGGTTGTTGATTGCATCTTGCTGCCGCTCGATCCACCATACCTATGTAGGCGAGGGATGGCATTCTAGCCTCGCTGTCTTGGCCTCGATCTTGGCGCTCCTCTTTTTCCTTTGCCCTTTGTCGGCACCCCTTTTGTTTAAGCAGGTTTTGAGATCGACGCCGTTAGCAGGGTTACCCTTCCGGCTTGGCCTGGGCAGGGTTATGGACGCCATTGGTTACTCTTCGGGGCTCTTAGCCCCATTTGCTTCTTGTCCGTAGTCGGACGCTCTACCATTTTTTCAAGGTGATTTGGATCTTGTATATTATATCTGTCTTTTTGACTCTTTGTGTCGCTGTAATATATATCTGTTATGTGGGTCCCATCGAGGACTGTTGTGTAATGTTATTACTTCGTTTTCCACCCGCACGAAAGTGCCTGGTGGGCACCTTTGAATCGTTTCTATGCGGGTTTTGGCGAATTTTGCTCAAACTTGCATAGGTCCGATTCTGAGGGTGTTACAGCTTGTTATGATGATGACCACAAGCTCTAGATCCTCTCATGGACAAGAACCAAATAACAACCAAGAAATATGATTCTATGAATGCAAAGGTTTGAACTCTCTTCGAACGATGCAAACGAGACACCCGCTTGAGAGCCCCTCTTGATAGTACGGCTATCTATCCTAAACCTGGTCTCCCAACTAACAACACGAGACTGGCAAAAGAGAAGCCCTATAAAGAACATACCTTTTCCTTGAGCATCCCACTTGAACTTGATGAAGACCGTCTTGTTCTTCTGTAGTGGGAACACCTTTCTTGTTTGCTCTTGCTTGATGAAGATGAAGACTTGCAAATTTCTCCCCCATACTCCATGGGGAAACCTCTTCTTTGAACTTGTCTTCATCACCCCATGATGATGAGGATGGCAAGATCCAAGCATGAGATCTTCTAGAGATGGCGCATCTTGAGATCTTCTTCATCCCTTCTTGAGGTTGATCCATCTTGATGCAACTCTTAGCACTTGTCTTGATCAACCTTCAAGCTCCTTCTTTCTTCATGATTCCAATGGCACAAAGCCCTTGGACATTTCTTCATCTTTCAACCTTGATACTAACACATGGCCCAAGTGATGCCAATAGACAAACCTACAAGTGAAACTCAATTTACACATTAGTCCATAGAGATTGTCATTAATTACCAAAACCACACATGGGGGCATACATGCCCTTTCAGCGGCATTCCGGCGGTGACCTGGATGGTGGCGGGGCGAGGGCGCTCTGATTGGCGACGGAGTTGGCAGAGACGAGCTTTGGTCGGCGTCTCCAAACCCTAGATCTAAGCCCGTTGGGCCCGACTTGGGTTTGGGTGGGCTAGCTCGCTCTTAGGTCACTGACATGGTTGGTTAGGGGAACGTTTCGGGACAGGGGGAGTGACGATGCCAATGTGTCTGCTGCATCGCGGCGGCGAGGGCTTCATCGACCCGATCTGGGATCGGCCAGGCCTAGTTGTCCTGGTATGCTCATGTTGCTGCGTCCGGTCTGCTACCGCTTTGGCGGTAGAGGTCGGTCCCTCCCATGCGGCAGCGGCGCTGCTGTCCCTTGTCTTCGGTGGGTTCCTCGCGCTGGTCAACCTCGTTTGCCATGGTGAGACGCCGATGAACACGACAAGACCGTGTTGGCGCATGGTGGCGGATGGCAAGTTGGTGGAGTGCCAAGATTGGCTGGGGTTTGGGTCTTTGGGGGGTCGAGAGAAATCCTTGCCGGCTAGGATGGCTCCGGCGCGGCGACATCTGCGGGTGTCGCCTTCCTTATTGGAGGGCGTCGGATGTACCCTCTTCTCACACCCCTGCGTCTACCGGGAGAAATCCTAGGAGAAGTCCGGGCAACATCGTCGTCATCGTCGTCCCCCTTTTTGAAGGTGTTGCTTGGTATACGGCAATTCGGAGGCATAGGATTATGGTGGGACTTTTTCAGAGGACGCAGCAGTTGCGAGTCTTAGTCAATGGTCGATTCGCTGTTGTGCATTTCTTTCTTTTTCTTTCTTTTGTGTTTTTTTGGGCTTTTGCTTATGTTGTTCGGTCCCAGCAGTGTTCAGAACTTTCTTTGGATATTGTGCTATCTGGTCCAACAGCGATCTCACATGTATGTTTTATTTATAAAGCAGACGAAAGCCTGATTCAAGGAGTGTTTCAAAAATTACCACTTAATTTTTCCATAGTTTTTTCAATTAAATCTTGAAAAAAAGGCTATCCATTGGAGAGTTTGTTCCGCGATAAAAATGTTGCATCCCCACGATTGATTTGTTCATTCTTCGTTCTTATTCTTGTCTCGTTTATAACACTGTGGACTATGTGACGCCAACTGTGTAGATCAGAACAACCACATAACACAACACATAGGAGCCTTATCCTCTCTCCCTCTTCCTTTCCCCCACCCACTCGCCTGCGTGTTGACCGGCGGCGACCGGGCCAATCCCGAGCTGTCTCCGGCGGCTTTGTCGGCCGGAAATGGCGGAGGGGCGGCGCCGGTGTAGATCTTAGGTTTAGTTTTAGAGGATTCGGCGAGATGTCGTGTGTTGGGAGCGGGATACTGGAGTTGGACCGGACTTGGTATCCCCGGCCCTGGTTCGGTGGCGGCGGTGTCCTCCGGCGGTCGGAGGCGGCGGCTGCGCGACTTGCGGCTGGTTTCTCCCCAAATAAGGTCTTGCCCCCCTTCCTTTCTTGTGTTTTCCCTTCACTTCTTTCCTCTTTGCCGGCTGGCCATGGCGGCAAGGGGCAGGTGGTTGAGAGGTGGTCAGCACGCGGGTGGGGAGGGAGCATGGAGGGTCTTTCTGCCAGGCTGTTCTGGCGTGACACCCGCAGGGTTCGATTGAGCTGCTTCGTCGGGCCTCCATGGAGGAGGAGGGCGATTTGTTGCTCGACTGTTGTCTTCCCAAATAAGCGTCTCCCCGCCTTCACTGTGGTGTGGCTGTCGATCTTAACCTCTTGGCCGGCCGTGGCGGCGAGGGAGAGGACGAGGTTGACATCTTCACTGCAGGCTTTTGGCGGTGGTTCCGGGTGCTATTGGAAACTGCGATCTTTGCAGCAATCTCCAAGCGGCGGGGAGTCGTCGCTATCTTCGGCCACAAGATTGGCCTTGCTGCGCTCGACCAGTGATGTCGAGTATGCAAATCCTCGGTGCGAGGATTCTCTTAGGCTCATGTGCGGTGGAGTCCGGTGTCTCCGGCGTCCCAAGTGGTTTCGTCCCCGGTGGCGTTTGGAGCGGCCGCATCTGGAGACTCGGCGGTAGTGAGCAAGGACTCGGTTGCGTCCAGCGGACCGGCGCAATCTTTTCTGGGGTGCAATATGTTTTCTCTCAAGGACTTGTGTGTATATTGAGGGTTTCACTCAAGCCCTTTCTATCAAATTATACCCACCGTCATATTAATGCAGTTTCTCTCGGGACCTTTATCGTTCGAAAAAAAGAAGAACAACCACATCAGTAAACCCGGTGCACCCTTATGACAAGGACCAAACATATGACAAAACCTCGGCTCCACTTGGTTGTATGAGGAGAGATACGCATTATGGATTCATCCGACATACCAAACACACTCTCTAAATTGCTTGGGCCGAGATGACGAACTGTATCACTGCTGCCAGTTCACCACTTGGGCTGCTGCGTCGCAAAAGAAGAGTCTTGGCGTGTTCCTCGGAAATAGAGAGTCTCTTGGCGGGAACCCGTCCGTTTCCCGCGCTGATTTTTATACGCAACGCCAGAAATTAGCTGACACCCAACTTGCGGTGGTTAGAGCAACCGTTCCTTTGTCACGTTGCCTTGCCTGCCTGCTGACTTTTCATCAAAAAAAAAAAATGGCATCTCTCCCAACTCCTAAGCGCAGTTTTAGTAGAATGGAGTACTACTGCTACTACTAGTTAGCTGAGCAAACAAGTATATACATGCAACATAGTTAGTCGTAACCGCTGCCTTCATTCCAGAGGGAGTATGTGTTTTTTTTTTCCAATGTTGCCACCTACTGCACTAAAGAAACCTTGCCATCTCCCTCTTCTCGTCCTCATTCATATGTGTCTTTTTTTTTTGGGTTGTGCCATTGTCGTAAGCAGTGGCAGCAAACTCATAGTGAAAGCTATATCATCACTAGTATTTTGCTTCTTCTTTTTTTGGCATAATAAACACCAGTACTTTGCTGTTGTTGTTGTGGAGCTCAACCAACGCTCTCAAGTCTCAAGTTGCAACCGAGCCGTCGAGTGACTCGGATGAATTGGGACTTTGGACGGACACGGTAATCTTTTAACAATCCCTCTCCTAGTGAAAGGTCACTGGATGTTGAGAGGTTCGGCAAGTGAGTGAATGCTTTGACGAGTCACTTTGACCAACTGCATGTGGAACGATGAACCACCAATGGGTGGTGTTAATCATGGCCTTTACCGGGCTTCTAGATCGTTGAATTGAAAAACAAATAAATACACCGTTTTAAATGTATCTAGACAAAGCTAAGGAGTTACAAGCGCAAAAATAAGGATTGCAAGGGAAAAAATTGGAAATCTAAGAATTGCAAGAGGACAAGAAAACTACCGAAATAAGGGTGGTGCATATACGTATTGTAAGAATTTACAATTATACTATGTTTCTCAAAAAAAAAACTACCGAAATAGTCATGAAGAAGACACGTTATTTACCTATCATATTGAACCGGTATATACAGCCAGCCGCCAGGGAGAGGTGAATGAGAAAAACCCATCTAGGTTCCACATTCTTGCTGACGATATCGTTGGTTCGCTCCGTCTTTGCTGGCGCTACGGTCTTAGAGGTATGGTGGACCACGACTTCTTGCCGGCGGAAGATTTTATGTTCTTTGTTTAGTCTACTTTTTAATATCTTTTTCGGGATATTGAGGCGATGGATACGTTCTGAAGTCAAAATAAGATCCTATCCGCTCTATTCTTGCTCTAGTGGTGCATCTAGCGCCGACGAAGGACGCGTGGAGTCGTTTGTCTGGTTGATCTTCTGAGATTTTGTCCATTTCGTCTTTGTTAGTTTGCTATCAGGTCAGTCTCTTTCGATGTACGGTTTTGTCATCATTGGCGATGGCTGATGCTCGAGTGCGTTCGTTTTTTGTGGCCTTAGCACGGTAATTTTTCGTCTGTCTACTATAACAAGCTCTACTACGACAAGGTTTGTCTAGCTCCAGTGATGGAGGGGCGAAGACGACGTCACGCATTCGGCTCGCACTGGCGTTTGTAGTTGTCACTAGGTGGTCCATTGACCTATTTGTAATTTTTATTACTTTTAAAAGTATTTATACTGTTGTTGATGGTTATTAATAGATCGGTAAAATTTCGCAAAAGAAACATGTTATTTCTTTTGAAAAAAGGGGTGTGTATTGGTTTCTGCGACACAACAATTTTTTTTGCCGAAAAGACCTAGCACTAAAAAAACCTACGGCAGTACAAAATACCACAAGAAAAAAGAAAATTACATTACAACGAAATTCTAGATATGGCATTCATCTTCAACCTCCGGATCATGCAATGATGCAACACAGCCATTTTTAAATTAAAGATAAGAAAAAGCTCGATTCTACACGAATGATTGTAAGAGGATGTTGTAGTGTGCATTTAAATCCATAAGGAATTTAGCCATAATAAACCAATCCATAGAAATTTACTCTGATCCTGTAATCACATTGTGACAATCTGTAGAATATAATCCTAAGGAACACATGCAAGTTTTAGAGTATATATGCTGGCACTTGGCTAACAGCTGCTTGTTTTTCGCTTTTCTGAATTATGATACAGGGAGAGAATCGGTTGCAGCAATGAGCCACTGCGCAAGGTTTCGAGCAAAACAACAATCTAATCGGCAGCTAGCTTAGAATGTGAAACGAATTGCTAAATTACACCGCAAATTTGGAGCAATTTTTTGGAGAAAAGTGCATTGGATTGCATGGACTGGAAATCTAAGAACAAAGTTTTCCTCTTTACACCGCACTGCCTGGCCGCCAGTAGCAAAAACCAAGTTGACACGCACACGCACACACACTGATGCAGCAGCCTCCGCTGGCAGAGAGGGAAACGCCGGTCGTCGGCGGCCGGAGAAAGCGCGAATCGGAACTAATGGCAGAGCGGCGAGAGATCCCACAGCGGGTCGCATGCGGACGCGTCGAACACCTTGTCGAAGTACTCCTGGAGGCCGTTCATGGCGTAGAGGGACGCGGAGATCCGCCGCTCCACCTTCATCCGCTCGAACTCGCCCATCCCTGCCGCCGCGGGAGCGGCGCTCGACGCCGCTGGCGGCGTGCACCCTTCAATCGCGGCGAAGCCGTCCAGCGCCGGGAACTGGCCGAACGGGGCCGAGTCGAACACCCAGGACTCGAACTGGTCCTCGGCACTGGCGACGGGCGCGAAGTCCGGCCTGTAGACCTCCCCGGCGCCTCGCTTCATGGCGCCGTCGTCACAGCTGACGGCGCTGCCACCGCTGCTGCTGCTGCTGCTCGAGCCGCCGCCATGACCACAGGCACCATCCATGCTGTTGCTATTGCTGTTGCTTGTGGTAAAAGTGGTGGGCGTGGCTGGAACGGGAACGGCGGGGATCGAGGAGGACGCGGGGGGAAGGACCTTGGTGGTGGAGGCGGCGGGCAGCCTTGCCTTCTTGAGCTTCTTGTGGTGGAGGAGGCCCCGGATGCGGACGGCGAGCGGGCAGTCGTGCGCGATGCGTGGCGCGAAGTTGGTGCGCGCCTCGGCGCCGCGGAGGAGGCGTGCGGCCTCGTCGTAGGCGCGCGCGGCGGCGTCGGCGGTCTCGAAGGTGCCGAGCCACATGCGGATCTTCTGCGTGGTGTCCTTGATCTCGGCCACCCAGCGGCCCGACGGGCGCTGCCGGACGCCGACGAACTTGCTGTGGCTGCTGCTGCCCTTCTTCCTGCCCCGCGGCTTGGTGGGCTTGGCCGCCCGCGCCGCGGCCGCCTCCTGCTCCTGGTGGTGCTGGTAGTAGTAGCAGTAGTCCTGCACCTGGACAGCCGAGGGCTGCACCTGGAAGTGGAGCTCCATGTGGACTGGATGGATTCTTGCTTGGAGCTGGGGATGGAAGGAAGGTAGGAGGAGACAGGTGTCTGTCGAGTGTTTGCTCTGGTTTCTTGGCAAAGGTGGGGGATTTATAGGGGATTTGGGGAATGGTTTGAATTTCCATGGAGGAGGGTCAGGGGATTGGATTGGTGGTGATCCCCCCGGCCGAGTTGTGGGGTTACTTTCAGGGCTGGTTAGTCAATCATGGTCAAAGCAGAGCCATGATTTGTACTAGTATGTTACTACTACTCTGCATCCGTGGAGCTGGAAGTATGCAGGTGTCCAACATGAGGTGCATTTTTGTCTCTTCAGTTTGGCATGTTCATCAGTGAGCAAACTGGCAAATGCAGTGCTTTCCGTTTCTGTATTTTAAGCATATACTACTTGTTGTGGTGGAATCAGTAAATAAGTCCTGATGTTGGAGCGTGTAGTGCAGCACCACAACTTCCAAAATGATTAGTGCATCACCACTCACTTGAGGCTTTGGGCTTTCTGTGTAGTATTTGTTCTTAATTGAACAGGAGCAAGCATGTTTAGTTTCTTTGATTATGTCTCTTACCTGAACAAGCAAAAAGTTCTTCGTTTTACTCTGAGTTTAAACAGTGGAATTTCATCTCCTCACTTTCCCCAAAACTGTACACGCAAGCAAAAAACCATGAGAATGTTTTACCAAAAGCACCCTCCAGCTTAAAAACTACCTGAGTCAAACTGTCTGCTAATACTCATAGGGATTTACCAGGTCCTCATCACCAACATGACAGGCTACCAGAAACTTTTGAGCCACTGACGGAACATGTAAGCAGGAGATAAATTATAGTCCTGGTGCTTAACCTGGATGCAAGTGTCAAGGGGTCTACATCTCCTGGTGATTTACTACTACTATAGGTCATCAGCTTAACCGTAAACTTTTGGGGCAACTGATTTGGACCTGTTCGTCCCTAATTTGTGGTTAAGTACTAGTCAAAACACCACAAGGACCAAGTCGGCTGCAGGAGCGTCTGCCACTTGGCGGGGTTCGAGGCAGTGGTGACGGCCAGCGCCAGTACAAACGGCTGAGAAACAACTTTTCAGCAACCACGCCGCATGACTTTTTGTTTTATTTAGCAGAGCCTCTTGACGATTTCGCCATCTGCCAAGTCTTTCTCATTCACTCGGGTGAGGTAGGCGTGCGTGAGCCTTGGCGTGTTCAGGTTTGGATGGGGGCATCTCCTTGGCGACATATGGAACACCATGCTACACATGTCACAGCAGCAGCAGCCCCCAAACTGTTGTTCATGTTTACACCGGTAGTATTAGAAAAATAGTGTTTTGGATAGAGCCTGCACGTATGAGTGCGAAAATATGATGGAGAAAATTGTGTACTGTGACAGCATAGACATATTGACACATATGATTTTCAAGTATCTAGTTCAACTATATGATGGTGGGAAAATATGATGGTGGATGCTTTAAAATTCCTACTAGAAAACTTGGGACATAAGAAACAAAACATAAGAATATGACGGCATCATCCCTGTCGTAGAAGATCTGAAATCATAAAATCCTAAGAGTTCAAAGAGGACATTGAATTGTAATTTGAGAAGGGGGGTAATGTCTTACCTCATTGAAGGAAACAAAATCTACAGTGCTATGTTCCTTTGGCTCTATAATCCCTCTGCTCATTTAAATGTTATTGTTTAGAACAATGATATGTCTTCAAATGTACAATTTTGACTATCATTTTCATCTGCGATATGTATATATGATCCAAAGAAAATTGTGTACTCTGACAGCATAGACATATTGACACACATGATTTTCAAGTATCTAGTTCAACTATATGTAAAAATATTACTAAAGGATTTAACATTCGAGCCTATCCTTGTCCAAGAAACAACTTTTCTTGTACATGGAGGGAGTAGAAGACACCATGAACTATTAATGGTTGCATGGGCGTCGAGATAGTGATGGGCATGATAAAAAAATGTGTCAAAACAAGGACGAGACAGCGCGGGCTCGACCAGGTGGGAGGTCAAAATGAGAGTAGGCACTGGAAATATGGCCGGTAGGAGCGGGCCTCAAGGAGATTTTGTAAGGTTGGAGGCGTCAGTGTTTGGGATTTTGAGAGGCAAGAATTTAAGAATTGGGGCAAGAAGAGAAGTTTCTAGATTATATGATTTGTTTGACCTCCTTTCTTTTTTCTTGAGCATGCAGTCCAAGTGTTACACCACACTCAACAAGTTCTCCATTAACATGATTTGCATAGCCTACTAGTACTGTTCCTAGCGAATGGTTTATCTGTCATAACTATTTTTCCTTCTTTAGACAACTGCAAGATCATCCTACTATCATCTACATCGTGCTCCACATAATATCGAATTTCATACAAATAAAGCTTAAGGTGTCGAGGCCAAATGGCTAAAGAAGTCAAAATAAATATGTTAGGATAATGGTTACTAATAGGGAACCTTGCCGAAGAATCAGAGATGTCGACTACATAGGGTGATTAGGCGACTATAAATTTTAATGAACTTGTTAGTTTTAGATAATAGTTGTCAACAATCATATATGGCAAAATTACACTAGCAAACAAGATAGACGAGTAAACAAGATAGAAGTTATGCAGGGACAAATAACAAAGAGGATAGAAATAACCGAAAGTGAAAGGGGACAAACACGCAAAGATATATCCCTAAGTTCAAACCCTTAGGAGTACTCTAATATCAGTTGGTGAAATCCATGGTTAAAAAATCCCACAATGATGCCTTTGATCTGCCTTCTTCCCCCTTGAGAACACCAAACCAAGTACGAGCAATTCCCATAATCGAGGATCTTATGGTGGCCTCAACCTTTACAAACTTTCTCGGAGCAAATCCACTCCTTGGAAGCTCCCGATGAACCTATACTCCTAGGGTCTCATAAAAAAAACCAAGAGAAAAAGGCAGAGCGCTGAACTCAAGGGCTATCAAGTTTGGATTAATGAAAAATTAGATCCAAGTATCCTCTTTCCTTTCCCTAGATTAGCAAGATTGTTTGGCGAAATTGGAGGTCTCAAGCTTTTTAAGGTCAACAATGGTGTATGAAAGAGAGTGTAGCAACATTGAGTTGTTTGGGGAAAAGACCTCTTTATATAGGTTTGTCTGAAATCTACACTTTATGCCCTCTTTCCACCGAGAAACTATGAATGGGCAGATGTGGATCCACCCGCCCAAAAGTTGAGATCAAATTTTGGGTGAGGTCTTGGGAGAGGTGAGTAAGTACTCACTTTGTCGAAAAGCCACCCAGAGTTAAAATCCGGTTTACGTACTAGCTATCACATCCACTTTCGACGAGGTTCCAAGCAAAGGTAGTAGCTAGTGACTTCATCAGGAACATCAACTACACCTCCTACCTAACTTCTCGAACAACATAGAGAAGAAACAAAGCACTTTCCTATGAATGGAAAATAGGCTTTTGAGTTCTCCTCACATGGAATATTTGTGAATAGGTATAACATTGGCAAAAAAATCACACAAGTGTCCAACCCCTCCTAATAGTCAAGTAGTTTCCTACTAATCAAATAAAAACATAGCATAAATGTAAATATTTAGCTTTTCACTTTTTTGCAAGGGGTCTCCAAACATCATTCCCTTGGATTAATGGGGATAAAACATATAGATACACATAATAATCATGGCTAGTCCCCTAACCACTTGTTATTAACACCAAATCCTACATAGCAATCGAGGCATCATAACAATAGCTTCAAGAATGAAGCAACACTCATAAGAAAAGTAGCCAAAACCCAACCGGTTAAGGTAAGATCACCTGAAGCCTCATGGTACTCCAAGAAAACACCTCTACGAAGGATATGGTGTCCAAGTGTTGTTGTTTCTAGATCCAGCCAACCAATGCCAGACTTTGTTTGCTGAAAGTGCATCAGACATTGCTTGTTCTAACCAATAAAGACTAGACTTTCCATCACTTGTACCCGTGTCATACAAAGTCATAGTAACCAAAAAGACAACCAGATTTAGTAACCTAATATTGGCAAAGAATAACCACTCAAATATGAGCTAGTAGTATGCCACATAGGGTTTGCCAGGAATAAAAAAGATCTCTCAACACCGTTGCACTATCCACCATGTCCAAAGATCAATGAGAGACACACTGTTGTATCAAGGTCTTTAGCTACAACTTCAATTAGAATGGCAGAATGAGTTGACGGAAGGTGAAATAGATTGTATGGGCACCTAGAGGAGGGTGAATGGGTTCTACTCCAAATTTTAATTCTTTTTCAATTTTAGGCTTGACACAAAGGTAAATTATCTAGATATGCAACTACAAAGAATTCCCCTATATGCAAACATAGCTACTAAGCGAGTAAAAACAAGGAGCAAGGAAACCATAGTGGAGCACGCGGAGACACATGGATTTGTTTGACTGTAGTTCCTTCCTTGTTAAGGGAAGTACGTCTGTATTAGAGAGGTTGGCAGTACTAATACCACCACGCCACAATAGGCCTCACCCTGTTCTCCGATGGATCTGGTCACCAAAGGCTTGATCCACCTTTCCACCATTGGTACCCTTCGAGGCAGGAACCTATGCCTTTACAACGCTAGCGGGGCACTGATACGTCGTAAACGTATCTATAATTTTTGATGTTTCATGCTTGTTTAGTATCAACTTTCCTTTGATTTGTCTACACTTTGAGGTATTTTTATATGTTTTATGGTACTAACCTATTAACAAGATGCCATAGTGCCAGTTGCAACCGAAGGAGGGCCACGAGGCCGCCACACCCTAGGGTGGTGCGGGCCCCCCCTAGGGCACGCCGCCACCTGGTGTGGGAGCGGGTGCCCTCCTGCCTCGCCCCTTCGCATATAAAAGCCCCCCGATGCAGAAAACCTAAGGACCCGATCAGATCTCCACGAAACAGTCCGTAGCCGCCGCCACCATCGTCCCTAGATCGGGGGATCTGAAGCTCTTCCTGACACCCTGTCGGAGGGGAGAGATCATCCCAGAGGCCTTCTTTATCACACTGCCAGCCTTCGGCATGATGCACGAGTAGTTCACCCTTGTACTATGGGTCCATACGATAGCTAGATGGTTGTTTCTCCTCCTTTTTGCTATCATGTTTAGATCTTGTGAGCTCCGTTCATGATCAAGATCATCTATTTGTAATCATACATGTTGTGTTTGCGGGCATGCGATGGATATTGAGATACTATGCCAGATTGATTATTGATTCTATCATGTCATATTGATTATTGATTATATCATGTCTGCGTTGTTTGTGATATTGCATGCTCTCCGTTGCTAGTACCTATCTTGGCCAAGTAGATGCTTGTGACTCCAAGAGGGAGTATTTATGCTCGATAGTGGGTTCATGCCTCTAGTAATCTGGGGAAGTGACAGAAATCTCTAAGGTTGTAGATTTGCTATTGCTACTAGGGAGAAAACAACAATCTTTTGTTCTTGGAACAATTGTATTGTTTACTTTACACACATTGCTTAATGCAAGCTTGCAACTTAATACTAGAGGGGGTTCGGATGATAACCTGAAGATGGATTATTAGTCATAGATGCAGTTGGATGGCGGTCTATGTATATTTTTGTAATGCCCAAGCAAATATCATAGGAATCATGATGTCTAGTATTTGCATTGTTATGCTTGCTCAGTCATGTCAATTGCCCCGCTGTAATTTGTTCACCCAGCATGTTATTTATCTTAAGGAGAACACCACTAGTGAACTGTCGACCTCGGTCCAATCTTTACCATTGATACATTACCTATTGTTACCGTTTACTTTCTACAAGCAACTACTATCTTCCACATTATACGATTAATCCTTTGTTTTCAGCAAACCAGTGAGATTGGCAACCTCACTGTAAGTTGGGGCAAAGTCTTGATTTTGTGTTGTGCAGGATTCCAAGTTGTTAGCAACACCTTGGAGTTGTTTCCTTGCTCCTACTGGTTCTATAACCTTGGTTTCATAACTGAGGGAAGACTTGTTGTTGTGCTCATCACACCTTGCTCTTGGGGTCTCCAAACAAAGCTTTGCAATTGACTGAGCCGCGTCAAGATTTTTCGGGCGCCGTTGCCGGGCAGTTAAGGACAACTTCACAAAGGGAGTCTTTCACAACCACTCTCTTTACTTTGTTTTTGTTTTGATTAGTTCATTTTTCTTTGTTTTGCTTGCTTCTTTCTTTCAAAAATACAAAAATATTAGTTTCATTTGGTTTACTTTTTCTTATCAAAAACACACAAAAAATAGTTCCTACTATAGTTGTTGGTCTGTTATTGCCTTGCTTTGTCATGCTTTCTATTGATGTTTGGTTTCTTTGAAACTATATCTTATTGGCAAGGTGGGTTCACGGAAGAACAAAAATATTATTATATGGAAACACTTATGGGAACAAATTGATAAATTGAATACCATTGCTAGAAACGTGTGCTCTACTTATAATGTTACTTATTGCTTTGATAAATCTTGTTGCTGTAGGAGGTATAAACACCTCCCTTTTTAATGTGAGTATAATGATAATGTTACCATATCTTCTTATGTTAAGGGAAATTATGAGTTTTATGATGTGGAACAAATTTAAGAATTTATTGCTTGGAAGGGTGCATTCGAACTTGCTAGTTTCCTTGAAAATACTGACGATTCACCTTATAAATATGAGGTTTATGATATATTTAAATTTTTCTTTTATAATTACAAGGAATAAAATAGCTATATTCTTGAATATATTAATAGATGCTTTTCACAAACGGAAGAGATTAATGCCTTGCAGGAGCCTATGGAAGAAGAAATTGTTGAAACTGGAAGTTCATTAGATGAAAAAGAGGAGGAGAGTGATGAACAAAAGGAGGAAGAATGGATTAGCTACCCATGCCTACCTTCTAATGAGAGTAACTCTTTATCCCTTATATTATTTGATTGTCCCCCATGCTTACCAAAGGAGGATGAATGTTATGTTCCTGTGGATTCTTTTGAAATATCCACTATGAGTAAAAATTGTGATAATAATTATGCTCTTGTTATCTATGATAATCCTTGATATTTATAAATCTTATTATAATCCTTTATTTGTGCCAAACTTCGAAATGCATGGTACTAAAGAGTTTTGCTTAGAAAATGTTTATGATAAAGCTCTAGATGATGTTCCTATATTGGTTGATAATATGAATTGTACTACTATTGAAAATGATATTGGAGGGGTCTTGACTTTATCTTGGAACTCCATACCTCTTGAGAATGATTAGTCATCTTGTTATAAAATTGTTAAAAGTGTGTTTGAAGGTTTTAATCCCACTATTTTTTAGCTTGATAGAAATTATGTGTTTGTAGATCATGAAAAGTATGCTTTATGTGATAGTTATATTGTTGAGTTTATTCATGAGTCTACTAAAAGTTATTATGAGAGAGGGAAATATGTTTGTATAAGTTTTCACGGTACTGAAACACCTCTCTATGTGCTGAAAGTTTTGAAGTTACTCTTGTTTTATCTTCCTATGCTTATTACTTTGTTCTTTATGAATTTATTTGCGTACAATATTCCTATGCATAGGAAGTGGGTTAGACTTAAATGTGTTTTGAATTTGCTTCTTGATGCTCTCTTTTACTTCAATTCATATTTCTTATGTGAGCATCTCCTCAAACTATCAAGCCTAACTTAAAGGCGTTAAATAAAAGTACTTCTTGGGAGATAACCCAATAGTTTTATTGAGTCTTGGAAGTTATTACTTCTGTAATAAACTCTCCTTATCCTTTTTGTGTGGTTTTTGTGCCAATAATAACCTCTAATGAGAGAGAAGTAAGATTTGGGGAAGTTGCTGTCCCGAAACAGATTTGTGTGATTCACTATAAAAATTCGTGAAAAATATCTGTATGTTGGATTGATCTGTAATTTTCTGAGTAAACTCCCCAGGTTGTTGTATAACTTTATTTAGTTCAACACTTTTCGATTTGAGCAACATAAGGTCTTCGAAAAAATCGGTTGTTACCTGCTGTCTATTTTGACAGATTTCTGCCATTATTTTCATTTGCTTCTTATTTTGTTTCTTTTTTAGTTCTCCTTGATCACTTAAGATTTTCAAAGGAATTGCTACAGTATCTTGTGTTTTAATGAAGGTTTTACTTGTGTTGAAACTAAATCCCAAGGCCTATTATTTTGAATGCACTAATGTTGCTAATGAAGATTGTGTGAAGTTTTCTATGAAGGAAAATTTTCAAGTGTAGGGGAAGAATGATGTGATGAGATGAAGAATGGACAAAATCTCAAGCTTGGGGATGCCACCTTTGTCACCCCAAGAAATATTCAAGAGGTACAAGCGTCAAAGCTTGGGGATGCCCAAGGCATCCCCTTCTTCATCAATAAAAATATCAGGTCTCTTTCTAGACACTTCATTTTTATTGTTTCATGCACTGTTGTGTTGTTCTTGGAGCGTCTTAGTTTTTGTTTTTGGTTTTCATTTGCTTAGTTTGCTTGAATAAAGTAGTTGGACCCCCATTTTCGCTGTGTTGTTTCAAATAAGTTGATTGGTGTTGGAAAAGAGTAGAAAGTTTCATGCTTAAGTGGTACAAAAGGGAGCTTGTTTTGACTGTGACTTAGACTTTATCATTTCATGCTAGATGTTGCTTTGACCTTATGCTTAGTGATTATTGTTGTATCATGACTTGTTCCAAACAACTGAGATTGCTTAATGTGCCTTGCAAGAATCATGCGTTGTTTTAGAATACAAAAGCATAATATTGTGGTATTCTCCTTTGATGCTTTGTTTGGGTTGACTTGGCACATGCTCACACCATGTTATGAATATGAACCAGTCACCTTAGTCTCTATGATCATTTAGTTTTTGACTTGTGATACCACTTTATGCTTTAGTTGATAATGTTTTGTCACTATGCATGATTATGGCCATTATTGCTCTCTTAGTTGGTCGCTCCCAGTCTTTTGTTAGCCTCCACTTGAATTGAGTAAGCTCTACTCATGCATCCAACTCTTAAGAAACCAAGTTATTCCAAAGAGTCCACTATAAATTCATATGCATGGTGTGTTACACCATTCCAAGTATATTCTTGTTTTATCTATCTTCCAAATTAAACTTGTTATGAGAAAATTAGTGATTAAAGCTCTCACGAACTTGATGGCAAACTTTATTTTTTATTGCCCCTAATAAACTTGAACCATTATGTCATCTATGTTGTATATGCTTGCACTTATAAGTTGGGAAATTAGCAGAATCGTGCTGTCACGGGGAACACTTTCAACACCTGTAAATATTACCCAGTTGATATCATGATCTTTTGTTTGCGGATGTCGGCGGTGTGAAATAAAAGGGAAGCTTGTAAGTCCATGGAGTTATGTATATGTGTTAGAGAAACGCCTGGGCCGCTAGCCTAAGCCATGCATAATCATGGTGGAAACTTGCACCATAGTGAGCAATCCATGAAGCATCCTCAGAA
Organism: Avena longiglumis; assembly: GCA_030063025.1. Classification (NCBI taxonomy): domain Eukaryota; kingdom Viridiplantae; phylum Streptophyta; class Magnoliopsida; order Poales; family Poaceae; genus Avena; species Avena longiglumis. The sequence goes on along the minus strand of CP125976.1, from coordinate 170,201,017 downwards.
AAATAGAAAAAAAGAGAGAGAAAAATAAATAAAAAAATGCACCATGATCATGGTAAATAAAAGGATTGCTGAGATGCTCACTGTCTGTTGCCTTGTCATTTGGATATGGGATAGCTCTTGTGTCATGGGGCAAGGGGTACTCCGTTGGCGGTTCTCTATGATACACATATACTTACTATGACAAGAACTTACCGGTGACTAAAGTTGAGTAGCATGTGGAACGGCCCTCGTACTCAAGGGACATGAGATTGCCAACTTATGATTTGTCAAGCATAAACTCCATATTTATTTCACTTTAACCTTAATCACTTCAAGATGCTTATGATAGGGGCAATGAGAGTTGAAATCTAACAAGTACCATAATTTTTGGAAGCCCTTTATGAAACTTGAAATCCCTACTTACCTCTATGAACGGCATTTCTTCCTACTTTTATATTGAGTATCCACCTTCTATATTTATGCACCAATTAAGAGAGCATAGTTGTCATTCTTAGTTTTATGTGCATTGTACCAAAACTTATTGCTTGATTAATAATGTTGATATTGCTTGTTCTTGAACTATTTGTATCTAGTCACCCTTATGAACTTTGAAGGTGTCCTATGCATTTATGTTTTGGTACTCCATGAGGGACAAGCTAAATACCACTATGCTATGTTTTCTATATGTGAAACAAACAAATGTCTTTCAATGCATTATTATTCATGATCTTTGTTTGTATCCTTTCATGTTGCAGCATAGTTACTATGTCTTATTGTTAGAACTACATCTTTCATGCCCATGTTTAGAGTACTTTGATCCCAGCTTTCAATGCTTGCAAATGGTTTGATCAAGATTATGATGGTGGAAGCTCTTTATGAAACTTGAAATCCCTGCTTCCCTCTATGAAGGGCCTTTATTCCTACTTTTATATTGAGTCTCCACCTTCTATCTTTATGCACCAATTAAGAGAGCATAGTTGTCATTCTTAGTTTTATGTGCATTGTCCCAAAACTTATTGATTGATTCATAATGTTGATATTGCTTGTTCTTGAACTATTTGTATCTAGTCACACTTATGAACTTTGAAGGTGTCCTATGCATTTATGTTTTGCTACTCCATGAGGGACAAGCTGAATACCACTATGCTATGTTTTCTATATGTGAAACAAACAAACTTCTTTCAATGCATTGTTATTCATGATCTTTGTTTGTATCCTTTCATGTTGCAGCATAGTTACTATGTCTTATTGTTAGAACTACATCTTTCATGCCCATGTTTAGAGTACTTTGATCCTAGCTTTCAATGCTTGCAAATGGTTTGATCAAGATTATGATGGTGCATGTCACCTAAAAAATTATTCTTTTTATCACTTACCTACTTGAGGACGAGCAGGAGTTAATCTTGGGGATGCTTGATACATCGTAAACGTATCTATAATTTTTGATGTTCTATGCTTGTTTAGTATCAACTTTGCTTTGCTTTGTCTACACTTTTAGGTATTTTTATACATTTTCTGGGACTAACCTATTAAAAAGATGCCGCAATGCCAGTTGCCTGTTTTATGCTAGTTTTGGTTTCATAAAATCTAGTAAGGAAATATTCTCGGAATTGGATGGGACAAAAGCCAAAGTCAATATTTTACTGGAACGAACACAGAGACCGAAGGTCAACCTAAGGAGGGACACGAGGCCGCCACACCCTAGGGTGGCACGGGCCCCCTAGGGCGCGCCGCCACCTGGTGTGGGCACCTTGGGTGCCCTCCTGCCTCGCCCCTTCGCCTATAAAAGCCCCCCTCCCAATGCAGAAATCCTAAGGAACCGATAAGATCTCCACGAAACAGTCTGTAGCCACCGCCACCATTGTCCCTAGATCGGGGGGGGTCTGAAGCTCTTCATGGCACCCTGTCAGAGGGGATAGATCATCTCGGAGGCCTTTTTCATCACCATGCCAGCCTCCGGCATGATGCATGAGTAGTTCACCCTTGGACTATGGGTCCATACAGTAGCTAGATGGTTGTTTCTCCTCCTTTGTGCTATCATGTTTAGATCTTGTGAGGTCCGTTCATGATCAATATCATCTATTTGTAATCATACATGTTGTGTTTGTGGGGATCCGATGGATATTGATATACTATGTCATATTGATTATTGATTCTATCATGTCATATTGATTGTTGATTCTATCATGTCTGCGTTGTTTGTGACCTTGCATGCTCTCTGTTGCTAGTACCTATCTTGGCCAAGTAGATGCTTGTGACTCCAAGAGGGAGTATTTATGCTCGATAGTGGGTTCATGCCTCTAGTAATCTGGGGAAGTGACAGAAATCTCTAAGGTTGTAGATGTGATGTTGCTACTAGGGAGAAAACAACAATCTTTTGTTCATGGAACAATTGTATTGTTTACTTTACACACATTGCTTAATGCAATTATCCGTTCCTTGCAACTTAATACTAGAAGGGGTTCGGATGATAACCTGAAGGTGGATTATTAGTCATAGATGCAGTTGGATGGAGGTCTATGTATATTGTTGTAATGCCTAAGAAAATCTCATAGGAATCATGATGCCTAGTATTTGCATTGTTATGCTTGCTCAGTCCTGTCAATTGCCCCACTGTAATTTGTTCACCCACCATGTTATTTATCTTAAGGAGAATGCCTCTAGTGAATTGTGGACCCCGGTCCAATCTTTACCATTGATACATTACCTACTGTTACCGTTTACTTTCTACAAGCAACTACTATCTTCCACACTATATGTTAATCCTTAATTTCAGCAAACCAGTGAGATTGACAACCTCACTGTAAGTTGGGGCAAAGTCTTTGAGTTTGTGTTATGTAGGATTCCAAGTTGTTAGCAACACCTTGGGGTTGTTTCCTTGCTCCTACTGGTTCGATAACCTTGGTTTCATAACTGAGGGAAGACTTGCTGCTGTGCTCATCACACCTTGCTCTTGGGTCTCCCAACGAAGCTCTGCAATTGACTGAGCCGCGTCAGGCACACATCCACAACTGAATTGAAGGCTCCCGTGATAGAAAATAAGTTGTCACAAGAACAAGGATTATCAAATAACTGAAACTGAGATCTAGATATTTGCAAGAAATACTAGATCAAGAATCCTCCAAATGAATGGAGGGGGAGTGAACCACTTGATTGGTGTTGATGAAGATTCAAACCTCCTCCTTCGATTCCCCAAAGATTGGAGCCTTCGGGTGTATGAAGATGGAGATATCGGTTTGGAACTTGAAGAATAGTACTGCACTTTTTCGAATGAATCAAGAAATCTGACAAGAGGAGTAATTGGGGTATTTATACCCCTGCCAAAATGCAGTCGTTGGAGTATTTGGGGGCCGGATTATCTGGCCCAAGTGGGGGCCCGATTATCTGACCGGGGAAAAAACTCCGCCCCAGACTTGGATTTTCCGGGAGAAATCCGCCCCATATGCAGTACGGCGCGCCATTACTCCTGTTGCAGAAATCCTAGGGGCGGATTATCCGGCCTGGGCAAAAACTCCTGCCTTGGCCGGACAATCCGAAGGAAAGTCTGCCCCCCTCCATAGAGATACACTCCTTGGCTTCCTTTGGGAAAATTCCTAGGGGGCGGATTATCCGGCCCGGGCAAAAACTCCGGCCCTAGCCGGACAGTCCGAAGGAAAGTCCACCCCCACACATAGAGACGTGCCTAGTCCACTGTGATGAGCAAACCAGGGGCAGATAATTCGGCCCTAGGCAGGGGCGGATAATCCGCCCCCAACCTTCTGTTTTAGCTGCTTTTGAATAGGCAATTTATCTGCAGCACTCAACGCACATTAAATAATCCTTGCTATTGTTATCTAACACACAAAACACTACAGATCATGAAATGTTCTTTGAGTCTCCCCCTTTTGGTGTTAGATAACAATACTAGGATTTGCAATAAAGTCCTACTAACAACATCATTCAAAGAATGAAAGAGGCTCCCCCTAAATGTATGCATATAAGAAAGTTGCATTTGAATACCAATGCACAAAATAAGGTATAGGACTTTTCGTTGAATTGGAAACTACAAACAAATGATGTGTTAGACAAAATCATCATACCACCGGGAGAATTAATTCCTAAATAATATAGAGATGGCCAATATGATAATCACTCACTGAGACTTCAAAGCATAATATCATTTGGATGCATCCATAGAGATGATACCGGAATTCCATAACATATAGATGAATCCAATCCATACTCCCCGAGAGATAAATCCACGAAGATAATTCCAGTGATAGCCGAGATAAATCCAAAGTACCACACAAGCCACACATAGTCTCATACAAACCAAATAGCAAATAAAAGTTCAACGCTAAATGGGCACAAGCAGATAAAGAACACGACAAAATGGCAATCTTTTGCCTGTCCCACGCAATCCTAGTAGAACTATTTCCCCTGCTTTGGCATTGAAATGCCAAAAAGGAAGAAGAGCGATGCTGGCGCCCCAAGATATCACTCTTTGTAGTCATCCTCTCCCTCGTCCTCATCCTCATCAGTAGCTGGAGGAGAAGGTTCCATCGCTGGGGTAGGAAACAAGTGACGCTCGAGCTCTCCATAGTTGATACCAGAAGTATTCCACTAAGCATATGGAGTGGGATAAGATGAAGTGGGAGGGGGCCTGATGCCCCAGACACATGGTGGAAAATGACCTGTTGAGTGTAAGACATATCATGGCGTTGTCGGTAAGCCTCATACTACCCCTTGTGGGTGTCTAACCCATGCACATGATGTTTCGCTGGAACCAATTGAGTTGCTTGACTTCACGGGCCGCAGATGGCATTGGAGGCCTATGCCCACTACCTCTAGCATCTCTCATGAAGGACTCGGGAGCTGAAGAGGGATGAGAGGTCTTCCTTGACTTGTTGGAGATCTTCTCTCCCTTGTGTTCACCGTCAAGGTTTTCACTGAAATCCTCATGAGGGAGCATACGCTTGATGAGCACCATGATGAAGGGAGCATATGGAATGGAAAGCCGGTTGGACATGGCATTAGTCATCTCATGATATATAAAATCCATCACATCCAGCCTATAATCCACGGACTGATCTTCGGTAGTGGCACACTCATGAGAGAAAGCAAGAAGTTGTACTAGGTGACCATGAATGTTGTCATTGTTGCCCCTACTAGGAGTGATGCAATCACGAAAGAGACCAACCATCTCAGCATAAAGAGGAGAGAGACCGGAAAGCCTCCCAATAACACCATTTGTAGTAAGGCAAGGATAAAGCGCAGTATCCTTGTTGGGCTTGATAGGAAAGATGATGCGATGTCCACAAGCAATATCTCGACCATGAAAAGGGTAACCAAGCACCTGACCAAAAGTGCGGAAATCAGCTCGGATATAAGTGCTACCTGTCATCCACTTCATTGTACGAAGCTCATCTCCACAGATCACCAGAGTAGAGAAAAACTATTTCACCATGGAGGAATCGTAGTTGCATTGCAGAGTCATGAGATTGTGCAGCCACATCCTCTCAGTCACAGCCAAAGCCTCAGCAAGTCGGGGCTTAGTCTTTGCCTCAGTCATATCCAAAGGGCGCATTGGGTGTATCTTCAAAGTAGAGTGAACATCGTCATATATGTACCTTTGATGGGCAGACCAATAGTGATTATCACCAAGCTGCTCATCAATATCAGCCTCTGTATACAGGTCACAGTGACAGAGAGCGGAATACTCGAGGATATCCATGTTCTTGTAATTGACCCTAGGCTGCTTGCCCTTCCTTTTGGTAGTCCTCTTCTGTGACCTTGCACGTTCAGCCATCCTTTCAGTCTCTCTCTTCTTCCTTCTCAACTCAACCTCGTCAACAAGGACTCCTTCGTTGGGCCTGAGATAGCGACCACGAGGATGGCGCTGATATGTCTTAGGAGCACTACAACCACCTGTGAAGCAAGTAAGACGGATAGCATGGAGATAATCACACACAAAAGTCTAGGAGGAATACTAAAAACAGTAGAAAAACAATCCATATGCCAAATCTACATGTTACGAGAATCTGTGAAAATCTGAAATAGGCGCAAACCTTCCAGGCCGGATAATCTGTCCCTAGCGGAAAAATTTAGAATCGCCTCAGATTCATAGTACCAACGCAGATCGGGCAAAAGGGTTGCTAGACTACGGTTTCTAGCAAGCATATGAAACAAAGGGCAACCTCTAATCCAAGTTTCCACAACAAGAAACTACTTCCATACAAACAAGAAGAATGGGGGAGTTACCCTCACTCATTGGAAGAAGAACTCGGAGGATAAGGTACCCAGAGGCGATGGGAAGAAAATCTGGGGAGTGCCCGGAGAATACGGTGGCCGGAACGACTCCGGGGAGGGTCTAGGCGACTGGCGGTGGCTGAGGGAGAGGCAGGGGTTCGGGAGGAAGTGCTGCTCTGTTTGAGACCTTTCCCTCGCCGCCCTAGCCTTTAAGGTACAAAACCCCTAGGGGCTCCGCCCCTCACTAGGGGCAGATAATCCGGCCCTCTCTGAAAATTCTTTTATACACAGATTCAAGCCAGCACACCCCAAACAAAACTCTCGCAAGTGTACCGAAGGAATTGTGTGTAAGAATAGATGGCTCGGGGATGGGAAAATCTTAGGTTTAGACAACCAAACTGAGATGGTACTACACACCCAAAATTGCAAGAATCAAATCGAATAAAAGCCAAAATTGGGTGTGTTTTCCATAAGAACACAATATATGCAAGAAAAGCCAAAAAGATTCACAAGAAACCAACTCTTCTCAAGGAAGAGGGCGGTGGCCGAAGCCACCATGTTGGAATGAATGGTATGACACCACAAAGATATATCTTGGGTTCATGACCAATACTCATCAATACGCTCACATATCACATAATGATATTAAGAGAAATGATTTTTCTTGATTTCGGCATTATGGGGGAGGGTTAGCCTAGTCAATTAGGACCACACTCCCCCTATGTTAATGCCTGCACCTAAACCAAATAAAGGAAGAGATGTAAGTGAGTATGCAAGGGTAATCAATCTAAGCTCCTTGAATCCACGATATTTAGCTCATTCCTCAAGTAACAAAATCTTGCTTCATCAAGTGGCTTTGTGAAAATATCAGAAACTTGATTCTTCATGCTCACAAAAGATAAGTCAATATCACCATGAGCAACATGATCCCGAATAAAGTGATTGCGAATCTCAATATGCTTTGTCCTTGTGTGATGCACTGGATTATAAGAAATTTTGATAGCACTCTCATTATCACACAAAAGAGGAACTTTGTCCTAAATGACACCGTATTCCTTTAAAGTTTGCCTCATCCATAATAATTGAGTGCACACACTAGCAGCAGCCACATACTCAGCTTCGTCGGTGGAGAGATATGGTGGTAGGGACTTCTATCAGAAGAATATATCCACCATTCAGAACCCAATCATCCATTATTTTGCTTTATTTCTTGCTAACACTTTGTTAGGAAGAGTATATACCGGATCGATGGCCAATGCAGACATGGCCATGATCACCAAGGCGCTCTTCCCTAATGCGCCGTAGAGTCCCACTCCTGTAGCTCTATTTCTCCAGCACCTCTACCACCAGAGAAACAAAAAGAAAGGTGATATTCGCATCGGTGGAATGGCAACCCACCTAATCCAAGCCCTTGAAATTACAATTCCTATTGCGCAACCAGTTGATGGCTCCATACTTTTGGATGTCAAGTATATAACTGCTTGTGGCTTCCTCGGTGTTTACCGAGCTAACAAGAGGCTCTAAGCCTATCAATTTGGTTCTCTTGATGTTGTGCAAGATGATCAAGTGCCATTGCCTTGCCCACAAGCCTTCGAGGTTCAGGGAAGGGACAAATGGATCCTCACCAAGGATCAAGTGACTGAGATCATGGCGGAGCTCTATCCTGATTCCAAGGAAGAGCAAGAAGGACGGCAGCAGGATGAGCAGGAGCAGCAGCAGGAGCACAACCCTACTTGGGAGGGACAGCAGAAGCAGGAGAAACCTTGGGACCAATGGCCCCATCGGCAACAACAGCAACAGGGATTCAACAATGTCCCCTATCAGGATTTTCTGTAGCTCAACCAGCGCGTTGGGGAAACCGACTAGACTTTGCTGGAGTGAGTGAAGATGTGAGTGCCTTAACTCACAAATTTAGTCACTTCATGACCTAATTCCCTGACTACTACCAGCAGCATCATCAGCCATCGCGGAACAACGGCAACAACTAAGCATGGCAACAACCTAAGCTTGGGGGAGGTTCGAAAACCTCCAAACTTGCATTCATATTTTTATTTCTTCTTTTGATTTATTTTCTTTTCCAAGAATTGCATGTTTACTTTCAGTTTGCATTCTTAAACTAAAAACACAAAAAATTAGCCGTAAACCTTTATTTGCAAATTTGTTTCTTTGTCTTTCTCGGAGATTTCTCAATTTTAGGTGACTTGGCAATAGGGAAATATAGAGAGGATTCGACTCAAGTACGAGAACAAAGAAAGCAAGAGGAGGTATCACATTCCTTTCATCACCTCTCCTGCAACTTTAAATTGATCCTACAATTATTTACTCGCTTGCACTTGAGTCACTCCCCACCTAGATTGTTATCTTATAAATTATATTCCCTTGCTAGTGTCCTCTTTTAGCTTTGAAACAATGAGAAATGAACTTGGTTAAAATATTTCCGACATTTTTACAACAAGAAAAGGCATCCAAGAGATGACTTGAGTCCATGTTTATCCCAAAGGATTTGAGTTTAGAAACTACTCAACCCCATTGAGCTTAATGTAAATAGACTCGGTAGCACCCTTGAATAAAATTGTCTGATAAAATGGATGCTTCGGAGTAGTAGAGATTATGCCACTGATTTTTCTAATAATTACAATAGGATATTGCTTTACACGTGTCACTACGAACAGTGTCGTACTCCATGGGGAACTATTAACTCTGCTGGCCAACGAACAATCTAAATGTAGGAAACCACTAGATTTCGGCTATTGAGTTATGCAAATGTCTGTAGCTGCAATGCTATGACATGTAAAATTCCTCATGGTTTTACATTCCAAGTGAAGTTGTAGTACTCCTCTGACCCACTATTTCTCAACAGCTATCTATTGGCATGGTCACGAGTGCGCAACACATCCCCAATTAACATGTTAAAACAGTGGCATGATTTCTCTATGAAAGAGTTGAAGTTTTTGAAAAACAAGGAAAGGAAAAAGGTGATTTGAGAGTCTTGAAATTTTGACGTGGGAGTAGATGAGTTGTTCTTAAATTAAATGTTCTTGGTGCAAACTTGAGTACTCTTAATTGATTAAAAGAACAAGAGCAAAAAAGTTTTCATCTCTCAATAAGAGAGAAACCAAAAAGATTTGTTTCACTTTCCTAGCTAAACTTTCGACACTCGCCGGGCATATGATTTATTTGCTAGCAATATATACGTGGTTAGGAAGTGAACTTAGTGCAATCTTGTGAATATTTGTATAATCATATTTAAGATTCCAGGAAATGTGAAGAAAAGAATTTGACACCAATTCAAGCTTGTAAGTTCTTTTATTTCAGTTTCGAATCTCCGCTATCCTTTCTTATTTCCTTGTCACTCGAGGGCGAGCAACATATAAGCTTGGGGAGTTGCTAGCTGTGAGATTCTACACATTTTTTATGGTTTCTATCGATGGTTTTCGTTTGGATTTGATGGTTTTCTAGCTTTACCTAATGCTAATACTTTGGTAGCAAAGAAAACTTGGTTTTTAATGTGTGTTTCAGGTTCTTAACATCAATAGAGGTATTTAACAACAAAACACAATATTCAGACGAAAATAAGCAAGTCTCTTTTTGGAAGCAATCGAGGGGAGTTTACTGGAGCTTTAACGAGCAACTATACAACAGAATATTTTTTCGGCCGTATAGTTCCCGCGGTATACATTCCATCTCCTTTGTCTTATTAAAAGGGACAACTTTCGCGAAGAGGCCGAAGACGAAAATAGAACACATGAGCCACCATCCCATCCAAAAGGGAGAAAGAAGAGATCCGGAGAAGAAGGGGAAGACGCTCTTCATCTCGCTCCACGATCTTCGATCTCCTAGCCACCACACCTCCATAAGCCATTACTTGTACTTGAGAGAGAGTGTGAGAGATCTCCACCTTGCAAGACTAGGGTTTGAGATTGTTCTTCCCATCTTGAATTGTGTTAGATTTATTTCTATTTCTTCTCCACTGTAATATCAAGAAGAACTCCCTTTATTTTATTATATCGATGATGCTTTCTTCTAACTAGTTTGACTCGAGGATCAAGAGGATCCACCGAGCTTATTGCATTATTCCAATCCAAGGATCTTAATTGCTAAGCAACCTGAAGGATCTTAATCGTCTAGTGACTGACCATGGTTGTGGTAAACAGGCTAGTAGGATTATTGAAGTTGGGATGAAATCTACCAAGAGGAGTTCCGGCTAATTATGGGTTGCTCGCCTACACACATACTTATAAGATTATAATTGTTACACTTATCACTCTTCCACCCGGCACATTCGCTATCACCATGAACTGAAACTCCCCGCGCCTACTTCGTCAGCTGCAGAAAACAACAAACAAATCGTTCTTTACTTTTATACTTTTTATTTCTGAAGTTTACATTTTAGTTTTATTTAAATACAATTCTTTAATCTAAATTCTATTCTCATTTTCAACACTTGCAGTCAATACACTCGAAGACCTATGACAACTTCGGGTGTGACCGACACTTCACCAACAAACACTTACCTTTGGGATCCATGTTGGATCGACATCTTAACTTCGAAACTAGCTACAAACGATCTGTGCACTTGCAGCCATCACTACCACTTGTTGTGCCCTCGCTGCCATCAGTGGTTTCATCATCCGCCGTTCCTTCGGATTCTTCTTCCTCTGTGTCTTTCATCTCATCATCGTCGCTCTCTGAAGGATATTATTCTTCATCTTCTTCTAGCCGCTGGACCTCCTCCCAAAATGACAATTATTTCTTTTGAGGTCTAACTTCTCCTTCAGCATTGATGCGCTTAGAACAACCATCCTCATTATTGCCACACATGGTTGCACTAATAAAAAAGCAAATAATGGTTAGTAAAGTGCCCGGAAAAATCCGGCATGACCTTTGCTAATCTTCTTAAACTAGGAGTGCCCGATTTCTACCGAAATGGAAGTTAATCAATATTTCGGCAAAAATCAGGACTCATTTCATACAAGCACCTGCATACAGATCATACACCCCATCATGGCCTTTCCATTTCAAAACTGATATGTAGCATAGGATATTCACAGCGGTATACACATCAGTATAGACAACAACTTTGCACAACAGTAAAAAAAGCAATGTATACACAACTTTGCACATGAGATTCACAACAACTTTGTACAAAAGTATACACACCAATGTCCTGGAGATACAGCAATAACAGAAACACCACTGATATGTCCTAGAACATAATATGTATGTATATTGAGCTTGAGCTTGTACAAGTTAAATTGGCCAGCAACTACTATAAATTAAATTGGCCTACTGCTAACTGCTAACCCACTACTTACGTACAACATCTAACTTGACAGCAACTAACTACCTAAAGCAACTAACCTATTGCTTGCTAACTACTACTACTAATAACCTACTGCTAACAATCTACTACTTGCTAACAGTAACCTACTTCTTGACAATAACTAACTAAACCTAAAGAAACTAACCTACTTCTAACTAAAAAAAGAAGAAGGAGCAAATGTAGCAGTAGCACTATATACTTTCACAAAAGGGCTTTGGGTTCTCCAATATGATACAACTATTAAACTATCAGCATACTCGTTAAATCCAAAGTGACAGGTGCTAAACTTAGCACATCTAACAATAGAAAATAAGAGCTACAGTTTTCTCATAGACCAAAACAAGACCACCGTATCACTATCAGGCAGTTAACTCATCAAAATAGATCATAAGGCAGAAAGGACATATCTACATAAGGCAATATACAGAATATCAGTCCCTCATGTTGCTTCTCTAATGGACAAGTATAGACAGGTTGCCTTTCCTCAAATTCATTGTGGAGATTCAGTTCTGTTCTGGTCAGATGCTTGGGAGGTTGATAATTCTAGAAGGCCTTTGAGAGACCGTTTCACTAGGATATTGTAAGGGTCCCAACCTTTAATAAGGTAGAGTCCCCTGTGTTTACAATGCTAGTCCCTGGATCAATAGCTAGCATCCACAGTTAAGATGTAATATCAAGAAACAAAGGTCATAATACAACTTTATAACCAGGAATAACAAAATTTTATCACATCTTACATAGCTCATTTGGCTATTACATTACATTGCAGCAGAATAACTATAAGCATGGGGTCCTTTATCTTCAAAGTGCCACAGGCAGACATGTTGGTTGTAGACTTTGTAATCCTAATCAACACACTTCACTAATCAATCAAACCTGCAACATAACAAGTTATAGCCACAAGGGTCAATACATTTGAATTGTATTGGCAAGTGATACTATGGTGGTATAGTGGAGTCTATCATCTATATGCATTTGGCTAAGTGGAGTTGAGGCTTGCATTGCTCAAAATAGATTTTCCTTAACATTTGAAAACACTAAGTTTTTGCTTAACAAAAACATTTTTCTCAATCAAAGATTGAAGATCCTTTAACCCTTGTTCAACCACAAGTTTTTAACTTAGAAATTTGAATGATGAGATTCTTGATTGCTTCCATGTCTTGATGCTCAAATTGTCCTTTACCAGGGACATGGCTAAGTACTTAGATTTTACACTCTCAGAGGTGGTGCACTTTCCCCACAAGACTTGGTTTCACCAAGACAAGATCTTTCAGAAGCCTTCCCTTAGAACAAAATGGACGCGTTCCAACCTATCAAATTCTACCACCAACTATCCATATGTCTAAGTTCTTGCAATCTATATGATCCAGGCAGAGCCCATAATGCCAAGTGGCTGCACTTGAAGCTTCTCAACATTTGACATCTCAAATCTCTTTGTTCCTGGGTGGCCATCCACAAGTGAGATACACAAGGTAAACCATATACATCGGCCTTGTGAACCACTCTACCAATATCCACCAAGCAATTACCATTCCACCCAGGTGATTCATTAACTTAGTTGTTTTATTAAACAAAAACACAAGTCCTCAGACTTAGAAATTTTCCATAGTGTGAATATAATTCCACCCTTGTTTTCTATTAGCTAAGCTAACCTTGATAGTAGTAGGAATCTTAACTTAGGAAAATTTCTACTAAGGTTTCATCTACTAGGTTTTCCTATAGCAAGGTTTATACTTAGCAAAATTCCATGCAAGTTTTACTTAGAGAAAATCACTAATGCATAGTGAAAGTAATGGGACAAAAAGTATGAAGCATCACTTGCATTTTTGGTAGAGGTTATAAGTTCACTCCTTGTCCTTGCAACAATCACACTCTTCAAGTCACTACAAATCAATCAAGCAAGGCACAAACTCAATCTACCAATCAAGCAAAACAAGACATAAAATCATAAGGTCTAAGGAATGCATGCAAGCATGCAAAGCTTTGTTTTATTTGGTAAAGTGGTTCCTAATGGGTCATAAACATTTGAAAGCATCTAATGGTCTTTTTATAAAGTGGCAAAGTCATTTGCAAAAGGTTTCACTTTGTAAACCATTTTTAAAACAAAGTATCATTTTATGTGGTGTAGAAATATTTTTACTAAGGCATTAATCTATAGGGTTTACCAAATAAGTTTTCAAACCATAAAACTTGATGTTTGGGGTCAGAGAGTTTAAAACAAAACATTTCCCAAAAGTTTTCTTCCAAAACCATTTTTAATAAATAAACTATATTTTTATTTGTCTAGAAATGGTTTTAAATCAAAGAATCATTATTTTGTTTCACAAAATACCTTTTTGAATCCACAAAGTGTTTCCGATGGTCAGTAGGTTCAAATAACACCATTTTCCAAAGATTTTATCCCCAAAATCATTTTTGAACAATTTTTATAATCTAAACAAGCATACAAATGTTTCTGCAAAAACAAACATTTTTCCAGAGGCTTTTTACTAAAAAAATGGCATGGTTGTCTAGGGCTTGTTCCACTAATTCCATTGATATAAAGTTTGTAATTTTTGGACATGTGGATCAAAAGTTACAAGAGTTTCAAATCTGCATCTAAATTAGATTCAAATTTTGTTTTAAACAGAAACTGGCCACGCGTCATGTTCCTATTGGGCGGTACCGGTTCGTCCGGATCACGTGCTGCAGGCCGTTGGATCTAACTGATCGCGCGGCAGGTTCACTCATACCCCTTCGCTCTCTTTCTATCCTATCCACTAGATCGTGATCGGACGGCTATCCTCTGCTTGTCACTAACTGGCGGCGCAAGGTCAACGGCGAGCGGCGGTGCGGTCATATAGTGGCGGCGCTGGCGAAGTAGGAAGCGAGGGGGATAGGAATATGCTCACCGAGATCGTCGGACTTCGCTGGTGCTCAACGTGGCAGTATCTCGTCGAGGGGCGCACGGGAACGAGGTGGATTGCTCGCCGGAGTTGGTATAAGCGGCGGTGCTCTCGGGTCGTCGTCGCTGGCGTCGTTTGGAACCACGCTAAGCCAAAAGAGAGGCACGGTTAGATGCACACAAGGGTCACGAATAAGGGAGCATCATCGGGAGGTGTTGGGGCGGTCGGAGTTCACCTGGAATGCTCGACGGAGCAATGGCAGACGGCGGCGCACGCTCGGTGTCGATGAAGCCGAGGTTACAGGGCACTCACGGAAGAATGAGTGGCACGGGGAGATGCGCCAGGAGGTGGGGAGGGTGTCTGTGTGCTTGAGGAGGCAAGTGGTGGCGTGGGGCTGCCGGAATCCTCGCCGGAGCGTCGTCGGACAGTGGCGGTGTTTGAGCAAAATTCGACAGCCTGGGGGCATGTTGAGATGGGGCGACAGAGGGGAAGTGGAGAGGAGGGGCAGGCGCTTTAACATGCGTGGTCAAGGGGCCGATTAATGGCATGGTTAACGCGTATTACGCTGGACTTAATTCGCCTGCAATGGCTGGCGAGGGGGAGGGCGTAGTCCGCGGGTGGGGAAGAAGGGAGCGTGGCTGTGGGGCCTAGTGTCAGCGAGAAAGGGAGTAAGGGGGAGGGTCCATTCATCAGTGTCCTCATGGGTTTCTTTCGCGGTGAAAACGATTCGCTCGCTGAGAGGGAGAGGTGGGCTAGGTTGGGCTGGAATGGGCTTAGCTGGGCTGGATTAGTTGGGTCGAGTCTGACTCTATTTTTTTCCTTCCAAATGCTTTTTTTCTTTTTCTATTTCTATTTTGATTTTCAAACAACAATTCAAACATTCAATTCAATTCAAACATTCACCATACTTTGTGTTGAATTTGGTTATGTTTATCAACATAAACCAATTCCCAAAATAAAATAATTTTTTTATTATTTTTAGGATCTATTTAATAATTAAATAAAATAGACCTTAATTATTAATTCAAAAGGGTTTTGATTTATTTAATAAAATCTTCATTCGAAATCCAAATAATAACAAAACCAAATCAGTAGGTTTTGTTTGAAGATATAGAATACTTGGAAAACTTGTTTAAAATAAAATAACATTTTTATTTTAGGTTCCATTAATAATTAAATAAAATGGACCTTAATTATTAAATCAAATAGGGTTTGTTTTATTTATTTTCAAAACTCTATTTGAAATCCAAAATAGTACCAAAACCATTCAGTAGGTTTTATTTAAAAATAATAAACACTTGGAAAACTTATTTAAAATAATTTAATAAGTTTTGATGTTTTAATTAAAATGGTAAAACCTTTTATTTAAATAAACTTGGATATTAAATCCTTATTATTTTATTTAAATAAACCTTTACTATTCTTAATCAAAACAAAACATTTTATTTCAAAAACTTGGCCAAGGTTTAATTTGGCTCTATAAAATAATCTTTATTTATAAATCCACCTTTTCTTTTGAAAACCAAATCCTTTTATTAAAAGATCCAAAAATAGTAATTCCACTTATTCTAAATATTTTCTTTATTAATTGTTTAACTTTTCAAATCCCTTTAGGATTTGTTTGATCAAAAAGGTTTGAAGGTTTCCAATTGGAATAAAAAAGTTTCTTCTCACCCTGAAAATCAACAAAGTTTTATTTTATTCATTTATTTTTCACATTACAAGATTTGGAAAATCTTGGGATGTGACAGCTATTCTCTTATTCCAAATATGAAAAAAATATGTCAGAGATATGGTTTTGCTTGCAGACAGATCCACTAAGTTTCACCTGCCTTTGTCTGGGCAAGCATTTGATGAGTTTCTATTGGTTAACAATTGGTTGGATAACATTGACTTGGAAGAGAATGGTGCTGATAGTTGGCAATGCTCTCGGGGCTCTTACATGGCTGCAAAGTACTATCAGACATTATATGCAGACTTCACTATCTCTTGAAAGCTCAGCTCTAGTTTCAGCAATTTTGTAGTGAGCAAAGGTATGGAATTTACCTACTGTGCTCTTGAAAGCTCAGCTCTAATTTCAGTACCTACTAGATAAATATGCAATTCTAGTAGTGGTTCAAATGACATCTAAAAAATGCACCAAATTAATGCAGGATGATGTGGCCCTAATCCAATGCACAAAATAAACAGAGAACAGTTTAGTCCTTGAAAATTATCACAATCTGAAGCCACATTTAGTTCTTGCATGCTCCATTTAGTCCGAATACAATCTGAAAGCCACATGTTATCACAATCTAAAGCCACATTTAAAAGGAACCATGAATCGCTCTGCTTACCAAGTGATGTGGATGCCTTGATTAGAACAATTCTACTCAGACTAGACCAACTACTACACCTCACCCTATATGACCAGAACATCGCCGTCTGAACCCAACTCTAAACCATAATAGGGAGAGAGGGAGAGAGAGGGTGATAGAGGGAGAGAGGGAGAGAGGGAGAGAGGAATAGAGGGAGAGAGGCGATGCTCACCTCTGAGACGAGGACAACAACGGCGGGCTCCTCCACGGCCTCCTCCTCCTCGAGCGACGGTGGCCTCCTCCTCCATGGATCGAGTGGCACGCGCGGGCCTCCTCCTCCATGGCCTCCTCCTCCTCGAGCGACGGTGGCTGGCGAGGCTGGTGAGGCGGCGAATAGAGAGAGGCGGCGGGGTCCGAGCTCAAGATGCTGGTAGGCTCGTCTGATGGGGATAAGAGGGACGTGCCCATGCACGTGTGGATAATCCATAGATAGGCATAGCGCACTCTGGCCTAGTGCGCTACATATATCCATAGCGTACTCTGGCCTAGTGCGCTACAGATATCTCCTCTAGCAACTATATAAGAAAGTCGATGCCCCACTATCTATCAGACTCACTACCATATCCCATTGGTTCCGCCCCATTGCTCAATCTTATCCTATGAGCACCCAGGTTCGAATCCCTCATGCCCACCTTTTTGTTTTTATTTTAAAAATACTTCTAAATGTTCCAAAAATGCCTAAAAGTGGTAATATATGTCATAAAAGTTTTGTTTTTATTTTAAAAATACTTTAAAATGTTCCAAAAATGCCCAAAAGTGGTAATATCTGTCATAAAAGTGGTACACATATGATTTAAAGTAGAAATAAATTAAATAATAATGTGTCTATGAATATTACAATATTTTTTGAGCACGCGTTTTACAATATTTTTGAGCTAGCATTTTACAATCTTTTTCCCTTATTTGTCGCGATTGAATAATTTAGCCCCAACACTTTAATGTTTCTTCTCTCGAACGGGCTATTTTTAGGTAGGGTTGTCCTTTTTCTTCTTGTGATGTATATTGTTGCATCGTAGTCGTCATCTTCAATCTTTGGATCGCCGTACTGGTAAAAGTCTTGCTCGTTGGCGACTCCATCCATTCTGATGATGTTTATTTTTCCTCTCCTCACAAAAACATGGCTAGGCTTTGTTGGGTCGGTAATAAAAACATTGGTCTAGTTTGCTAGCCAGTACCCACTGTTAATTTTTCGCGGCCACATTCCCACTGGCGGCCTTGGATTTGGCTGCTTCCGGTATAACCATGGTTGTGAAATACCGGTCTTCTCTTTCGACGCTCTTGGCCCATCTGACACAGAACATCGACACCTTTTCTCAATAGTAGTCGAGCTCCCAGATCTCCTCGATCCTTTTGTAGAATCTTTCCTTCATGTTGTCACCGATGTAGAATTCTGAAGTTACGCCTGAGTTCTGGTAGTCACACTTGTTGTTCTTTTCCTCCATGTAGAATGTGTAGCCATTGATATTATACGCCTGATAGGTCACCAGGTTTTGCATGGGTTCCCGTGACAAGGTGAATATGATCTTTTCCTCTGCAGAAGAATGTGATTGCGGGGGATTATCTAGGAGTATTTGCCTAAACCAACACGTGAAATTTGAGTTGTGCTCTTTGATTATTTCTCCATGTGCCCTCTGTATGCCCTTGTCACTATACTTCTTCTCGATTAACCTTTTATGCTTCTAAACCCAAGGATTGACCAGTTCTAAATGTTGTAGCGCGACGAGGTTTGCTCAATCAAAGTATGCGCATCGATAATCAAAGTCTGCATGCAGTACGAGACGACCCTCTCAGTGACCAGATCCGTAGAGCTTGCCAAGGTTCCTGTTGACGGGAATACCGACAGGGTTCTTGATGTCTAGATCATTCGTGCAGAAAGAGGCACACTCTTCATCCAGAAATACCTTGGCTATGCTTCCATCTAGATGGGACCTGTTGCGAACGTATCCTTTGATGTGTCCGTTCATCCTTTTGAACACCACCATGCTACGGAGGAACATCGGCCCGAGTTGGATGATATCCTCCACGACATGGACCAGCAGATGCACCATAATGTCGAAGAATGCATGCAGGAAGTAGATCTCGAGCTCGCATAGTATCCCTACGATCTCCTCATGTAGCCTCCCAAGATGATTCACGCCAATCGACTTTCGAGAGATGACGTCGAAAAACTTGCAGAGCCCAACAACGTTTCACAGACGTTCTCGTCCATTATCCCTCTTATTGCAACCAAAAGTATTTGCATCATTAGCACGGAACAATCTTGAGACTTCATGCCACCGAACCTCTGCTTCGCCTCGTCTAGGTATTTGATTATCTTGTCCGCATAGCCGTAAGGAAATTTTATTCCTAGAAGGCACTTGAAAAACTGTTTGATCTCATCCTGGCTTAGAGTGAAGCAAGAAGGTGGTAGTAATATTCATTCTTCTTGACCTTTTACCCTTCTGACGACCTTGTGTCACCTCCGAATCATGATCATTGTCATCTTCCTGATCATCAGGAGTAGTGCGTCCTCCGTGAAGATCCTTCCGGATGCCCATGAATATCAGGTCGTGCCTTGCTTTCGGACCATCGTTCTTCCTATCTAGCATGTCGATTAGGGTGGCGACCAGACTCTCGCACACGTTCTTCGTGATATGCATGATGTCAAGGCTATGAGGCGTGCGGAGAAACTTCCAATATGGCAACTCCCAGAAAACATACCTTGTTTTCCATACCTTCAGCAGTGGCTTGTCTTGCTGCCTCTTCCGCTTCTTTCCAGGCTTAGGACAATCTTTCCAGTTTTTCAGCAATTCTTCCACTTCTTCGCCGCTCCTCTGCTCTGGGATTCCTCGGGTCTCGAATTTTCCATCAAACAGATCTCCATGTTTTCTCCATGGATCATTCTTGCCGAGCCACCTCCGGTGCGTCATGAACACGGTTTTCGAAGATCCTGGATCTTTTTCTAGTTGTAGATAGCTTGTGTTATCCATGGACCTAACGCATGCAAAGAATCCTTGGATAACCTGCCCCGACATATATCTGCAGCCTGGATAGTCTTACACTGTAGTGACCAACGCGGCTCTCATAGTGAAATAATCGTGTGCGACAGCGTCGTATGTATTGGCTCCAAATTCCCATAACGTGGCTAGATCCTCTTTCAACAGCCCGAGATACAGATTGATGTCGGTACCAGGTTGTTTCGGCCCTTAAATTAGCATACTCATTTGTATGTACTTCTTCTTCATGCACAACCATGGAGGGAGGTTGTACATCCATACAAACACGGGCCAAGTTTTGTGCATGCTGCTCTGGCTACTGAATGGGTTGATTCCATCGTTGCTCGCACCAAGCCTGATGTTCCTCGAATCTCCACCGAATTCTGGGAATTCGAGGTCCAATGCTTTCCACTGGCTAGCATCTGAAGGGTGCTTCAGCAGCTCGTCCTTTTCGGGGTCATCATCATCTCCTGGCTTCTTCATTTCTGCATGCCAGCGCATGATCTTTGCTTCCTTAGGGTCCGCGAAATAGCACTGCAGACAAGGAATGGTAGGAAAGTACCATACCACTTTTTGAGGAGCTTTCTTCCCTTTCTTGTATCGAATCACGCCGCACACTGGGCATGTGGTTTTCTCCACGCCCTCGCCCCGATAAATGATGCAATCTTTGATGCAGACGTGGTATCTAACATGCGGTATTACGAGAGGACAGGCGATTTTCTTGGCGTCCTTGATACTAGTTGGACACGTGTTCCCCTCCGGGAGATGATCGTGCTAGAATTCCATCATATCGTCGAAGCTTGCGTCGGTCAATTTGTGTTTTGCCTTCATCTCCATAGCCTGGAGTGTTACATTCAACCGAGTATCATCGGGCTTGCATCCTTCATACAATAGAGTAACCGCGTCTTTCTCAAGTTGCACAAGCTTGGCTTTCTCTCTGGCGGCAGCCCTGGCGTTACTCGTATGCTTGAGAAGAAGTTCTTGAACATAAGGGTCCCGCACCCAGCCTGACGTTGTTCCATCGTATGATCCTCCGGCATCTAGATCATCAGCATCCCAGTCTACGTCCGCACCTTCACCATCTCCAGGAGACTCTTCTTCATCTCGCACGTCCTTGATGTGATCATCATCATGTTGCCCTCCTTCCACATTTCCCGCTGCCCCCATTTACGTCCCCATCATCTTCGTCATTGCTTATCCACCGAGTGTATCCATCCATGAAACCATGGCGGAGCAGGTGCGCCTGCAGATGCCTGGAATCTGGATCGATCAACCAGTTGAGTTTGCATCTTCTGCACGGACATCTTATCTCTGTCATGTTATTTCGTATCATGTCGGTCGTCGTGCATTTCAAAAATCTAGCCACAATGCCTTCGCTCATTATGCAAACCATGGTTGCCTGCGCGGTGTACACGGTAGAATTATAAGTTTATTAGAACCACGTAATCAATGCATGCATGCAATGGTCGATAGAAAATTTCGTCATGACCTATCCTAAAATTAGGACCTTCGCGAAATGCCAAAGTCTAGCCAAAATGGAAATGAATCAACATTTTGGCAAAACAATGGCAACTCATTCACACACAAACACAAGAGAGAGACCGATCCATACACATGAACACATCATCCTCTCCATACACACATGAGCATCGATCATCTCCATACATATGAGCATATCATCCATACACATGAACACATCTTTACATGGACAACTTACCAAGATGAGAGAACGGTCAAGAAGATGGAAGGAGAGGTGCGAGACCGAGAGGATGGTGTGCCCGGAAGGAGAGCTTCCTCTATTATGTATGTATCATCCAAGGTAAGTTCTACATGCTACAAATGGTGAAAGAGTGGAGAAATTGAGGTGGGAAGGAGGAGGATCACGACTAGATCCAAGGAGGAAGAAGTAGGGGAAAGTGAAGTGGGGGTGTGGTAGTGGATAGTCACATTTGCAAAAAAGGGGCTGCCAAAAAGTGGACAACACATCTATGGCGCACATGGCCCTAGTGCGCCACAGGAGGTAATCACAACCGTGTCGCACATGCTGGTGGTGCGCCACGGATATGTTTGCCCATTTACAAAGCAGAGGGGCCTGAGGTTAGGCGTAGCGCATGCGCATCATGTGCGCCACGGCTACCCCCTCACAACCATAGCGCACTGCACCTAGGTGCTCTACGAGTATGTGGCCTGCGGCCGGCAGGGCCCTGGACCACACATAGCCGTGGAGCACCACCCCCATGTACGCCATGGTTGCTATAGTTAACAGTAGGGCACATCATGGGGGTGCGCCATGCCTGTTTTACCCGTGGGGCACTCCAACCACGTGTGCCACGGATGTGCGGATTACCTATAGACATTTTCCTAGTAGGTGACATAGCCAAGTCCCTCTTTTCCATTATTCGTCCTTTGCTTGCTAAGGACCTCATCTAGAACTGCCTTACCTTTGGGTAGAGAAATCTTGGTAAGCTCATCTTTCAACCTAGCATTTTCTTCTAAAACTTCTTCATGAGAATATGTTGATGTATAAGTGCTAGGAATGTCATACTTGGTCAATCGAGTTTGGAGTTGTTCATGAGACTCATTGAGAATAGAGTATTCACTCTCCAAAGCCTCGTGGGCAACATCAAGTTTCTCCAATTTCTCGAAAAGTCTAGCATGAGCAGCCCCAAATTCAATATTTTCCTTATTTAATTTATTTTCCTTGGCAACTGCATTATCACATTCCTTTACAAGCTTGGCCACAATTTCATCATTTTACTCATCGATTGACTCAAGTCTCTCCCCAAGAGAGACTCGAATCTCTTCTTCTTCTAGAGCATTCTTCAAGGATGCAATCTCCATTGCATCCTCTCTGTCAATTCTGTCCTTTTCTTCGAGGAGCTCTTCAGAGTCCACAAATTGACTCATAAGAGCCTCAAAATGCATTTTGTGCTCACCTTGCAAGTTATTGATAAAATATTCCAAGGTAATAACATATTCCTTAACCTTAAGACTAGTGTAATCCTCCATATCAACATTCATAGTAGTCTTAGGAAAAGAAGTAATGGAAGATGATACCTCGGAACCTCTTGTCATAAGGCAATGACGTTCTTGTTGGTGACATTCTCATTGGGGGAGTCGAAGAGTGAAGTATGTGTAGATGTGGTGGCTATGGCATCCACCTCTCGTGAGCTATCATCATCTTCTCCGTCTTCACTTGCGGATGAATACTCCTCTTGATCTAGCAAAACGATCTTTGACTGCTTCTTGTATGGAGTATTTTTCTTTACAAAAGGCTTCTTACGAGGTGCCTTTGACCTTTCCTTGAGAATGATCCTTCCCCCATTATCTTCTCTACTTTCATAGGTACACTTAGCTACAAAGTGCAACCAGTCTCCACAATTGTAACAAGTTCTCAGCTTTGGACCATTCTCCTTTCGACCATTTGACCCATTCTTGCATTCAAGTTCAGATTTGGCTTTTGTGGGGTCCTTCCAAAAGTTCCTTGCATAAAAGGCCATATACTCTCCATGTGCCCTCTTAACGTCTTCGGGGCAGTCCATAACAACAATGCCATCTTCTTCTTGTTCAACAATATTCGCATTCAAGGCCACATTTACCCCTTTTTGCATTCCAATGGCTCTAGCACGAGCATCTTCAGCATTATTAGAGGTGACTTTGAAAGCAGCCATTTCTTGCATGACCTCATTGGAAGTCATTTGGTGGTAGTTGTCTCTACCTTGGAGGCTCTTCAAATCAGTAGACTCAAATGGCATAAGTGCTCTTACATATTTCCTCTCGATCCAAGCATCATCAGCATGGGTTGCCCCATGGTTTCTAAATGTGGTGGCAATCGATTTGAGACTTCTGTACATATCTTCGTGATCCTTGCTATCCATCATATAAAAGCCTACCTCTTGGTTGCTTAGTGCATCATACCTATTTCTCCGCATGCTTTCATTCCCAATGAATAGTTCGGTGAGGGCATACCATGCTTCCTTTGCAATGTTGAGATATTCTATATGCGCCATGCCTATTTTACCCGTGGGGCACTCCAACCACGTGCGCCACGGATGTGCGGATTACCTATAGACATTTTCCTAGTAGTGACATAGCCAAGTCCCTCTTTTCCATTATTCGTCCTTTGCTTGCTAAGGACCTCATCTAGAACTGCCTTACCTTTGGGTAGAGAAATCTTGGTAAGCTCATCTTTCAACCTAGCATTTTCTTATAAAACTTCTTCATGAGCATATGTTGATGTATAAGTGCTAGGAATGTCATACTTGGTCAATCGAGTTTGGAGCTGTTCATGAGACTCATTGAGAATAGAGTATTCACTCTCCAAAGCCTCGTGGGCAACATCAAGTTTCTCCAATTTCTCGGAAAGTCTAGCATGAGCAGCCCCAAATTCCATATTTTCCTTCTTTAATTTATTTGCCTTGGCAACTGCATTATCACGTTCCTTTACAAGCTTGGCCACAATTTCATCATTTTACTCATCGATTGACTCAAGTCTCTCCTCTAGAGAGACTCGAATCTCTTCTTATTCTAGAGCATTCTTCAAGGATGCAATCTCCATTGCATCCTCTCTGTCAATTCTGTCCTTTTCTTCGAGGAAATCTTAAGAGTGCACAAATTGACTCATAAGAGCCTCAAAATGCATTTTGTGCTCACCTTGCAAGTTATTGATAAAATATTCCAAGGTAATAACATATTCCTTAACCTTAAGACTAGTGGAATCCTCCATATCAACATTCATAGTAGTCTTAGGAAAAGAAGTAATGGAAGATGATACCTCGGAACCTCTTGTCATAAGGCAATGACGTTCTTGTTGGTGACATTCTCATTGGGGGAGTCGAAGAGTGAAGTATGTGTAGATGTGGTGGCTATGGCATCCACCTCTTGTGAGCTATCATCATCTTCTTCGTCTTCACTTGCGGATGAATACTCCTCTTGATCTAGCAAAACGATCTTCGACTGCTTCTTGTATGGAGTATTTTTCTTTACAAAAGGCTTCTTACGAGGTGCCTTTGACCTTTCCTTGAGAATGATCCTTCCCCCATTATGTTCTCTACTTTCATAGGTACACTTAGCTACAAAGTGCAACGAGTCTCCACAATTGTAACAAGTTCTCAGCTTTGGACCATTCTCCTTTTGACCATTTGACCCATTCTTGCGTTCAAGTTCAGATTTGGCTTTCGTGGGGTCCTTCCAAAAGTTCCTTGCATAAAAGGCCATATAATCTCCATGTGCCCTCTTAACGTCTTTGGGGCAGTCCATAACAACAATGCCATCTTCTTCTTGTTCAACAATATTTGCCTTCAAGGCCACATTTACCCCTTTTTTCATTCCAATGGCTCTAGCACGAGCATCTTCAGCATTATTAGCGGTGACTTTGAAAGCAGCCATCTCTTGCATGACCTCATTGGAAGTCATTTGGTGGTAGTTGTCTCTAACTTGGAGGCTCTTCAAATCAGTAGACTCAAATGGCATAAGTGCTCTTACATATTTCCTCTCGATCCAAGCATCATCAACATGGGTTGCCCCATGGTTTCTAAATGTGGTGGCAATCGATTTGAGCCTTCTGTACATATCTTCGTGATCCTTGCTATCCATCATATAAAAGCCTACCGCTTGGTTACTTAGTGCATCATACCTATTTCTCCGCATGCTTTCATTCCCAATGAATAGTTCGGTGAGGGCATCCCATGCTTCCTTTGCGATGTTGAGATGTTCTATATGTAGCATGTCCTTGGGACCCACACCGAGCTAAATCATGTGTAGAGCTGTTGCATTGATTTGGATATCCACAACCTTTCTTCTTGTCAAGTTGTTTGGGTCTCCAACATGAAGACAATTCTCGATGATTTTCCATAAATCAATGGACGAGCTACACACATGAGACTTCATTAAAAATTGCCATTGATTAAAGGGAGATGTAGTAAGCTTGGGTGGATCACCCCTATTCTTTATATGAGGGTGAGGGATATGTGGATCAGGTGAATATAAGTGAGTAAACTCACTATAATCCTCCTTACCACTTCCTTTTCTGATGAGGAGCTTTTACTATGATCATCCCCAACCAACTCATCTTCATTGGAATTAGCGTTCGCCTTTTCCTTAGAAGATGGGGTGGCGGTCTCAGAGGAGGATGGAGGAGGTGCTAAGGGCATGGAGAGACGCACTATAATTTGACACATCTCTTCCATTTTAGTCTCCATGGATGTAATCAAGTTTGTTTCCAACGTCTTGAGATCATCCATGGTGACCTTGTCCACATCATCGACACCATCAGCCCTAGTACCCATACTCTCTTAGGTGGTAAAGCCCGAATAAAGAGTCGAGCCTATGATACCAATTGAAATGGATCGTATGGGCACCTAGAGGGGGGTGAATAGGTACTACTCCAAATTTTAATTCTTTTTCAATTTTAGGCTTGACACAAAGGTAAATTCTCTAGATATGCAATTATAGATAATTTCCCTATATGCAAACTTAGCTACTAAGCAAGTAAAAACAAGGAGCGAGGAAACCGTAGTGGAGCACATGGAGACACGGGGATTTGTTTGACCGTAGTTCCTTCCTTGTTACGGGAAGTACGTCTACGTTGGAGGGGTTGGCGGTACTAAGACCACCACGCCACAATAGGCCTCACCCTGTTCTCCAATGGATCTTGCCACCAAAGGCCTGATCCACCGTTCCACTATTGGTACCCTTCGAGGCGGGAACCAGTGCCTTTACAACGCTAGCGATGCACACATCCACACCTAAATTGGAGGCACCCGTGATGACAACAAGCTGCCACAAGAACAAGGATTAACAAATAACCAAAACTGAGATCTAGATATTTGCAAGAAATACTAGATCAAGAATCCTCCAAATGAATGGAGGGGGAGAGAATCGCTTGATTAGTGTTGATGAAGATCGAATACTCCTCCTTTGATTCCCCAAAGATTGGAGCCTTCGGGTGGATGAAGATGGAGATCTTCGTTTGGAACTTGAAGAACAGTACTGCACTTTTTCTAATGAATCAAGAGATCTGACATGAGGATTAATTGGGGTATTTATACCCCATGCCAAAATTTAGCCATTGGAGACTTTGGGGGCGAATTATCCGG
The DNA here is from genome assembly GCA_030063025.1 of Avena longiglumis. Lineage (NCBI taxonomy): Eukaryota > Viridiplantae > Streptophyta > Magnoliopsida > Poales > Poaceae > Avena > Avena longiglumis. The sequence goes on along the minus strand of CP125976.1, from coordinate 170,174,173 downwards.
CCGGGGCAAAAACTCCGCCCCGGACTCGGATTTTCCAGGGGGAAAACCGCCTCCTATGCAGTACGACACGCCATTGCTCCTGTTGCAGAAATCCTCGGGGCGGATTATTCGGCCCCATTGAGGGGTGGATTATACGGTCCGGGAAAAAACTCCGGCCTTGGCCGGACAATCCGAGGGAAAGTCTACCCCCCATGTAGTGCGACGCGCCTCGTCCACTTTGTTCATCGAGCCATGGGCGGATAATCCGTCCCTTGGCAGGGGCGAATAATCCGCCCCAACCTTCTGTTTTAACTGCTTTTGAATATGCAATTTATCTACAGCACTCAGCACACATTAAATAATCCTTGGTATTGTTATCTAACACACAAAACACTAGAGATCATGAAATGTTCTTTCAGAAGGGATGCAACAACATTTGATGAGGAGGCTCGGAGAGAGGAAACTAGATTTGGGCGAGGGTTTTACTATTTTAGTGACTTGCACAACTAGTTTCTCATGGTAGATTCTAAAAACTTTGTTTGTTTCTTGTTTCTCGTTATCCATAGAATTAGTTTGTTTTACCATATAGTAACAATGCGTCATTTTCTCACAACCATCTCTATTTTCAACCAACTGATAAGTTGGTAATAATCTTATTATAAAGTGCCATGCACCACCCATAGATCCTTCTACGTCAGAGCTTGCTCCTTTTCAACAAAAACTTTTATTATCATTCCCAGATGATGCATCAAGATGATGCACACAACCAAGATTATTACAGGTTGATTACATGAAGAGTCCATACAAGAATATAAAGCTATAAGGAAAAATCCTAAAGATATAATGTAACTACCTCGGTGAATTACGCTCCTAGTTACAAGCCTGGATGAGCGGAAATGGTTAAAATAGTACGGTGGGGCCCAAATGACACTCACAGGTAGACCTTTCGGCCGTCCTAACCATTTCCAAACATCGGGACAAGAACGGGCGGCGTAATCGGCAGGCGAAGGGATCAACTACATACACAAATGAGTATGTATGCAAGCCACCATACAACATTCCTCAGAGCCATTCCATCTAAAGAAAAAGAAATATTGCAACGCCATACGGCAAGATCCAAATGTCCTAGATAGATATAATAGTTTAGGATATCTCCTCATACATCAAACATCAGAGTATCAGGCGGAAGCGGCAAACAAGATCCGAGTACGGATAAGAAGCAAATCGGCATAAGATGCCCCATAATAAACACATCCCGCAGATCTCACGGATCCCGTTCGAATCTCTACACCGAATGATCGTTGCCACATCGTCCGCCTCCTCCACCCAGTATCCATCTTGTGAGTGTACCGTTCATCAATCAAATAATTTATCGTGAGACCCTAGGGTACTCAAGAAGTCTTTATGCCTCTAAAGGACACAACTGGGTGACGAATTGCAGCAAAAGATAATACCTAACAATTCTATAGATACTGCTAACCATCCGCCTAACCAAACATAGACGGATGTCCGTGAATTAATAACAACAAGTTATAACAGAATATTAATGATCCATCCTCCTCCTCGCTACCAACGAGGAAGCGTTTAACACCCCCATCCGTTGGCGCTTTATTATCCATTCCATGAGTGTTGCACTATTTACTAGTCGATTTAGTCAAATTAAAAGTGGTACTTTAGTTATACTTGTCTATGATCGAGAAACTATGCTCCAAGTCGTCCATAACCGCGGACACGGCTTTCGAAGTTTTACCTGAGGGTGCACAAATAACACACACTCGATCAACCTCAGAAAAACCAAATCAAAACCCAACGAGGCATTCACGACAAAGCGATCACAGGATTCAGAAATATTTCAGGGGGCCACCCCATTAAGCTACCCGCAGCGAAGTTGGCCGGCTCCGAGACGGACTCAAGGTTTGCGTCAATGGTGAAACGATCGGGAACCCGAAGTGTGACTGGCTTGTCGATACCGAAACACTCCGCTTACCTAAATAAGAGTGCATTCCTCGCACAATCTTAAATTAAGCGAGAAAGCATGGCATAAGTACAGGATAGTAATAAAGACCCAAACTAATTGTGGCCCCAAGAAATAAGAATGAATCAAGCTCGCTCGGGGTCCCATAAGCCTCCGGATGTGGATAGCGAATATTCAAGGAACAGGAATCAAGTACTCGGGGTCCTACGGACACAAGTGAGCATGAAAAACCAAATAGCAGATATTGCTCACCGTGCCACTTTCATTAGTTATCCCATTACTACTCAAAGTTAAGTTGTATAGGTACCTCGTTATCCATCGACACTCACATACCATACACATGTTGTTCTACGACCGCATGGCTCAAACAACTCCTGTAGTAATGGCTCATGGGATGGAGGAACAAGCTTGATTGGGGTTTAAAAGTAAAGGCTATGCGATTTGGGATTCAAGATAATGCGATCGCGACTCAATGATGCAAGAATAAGATAGAGGCAATAGGTACTATATGTATGCAAGCATGTGGTAGTGCTTGCTGGCAGCTCGTTGAAGCGAGAGAAGGATCCGGTAGTGCTCACGGTTTCTTGATATATCCCACGTCAGCCTATTCAAGAAGAACCAAACAAACAAGGGCCAACATAAATAAAGTGCGCAAGCATAAGAATAAAATGCGACAAGCAAACAATCATGCCATGATGAATGATGCACAATTTGCATGGCAATAAAGTAGCATGGCATGGGTGAGGTGTGGAATACAAGAAATAAGCATTTTATTGAGTTTTGGTCACATTTTATTCTTCGATAAGTTGTTGTATACTTTATATTTATATGATGCATGCTGCAATTCAGAACATGGATTGCATAAACAGAAAGGTCTCGTCGAGCTAATCATTTTAGACATATTATTTGTTAAGTTCGGAGTTATAAATCAAAAGTTATTAATTGATTGAGAAAGAGGGCATTTATTGTAATTTTAATCAACTTGAGAATTAAAGTGTCCAAAATATATTTTGAAGGCCATGTTTGAATTCCTCATATTTTTCTGATTTCAAAACATATATTATTTGTATTATTTGGAATTATATTTCAAAAGTTATTTAAATACAGATTTGAATTTGAATTTAAATCAAATTTGAAAAGTTTAAATTAAAACAGACTAACAGAGAAACTTTTATTACTCAGGCAAACCTAGCCATAGACACGTATGTAATAGGTGGGCGACACAGCGTAAAAAGGTTTTCTCATGGTTTTATCCGCCAACAAATGAGTGGGGGCGAGAACGCGGACCACAGCGCGCCGGGCGTGACACGCGGGATCCGAGTGGGTTAAGGTTCGAACGGGGTGCTTATCGCAAAACTTCCGGAGGCGCAATGGGACCGAGAGGCGGTTGCAGGAGTCAAAAAGGTGGGTAATCGCAAAGTGTCATCGCGTAATTGTTTCTCTTCTTCAAACTCTCGACGGTCCGCGGCGTGACAATGGCAGGCCTGCGCGCGAGGCTCGAACACGCGACCTGGGGCGCGCGAGCAGGCGGCGGTGACCACTGGGCTAGGCGGGGGTAGGTGTTAGGGAAACGCCGAGATGAGGTTCCGCGACGCGATGAGCGCAGACGCGCCGGCACCGAGGGTCTGACGGAAAGATCAACGACATGGGGACGGCGACACAACGCGGATGTCTAGGAGGTTGCATGGCTCACCGAGGTTCTTTGGAGATGGTGGATCAGGGGGAGCGGCGATCGTCGAGGCAATGGCGGTGGCTAGGGTTTCGTCGGGCTCGGCGGGGTTCAGCGTTCTGGGGCTCCTCTCGGCTCCGTGTCTGGGACGCTGGTGCTCGGCTCGGTCCTCCCAACGCCTGACACCTCGCCCTCATACGCTATAGTGGTGGTGGTGTGATGCCGACGATGGGGGTAGATGGAGATGGAAGAGAGGGTAGCAGGGGTAGGTGGGGAGGGAGGAGTAGATGGGCACGGCCCTGGGGAGTTCTGTGGTTGCTAGGCAGAGGAGGGATAGATAAGAACGAGCAGGGGGAGGCACATGGGTTGGATCGGCATAAAGGTGGTTCTCACCCTTTTCTTCTCCCTCTCTCACGGTAGGCACGGCTCTGTAGACCGGGGAGGCTGGCGATGGGGCACGAGGAGCAGGCGGTGTGGCTCGGGTGGAGGGGCCCTCACGGCAGGAGAGAAAGAGAGGAGAGAGAGCTAGGGTAGGAGGGAGGCTCGGGCTAGGGTTTGGTAGCCTCGGGTTAGGGTTTTGCTAGAGTTGGGGTAGGGTAGCTCGGCCGGGGGAGTAGGTGGCTAGGTGGGGCCTGCATGGTAGGGAGGGGCACCTCGGCATGGTAGAGAGGAAGGTAGATGGGGTAGGTCATGGTGGTGGTGGCTCGGGTTAGAGAGAGGAGAGATGAGGTCCTAGGGTTTGAGAGAGAGATTAGGTGGAGTGGGTTTAGGGTTAGAGAAAGAAGAAGAGAGAGAGAGAGAGAGAGAGAGAGAGAGATGAGAAGATGATCCACTCCAAAAACAAATGAAACCAAAGGAGGACAAAAGATGGTGATGGTTGCATGGCCCATGCAAGATAATAAATGCCATGTATCATCCTTGTGAAAACAAAATAATAAACATGGCATTATTCCTATGCATTACCCAAAATGTGGAGTATAGCCCAAGCAAAAGAAATTTTAAATGAAAGTTCCAAGTGGAGTAGATGGCGATGATCATATTTGATTACAATTGGGACTTGCTAGTGTGTATATTCCACTAGATGTTTAATAGTCCCAAAAATACCCCAACATGAGCATAAATCCATAATAATCCATATGAAAGCTAGGAAAAGGAGCACTACTCATAATGCATGCAAAGGTGGCTCCACATATCAATAATGTGAAAACAACATGATGCTAATATGAGAGCCTGTAGAAATAGAATTTGGATCCATCCCAACCCACATGAGCTAGAGGTAAAACCCAATAAGGTGCAAAGCTCATATTTAGTTGGATGGTGGAATTATAAGGTGGTGACAGAGAAAGGTGATGGAGTTGAATAAAAGATATGCCCCCAACTCAACTTGGGCATTAAACAATATATCAATAACCAAATACAATATATCAAGAGGCAAATACAATTTACAATGCATATGAGAGGAGAACCAAAACAAAAGGGTTTTATATGATGCTCAAATGCAAGGTGGCATGATGACATGAGCATGATATAATTATGATGCAACAATTAGATATATGAAGTAGCCATTATATTACTAGACCAAGTAGCATTACAATTGTTAGACAATTGGGATGCTACATATAACTATCCAAGAGAAATAGTCGTTCCAACTAGCAAAGCCCGGTATAAGGTCCCCTATAAAGGCATGCCTTCAATATGGGGGTGCCTACGCAAACACAATGCAAGACCTGTCCTGAAAACACGAGATCATTTATTTTCATCCCTAAGGGTTGGGTTCATCAATGAATGCTAGACCTTGACCCCGAGACGAAGCTTCGGCAAGGAGAGTGTGTATATGCATTATCGTTATTGGATATATACGCTAGAACACATGTCATGGGCTTCACCATATAAAATCACAAAGTGATGTTCAAGCCACCAAAATCTCACATCCAATCAATACATATGGTGTAGCTTTTTATACGCCACCTAAGCATGCACTTGGAATTATCGTGCATCCTTTAAGATTGCCCCCCCCCCCCCCCCCCCCCCCGCGAGGGACCACCAGCGATTGCCACCACTAGCACACCCTTGTTGCACATGTGTCATACACACTTGCGAAAAAGGGTTATGGGTGTGCCGTCATACCCCTCGTACCATATCTTCCACCCTCAACCCTAGGGTGTTCAGTCTTGTTGGAAGCAATACCAACCATGGAGGAGGCACCTGTATCTACTACTAAACATTGCCAGCCGCATAGTAGCCTTCAATTATTGTTGTTTTCCTTTGATAAGGAGAGAGGAAACAAGCGGTTCCACCTCCTCATAGACAACAATAGGCGATGTGGGAGGGAGATTTTGGTGTGACAACTAGGGTTTCCCCCAACTTCCACCCATGGAAGCGACATGATGATACATTGGTGTAGGGAACATATGTGTGTTGCCACTTGTGAGAGCTCGCGCTTTACTCTGCAAGCTCACATAGACTTTACCTTTCACCTAAATTGTTAATTAAATATTTAAGAGAGCTTATAGGGAAAAAATTGGCATTAACACTATATTTTGAAATCTAAGAAGAAAGTGAATTGAAATGACAATTTTTCTAGAAAAATCATGCCCTCCATAGAAGAGTGCTTTTGAGTACCTCACAACCTCACAAGTGGCACGTTGCGGGGAGTCTTGTCTCCCACGGGTGCATCCTCATGCGCTAGTTTTTATGATATGAGAAATCGTCTATGGCGGAGGGCATTGGTGGGTTTGTGTATTCTTCTATTTTTTAGAAATTCAGATACAAAAAATTAAAATATGTTTTGAACCAAGCATCCAAATCAAGGTCCTTTTCATGACTTTGTTAGTCCTGTCGAGCTATTCAAAACTAGGTCTCATGTTGATATATTTCGATGGAATTTTCTTGACCTACCTTGAGTGCATGGTTTGCACTTCTTCGAGTTTGCACCACACTGCCTTTCCATTGCACTATGTTTGGATGTGATGCCTTGATTGCATGGGATGTGTTGTATTCCCCCATCCTTCCCTCGATGCATGTTCTGCACAAGTGCATATTATGTGCTTCATTCTAAGGCATATGGGCTTTAATGAGGTATGGCTTCAATGGATCAAATGTTTATTGTCATCTGGTCACTCTTCTATTCTCTTAAATAGAGTTCCAGGAAAATCCTTCCATTGTAGAAGGGGAGTTAGGCAAGGAGATCCACTTTCCCCCTTGCTATTTGTTGCAGCACCGAATTGTTACAAGTCATAATTAATAGAGAGTTGCAAGAAGGAAGATTACATTTACCAATTCCCTATGGAGATAAATTCCCAATTATTCAATACGTCGATGACACAATATTAGTGATGCAAGCTAATTCATCTGAGGTAGCTCATTTAAAATATATTTTACTCAATTATGCAACCTCTACAAGTCTGAAAATAAACTTCCAAAAATCAAGTATCATAACTATAAATATATCATATAAAAAAGCTTAGGAACTAGTAGAGATCTTTGGTTGTGTTGTGGCATCCATGCCTTTTACTTACTTGGGATTATCTATGGAAAATACTAAACCCTCAGTTACTGATCTTATGCATTTGGTAGACAGGATTGAAAGGAAAGTAACTATGATCACACTTCTAATGCCTCATGCAGGGAAGCTTGCTTATGTTAATGTCATTCTCACTTCTATTGCTACATACACAATGTGCACTATTGAGATTAATCCAAAAACCATTGAGTACATAGACAAATTAAGGACAAGATGTGTTTGGAAAAAAAACAGAGGATGGAGAAAAAATGTGTTTCTTTGGTTGCTTGGGAAATGGTGTGTAAGCCAAAAAAAAAAGGGGGGATTTGGAGTACTACATATAAAAACGCAAAACCAAGGCCTTCTATTGAAATTCCTTGATAGTTTATAACAAAAAGGAGGTGCCTTGGGTATAACTGATCTGGTCCACTTACTATCAAAACTCAGCCCCTCATGCTTTTAATGTTTGGTTCATTCTGGTGGAAATCGATCATGAAGTTGTCTTCTATATTCAGAGGTATTGCAACTTGCACGGTTGGTAAGGAAGCACTACATTATTTTGGAAAGACAAATGGAATACTAACAATTTGCAGGACAAATACCCACGGTTGTTCTCTTATGCTCAGGATCATGATATATCAATTGCAAAATATGCATCAGTTAACAACATTGTAGAATTATTCACCTTCCTATGTCTACAGAATCATTCCAAGAATATCAGCAAGTTCAAACACTCATGGAATCATTATCGTTAATTGATGGCAATGACGTCTGGATCTTTAAGTGTGGATCAAAATATACTGCTTCAAGTTATTACAAATTTTGTGTCAGGATGATTTCTCTGCTTGAACCTTTCACTTGGATTTGGAAGTAGAAATTGTGGCCAAAGCTGAAGGTGTCTGTTTGGTTATTACTTACTATCGGACGGATTAAATATCAGAAATATGCTTCGCCGAAGCCATTTTAATATTGGACAAAATCATACGTGCCCTTTGTGCAATAGTGGTGAGGAAGAAACTTTGGAACACCTATTCTTCTTATGTCCTTTCGGTACTGCATGTTGATCAAGACTAAATATTATTTGGAATGACAATACTAATAGGTTCAATATGATATGTCAAGCCAAATCAAATTTTTAAGATCACCTTTTCTTTGAGGTTTTTGCTATTACAGCTTAGGGTATTTGGAAAGAGCGAAATAATTTAATCTTTAAAGGAGTAAGGCAGTCAAGAGAATCTTGGAGGGCTAGAGTCAGATCAGATCTACAGCTTCTTAGGTTCAGGGTCAGCCAAAACCTGGAACAAACTTTGTCTTTACTTATAGATAGAACTTGATTTCTTTTTCCCCACATTTGTACAAAGGTGTTTCCACACACCTCATGTAAATTTACATCTTATTAATACAATACCACGCTAGGTGCCTGTCCTACTATTTCTTGGTAAAAAAATTTGCATATTTTGCATTGCTCTGACCGCATGTTATGTGATGCTATGAAGGCATTGTGTTTTGGCGCAGTTCCGTTGGTGCATGTTATATGATGACATGATGCCTGGTGCCTGGAGTGTATTATGTCTTGCCTTTTGATGCATTGTGTTTGGATGTCTTTCTTATGTTGCACTCTGTTTTGAGGTCCTGTCTGGAGCGCCTTTTTTGCCATGACACCTCTTGATCTTTCGATGTTCTGGCTTGTACTACCATTGAACACGCTATGTATGGATGGCTTTCCATTTTTTCCTGCTCGGAGTGCATGTGTTTGCACGGACTTAAGTTGCACGACATTCTGTTGGTGCATTGCTTCTTTTATTGTGTACAATCTGGGATGCACTATTTTTCTAAAATAAACTGTCTAATAACAAGGTGAATTCTCGAAAAGAGAAAAATCTGAGAAGAAAAATTGGAGGAAGAGATGCTACCTCTATGCTTGCCATGTGGCGAACGACCACGCGTCTTCAAGTATGTCACACATACCCTTCGGCGCAAGGGCACCCTTGTCCTAGTCGTGTCCAATAATTATACTCCCTCCGTTCACTAATGTAAGACCTAGCTTAAAAATATATATATATCTAAACATATTTTATTGTTTTTGTTCATCCATTTTAATCTGAATCTAATCTACTTTAAAATATCTACAAGTTCTTACATTAGTAAACAGAGAGAGTATTTATGTTTACCTTTCAGGTTTAAAATAAAGACTAGATGGTTTAAATTGAAACGACCTTGATGGCAAAGTCCTTCTCCAATCACAGCACCAAAAGGGACGGCACTGCTAGTCTAATGCAACAAGTCCTTTTCTGGCGTACCCACGAATAAACTTGTATTTCTGTCGCGAGCAAAAATGACGCACCCTCGCGATTTTAAAGTCGTGCATACCTCATCGATCGAAAAAGGCGAGTTTTGTCAAGTTGTCAGCTCCCACGTTACCATATTTTAAAAAAATTCTATCGTTGATTGTTCAACAAGACCAGTGCACTCACATTTGTGTTAGTACCAATAACTAATTCCTTTTTTATATACTACTCAGAGGTGGCTCCAAAGAGGTCCATCCTAATGGCCGTTGTATTATACAGGCATCGTAGTAGATGCTTTTCTTCATCGCTGTCAAGGTCCGTTTCCCTTGTCGAGCCCCGTAGACTACTCGCCGAAACAAGACAAAAGACCACTTTTTGGGCAGCGCACAAGAGTCGAGAGCGGCATCTTCTCGCATCTATCGGTGTGGATTCTGTTCAGGTTTGTCTTTGTCCTGGGAGCCGCCAGGAGCTTGGAGGAGGAGATGGGAGATATTCCAGTCGCGTGCTCTAGGAGCTTATCCTTTCTCAAATTCAGTTTCTGATGTCAGGTCCTGATACGGAAAAGATTATCTGAAAGGTACATTGGGTGTTTTCCTTTTTCTTATTCCTCTCTTCTCCGCTGGTGCATGCATCTCAAGTTTGCTTCTTGATTTATTAGTATTGGTTTGGGAAGAGTATTTCCCCCCTTGGAAGGTCTCCATCGGAGTCAACTACTGCAGTGATTGTCATTGACGGTAGTAGTATGTGGTAAATTCGGAGCTGTCAGATTGTGGAGTATAGGTGATGGCGCTCTAGGGCAACTCCACAAACTGGACGGGGCTTCAATGAAATTACATATATATACTCCAATAAAAATTAGATGAATCTATAAACTAAATAGTGTCTAGATTCATACAAATTTTGATAAAATTAAGATATCTATTTTAAGACGGAGGGAGTACAATTATTTATGTATCATAGTTTACACCAAATAGTTCACATAAATAAATTATAACAAATTAAGACTAGTTGCCCTCGAGCGGTGGCGGTTGGTTCCCCACAAAGAAGGCGCATCTCTCTTCAATGAGAAGTAGTCGTCGCAGTCCTTAACGCCGAAAAGAAGGTGCATGAATATCTTTCGTGACATCCGAAAACGTTGCCGGAAAAGAGCTTGCCCCTACAATGGCTTTGTCCGGTGGAAGTAGTCTCGGTATAGTTGCTCGTGTCCGGCCTTTCGATTGCGTTCCAGCGCGCTGGCATGCCCACGCACCAAGTCGGTGTGCCCATGCACCAAGCCATAGTACCTAGGGAACGCGGCCTCATCGAAATCATGGAAGGCAGCCGCAGCCATGAAAAACTCACTGTCATCGTCGCTATCGTGGGACGATGGCTCAGTAAAGTTCTTGTAGTAGTACTCGTCGAGTTGTCCATGGTCTGCACGATTTAGCGGTTCTAATCAATGACACAAACATGGCCATCAAATGAGTACTAAAATCAAGAAAGGATGCCGAAAAACCAATACATGTACCTGCCGAGCAATTGGTCAAACAGGATGTCCGCGACGTAGAACAAGGCCCAGTTCTAGAGCTCGCTGGCAAGAACGCCCAGTCTGGGCTGCGGCGAGTATCAGTAGAGGTCGTCCCAGGTCCCAAATCGACGGTGAGGCTATGGCTGCTGGGGCTAGGCCACGACCAGCTGAGAAATCTGGCGGACAACAATGCGGGCACCTCTTCGTCTACTCCGGCCGTGTAAACAAGGCCTACAGTCGCCGCAAGAGGCCTGGAAGGTGGCGACGAGGGGACGGAAATAGAGGTGCATCTACGGCCCTTTTGGAGGACCGGTCGAGCGACGACGACGCTAGGGGGTGGGAAAAGGTGGGGGAGGGGCTGCATGGGAGGAAGAGGTAGATTGTGTGTCTGACTAGAGGGTAAGGGTGGCAAGCCGGAGGCACGTGAGTCCTCCTTCCCCACAAACACGGCCCAAGTTTGGGCCACAAATACGCCGAAACGGACCGCTTCACAGATCCAGCTCCATTTGCGAATGGCCGTTGGGATGTGCCATCGGTCCGTTTAGACCCGCTAATCCGTTTGCAGGGGCCATTGGAGTTGCTCTTAGGTAACCTCGACGTTTGTTCTTCTCCATAAGCTATCTGCCCTGTTGTAAACTATCGAGTGTATATCTTGTTTTTTGCCTGGTTTTTTCTCTAATTTGCCAGACAAGTCTTTTATGCTTAATTGATAATGAAAATGACTATCTTGCCTTGTCTCGAGAAAAAGATTAACAACTAAACTTCTCTCTCTCTCTCCGTCCTAAAATAGATGTCGCGAGTTTATCTAGATTTAGATATATCTATATATTAAATAGTGTCATATCGTTTGAATTTAGAAAAAAAATTCAATATTTACTTTGTGACAGAGGGAGTATATGGTTTGGCATTTTATTTTTAGAAATAGTACCAGTAGAAACTAGTGTCAAATTATCAGTTATTTGACCTGCCATTGATTTGTACTCCTCCAATCAGAAATAAGAGTTGCGGATTTGTCTCTTTTTTTAACAGGGCAGTCCCAAAGGACCTAGAGCGTCCATTAAATCTCAGCGGTGGAAGTACATTTTACAAAAAGGGACTCAAGGAAAATAAGAAATACAAACAAGTCCCTACACTTTGCACATAGAACCTCAAAAAGAAAACTGCAAACGCAATCAAGGCCAGCTCCTTCTCCACCACGATTCGAGGCCACAACACAGCCACCTTCATCGCCGCCAGGACTAGAGCCAAAGGCCTCCATAGCGGCATCAAAGCCTGGGGTATGCCAGCAAGACCTTCGTCTACGTGAAAGAACTCAACTCCTAGGCTTTGATGCCGCTACGAAGGCCAAAGAGAGTAGCACCCGCACCAGGAGCTCGAACACAACAGAGGAAAACTGCAAACGCAATCAAGGCCAGCTCCTTGTCCACCACAATTCAAAGCCACAACACAGCCACCTTCATCGCCGCCAGGACTAGAGCCAAAGGCCTCCATAGCGGCATCAAAGCCTGGGGTATGCCAGCAAGACCTTCGCCTACGTGAAAGAACTCAACTCCTGGGCTTTGATGCCGCTACGAAGGCCAAAGAGAGTAGCACCCACACCAGGAGCTCGAACACAACAGAGGACGCGGTTTTATTCATGGAGACAGTGGATCCCCCATCATCTTCGGCTCGAACCTCTCAAGCAAAAGAAGAACAGCCCTATAAGTCAGGGAGGGAGAGAGTACCCTGATGTATGCATCGTGGATGTCTCTTTCAATGTTGCAGATAGATTTGTTTAGAAACGCATGTAGCTAAAAACGTCTGTATTTGGACAAATCTATGACACTTATTTCTAAGCAGAGAAAATACAAAAAAAAGTAAAACAAATACATATGTTAATCAGATTTAAAGTAGGCATATCAAAAGAGAAACATCACAAGAAAACATTATAATCTCATTACCAAAACTGATGCATCATTGTTTTCAACTGAACGGACAACAAATTTCACCATGTCCCTTACATCTTTGACGCAGCACTGCCCAAAATCATGTTTCAATACAAATCATATACACTCTACACCAAAACCATATGAAATGGCGACCACCAATTCATTGAAGCGACAATGCATTCACAAATGAACTCCCCCAAAAAAGGATTCCACAGAAAAAATCGGTTGACAGTAACACTGATGAATCATATGAAGAAAAGCATGCCCAAACCTTGCAGCCACAAAACAAAATAGGCGAAACTATGTGGATAAGATGGACTGTAGCATAAGCTGCTGCTGTGGTTGCAAGGTGGAAAATGTCGAGGCAAGAAAATCCGGTGGCAAGGTCTGCTGAAATCGCTTCAAAACATTGATCATCCGGTGGTTGTTTCATCTGATGCAAGCTCCTTTCCATTGGACAGAACCTACATATAAAACCAAAATATAAAAATCATTTGCTAATTTCTTCATAGAGAACTAAGCTTAAATATGAAGATCTACTGCTAGCATTAAAAAAATTCCACCACTACCACATAAATTCACACATCAAGACATACGTCTGTTTCATTGTCACTCCAATTCAGCAATACGCACAAGCACATAAGATAGAAATTACCTCGACAAATATAGAATATACTTTAGGAAGATGTCCAAGAACATGTGAGTCCGATCTGCACATAAAAACAGGTTATATAACTGTAAAAAGGACAATAATATTGCAGCAATGCTAAGAGAAGAGAGCAGATACCTCTCCACCATTGAACAAAGCTGATCATGTACAACTTTTGCCTCAATCTTGTCATCTTTTATAGGCAAGCAACCAAGCCATGCTGGAATGACCTAAGAACCATATATAGATTCAGTTTATATTGCAAAATATCTAGTACTACCTCCGTTTCAAAATATAAGATGTTTTAGCTTTGTAAAGAAAATGTATCTAGACTTCTTTTTAGTATGTAGGTTCACTCAGGTTTGTAGTGAAACTACACACTAAAACAAGTCTAGATACATTTTCTTTACAAACCTAAAACATCTTATATTTTAAAACGGAGGGAGTACAAATGTACAGAAAAGTAGGCGCTAGCTCTATTAAGCTACAATTTTGAACTCAATAACAAGAATTTCTCAAACAATAGCATAAAACATTTGCTATTTGGTTCAAAAGAATTTCGTAGGAATTTTGGAGAATTCCATTCGCTAGGAACTTTTCCTACCGAGCTTGTTTGGTTGTAGGATTAAAAGCCATAGGATTTCTATTTTTATATGCCTGCCTTTTTTAAATCATACAAACCAAAGAGGCCCAGAATGTTGAGTCTCTTAACAGAACCTGGAAGTGAGATGCAGGCATATATACCTGAGCCGCATCAATACCATCACGATGGAATTGACATATTTTTCCAAGCGCTGAAACAGCATTGTCATATGCCATAATATTGTCTGGATGTTGTGCTTCTGGATGTCTGATAAGGTTGTTCAGCTTTGACAGGGCCTCTGAATTTAAAAACAGTATTATATTAATGGATAGATTTTAAAATGCTTGTACAAGTACTAGAGCCTTAAGATCCAAAACTTACCTCCAACTAGAGGGCGGAAAGTATGACCACCAAACTCAGCACATACGCCCAGGCCATAAACAGCAGCCTAAAACAACAAAGATTTTGTTACTGTGTCAGTGCCATGTTTGAAAAAACATCAAATGGGACAAATAGTTAAGGCAACATGAGAACATAAATAAAGACCTGCCGAACGTCTGAATTGTCATCATTGGATGCCTCTAAAAGGAAAGGAACATAGGTATCATAGTACCTGCTCAGGCAAAAAGACACGATTAAGTTACAATGAAAAACCAGTTTACATATAACTAATGTCAAGAAACATACTTCAAAGCCGACTCACGGCATTGCTCTGCAATGTCATCAAATATGCAAATAGCTATCCTTCTCTCCTCGGCTGTCTTATCCTTTCCCTGCAAATTAAAGATGAGATAAAATAATTAAATAAGATACCAAGATATAATGGAGACAACCCAACAGAAATAGGCCTGATACAACATAACGGTCATTATCACTATTCTTTGGCGGCATGTAAAATTGTAAATGAAGCGACTAAGGAGGGACAGGCACCCTGCAAGGGTTGTTTATATCCAAGCTAAAAATATTTTACATCCTAATTTAGTTGCCACCTTAGTTCAAGATTTTCAGAAATGGAACAGTTCAATTACAGAAAAGCATATGGTCTTCTACAATTCTTCCTGGAAACAAACGAAACAAAAAACAAGCCACGAATACAGAAAAATTATCACCACAAGATTTGACCCCTACTCTTGTGTGACCTTGAAGCATTCTCTGTGCTAATTATGTTAAATGAAAAAACTAAAGAAGAATCAGTACATCCGTATATAAACAGAAATGCAACTGAACACAAACAAATGTGTGTCCACAACACAATACACATGTGTAAGAAAGGCAGGATATTCAGTCGGACTTACCAACATCGGCGTAACGTACACAGAAAGCTCATCAAAGAACGGCAAGAAAGAAGCTTTAAAGGTTTTAATCAGAGTTCCTAGGCACTCGCCAACCTGAGTGTAAACAAATAGAGAATATTAATTCAAAGATGAACTTGTAGAAGAGAGACAATTCCAGAACATGTCAAGAAACATAACCTGATCAAACACTTCCTCCTCCTGTTCATTCTCTTCTTTGAGTAGTTCGCCCTCATCAGCGTCAAAATCTTCTGCTTTAGTTCTCTCTGACCTGTCTCTTTTCCTGGTTGCACTTGCTATAATAACATTCTTAATCTCATCTGAAATAGCTCTTACTTGATTCTCATCAAGAAGACGCCCAGAGAGCTGTTCAGTAAAATAAAGTTCAGTGAGAAATCTGAGCAAGCAAACTCTACAGAAGTCAGTGAACAGTTAAAAGCGTGCCAGAAAAAATAGATATTGAGTAACTTGGTGCAGATGATAGCCCAAGTGGTTAATCATTAAAAGTTGAGTAGACAAGAATACAATCGATGTTTTAATGAATAACACAGCAGTCATTCAAGTTTCTGCGAAAAGCCTACTGCGAATATAATAAATAAGGAAAAAATAATCTCTTGCTATATACTACATCGTATATAGTGATGACTAGTTGGTACTTTTACACAAAGGGTAGGCTTGAACATAGTAAGAAGGTTCACTTATGAAAGAAGCAACTTCATAGTATTACTACCAGTAACAACTTTCACCTATATATAATGTCAAGGTGACATATAAGTTGATGAAGACTAAAAGATGTGAATCTTCTGACTGTCATTTACATGTACATAGCAACTCCCCTGTTCCTCAGCATTGCTAAGAAAGGACCAAAATTTTGGTCCGGGGGTGGTTATCCAAACTGATTTAAACTCAATAGCTTCTATATCTATATCTACAGAAATAAAAAAAAGCACTAGTTGTGGTAGACCTGGAGGATCCTAGCCAACAAACTTCTTACATCAAACAGCCAAGTTGCTCCAATACTACTAATTTGGAAAGCCTTACCAATTATTTGGAATCCTGCACTTAGTTATCAATTAATCTCATAAAATTGGAATTACTCCATCCATTTGTAAAGACACCCTCCCAGACATTGTGAATTAGACGGGTCGTGCATTTCACATACACGGTTACTAGTTAGAATCTTAGGACCTAAGGATACTCTCTCTAACATGTACAAGTGACACAACCCACCAGATCACCAACTAATGCAATGTGACGAATATATTCATAGGGATTGCTGGGACAGGATCAAAATTTTGGTTCTCTCAACAGCACTATAATCCATGTAAGGGTTGTTGCCCATACTGATAACAACTTGAGAGTTTCTAATTGGAATCTAGGACCTAAGAATACACCTGCCAAAATGCACTAATGGTGCAAGTCACACAACCAAACAGGTCGCTGAGTATTGTATACAACAGTGTACTGCCTTAATATGGTCAGAGAACAGCACAAACCTGCATACACTCGTTCAATGAATCCAGCATGGATGAGCACATTTCAGTTTCTGGCTCCTGTATGGTAGTTGAATGCAAGCTGTTAGCATGGAGCTAATATGTGAAACAAATAACTAACATAATTTAGGGACAAAGGTTTTGCAACGACCTTGTGCAGCGCTTCAACAAGAGCTGGAATTATGAAATCAGACAATTGTTTAACGTAAGATTCATCACGTCCTTGAGCCTGCCCCTTCTCAACAGCCAATTTTGCCGAACGTAACAGTTCAGGCATAGCTGCATAATTGTTGCAAAAAATGTTAAAAGGAACGCACACAATCTAAAAGGAAAATAATTGTAGATAATCAAAGTACCTGCAACAGCAGCTCTTCTCACTTCTTCATGAAAGTAGAACTTAAGCAGAGGGACCAATGTAGGAGCAACCTAAATGGAAATTCATCCCAATCACATATTCCAGTAATAAAAAAATAAAAAATCAGACAATTGATTGCTGAACAGGGTAATAAACCTGATCAATCCATGGGTAGAAGCCCTCCTTGAGCTCATCAGCATAGCAACAGAGCATGTTGCAAGCTGTTGCTTTCTCTTCCAGCACACTAGTTCGGATTCCAATTCTTTTGTCACCGAGTGTGATAGTTTCAATGCTGTATGAAATATAAAAAGTCAGTGGTGCTATTGCAAAATTAACATGCAGTCAAAAGCAGGGTGAGGGGTTAACATGGTCACATGGTGCACAAACAAATCAAAGCAAATAAACATTCCATGAATATTCTAGCATGTGTCATAACCAAAAGGTAGTTGATGGACTTGTGGATACAGGGATATAAACAAATACCAAATTGTGGAAAACCCTTAAAGTGCAGCGCTGTAGACTATGAAACAGAAGGAGAAAAACAATTTAATGTTCATTTTTGGGAAGGCTTTTGTAAGTACTCCCTCCAGTCCATATTAATAGCCTCAACTTTATCTAGTTAAGTATTTAGACTAGATGCATTCGTATCTAGACAAAGTTGAGGCCATTAATATGGAACAGAGGGAGTAGTATTAAATGTGAGGTTGAATAAACTTGTTACTATTATCCAGAAGAGTAGACCAAGCACGTCAATAGTCTGCACGGAGCTTTCGAAAATTAAGCGCACACATTTTTTATTTATCAGATTTCATAAAAGAATTATTGAGGGTAACACAAACCTATCATCATCATCTGATTCTATTTCATCATCTGATTCAGCTGAAGTGATTGTGACATCGGGCTTCAGCTGAGCAGACTGAAGCAGTGGTGGCATAACAACACTCATATAGGGAAGAAAATCCTGTCCAAGACATTTGCATAGCCTGGCCCAAGCCTGTCACATGCAGGAAGATGGTTATAAAATTCAAAATGCAAGTATACTCAATTTCCAGGGTTTGAATCATACCTGCAACATGTAGCTGGTTATTGGATCATCGGTTTCCATTGGAGTTCCTTGCAAAGCCATAAGTACTTCCATGACCTACAAATTACCAGGTACATCAGAAAAACAGGTAAGCATTGAAATGGATTCACAAACATACAACAAGATGACTAACGGGAATTCATGCAGTATATAAATGTCCATTACAAAATTAGGAGGGCAAGAGGGGAATGCTAACCTGCTTGGCATCATCCCTAAATTTGTCCTTGCCTACAGCCATTCCAACAAGACTTATACACTCCATAGACTTGGCACGGAGCATCCTATTAGACTTGTCGGTTGCATTCATTAAAATAGCTTTCAGGTACGGCATAACGGCATCATAGTATTTCTTGAAGTGATCCTGGAAGACAGTATATTGTATAATGTTATAAAGTCATCATGATCAGCTAATTAGAAATCATGAAAGTGTTACAGCCCATTGCAGGTGATATTGAACATAGCTGTTTACTTCCACAAGAACGGTTACCTGAGATGAATCAGCTACTGATGCTAAAGCTGTCAATGCACCCTCTTGCACCATTTGCTTACCATTCTGACAAATAAGATGAGAAGTTAACATAATTTCTACTGACACAAATCTAGGCAACTTAAATGCATACCTGAAGAAGAACAAGTAATTTGCCAACAATTCCATCCAGGTACGGTGTCAGAATTTCAGGCGTGCAATTCTCACTGAAATTCAAGATAGCAGACGCAGCATGTGCCTGTCAAAAAAAATAGTGATCACAATAAATCAAGATAAGAATATTAATTAATGCCTAATATACATAGGGGCACATAATTCCTCAACTGTAACAAAAGTACAACAAAAATCATAAAAGTGATATCACAGTGCATACAAAATATTAAAACAGCATCAGTTTCAAAAGCCCAGCAAACAATTAAACACTGGACTTAGTGAGTTAATAGCATATGCATGCATGTCTAATGCAGACCAATTTCTCTGGTGTGCCTAAGAAACAGTTTCCCGTTGTGGATTTGAAATCCAGTAAGGTTATTCATGGGGAAAAATCAGAACAAATAGGAGCGGATATTGACATGGGATACAAAGGGGCCAGCCAACCAGGCAAGCATAAAATCCAGAAAATTAAGTTAGTATTCAATAAGCTTAATCACAAGTTAAGAGCATAGTTCAAGATAATTGTGCAAGACACTTCCATGGAAAACGCCTCAATACATAGACTTGATAACAACCATTCAGGAAGTAAATGTCCAGTATCTAATGTACAAGGATTTCATGTTTTTAGCACAACTAAAGCACAAATAGATTGGATTCTTTATCTAATGTATGAAGAATGTCTGCATCTCGAAGGAAGTATGTATCCTATCTGAATGTGCTATATCCAGTTGTAACATTTCAGTTCAACATGTACATAACACACTAAATCCTCTCAATCCAAGATCTGCTGAAATAATCTAAGGATATAAGCCCTCAAAACCGTTTATAACTCATTATAAATAAAAGCAAGGATTTCAGAGTTTAAGGGTGTGGCACCAACTAATAAGTTTGATGCTAATATTTCAACACTTGCCTGCACCCGTGGATTCTGAAAATCGTCCATGGCATTAGCCAATGCAGGCAGCACCTTCTGGTGGTACTGAACTTGCAAGTCTGGGCCCAAATCTGTAGACAGCTGACCAATCGCATTGATTGCGGCCCACCGCACACGAGGATGGGGGTGCTGGAATCCATTCAATATCATCGAAACCACCTGCTCCAAATTTTTAAGCATAACCTGAAAGCAACAAACAGAAACTGGTGAGGAAATTATCTACTTTGGTTATTTCCTACAATGCTACTAGCGAAAAGAACACAAAGGTCTTGCGGACATGGCAATTCATTATTTGCAGTTGCTTGTAAATGAGGGATCAAGGGCGCGACCATTATCATGTGTCTCTACTGTTCATGTATGGGATAATAAGTACTCAATAATCCTCCAGCATCTCAACAAGGTTTTGAAGTAAGATTATTGCATACATAATCGAAAGGCCAAAGTTATCGGGCGGCAAACCTTTGCACATCCTTCCGCAATCTGTGCAAGCGTGATTAGAGCGGCATGGTGCTTCTGCCACTCAGGAGCAGAAAGGTATTGCGGAAGCAGCTCAGATGCAATGGGCACAACAGCATTCCCGCCAATGGCAATGGCAAGGCGGTCGAGGCACTCCTGCGCCACTCCATAGTTGTTCCCTTCACCTGCATCTTCATCCTCGGTTTCTGCAGTGTGCCAGGCAGCTTCATCCTCTACATCAAGCAGCATCTGCATAAGCACCTGAAAGAGCCTGCCAACAAACTGCGGGAGGCGGCGCATCATCCCTGGTGCTCGCTCCTGGCCTCGGCAAGGGTAATAACAAATTCCACAGCCAGATGCCTGGTTCCATCCTCCAACTGTGCAGCTTCAGCTATCTGCAGCATTGCTCCCGCCACATCTGCAATCTGCCGCCGCAGGAACCTTGGCTCCGCACCAGCCAGCTCCACGAGGAGCTCCAGCGCCTCCTGGGCAGATGCCTCCTGGGCCGAGTTCAGGCAATCCGTGAGCGCCCTCATCATCGCAGGCAGCAAATCCTGCATCTTGTCTCGGTCAGAGTTGGTGGGCAGGCACTGAACGAGGTTAACGGCGGCACTCAGCGCGGCGATGCGGACATCGGGAGATGTTGGGTGCGCCAGGGCAGATGCTAGAAGGTTGTGGATGGTCATCAAATGGTCGAGAAGGGATTCCGCGATGTAATCGGCGAGCCGCGCGAAGATGAGCAGCGCGGATTCCTGCAGGTTGGGCGTCTCGGGGGTGGAGGCCGCGCGGAAGAGGAAGGGTAGGAGCTCGGCCCATGTGTTCTCGGGGAGGAGGAGCGTGGCGAGCTCGGATATGGCGTCGCAGACCTTCTTGGCGATGGGCTTGGGGGGGTCGGACTGGAGCGCGTTGAGGAGGTGGGCCTTGAGTGCGTTCTGGCCGGCGGGGGAGAGGAGGGGCCAGAGCGGGGTCGCCGCGGCGCCTGAGGAGTCGGATGCGGGCGTCGGGGAGAGGAGCTTGCGGAGGAGGACCGCGGCCATGGCGCGGAGCTCCGCGGGGGTGGCCGGCGCCGCGAGCGAGGAGGCGAGGCGCAACGCGAGGGGCTCCGGATGGGAGCCGCGGAGGCGGTGGAAGGCGGCCTCGGCGGCGGCGCGGTCAGCGTTGGAGGCCGACATGAGCGTGGAGAGCAGCGCGTCGAACGCCGCCGGGTCGCCGCCCAGCAGCGCGGCGGCCGCGGCCTGGTCTTCGGCGGACGCCATCGGATCCTAGTCGGCGGCGGGGCGGCTAGGGTTTACGAGGGGGGGGGCGGCGGCGGGAATGTGGAGGGGAGGGTGGACAGAGGAAGAGGGAGACTCGGGATGGGTTTAATAATATATGGGTAGGGTTTGGGGGGAAATGCTGCTCGCGAGGGGTGGGTGGGGCAGAAGGGAAGGGGGAGGAGGAAGGGGGGCGTGGGTTTGGTTTGGTTCGGCGGGTCGAGTTGCCTGCCTTTGGTCCGGTGGATTTGGGTTCGCGCGGTTTCGCGGGATTCCGTGTCCCTGTCTGTTGTTCGCCTGCCTTGGCCTTGCTTGCCCCGTCTGATTATTCCCGTAGATTTTATTTCCATTGCGGCTCCTGTGCTGTGTCACTCGACTCGAGACCTACCGCCCCCCTGCTGCTCCTGCGCGCCCTCGTCCTCCGGTGATCTGCGCGGCGCCGGAGCGTGAGCTGTTGTGTGGGGATGGATGGTATGATTGACCATTGATGGGAACAGGTAGGCGGCCGGGTACCATCTCAACACCATGTCATTATTGATCGCAAGGTGGGTGACAGGGAACACGACTGGCGCCTCCTAGGTGGCTAGTTTGGGTTTTTTCCCCCTCCGAATTGTGAGCCCTTTCTAGCACATAGACTTGGTCACTTGACGGAAGAAGCTGCAACTCCTCCTTGTTCCATGTTTCTTCAATCTCTAAATTTCTAGAATATGACTTCAGAAAAGTTTACTCATATCATAACAATGCAGGAAATTTAGGGTGTGTTTGGTAGCCCGGGCCACCGAAGAATTGTTATCTACACTCATACAAGTTGACCCGAGCTAGGATGAGCTTAGATTATCCCATGTGTTTGGTAGCTCGTGTTCGTTTAGACATGTTGATTGAGGCTATTGTTTGGTGGGTCGTATGGGGGAAAATATGCCGAGGAGGGCTAAAATTTGCACAAATCCCCCTAAATACAAAAATGAAACACAGCATTGTCCCTACATACAAAAAAAACGCAATTGGGTCCCTGTAAATAGAAATAGAAAGCAATCGGGTCCTAGATGTCCGTGGCGACGTTGGTCGTCGCTGGAAGTGGAGAGATTGGCCATGGCGACCCGGCCTCACTGGCATGGAGACCACCGGGCGGCGCTGGCCGCCGGCGGTGGAGACTCCCACAGGCGGTTGCTTGTCTATGCTCGTCGAGGAGGCGGAGCTTGGTGGCGAGGCCGGCCTGTTGCGGTGCTGGCGCGTCAAGGAGAAGGCAGGGGCATCTCGTTGACGGGAGAGAGGACATAGGCCGAAGTGCTACCGACGCGAGAGGAGGTCGGGGGGCGACGCGAGAGTAGGACAGGGGCGGCGCGAGATGAGGACGGGGCATCTCGTGTGTTCTCGTCGAGGAGGTTGGCACCCAGTGAGAGGAGACGACGAGGACGGCGCCGTCAGGAGGAGGGCGGAGGCGATCCAGAGGAGGACGGAGGCCGGCGTCGAAGAGGAGGCGACGGAGGCCGACGTCCAAGAGGAGGCAACGGAGGCCGGCGTCCAAGAGGAGGCTCGTTTGGGCGAGGGAGAGAGAGCTGATTTGGGGGAAATGAGGGTGAGGGACGGTTGACCCATGTTGGATCGTGCGAGGTGCGGGGCGCGGGAGGAATTTCTAAGCGAGCTCACCGCCCAACAAACTCGCTTTTATTTCAAGAACGGCAAAGGCCAGAGGCCGTTCATGAGGTGGGCAATTGCCAAAATACCTGAGCCGACCTAACAAACACTCGAATTTGGGCTGAGGTGGGAAATTCTATGTGAAGCAGGGCTACCAAACACACCCTTAGTTCTCGCTTTGAATTGTGTTGGGCCTTGTACCACACATTCGTCAGATGATGCATACCACGACTTGTAAAAGCATTCTCGTATGGGTACATCGACACTAGTATAGTGTGACCATGATGTAATAAGAGATAAATATAAGTCAGTGTAGCATGTCTATTACTATGTAACAATTGGTATTGACGCTCGTGTACCTAAATAAAAATCTCAATAGACTCAAAGTTGCCCGTCATGGTTTGGGAGCAAATATCCCAAATATTCTAGGGTCCTTTATGCATGTCTACGCATATCTCTCTTGATCGGCATACAACATGACCCTATACTCTTTGCCCCTTTAGGTTTACCCATGCAGAACTTACAGAGGAGGCCACGGGAGCACGAGGACTCAAGACCGACAAGAGAGAAGCATGGAAAAGAAGATGGAAGAATAAACATCAATCCCGGTGTTAGACCTGGTACACCAGCTCCCAGACCGATCCACCTGGTGCCAGTCCTGGTACACCGCATCCCACACCTACTCATACAGTGTGTAGCCCAGTACAACTGGATCCCACATTGACTCGTCCAGTCGTCACACCGACTCGACTACAAAAGCATTCTGGTCCCGAGCCCGGTACACCAGATCCCACACCAATTGGTTAGTCTAGACATGGTAAAGGCATGTATTCAACCTTCCTTGTCTACCAGTTTTTGGTACTCTAGAGCGTAGTAGGGCAGTTTGGTAGCCTAGAAGGCTCGTAACCTTGAGGTCATGGGTTCGATTACCAAGCGAATCTTTCACTCTGCCTCCTCTGACTAAGACTATAAAATGTTCCTGTAAATTATGACGTCCGCATGGAATGTGAGCAAATATATCATGTTGATTGCTCAATTGTACTTTTTCTATCGTACTTAGAGCAAGATTATGTTTTTTTGATTTGGCCAAACTAAAACCAGTTTTTTCTACTTGTAATCGTATTTA
This sequence comes from Avena longiglumis, assembly GCA_030063025.1. NCBI lineage: Eukaryota > Viridiplantae > Streptophyta > Magnoliopsida > Poales > Poaceae > Avena > Avena longiglumis. The sequence goes on along the minus strand of CP125976.1, from coordinate 170,149,825 downwards.
GGTTTGATGCCCTAATAATATTCCCTAATATTATATCTTTGCCCTTAGTACTTTAAATAGCCCCTTGTAGCTCAGATTTGAGATAAGAGATGATGATGAATTAGAGAGAGTTATGCTTCTTCCCCCTTGTGTGTGGAACTCCTATGGAGATGATCGTGTTCTTCGCAAAGTCGGTCTTCTCATGCAGTTCTAGTATGCATGTGACAATATTCACTATCAAGGTTTTAGTAGTGCCAATCTTCCATGGTGTTCTATTGGTTATTGGTTATTATTCTTTCTTGCTAGGGTTTTATCCGATCGATGGACCGACCAGTAAGAAGGAATCGGTTTTAATTAGAGTGATTGTTGGATTGTCTTTCAAGTTCCATGGGTTTCTCCATCGGGGTTCTATTGCCGAGATCGATTCTACGAGTTTGCTTCGCTATGTATCTTCATGTATGTGTATGTTCTTCGTGAAGGGGTTTGTAGCAGAAAACAAAAGATTCCTGACTATCGTAACACCAAACTGCCCGAGATCTATCTAGGAGTAATGCTGTAATAGAGAGAGGCTTTGATAACATACTCTTGTAGACCGAAAGCGTTTAACATTCATGCATAATGTGGACGATGTAGTTGTGCTCGTCCGACCTCAAGGTCACGAAGCTCCTCACAAGTCATCCCTAGTCCTTGTACGATGATCCCGGTTCCACATGTGGCAACACGCCCGAGGTATCGACACGTTCAGTGCTTGACGATAAACCTTGGTTCTCTAATCCCTATCGAGAGTGTGGAAGTAGATCTTCTGGTTGAAATCACTGCAGCACAACAGTGTGTTGTAGCGAAGCAGTCTCCTACTCGTGCAACCCTTACTTGGGGCCACAGTCGTAACAGAAAAAGTGTGTATGTGTGTGAGAGAGAGAGAAAAAATTCCCTAAGGAAAATGCCTTAGAGAATATTAGGTATCCATTTCCCTCCCATGTAGACCTCCATATATAGGAGAAAAGAGGGCACCCCAACTACTATAGTCCTAGGTGGGACTAAAGGGAGGATGCGGAGGGAGGCGCGTGCTAGGAGGAGGAGGCCGACTATCCGGTCCAAGGGTGTGGCCCGCACACATGGCCTGAGGTGGGCCCCACCCCATGCTCCCTTCAAGGTGGCGGCCGCCTTGTGGCCTTCCTCTTGGGCCTTGTTCCTCCGGAACTTGGCGTTAGGAAAGTTGCCCCATTAAATTTAATTTAAATATTATTTTATTATTAATTCCACTAATTAATATAAAATACATATTCATTAAATACTTTTTTATCCAAAACACCTTTTGGTTCACTCCAATTTCCTTCGGAATTTCCCCGGAATGATTCTAGTTCTCTCTTGGAATACCTCCAGTATTCCCATCTCTTTCTTCCCGTGATTCCATCAAATCTAGAACGATCTCCAGGCCTCATAAAACCATTAAGTGCGTTACCATACGGTTCGGAAACATCACAGAAATGATTGAGATGACTCTCAGATCAATGATCAATATGAAGCAGGATGCCCATAATGGCATTGTGTATTCTACAATTTCAATGTCGTTTGAACCATAAACGTCAAGTCTAATTCCCTTTATTACTTCGATACCTGACTTGTCCAAGATCTGATCATTGGTATCATGATACCTTGTTCAATCTTATTTTCAACAAGTGTTGCTTTAATGGTTCCTGTGATATTTCATCCACATGACCTAGTCATACGTCGTGCAACTTATGGATGTAATTCACTGAGTGGGCCAAATGCATTTTCTCTTCACATGGGAGAACAAGTCTCGATCTCGATGCGTACGCCTCAATATGCCCCTTTGGAATACCCAACATGCACATTTATGATCAACCTATTACGGTGTGAAAATTGATGCAATCAAAGCAGCCACGGGTGGCAGTGATTAGATACGATCTCGCAGTCTAAGCATTAGGATACTTTGTTTCTAACTATTGCAACAAAGAACTTTGTGACTTTGTCGCATTGTGATGACTACAAGTGCACAAATCAATTGTAGCTAGTTTCGAAGTAAATATATCGAACCCACAGAGAGATATTGGTAAAGGTCTTTATGCCCCTCGTCACTATCTACCAAAGGATACTTATAAGCTGCCTTTGATCGGGTGTTTGAAAGGTTTTTGGTTGTTTGCAGAAAAGTAATTAAAACAAGTAAAAGGAAACAAGAAGCAAGGTTACGAGATATCAAACACAAATCATAAATCTATCATAGACTGACAAGTCATATGGACACAAGAATAGATCATATTTATTACAAATTCATAATAGTACTAGGTTAGTGTCTTCACGCTCTGCAAAACTTTATAAAGATTATGGAGACAATGATTAAAGGAAGTTACATAAATAGAGAAGTCATACATGAAAACTTACATAATACTTTCAACATAATCGGCAAATATAGCAGTCATACACCTCTTAAAAGTAGCAGGAGCATTGTAGAGACCAAGAGGCATACGGCGATAAGCATAAAGACCATATGGACAAATAAAAGTAGTCTTAAGTTGATCATCAGGGTGAACAACAATTTGGGGGAAAAATTGGAATAGCCGTCTAAGTAACAAAAATGAGAATGCATAGCAAGCCTTTCTAAGATTTGATCTATAAACAGTAAAGGATAATGATCTTTCCTAATTTCTTTATTAAGTTTTCTATAGTCAATGCACATCCTGTGTCCAACAACAGTCCTCGTAGGTATCATCTCATTATTTTCATTTTCAACAATAGTAAATCCACTTTTCTTAGGAACATAATGAACAGGACTTACCCATTCACTCTCTTCTACATGAAATATGATTCTTGCATCCAGCAAACATTTTTTTCTTACCTCCTCTTTCATGTGAGGTTTGAGTGGTCGCTGAAAATCTGCGACCGACTGAGCTCCTTCTTCCATGAATATTCTATGGGTGGCTATCGAATGACTAATCCCCTTCAAGTAACTTATTGAATACCCAAGATCATTTCGATGCATTTGGGGAACCCTCATCAAATTCTCCTCCTATTTTTATGCAAGGTTAGAACTTCTAATAACAGAAATTTTATTCGTCTTGTCAAGAAACCTATATTTTAGTTCCTTTGGTAAAGTTTTAAGGATAGGAGGGGGAGGAGCCTTATCTCCCTTCCTTATGGGTTCTTCATATTTTTGATTAATCTCGGCATCCACCTCGGGTGTGGAGTCAAGATAATCATCCATTTTAGTTTTTCCATGTCCTAGAGGATATTATTGTTGACTAAGCTTCTTGCTAAATCATCATCAGGAGTCTCAATGACTACTGAGGCTAAATTAACGATATTACCTTATTCCTCACGTTCGTACTCATCATCGTCTAGTTTTTCAATAGCTGGCTTATGGTCAAATTTGGAGAAATGAAAATCCATTTTATCTTCACCAAACTTGAGAGACACGGTTTGTCTCTTGTGTAGGGGTTCGTAGCATGGAAAACAAAAAATTTCTACCGCATGCACACAAACAAGCCAAGATCTATCTACTAGATTGTAGCAACGAGTCGATAGAGAAACTCACCCTCGAAGATTCCAAAGCGGTTAACGAGAGCAGATTCTAGTGGGTGATGTAGTCGTACATTTGCCGATCTCAAGATCGCGTGAGCGATCCTTCCATTGCGTTCGGCCGGCGCTTTAATCGGTCACACGTTCGGTTTTCGGCGAAGACCTTCCTCTCCTTGTTCCAGCGACGGAGGTTGTAGCACTCTCCTCGCGATTCCTGAAGACAACCAAGGCAGGAAGTAGAGGGAGATCCCGCAGGCTTCGCCTTAAGCGGTGCAGTATGGTGGAGTATGAGAGAGCTTTAGTGGTCTAGGGATTAGACACACCAATTAGAAGGCTCTAAACCGAAGGCTAGGGCAATTAGAAGCTCTAAACCAAAACGGCTCTAACCAGGAGGCTTTGGCTAGGGTTTAGATTAGAGGATAGGAACTTGTGTGTCTAGAGGAGGCCTGCCCTCCTTTTATAGGTGGGAGGTGCGGCCAAGGGAGGAGTCCCTCCCCAACTCGGTCTTGGGTGGTGCGGCTTGGAGAGGAGGACTCCTCCCCAAGTCGGTTTCAACCTCCTCCTTCCTCTTTCCCTCACTTTCTGTTTTAGCGTTTGACTTTCAAACCGGCGTTTGACTTTTCAGTTTGGGATTCAATTTAATCCTTTATTTGAACAGAACATGAGAACACTTAGTACATGATGCAATCATTCCAATATGCAATGGCACATTCATGTACCCCTTCCCCTCGGTCTTGGGACATTCCGAACCTTCTAGAACATTCATGAAAACACGGAATCATTCCCGAACTCAAAGCGGGACTTTCCTTATATGAATCTTATTCTCCGGACCATTCCGGATCACCTCGTGATATCCGGATCCCATCCGAGACTCGAACAACATTCGGTCTCTTTCTCATAATACCATAACTACTCAAACAACGTCGAATCCTTAAGTGTGTCTCCCTACGGTTCGTGAATTATGCGGACATGATCGAGACACTTCTCGAACAATAACCAATAGAGGAATCTGAAATTCATATGGCTCCCACATATTTCTCTGATTACTTTGCGATCGAATGAACCACTTACATACGATACCAATTTCCCTTTGTCTCACGATAGTTTACTTATCCGAGGTTATGATCGTCGGTATCTCGCATACCTAGTTCAACCTCGTTCGATAAGTACTCTTTTCTCGTTCGTGATATGTGATCCCTTGTGAGCCAGTCACATGCTTGCAAGCTAATTGGATGACATTCCACCGAGAGGGCCCAGTATATCTATCCGTCATATGGATGGACAAATCCACTCTTGATCCATGTGTTTCAACCAATACTTTCCAAACACTCAATGCCACCTTTATAGCCACCCGATTCACGGTGTGGTGTTTGATGTCATCAAAGCATCCATCCGGCAAAGGTGATATGCATGATCTCATGGTCGAAGGAATTAGGTTACTATGTATCAGAAAGCATATAGCAATTGAACTATTGAAATGACTTGATCTTTATGCTACGCTTATCTATAGGAGTATGTCCATCACATCATTCTCCTAATGATATGACCCTGTTGTTAATAACATCTCTATGTTCATGATCAGGAAACCATGATCATATATTAACCAACAAGCTAGTTTAACAAGAGGCTTTACTAGGGACTCTTTTATGTTTACAAATCACACAAGTATTAATGTTTCCTATTAATACAAGTATAGCATGGTATGTAAACATTTATCATAAGTATGAAGATATGATAATAACCACTTTATTATTGCCTCTTGGGCATATCTCCAACAGTCTCCCACTTGCACTAGAGTCAATAATCTAGTTTCAAACCTTTGTGTATTCAACACCTATGGCTTTCCGGTGTTGTATGTACACGATTGCTAGTGGTCAAATGATCTCCGGATCTGACACTTCCAGGTCCGTGTGTAATTGCATGTCTTTGCGTCTCTACGCATCACTCATTCTCTAATGAGATGGCTTTGTATAAATTTGGTCCTTTGGTGTGACCTTTAGTTCTTTGGAGTTAAAAACATGTTGATAATATTGTCGTACAATATATCTTCATAGTATTATCCCACTGTGAACTACACCTAGTTTTATAACAAACTACTTGACACAAATGCCCTCTTTTGCTGCTATAGTAGCAGTCATATACTTAGCCTTTTGTTGTAGTATCTGTCACAATGTCTTAACTTTGGAACTCATCCAAATCCATTATGGAACTTACTTTCCATTATATTGTGCCACCCTTAGTTTAGATTGAGATAAACTTAATTTGTACTTTGTGACAAAACTAGTATCAATGTAGTACTTTTACAATGAACTAACCATCTATTTGTCACTACTACAAAGAATATACTCTTAGTTCTTCCCAAAGATCATAAGAATATCCTTACTATTGTCTAATGATCATCTTATGAATCATTCTGGTATATGCTCATAACATTTAGAGCATAGGACACATCTGGATTTGTACATATCACAGTATGATTGATATAAATACTCTTTGTGATTTCATACATCAAGTATCAATCTATACTTGAATCTTTGTTTCACTTACCAAGTGTCAATACACTTGAATATATCATCAATATTGAACACATTCAACGTTTCTGTGCGACAAGAACCTTTCTTGTAGTTTCTATATTGAACTCATTCAATATCTCATCTATGTACTTCTGGCACAACCATATTGGTGTCTATTGATGCCAATTATTTGGGTTTTGCCTAAGTCTTTCATCGAGATGAAATTCTTATCATGTGTTAATAAAAAGATACATCACTTCCAATCAACAATATGTCTTCTACACAATGTATTAGAAATATGTCTTAGCGCTCCCACCTAATTTCTTGCAAATGCAAGCATCTTCATTGTCTCTGATGAAATTAAACTCTTTTAACAGTTTCATCATAGTGAAGATTCCAACTCCGCGATGCTCACTTCAACCATTGAAGTTTGCATATGCTTTTAGCATCCTTTGAATTAACAAAACCCTATGGACCGTGTCATGCACACGTCCTAGGTAACAATTCTATTAGAAGAACTTGTTTTGTTTATTCTACTACCATATAACAAAATTATATGTAGTGGTTGCTACATTTATCCGTCTAGACTAACTCGCTATGAAAGATCGATCTTGTCACGGTCGACCTTTGAACATTGTTGTGAACTCTTTCCCAACATGTCGACCATTTAATAGATGTGAAACATCCATGTCTATTTCTTTATAGATCCAAACACAACTGTAAGGTCTTACACCTTTCTCGAGGGTCCTTCAAGTTCAAAACTTGATTTCTCGTGTATGGAACTATCACGGATTTTATGGCTTCATGCCATTTTACGGAGTCAGGGTCCATCATCGCTTCTTTGCATGTAGTCGGTTCATTATTCTCAAATAATGATTCAACCCTCAAATCTTGGTATTTGATTGTTTACCCGACCTACTTGTTTCAATAGGAACTTAGATCTCTGTGACCACAACCTTTGAGGCACGTGAGCCATGAGCATTGTTGCTTCCTCCGGAACACTTTTCGGCGCTGCGCAACTCTGCACATATAGCTAAGGTTCTTTTAACCTTATCAAAGTTCTATTGTCCTCCCACTTTTCTTTTCACGAAAAATTCCTTCCCAAAGAAACTTGACGTTCTAAGCGACAAACACTTTTGTCTCTGGTGTTATGGAGGAATACTCAACAGTTATTCGAAATAATCATACAAAGACAGGTTCATCCGACTTTGGTTGCAAACATCTTTCTTATGCAAAGCATACCAATGTTTTAAGAAAGGACAACTTGGGTTTTATCCCAAACCATAACATATGGTGTCATTTCAACGGATTATGATGGAGCTCTTTTCAGTGGAAAAACGGTAGTCACTAAAGCTTTTAATCTTTAAAATATAATGGCGGTTTATGAATTACACCTTCGATCTTACCATGTCAAACAAGGTTTAATTACATATCTCGAGCTCCATACTCTTATGGTGTTTTGGAAAATGCAAATCCACGGAGCGATTCACGAAATCTTAGGTATTATGCTAAACTTGTAACTCAAATATCTTCCTTTATGATCTTATCATAAACTATTTATATTCTTGTTACAATGATTTTGCACTTCATCTCGAAAGTCTTTGAACTTTTTCAAATATTTCACACTTCATCCTTATTAAGTAAATATTCATATATTCACTCAAATTTTTGGAGAAGGCATATGAAGTTGAAATCCACCGCTCTTACACATAATGGATTTCGTACAACAATATGTACAAGTTCCAATAAGCTAGTCATTCGTTCCTTTTGGCCTATGAGCGAAGTTTTAATTATCTCTAGGAAAGTTTCTGGCGTCATTTGATCAAAACAAATAGACTCCAAAATTCCATCCATATGGAGTTTCTTCATGTTTTCTTTCCAATATAATTTAAACGGTGATGTCACTTCCTAAGCGATCTTTTAATCAATTTGTCTTTCGACATTTTTAGCACTAGTTTTATGGATGTGATTTTTCCAACGAGATTTGTGAATCATCCATCTTTTATGGATTACGGCAATTTATTTGAACAACCCTTTTGTTCTCATAATACCTGATAAAACAAATCTTGAAGGCAAGCTTTGATGTTTAACGAGCAACACAATAACCCTTTATTTGTTCTCGATGAACATCATCACATATTCTTTTGCTAGTTACTTAGGCCATTGTAGTTCATGAATTTTGTTGTTTCGTATGACGATTCACACCAACAAATTCAGTATCAAATACTTAAGAACCACATTGTTTAATAAGCAAAGAATATAGCCATAACATGTATATCATCTATATACTTAAGCTGAACAATTCTAGTCTTTTCTTTTCTGCCATATATTTATGAGATTCTCTTTTAGTATTTCCTTTTCTGTTTGAAAGAGTCTATCAACATCAATAGTGGAGTCATACATATGACACATAATCCAAAGCATGTATAATTAAATACCAATGTCTTTGAACTTGCACTTTGAAGTGAATCACCATCATCAAATGTTTGGTGTTCTTTCAAATTCCTTTCTTTAGTAATCTCTTGGTGTAGTAAACATTTTACCTACATCAAATATTCACCCTCATCATGGATTTATCCATGATCAAGCTACTTTTAGCTTGTAACGGTGAATCGCAAGTATAATGTTGCTCTCCAAAACCTCTTGGAGGATTAGGACAACTAGTGTCTCCAACATTTTGCAAATTCTCATCAAATATGAGAACATGACTTTTGCCATGTTATACTCTATCATGTTGTAACCAATACTTCGTTTCAGATATCACAATATCTTCCACACATCATGGTTTCTGAAACAACTCTTTCAGATCCTAGATAACCTTGATATTAAGAGAATCCTTTGAATATCAAGAATCATGGAGACAAACATGATACTTATATACTAACACTTGGAATTATTACTCTTGATTTAATACTAATTATCAAACTTCATGGAGTAACCGAAACTTACTGAAAGTTTGCAATAGGACTTTTAAACTTTAGATTAACACTTCAAAACAATAGATACCAGTTCGTAAAGTAACTAACCAGAATTCTATAGTTCTATCATCTCAATTATAACTAAGCGCAAGGTGGTAAACGGATGCCAATGAGTACAACAACTATGCAAATTCACTTTGATTTAGTTTATGATAAATTGAGTTCTAATTAATAATTAAATCAATCTAGGTGAACTCCCACTCAAAACAATATCCCTCACATTGTTTTAGTGATCACACGAACCAAATCCACCACATCAAAACCGATCATCACGAGAGTTGATATAGCTTCAATGGCGAACAATCAACATGTTCATCATATCTACTATATGACTCATGCTCTACCTTTCGGTAATCCGTGTTCCACGAGGCCATGTCAGACATGCTAGGCTCGTCAAGATCAAACCTTAGTTTCGCATGAGCAAATCTGGCTTGCTCACGTTGTATACACTTGTAGAATCTAACACACCCGATCATCACGTGGTGCTTGAAACAACAAGCTTTTAGCAACGGTGCTAACTAAGGGTGAACACTTTATGACTTGAAATTCATGTGCATGAGGGATCATCTTATAATGCTACCGCTAAATACTAAGCAATACAAGATGCATAAAGGATTAACATCACATGCAATTCATAACATGTGATATGATATGGCCTTTCTTCTTTGTGCTTTCGATCTCCATCTTCAAGCACGGACATGATCTCCATCATCACCGACGTTGCATCAAGGTCAATGATGCTTCTCCATGGTTGTCGTCCACCGGCTTCAACTATTACAACTACCTTGAATAGTCACGCGGGTCTTTAACAGAAATTAAAGACAACCATATGGCTCCTGCCGGTTGCTGACTTACAATAAGGAACATTTCATACATCATATATAATCACAATCATGGCCATATCACATCAGCACCCCGCAAAACAAAGTTAGACGCCTCTACTTTCTTTGCATATTTTACGTGGTTTGGGGCTTTCAATAAGTGTCGTTCTAACTTACGAACAAGAACCACAACATTGATACTAGTATTGTCAATCACCCGTTGTAAATTGGATCTTAACTATGCTAGGAGAAACAGGCACCATAAAGCCACTTATGCAATACAAGTTGCATGTCAAGCGTGGAGCAAGTCTCATGAACGATGTCATGTAAGGTTAGCCCAGGCCGCTTCATCCCAACATACCGCAAGATGCAAAGTACACAAGAAGCAATCAACAATAAAGCATCAACGCCCTGATGACCATTGTGTTCTACTCGTGCAACGATCTACATATAGACACGGCTCGATACCCTTTGTAGGGGTTCGTAGTATGGAAAACAAAAATTTCTACGCATGCACACAAACAAGCCAAGATCTATCTACTAGATTGTAGCAACGAGTCGATAGAGAAACTCACCCTCGAAGATTCCAAAGCGGTTAATGAGCGATTCGTGGGTGATGTAGTCGTACATTTGCCGATCTCAAGATCGCGTAGACGATCCTTCCGCTGCGTTCCAAGGCGCTTCGTAATCGGTCACACGTTCGGTACTCGCGAAGACCTTCCTCTCCCTTGTTCCAAGGTGATGGAGGTTGTAGCACTCTCCTCGCGATTCCTAAAGACAACTGCAGTGGTCTGGGAAGTAGAGGGAGATCCCGAGGCTTCGCCTTAAGCGGCGAGTATGGTGGAGTATGAGAGAGCTTTAGTGGTCTAGGAATTAGACACACCAATTAGAAGGCTCTAAACCGAAGGCTAGGGCAATTAGAAGCTCTAAACCAAAGCGGCTCTAGCGAGGCTTTGGCTGGGGTTTAGATTAGAGGATAGGAACTTGTGTCTAGAGGAGGGGGCCTGCCCTCCTTCTATAGGTGGGAGGTGTGGCCAAGGGAGGAGTCCCTCCCCAACTCGGCCTTGGGTGGTGCGGCTTGGAGAGGAGGACTCCTCCCGTGTCGTTTCAACCTCCTCCTTCCTCTTTCCCTCACTTTCTGTTTTAGTTTGACTTTCAAAGCGGCGTTTGACTTTCAGTTTGGGATTCAATTTAATCCTTTATTTGGAACAGCGAGAACACTTAGTACATGATGCAATCATTCCAATATGCAATGACACATTCATGTACCCTTCCTCCGGAGTCTTGGGACATTCCGAACCTTCTAGAACATCCCCGTTGAAACCACCGGAATCATTCCCGTACTCCGAATCGGGACTTTCCTTATATGAATCTTATTCTCCGGACCATTCCGGATCACCTCGTGATATCCCGGATCCCATCCGAGACTCCGAACAACATTCAGTCTCTTTCTCATAATACCATAACTACTCAAACAATGTCGAATCCTTAAGTGTGTCTCCCTACGGTTCGTGAATTATGCGGACATGATCGAGACACTTCTCCGAACAATAACCAATAGAGGAATCTGGAAATTCATATGGCTCCACATATTTCTACGATTACTTTGCGATCGAATGAACCACTTACATACGATACCAATTTCCCTTTGTCTCACGATAGTTTACTTATCCGAGGTTATGATCGTCGGTATCTCTGCATACCTAGTTCAACCTCGTTACTGATAAGTACTCTTTTCTCGTTCCCGTGATATGTGATCCCTTGTGAGCCAGTCACATGCTTGCAAGCTAATTGGATGACATTTCACCGAGAGGGCCCAGAGTATATCTATCCGTCATATGGATGGACAAATCCCACTCTTGATCCATGTGTTTCAACTAATACTTTCCAAACACTCAATGCCACCTTTATAGCCACCCAGTTACGGTGTGGTGTTTGATGTCATCAAAGCATCCATCCGGTAAAGGTGATATGCATGATCTCATGGTCGAAGGAATTAGGTTACTATGTATCAGAAAGCTTATAGCAAATGAACTATATTAAATGACTTGATCTTTATGCTACGCTTAACTATAGGAGTATGTCCATCACATCATTCTCCTAATGATATGACCCTGTTGTTAATAACATCTCTATGTTCATGATCAGGAAACCATGATCATATATTAACCAACAAGCTAGTTTAACAAGAGGCTTTACTAGGGACTCTTTTATGTTTACAAATCACACAAGTATTAATGTTTCCTATTAATACAATTATAGCATGGTATGTGAACATTTATCATAAGTATGAAGATATGATAATAACCACTTTATTATTTCCTCTTGGGCATATCTCCAACATCTTGCAATCTATGTTTGCTCATGTGGTATTTAGAAAAGTTCTTCCACAAATGATGGAAATACAACATCGGATGTAGAGATACTTCGGGGTTATTACCATACTCTTACACATTACATGATTTAGAGGCTTCCACACATTTTATAGTATTAATGAAATTATAAGAAGTTTCTAGTGATTCAACATATCATATAATCATAAAGTTTAAAGGTATCGAGCACTTACTTTAGTAATGAAGATTCATGATCATTTTTTCTTCTACACTTGATTCTTTTCATAGTTGTTCTCCCTTATTTATTCTTTTATTATATTTTCTCTCTATATATGTGTATATATTTTTACTCCTTTCTCTCCCTTTTTTAAGTACAACTATTTGATCATGCTCACTACTTTAATGGCTTCAGAAACTCTTAATTATGATATGCTACCAGAATTCTTCTTCTCATAGCCTAATCAATACTTTTATTGGTGTGGAAGTCCCTAAAATCATGATAGTTGTACAAGTATCATAACACTCAACCTAGTTCAATCATCTAATATAATAACCATGAATCAAAATACAACTTTAAATATCATAAAGTCTCGCAACTCAACGGATATAAATCTTCTCTTGAACAAAGGAAGCTCGAAGTTGATGCAACTAATACAAATTCTGAAATTAAAGTCTAACATGCATGCAGGAAAGTAAACATGCTAAAAATTGTAAGATAGATTACAAGGCTCTCATAGATCCCCCAAGCATGGAATCAAACCGGGTGGATCAAATAATTCCTTGCGATTATTTGATACCGTATGCACCTTTAGTTTGCAGGGTAAACCTTGAATCATGAAGGCTTGCTCGAAGCGTCTTATTTGATGCTTCTAAGATCAAGATTTGGATTTGGTGCCGCTCGCTAACTTTCTACAACTGCTCCACGAGGGCTTTGTACATCTCTATTGTTTGCTTCTGCGTGTTGATGGACCGAAGGCTGATATTGAGGTTTGCTTCAAGCCCTTTCATTATCTTCAGATCCATCTGGTACAGATAATGACATAACAATTCAATACGTTTAGAGGATCCCGGAGATTTTACCTCAATCTTCTTATTGTGGCGGTCAAGTGCATCCAAGGAGGCTTGAATCCCCTCTCCTTGTTTCTTCGCCCTCTTCAAGTGGAACTCCCCATCTTCTTCTACATCAAGTCAAACCTCGTCAAAGTCACCTTCTTTACAAACACCAAGGCTAAACACCTTATGCCCATCTTTTATCGTTTGCATCAATTTGAAACCGTCCTCATCTTCCAACTCCTTTTCCTTTGGCACAGCAGCCTTGACTTCCTCTATGACCCTCGAGGATGAACCATGGAGATCCTCCTTCCTTGAACGATACCCCATGGATAGGACATGGTTACAAAGTTCTTAGGAGAAAAAGGCAATGTAGAGAAGATATGTTTTGTCAATAGAAGGATAGAAGCCCTCTAAAAGGCTTATAAGAGGTTAAAAGTAAGGGAAAATCGTACTGGAAGGAAAAAGGGTCGGCCAAGAAAAGAACCCCAACAAATATGGAAAAAAATAAACGAAAAAGGAAGAAATAACGATCATAACGATCACATGGTACGGCCGTACGTTGATGGCTGTGAAATATAGCCATCATCCACATTTAAACTAGATATTATTTATACTTTTGATGAAATATCTCTCTAAATCCTGCCACTAATGCCTAATGAGCAAATGGTTATGCAATCCCGTCTTTCCATTTTTCCCTGCATAGGAAATGACGTTTGATGATGGGAACCACAACATTAAAGTCAAAGATACGATATTTTCAGCATTCCAAAGAAACCAAGGGTCGTGAAGAGGAAACAATGCCTTTAACGACCAACTATATGACGGTTGGCCGTATAGTTTCCACCGACATCGCAAGCTCAAATAGAACAACTTTCTTGAAGGAACCCCTATATAAAGAGACCTCTCGTGACGAGAAACAAGAGAAGGAGAACATGAAAACACAACACTGAAGATCCGCCGGAGGAATATATCTATATCCAATCTCATAAACCCTTCTCCAACACAATAGCCATAGTACACCACTTGTAATAGTAGATCCCATCTCCAATTGGCGACATTATAAGACTATTACTATCGATCTCATGATTTCCAATACAATGTTTATGATTGTTGATCTCATATCTATGCGTGAGTAATTCTCCTTGGGCTAAGGGATTAGGCCTAGCCATGTAGTTTGTGCATGTTATTTATCATAGATGGGATCATGTATTAGTCTGTATGACATGATGATTATTGTATACTCTTTTGCCTCAATCTAAGGACTTGTCAGGTACCCAAGATCTCAAGGATTGATCCAGGTATAGGGAGTATGAGTAATGACTAATCATGTATGGGAACCCCAAAGTGTGAGAAAAGTAACGACTATATGTGAGGGATTTACTTGGGATTAACGGTGATGTCACTGTGTATATCATTAGTTTTCTTTCTTCTATGGATGAGACTAATAGGCTATTGCTTTAAGTGGTTGTGGAGGCGATAGCAGTTATGGATGCACTGCTCACATATAATTATCTTACTCTAACAATTACATGTGTACTTTATTATTATCTTTTGTACCCATCAAATGTTTTGCACGGCTACAGGTGAAACCGAACACCCCAGCTCTCTCCATCATCGACGATAACAAAAGATCGCAAACTCTTGGTCCGGTAAAACACTAATAGAATTATAAAACTTCCGAAGGTCCATTAAAGTAACTTCACCAAGCTTTCTGCTTCCCAAGGATTTCATAACCTAGGTCTACTAGGGAAAACGAGATATACTACATCCGTAATCCGGATCAATGGTATCAACCCTTTTTCTGGCGCCGTTGCCGGGGAAGCAATAGCTACTGGTAAGGTTATTAGGAACCTTGCTAGTTTTAATTATTGTTTTTAATTTTGTTATTTTGCTTTCAGTCTTTATTTAGAAAAACCAAAAAATAGTTAGTCTTTAAATTCTTGTTTTTACTATCATAAGTTTTTGTTTAAGAAAACCCAAAAACATAAGTACTATGGCTGAAAAGAAACTTGGGGAGTTTGCAACTCCCAACAATGATTATTTACGTACTCCTATTACCCAGCCAGCAATTACTGCCGAGGACTATGAAAATAAGCCCCACTATTTAAGTTTGGTTCAACATAATCCATTTGGAGGCTCTGCTGCTGAGGACGCAGGTATGCACTTGAACACTTTCACTAAAATATGTGATATGATGCACATTAAAGATGTTGACCCCAATGCGGTCAAGCTGCGCTTATTTACTTTCTCTCTTAGAGAGGAAGAGCAAAAGAATGGTTGCTATCTTTGCCTAAAAATACTATTGCATCATGGGTGGAATGTAGTTCTTTATTTATGAATAATTTTTTCCCACCTGCAAAGACTATGCAACTAAGATCTAATATTAGTGATTTTAGACAGGAAGGGTGTGAGCCACTAGCGCTTGCATATGATAGAATGAAAAAATGCATGAGAAACTGTCCCAGCCATGGGATGGAAGATTGGTTAATTATCCATTTATTTTATAATGCTCTTAACCTTGTGTATAAGTCTATACTTGATACTGCAGCTGGAGGAACATTTATGGTCAAACAAATTGTCGAAGAAAAGCAGCAGCTAGACAATATGCAAGAAAACCATGCCCAATGGCATGTGGAAAGATCAAACACAAAGAAGGTGAACTCCGTCACACCGCGTGAAAATGAAGGACTCGCTGCTAAGCTGGATGAGCTCATATTAGCCTTCAAGGGTAAGGAAACCCGGGTAAGAGTTGTCCCAGAATCAAATATTAGAGAAATAGACTTCATGGCTCGTAATGATTATAACCCTGCTTGGAAGAAGAACTATAATCCAAAATTTCAAAAACATTATTCTAGCCCTACAGGTAACTCTAATAACAATATTGGATCAAGTAATGATAGTCTCCAAGAATCACTTGAGTCCTTTATGGACTCGCAAACTGAGCAAAACAATATCCTTGTTAAGATAACAGGGAACCATGATAATATGCTTGGAAAATTGTCTAACCAAACTACGAGTTTGAGAAATGATTTGCAGACCCTGCAAGAAAGAACAAGGATTGTTGAGGCATAGCTAGGTAAGATAACCGAGAGTCAAACTCTCATTCTAGCTAAATTTGCTGGTAAAGCTGAGCCCAATCCAATTGAAGACCTTAAGATGATAAGAATCCAGAGGGAGGCGCCTGAAGAACTTGACTATAGCAATGCCCCTTCACCAAATTACACGGTTGAAGATATTGTGAAAATGATCAATATCAAAATTCCCATAAGTGAAGGAAATGATGAAGCTATGTATCAATGTTTCATTAATCATGTAGCAATAAAGGTATGTGAGCTTGCGGATGAATATAAGAACCTAAAAAAATACCTGTTAAGATTTATGATATATTTGAGCCTACTATTAAAATTAAAATTGGGACTAATGAGATAGCTGCACTTTGTGATTTAGGTGCAAGTGTTTCAACAATTCCAAAAATTCTTTTTGGTAAGTTAAATCTTGGCTCTTTTGAAATTGCTGAGTTAAAATTACATTTAGCATATTCTACCTACAAACAGACTATAGGAATTAAAGAGAATACTTTAGTATATATTAAAGGATGTCTTGATCTTATTGATTTTGTTATTGTTAACATGCCTGAAGATGCTACCGCTTCTATCATATTAGGCCGTCCATTCTTAAGAACTATTAAGGCTTTGATTAATCTATATGAAGGAAACGTGAAGCTTCAATTGCCTTCACGGGATTCTTTTGTTGTTCATTTTATTAGGAAGAAGAAAGCCAAGCATGATGAGAAGGAGGCCATCACTTTTAAGGCCAACTATTTTGAAGTGGGTGTTCCACTCACTTGGCCTAAGTGAGCAACATCATGGTCAAGCTACTAACCATAAAAAGCGTTTCATGGGAGACAATCCATGTGAAATAAAGGTTCGAATAAATTTTTATAAAAGTTTTAGTTTAAGTTTTATGATGAATAAAGAGTGCTAGAAAACTCTAGTTGAGGAGGATAAGTTCGGTGGTACTGAAATACCTGTCTTATACATATTGTTGTTGGTCGAAAATTTAAGCTATCATTTTTCTGTCAAAACATGGTATTTCACTAAGTTTCGGGTTAATAAAGAATTCTAGAAGGAACAGGAAAATTTTGGCGACTCTAGAAGGTTTAACGACCAACTATACGGCGGGAATAAAATTCTAGCTATATAGTTCCGGTCGTATAGTTGTTTCGACATCACCCCTTCAATTTTCAAAAGTTACCGCAAGTTTAACGACCAACTATATGGTGGGAATAAAAATTCTGGCCGTATAGTTACGGTCGTATAGATATTAATGCCTTCGTCAAATTTCTAATCCAGGGTACCGAAAACTTAACGACCTGGAATAAGAATTCCGGCCGTATAGTTTGCGCCGCCAGGAGGAAACCCTCAATTTTTTTGAAGAAGCCCTAAAATATCGATGTCAAACCAACTATACGGCAGGAATAAATATGTCGGTCGTATAGTTTGTGTGACCATGAAAACTCCACGGGAATGTACCCCTAACACCAAAATTTCAATCTTTTTATCTCTTCTACCTCCAAACTCTCTCAACACCTCAAGAGATCTTTATCTCTGCTCAATTTCGTTCGATTTCCTTGCACACAAATGATCTAATATGTTTATCCTCCGATCCTCTAGTTACTTCTTGCAAATTCATCTCCGATATGTTATCATTATCAATCTATAGCGAGACCTATTTTGAACCAATTGTTATGTTTCTCTTGCCTAGATTATTATTTTAAGGAGATTCTTTAGTGTGCTATGATGAGGAATATATTATGTTTATTACTATTGGATCAAACAATTTTATGTTTGTATTTATTATTATTTTAGATGAACAAAAGGAGCCAATCGCGTGCGCGTGCCACCGCGAGTTCTTCTCGGGCTGCCGCTACAGCTCAGGACCGCATGGGGATACAGTTTAGGGATGATCTCCAACGTGATTGCTTCAACAAGATCAATAACCAAGAAGTGAATAGAACCAAGTGTGCTTGTCCCATTATATTAAATCAACTTGGTATTTCTAATGACTTTAATTTACTTTGCAATAGAGTTGGCCTGCAAAACTTTGTATTCCAAGATGTGCCTACTTATCGCCGGTTAACTCTTGAATTTTTAAGTTCTTTGAAAAGCACCGTTAAAACATGGGAAGGTGAGGATATTTCTTTCCGACTTATGAACAACAATTATACATTATCAGTGATAAATGGTGCAATTATTTTAATTTACTAAACAATAATGTTAATGCTTTACGTGCATCTTTTGCTAGCATGCACCCTTCCCCGGATGATTATTATAATAGAACGAGTTTCACCTCTAGAGTAAGCAATGGGGAGAATATTCAGCATCCTGCTATTCGATATTTGTTCTATGTTATTGCTTAGACTCAATGAGGAGGACATCTTGGTCCTTGCAAACGCTGCTTCCAAGAAAAAACAACTTGTCACTCAACTTGGGCGCAATTCTTGTACGCTACTTGGAGCACCAATCCTCCCAAACCCAAGGGCCAATCACATGTGGAGGCGCCATCACCGTGCTTGCCATTGCCTTGGGCGTCGACCTAGGTGAGTTGCAACCATTGCTAGGTTAACGACGTGTTGCTTTATCTACTTTAAAAGCTTGTGGAATGATCACTAGGAGAGGTGGTGGTTATTACTTGCATATTGCTGGAGTTGGGCGTCTCTACCCCGCTAATTTGCCTAATGGTCTTTTCTCTATCGAGGAATGACGTTTGCTATATGATTTGCAGTTTTAACAACACCAACCCAAGGAGTAGATTCTGAATGAGGATGAAGACCAAGAAGAGGAGCAATAAGTTCCTAATCAAGAGGAGCAACCACCAATCCGGTTTGCTACATATCAAGATTTCCAAGAACTTGGAGGAACTGTGGAGGGGATGCATAATCTCGCCCTGAACCTCCGAGAAACCACTAGTAATTTATCAACTCAATTTGCGAACTGTAGCCACAACTTTTTCCTACCACCACAATGATTTGAAGGGCTTGCAAAATCCTAAGCTTGGGGAAGTCTCCCCATTATCTTTATTTGGCGTTTTTAAAATATTTCGAGGAATGCCTTTAGTTTGAGTTTATAAGCACTCGTGTTGGTTTCCCCAACACTTTATCTTTAGTCATTTTTATTTATTTTCGAGATTTTCTAGCCGAGCTTTGTCACCAATTTTCTATTATTTAACTCCCTCTCTTAAAAAACAACAAAAAGTTTTTTCCATTTATCTTTATCTTCTTTCTTCCTTTTTTCTATTCTCCTCGTGGTTCTCGTATATTTGCAAAAGAGTGATCGACTTTGAGTTTCCAAGAAATGGATAAAAGGGGAAGAGAGAAGTGGAACCAATCATGAGAGGTATGCCTTATGACTCCCCACTTCTGAAGTTTGAGAAACTCATGCTAGTTAGTAGTAAATGTTAAGATATATTATTGGTGGAGTGAGTCTTTATATTGGAGTAAATTTTTGTTTGTATAGGTATTTAGTTGAGTATGTTTTGTTCTAGCTCTTGTAGTTAACCAAGTCTTTCCTAAAAATTTTCTAAACAATTGTAATAAGAAAAAGTCTCACAATTGAAGGATTGGGTGTTGTAGTGTTTAGTCTTGAAAGCTTATTTCTAAGAGACACTCAACACCATGGAAATAATGATTGACTTGATACCTCTCTCTGAAAGGATTTGTTTAATAGAATTAATGTTTAGCAGTTTTTGTGAGCATGCCAAAGTTTGACTTGTGAATCAAAAGAATGATATAGATTTATGCATGTCAAACTCCATGGGATGCTAACAACCCCGCTAGCCTACGAACGATCTTCATGGGGGAAACTCCTAGATTTCGGCTATGAGTTGATTAAACATTTGTAGCAGCAATGCAATAATGGGTAAGATTCTTGGCATCCTCGTGTAGCTGTGTTCATGATAGAATCACTCCTCTGGCTGATATGAGTAATCATTATGTAAAGGGAACAAAGACCTTGGTAATGCCACGAGTGTCCATCACAGTCCGATGAACTAATTAAATTTTTGGCATGCTCTCAATTGCTTAAGAACTAAAATTCTTGAAGGACAATGAATAGAAAAGTAGTGCTTGAAAAGTATTGACTTATTGATGTGGGAGAATTGAGATACTTTAGTGTATATGCTTTTCATGACAAACTCTCACACTCTCAACTTTACATGATTATACTTTATTGTTCAAAGGCAAGATTATGAGTTGATTACATGACATGGAATAAAGTTTACTCATTTGAATCATCCATGCTAACAATAATCTTGTTGCTCTATAAGGATTCATTAAAACCATATGATATGCTTGCCATTACTCTATCTATGCGGAGTTTTCAGATTAATAAAGTGGAGGAAACATGAGACTATCTATCATGAGTAAGATCACCATCTCGTTATTTCAGTTTAAATGCTAAGTTCCTTTTTTATTTTGGTTTTCTTGTTCGAGGACGATCAAGTTTAATCCTGGGGAGGTTGATGGCTGTGAAATATAGCCATCCACATCCATATTTAAACTAGATATTATTCATACTTTTGATGAACTATCTCTCTAAATCCTGCCACTAATGCCTAATGATCAAAGGTTTATGCAATCTTGTCTTTCCATTTTTCCTTGCGCAAGAAATGACGTTTGATGATGGGAATCACCACATTAAATTTAAAGATACGAGATTTCCAATATTCCAAAGAAACCAGGGGTCGTGAAGAGGAAACAGTGGCTTTAACGACTAACTATACGACAAGAATAATTTTTCGGCCGTATAGTTCCGGCCATATAGTTTCCACTGACATCGCAAGGTCAAACAGAACAAATTTCGTAAAGGGACTCTATATAAAGAGATCTCTCGTTATGAGAAACGAGAGAAGGAGAACACGAGAACACAACACCGAAGAGCCGCTGGAGGAATAGATCTAGATCCAATCTCACAAACCCTTCTCCACCACCATAGCCATAGTCTACCACTTGTAAGAGTAGATCTCATATCCAATTGGCGATATTGTAAGACTACTACTATCTATATCATGATTTCCAATACAATGTTTATGATTGTTGATCTCATCTCTATGTGTGAGTAATTCTCCTTGGGCTAAGGGCTTCAGCCTAGTGATACGTCCAAAACGTATCTACTTTCCCGAACACTTTTGCTATTATTTCTCCTCTAAACTTGTGTGATTTGGATACAACAAACACGGACTGATGCAGTTTTCAGCAGAATTACCTTGGTGTCTAGAAAATCAACTATCAGGAAAAATCCCGAAAAATATGCCAAAAATCCTATTTCGCCAGATGAAAGAGCATTTTTTCTATCCCTCTGATTTTGATGTTTGATAACAATACACTTATCAGTTTAATTGTGTGCTAAGTGTATCACAGGTTTGATAAGGGTATGGCACAAATATTGGCCTAACTATTCCCTTTGCGAAAACCATTGTGTCCACCGGTAGTACCGAAAATATGTCCAGATTGTCATTGGCACCCAGACTATCGGTTCTAGTACCGTTGGTGCGGAAGGGTGATAAGTATGGATTTTAGTCAGATTCACCAGACTACCGAGGCACTACCGATCCAACCGAGTACCGCTTGATAGCGGTACTACCGCTTGGACACGGTCAGTCTTGAGACAAGCGGTACTACCGCTGACACTGGCCGATCACGGCAAGACCAGCCGCTCAAGAAAAACCACCCTCTGTCTTGCCTGCAAGAGCTATTGGGACCGGTATTACCGCCTGCAGTAGTACGCGTTGATACGACCGGCACTACCGCTTGGGGTAGTACCGCAAGGGAATACCGGGCAAGACTGGTGTTGACTCGACCATTCAAGTCACCTCCCAGACTGCCTCAGATGGACCCAGAATCATTGCCACGGGTACTATCATTGAGTACCAGATTACCGGTGCATTAATGGCTCCAACGGCCAGATTCCCTGGAGGGGTATAAATAACCCTCCACCTACCTTGGGACAAATTGCTCAGCCACATTAAAGTCAAGACCACCATTGGAGCCACCCAATCTTCAAGATCTCCTCATTCCACCACCCAAAGTCCTTGATCTTTGGGAATTGAAGGAGGAGGCCCCGATCTACTACTTCACCAAAAGAGATCTTCATTTCCCCCTCATTTCATTGAGGGCCCCTTTGCTCTA
Organism: Avena longiglumis; assembly: GCA_030063025.1. Lineage (NCBI taxonomy): Eukaryota > Viridiplantae > Streptophyta > Magnoliopsida > Poales > Poaceae > Avena > Avena longiglumis. The sequence goes on along the minus strand of CP125976.1, from coordinate 170,127,427 downwards.
GTGTTTTCTTGGAAACCCTAGTTCTTGTTTTGGTTCTTACAAGCTTGTCTTTGATTGCTTTGACAGCTTGCTTGTATTTGGGAGCCTCCGATTAAGTTGTGGATGTGTGCCCCAAACTTGTAACGGTTGCTTCCACCTTGAAGGTTCTTGATATAGTGGAAGGTGAATCGATCCTGCTAGTGAGATTCATCGAGAACAAGGGAGGCCTTTATGCTGGTGGTTTGAAACCACCCCCTCTCCAAACGAATACGTACTTCCCCTCAAAAGGAAGGAACTACGGGAAACATATCCTTGTGTCTCCGCGTCCACCATTTGGGTTACTTATATCCTTTACCGCACTTTTACTTACTTGTTCCTACTTTGTGTTGTGGTAGCTCTTGCATAATTGTCATATAGGTAAATTCACCATAGTTTCATTATCTAGAGAATTTACCTTATTGTCAAACCTTAATTTTAAAAAGAAGAAAACTTGAAGTAGCACGTATTCACCCCCCCCTCTAGGTGCCCATACGATCCTTTCACCAGAATATCCACGGAGCCAGAAGACGAAACGGAGTGGAGGCCTGGGGGACCCACACACCTGCCAGCGTGGGTGGCCCAGCCGCCAAGGGGTGCACCCCTGTGCACCCCTCGGCTCCCTCTTTGCCTATAAGTTACCCTTGACCTAAAACCGAGGGGTTCACGCTTTTCTAGAAAGAGTTCTGTACCGCCACCGTAAACCAAGATTCGGATCCAAAACTCGATTCGCACCTCACGGACGGGTAATTTGGGGTGGATCATCACCATCCATCACCAACGCCTCCATCGACCATCAATGTTTCCTCATCCATGAGTGAGTAATCCTCACCGTAGGCTATGGGGATTGGATGTGTTCGATCTTGTAATCGAATAAGATTGTTAGGGCATAGTGCCTAGTATCTCTATTAGTGCTATTTGACTTTGTTGCAACTTGTTGTGCTTAATGCTTGTCACTAGGGCCCGAGTGCCATGATCTCAAGTCTGAACTTATTATTGAATCATTATGATAGTATTGTTTGTGATCTTATCTACAATTTGTGTACACATATCATTGTCCGAATCCAAAGGCCTCGAAGTGATAGAAATTGGGACAACCGGAGGGGATGGCTATGGTGTGAGGATCACATGTGTTCACGGAGTGTTAATGCTTTGCTTCGGTGCTCTATTAAAAGGAGCACCTTAATTTCCAGTAGTTACCTAGAGGCCTCGCTGCCACGGGCTGGCTGGACAGAAGATGTTGTGCAAGTTCTCATTGCGATCACGCATGACTATATATGGAGCACATGCATAGGATTGTTTAGTACTTGGATGCTTGTTCCTATTTATCTGCAATGCACTATATCTTGAAGTTACATATTTAGACTTGTCCATGCAACGCCCGTCCATCCATCCCTATGCCTACCGCACTCGAATCCCACTATTTGTTGTCACTGTTACTATTGCTCTTGTTCTACTATTGTTGTTGCTACTACAAACTGTTGCTACTGATAAACTTCTGTGAGCAAGAACTATTTCCAGGTGCAGCTAAATTGACAGCTCAGTTGTTAAGGCTTGCAAGTATTCGTTGGCTCCCCTTGTGTCGAATCAATAAATTGGGTAATACTACCCGCAAAGACTGTTGCGAGCCCCTATACTTGTGGGTCATCAAGACAATTTTCTAGCGCCGTTGTCGGGGAGCATAGCTTTATTTGTAAGTTTACTTGGATCTACTATTGTTCACTGCTACTCCTTTCATCATGGGGAAATCTCGTGATGGAAAGTTTCCTATTTTGCCGTCCACTACAAGAAGAGGTACAGTCCTAAACACCTTCGTTGCTCTTGATTCACCGTCTGTTATAAGCAAGCTTGTTACACCACCACCACATACTCATGCTACACACACTGCTACTACTGCTGAATATGAAACTGCTTTTGATGCTCATGATGTTACTTCTACTATGCTTGATGCGAGTGGTTCATTAGGTCCTTTCCTAGATGCTACTATGGATGGTCTAGGAAATACTGAAACTCCTAGTGAAGACACTGTTACACCTGTCAGCTCACCTGAGTCTAGAGAGAGTTATGATATTAATGATGGTTACATTGAGTTCACTGATGAATTTGTTGAAGAGTGCCGAAACACACATGGTGCTAGTGCTATTAAGAGTCTCCTTGCTAGACGTACCATTATTCCTAAACCGTGCTATGATCCTAAGTTTTCCACCTCTCCCATAGATATTAAAGATAAAGATTATGATTTCTCTCTTGATTTATCCTATTTAGACATTGTTGAGAAAGAACCTTTTTGTGGGACTGAAAATGAGAGTGTTGTGGCTCATATGAATGAGCTTTCTACTATGAGTGCTTTATTTTCTGATGATTTTAAGATGCGCAAGTACTTTGTTACTAAGATCCTCCCTTTTTCACGAAAATGAGAAGATAGGGCTTGGTTTAATAGATTACCTCCTGGTTCCATTGATAGCCCTGATTGTTTGATTGCTTCTTTCTTCTAGAAATATTTTCCTCCTAGTGCTAGACATGCTGCTTTGCAGAGACTTTTTGATTTTAAATAGGGAGAAGAAGAGAAATTGCCTGAGTCATGGACAAGGTTTTGTGCCTTGATTCATGCACATCCGGGATGTCCATTGCCTAAGAATGAGCTTCTTGATATTTATTATAATGGACTAACTGATGATTCTAGGACATACCTAGATAGCTTTGCTGGTTGTGTTTTCAGGAAAAGAACTCCTACATATGCTGAAGAATTAATGGCTAAGATAAGCAAGAATTATGATGATTAGACTTCAACTGAGCTAAATACACCTGAGCCTATTACTTCTAAACCAGTTGTGCCAGCACCAATTCCAACACCAACACCAACACCAAAGAAGAGGGGAGTTATTGCATTAAATGATGAAGTGATGAAGGAAGCTAAGAAGTGTTTAAAGGAGAAAGGTATTAGAGTTGAAGATGTGAAGAATCTACCTCCTATAGAACAAATCCTTGTGTCTCTGCGTCCACCATTTTGGTTACTTCTATCCTTTACCGCACTTTTACTTACTTGTTCCTACTTTGTGTTGTGGTAGCTCTTGCATAATTGTCATATAGGTAAATTCAGCATAGTTGCATTATCTAGAGAATTTACCTTATTGTCAAACCTTAATTTGAAAAAGAAGTAAATTTGAAGTAGCACATATTCACCCCCCTCTAGGTGCCCATACGATCCTTTCAATTGGTATCATAGCCTCGGCTCTTTATTTGGGCTTCACCGCCTAACAGAATATGGGTAGCCAAGAAGGGGATGGTGGTAGTGAGCCGACCACGGTGACCATGGAAGATATCAAAAACTTGGAAACAAGATTGAGCTCTTCTTTGGTGACCAGTTGTCTAACCCCTGTAATGCTACATGTCATAATAATAAAATGGGCCACTTCCAACTTATAATTATTGCATCATCATCATATCATGCTCATGTCATCATGTCCCCTTGCATTTGAGCATCATATAAAACCTTTTTCTTGTTTGCTTCTTATCTCATGTGCATGATTAATTGTAGTTGCCTCTTGATATTGTATTTGGTTCTTACTAAATTGTTAAATGCCCAAGTTGAGTTGGGGGCATCTCTCTTTTGCCTCCACCACCTTTTCTTTCACCACCTTATAATTCCACCATCCAATAATATGGGCTTGGTTTTGATTGAGTTATCTCTAGCCCATGTTGTTGGTTGGATCCACCCATAATCTATTGCTTGGCCTTTGCCCACTCTTTGGGAATGCAAGGATTAAAAGCCACATGAAATAATGTTGTTTTCACAATATAACCATTGGGCTTTAATTGTGTTGCATGGGCCATGCAAGTGTCACCTAGTCTAGTTTCTGGTTTTATTTGAATACTAGTTGGAGTTTCTTCCTTGGTTTAAAACATGTGTTGACTTGTAGTTTGTTCTCCTCATCTTCTCTCCCTCTTCATCCCTTAGTTAAACCCTAACCCATGTCCCATGCACACTTGTGCTACTGTGGCATGCACCCCTCTAAATCCCCCCCCTCTCTTTGGATCTTGCTTGATTCTTTGTTGGATCATGCATGGGCCATTAAACCACCCCATCACCATATGACCATCTCCCCTCCTCTTCCTCTTTTCTTTGTTGGATCATGCATGGAAGCTTGTATGATCAAGTTGAGAACCATCTCCACCCCTTCCACCCCATCTACCCTAATCCTCCCTCACTCTAACCCTAATCCCTTGCTTGCCCTCTAACCTTCTAGCTACATCAAACCCTAAACCACCCTCCTACCCTCTAATCTACCCCTCCTTACCTAAACTAAATCCTAGTACCACCCTTCCCTACCTAGCATGTTCCATGCCCTTTCCTCTCTCTCGGCCCATCTCTCTTCCTACCATGCCCCACACGACCAGGACCCTCCTAGCTTGCCCCACATGACCATGCCCTCTCCCAACCTAGCTCCCAACCTAGCTACCCGGCTAACCCCTTCCCTTCTAGCTCTCTCTCGGCTAAGCCACGCCCCTACCCCACTTTGCCTCCCTAGCCGGCCTGCCCCACCGCACCCCCACCCGGTGCCCCGCCTTGCCCTGCCTCGCCATGCTCAGACGTGACCAGAAGGTGGCCGATGCCACCTTTCCCATCAAACCCCTCCCCACGCAACCACCGCTCCCTCCTTCTTATCCTCTTCCTCTCCCTCTCCGCCTCCCAGATCCCATCCCAGCAGCCCAAGAAGCCCCCGCCTCTTCCCTTCCCTTCGCCACCGCCATCACCTCTACCACCTGCCCCCTTGATCTAGACGGTGAAGGAGGTCATGAGGCGCCGAGAAGCTCCTCGAGTCGCGACGTCCTCGGTGGTCAGCAGCGAGGAGGAAGAACCGAGCCGCCCGTGCACTCGACGCGCCGAGCAAACCCTAGCTACGACCGTCGGCCTCGCCAGGATCGCGACCACCGCTCCGAGCACGCCGACGCCCGGGTGAGCCCACAACCCTCCTAGACATCGCCTTCCTCGGTTGCTTCTGGGCGCTTCGATCGCTTGTCGAACGCTCTCAGCGGCCGTGGCGAGCGAGTGCTCGCAAGCTTCCGCGCCACACCTATCTAGCACGCGAAGGCCCGCTTAGCATCGACCCGCAGCCAGACCGACTGTTCCGCCATCAAGGTCGCGAGATCGATCTCGCGCGCTCCTTTTTTCTCTGTCACATGGCGTACTCGCTTTCGTCTCGCAGAGGAAGAGAAAGCGACACAGGCGCTGCCTTGCACAAAACCCTCGCCGCTTTTTTGCTCAACCGCTCCCCGAGGTCCCACCTGCCGTGGCGTTGTCCTTTCTAAAAAGGCTCCGCAAGAACCTGAACGCAACCGCAGTCCCCTGCGCGTGTTCGATTTGCAAGTAACCCTGGCCTTTTTTTTGCGTAAACCAAGGGTCCCTAGGGGCCACTGCTGGTGTTCAAATCTTGCGCTAGGCTCCCTGTTTGCCCCAAATAAAACCGCGGTCCTCAGGCCTTCATCCGCATTGCGTGGGCCAGAACCATCTGACCCCACTTGTCATCGACTCAGAGCGAGTAGGAGAAGTGGAAAATGTTCGACACCGTTTAAATATTCAAACTAGTTTAAAATAATTCAAATTCAAATTCTATTGATTTTTAAATAACTTTTACATACTTTATCCAAATTGGGCAAATGACATATGTTTTGATATCAGAAAATGAGGGAATTCAAATATGCCTTCTATTATGCATTTTGCACAAGTAAAATTGCAAGTTATGTTAATTACCATCAATTGCCATGGATTTTCATTAATTCACAACTAATGTTTTGTAATTCCAAATTAAGCAAATAAGTAGTCTAAATTGATCAGCTCGACGAGACCTTTCTGTTTATGCTATCCTTAACTTCATTTGCAGCATGCATCATGTCAATATATTGAGAACAACAACTGTTATGACAACAAAATATGACTAAAACCCACTCAATTGTTATATTCTAGTCCTCCACACCTCACCCATGCCATGCTACTTTCCTTGCCATGTAAATTGTGCATCATTCATCATGGCATGATTGTTTGCTTGACGCATTTGATTCCAATGCTTGTGCTCTATATTTATGTTGTCCTTGTTTGTTTGGTTTTTCTCGGATAGACGCTGAGCAGGGGTTGTATCAAGAGAACCAGGAGCACTACCCAGATCCCCTTGCTTCAACAGATACCGTGCAAGCACTACCACATGATTGCATACACAAGACCTATTGCCTCTATCTTATTCTTGCATCATTGAGTCGCGATTGCATTAAATTGAATCCCAAGTATGCATGGCCTTTACTTTTAACCCACCAAGCTTGTTTCCTCCATCCCATGAGCCACTACTATAGGAGTTGTTTGAGCCATGCGAGTCGTAGAACAGCATGTGTAGGGTTTGTGAGAGTCTGATGAATAATGAGGTACTTAAACAACTTAACCTGAGTAGTTCTGGGATAACTAAAGAAAGTGGCACCGGTGGGCAATATCTGCTATTTGGTTTTTCCTGCTCACTTGTGTCCCGTAAGACCCCGAGTACTTGATTCCTGTTCCTTGATTTATCGCGCTATCCACATCCGGAGGTATATGGGACCCCCGACCGTAGCTTGATTCCGTCTTATTTCTTGGGGCCACAAACTAGTTTGAGGTTTTATTTACGATCCTGCATTTATGCCATGGTTTATCGCTTTATTTACGATTGTGAGGTAATCGCACAATCGCATCGCTTTTGGAAGCGGAGTGTTTACGAGGTCGACAAGCCCGCTTGGGGTTCCCACGCTCACGCCATTGTCGCAGACCTTGAGGCCGGCCGTCTCGAGCTTGCTTACTCCGCTATGATCTACTTAAGGGTGGCCCCTGAAATAATTCTCAATTTGTGATTGTTCACGTGAAAGCCTCGTTGGGTTTTGATTTGGTTTTTCCGAGGTTGATCGAGTGTGTGTTGCTATTGGTGCACCCCGGCCGGGTAAAACTTTCTGAAAGCCGTGTCCGCGGATATGGACGACTTGGAGCACAGTTTCTTGATCATAGACAAGCATAACTAAAGTACCGCTTTTAATATGACTAAAGTAACTTGACTAGTAAATAGTGCAATACTCATGGAATGGTTAATAAAATTGCCAACGGATGGGGGGGTTGTTCGTCCGCTTCCTTGTTGGTAAGCAGGGAGGAGGATGGATCGGAGGAGATTACCATTATAACTGTTGTACTTAAATTCACGGACATCCGTCTATCATTGGTTAGGCGGATGGGTAGCGTTATCTGTAGAATTGCTAGGGTTTATCTTTTGCTGCAATTGCGTCCCTGTGTTGTGTCCCTTTAGAGGCATTAAGACTTGCCGAAAATTTAGGGTCTCACACGATAAATTCTTGATTCAGATGAACAGGTACCTTCTCAGGACGGATACTGGGTGGAAGAAGCCGATGATGTGGGCAACGATCGTATGGTGTAGAGATTCCGGGAACGGGGATCCGTGAGACCTGTAGTTGGGATGTGCTTATTTCTATGGCATCTTATGCCGATTTGCTTCTTATCCGCATTTCGGATCATTTGCCGCCCGCATGATACTCGATGTGTTGTATGAGGAGTTATCCTAAAATATAGATCTATCTAGGTCATTTGAATCTTGCCGTATGGCGTTGCTATATATTTCATTTCTTTCTAGATGGGATGGCTGTGATGTACTCTTGTATGGTGGCTTGCGTACATACCCACTTGTGTACGTAGTTGATCCTTCGCCGACCACGCCTACCGACAGTCCCGTTGAGAGGTTAGCGGTTGGGACGTCCAAAGGACTACCAAGTGAGTGGCTTTTGGGGCCCCGTACTATTTCAACCGCTATCTCTCATCCAGGCTTGTATCTAGGAGTAGTTCACCGAGGTAGTTACAATTGGTATCGAGCCATCCCGACCTTCGTGGTTTCACCAAACGGTCGTTGTCGTCTAGCAAATATTTTAGTAGTTATGTATATAGGAAAACAAAACGAGAGTAGGACTGCTTCATTTTTCTTCTTACCTCCCACCCACCCTTTTACGGTAAGGAAGTGCAACGTTTTCAATTCTCGCCTCAAAGTTCAAACTAGGATTCACGTGTTCGGGTTTCCGAGTACCATAGGTTGTGTGTCGTGTGTGTGTGTAATCCCTTGTCTATCTGTTGCATCCAAGTTGTTATCTTAGCTGCCTTTGGTTATCAACTGTTGGTACATTCCATACCGACAGGCTCTTGTAAACCGACGCAATCTATCTTCCTCTTTGTATCCGACGCTATCTTGTTTGGGGTGTTCGCTCGTAGTACCAATCTTAGGTTTCATTAAAAGAAGGGGTTAGGATATGTGTTCCACTTGTTCATGTCTTGGAGTAATGATTTGAGTGCGGGATGGAGTCGCGACCATACCACTACTTGTATCATTCGCTTTTGTATATTGGATCGGTAGAGTCACTAATCTTGATTCGTTAAGTAATTTATGCATCTATTGATATTTTAATGCCGAAATTTGTGGAAAATTTTTCTTTGATATGTTTGTGTACCACACTCCTTTTCAGTCGTGTGCGATATGCTTAATATCTTTGAGGTGCTATGAACTTTGTTGATATTTTTATATCATCTCAAGAATTGTATCCTTTAATCTTGGTTAATTCCATCTTGGTACTATTTTGGATTATTATCATTCTCCATTATAGTACGACTTGAGTTTTACATCAATGACAGATGGCTCCCACGGATCGAGGAGGACATTCCTCCGAATGGCTCAAGACTGCCACATAGCTAATGCTTTGGCAGCCATGCAAGAGAACCAATGCGCTTTGAGGAGAGCGTCAAGGAACGAGTTCACTCCACTTCCTCCACCTCCCAAGCGTGGTGACATCAAGAGCTTCCTCAAGTTCAACCCCGCTTGATTCGGCGTGTCCGACCGACCTCTTGATGTCGATGATTGGTCATGAGATCTCAAGGTTGCTCGAGACCGATGTTCCAATGTGAATGGGTAAAGTGTGCTACTCACCTTCTCAAGGGAGACGCTCTATGGTGGGAAAACTACTTGAAGGCTAGCGACCGGGTTCCAGCCCACTTGGGAGAGGTTCACCGCAGCTTTCAAAGAACAGTTTCTCTCAGAGATTGTGATGGAACGGATGAAGGATGCTTTCCTCAACTTGAAGGGGAATGATAACGTCAACACCTACATCGTGAACTTTATGAACCTGTCTCGCTATGGTGGTGATGAGGTATCCGATGACAAGAAAAAGAAGAGATTCGTGCAAGGGCTCAATGCGTCGATCAAGTATGCACTCACGCATGCAAGACCGCAACCTTCCTGAACGCAGATATGGCACTACAAGAGGAGGCTAGTAGGCGATGTTCGAGGAGTCCAAGAAACACAGCAGGATGCATCAAGCTGCAAAGAATGGCAACTCCTTCTAAGCGGCGTGTCGGGTTCCTAACACCCCACTGTCGCCCGGCCCACCAAGACTGCGAGCTTCACGTCAAGGCCACCAAACTTCACCACTACGGCTCCTGTGGGCTACAACAACTTACCTCGAGCGCTCGGAGTCCTCGCTACTCGCTCCACGTCCAACTGTGCTCGCACATGTGGAGATCTGGACATCCCACTGGAACTGCCCATTGAAGAACAAAGCTCTCCCTCAACCCCGCCAAGATCGCAACAAGCTCTCCTCGGTTCGCACCACCGCCTCGGCTCTCAACATCAACACTAAGCCCGGTCTGCGGTTGTTCGAGCTAATCGTCAACTCTAAAGCCGAGCTCGCACTGGAGTTGTCATGGGTATGCTTTCAGTTAACTCCGTCCCTGCACGAGTTCTCTTTGATTCTTGTGCATCGCATTCATTTGTGTCTCACAAGTTTGCAACTGAGAATGGGTTAGCGTCAGATCCTCTTCCCAAGAATTTAATGGTTCTTTCTCCGGAGCAACAATGGCGCTTCTAAAATCAGTTTGGCAATGAAGTTGAGATTGGTGGCTCTTCATTCTTGGCTTCTTTGATTATTCAGGCAACTCGACATTGATGTCATCCAGGCATGGATTGGTTGACAGAAATGCAAATTGATCGATCAGGCCGAACGCCGTGTCTTTGAAGATCCTCAAGGCCATCTAGTCTTTTCTCCAAGTCCGACTCGGATGTCCAACTCTATTCCTTGGCTCTAAATGATGATGCTATGGAAGCTATTCGGAAGGTACCAAAGGGTCCGTGAGTTCCGGATGTTTTTCCGAAGAGTTGCGTGTATGCCTCCGGATCGCGAGGTTGAGTTCGTGATCGAGCTTGAACTGAACGGCTCCTATCTCCAAGAGGCCATACAAAATGGGTCCTTCGAATGGTGAACTCAAACGACAACTTGATGAACAAGAGAAGTTGGGTTTCATTCAAGATAGCACTTCTTCTTGGGGTAGTCCAACAATCTTCGTGAAGAAGCGTGATGAACCGATAGGCTCTATGTTGACTACCGGGCTCTAAATGCTAAAACCATCAAGAACAAATATCCTCTTCCTGATAAATGATCTATTTGATCACCGGCAGGAGTGGTGTTCTCTAAGCTTGACCTGAAGTGGTTATCACCGGATCAAAATTCGCAAAGAGGATGTGCCCAAGATGCTTTCACCACGCTATGGCCTGTATGAGTACGGTCATGTCTTTCGCCTCACCAACGCACTGCTACCTTCTCGAGGTGATGAACTCCGCTTTCATGGAGTACTGGACAAGTTTGTGGTGGTATATCCGGATGACATTCTCGTCTATTCCAAGTCTAAGGAGGAGCATGAAGAGCATCCATGGTGTGTCTGAACAAGCTTCGTGAGAACCGCTTGTATGCAAAGTTCTCCAAGTGTGAGTTCGTTGCTCAAGTAACATATCTGGGCATGTTATCTACGCCAAGGGCATTGCAGTCAACCCGAAACCGTGAAGACAATAGTTGAATGGCTTCCTCCGCTAATGTCAAGGAAGTGCGGAGTTTCCTCGGCTTGGCTAGCTATTGTCGCTGCTTTGTGCGTAACTTCAAGATAGCAAAGCCTCTTACCGATCTCCTCAAGAAAGGCAAGAAGTATCTGGACTCGCTTGTCAAGAGAGCTTTGAGACACTCAAAGCGAAGCTCACTTCCACACCAGTCTTGGTTCCTCCGGATACATCCAAGCCTTTCCATCTTCCGATGCCTCTTTGCAAGGATTGGGTGCGGTCCTTATGCAAGAGAGAGGTGGTTGCTTATGCCTCTCGCTTGAAGACGCATGAGGTCAACTATCCCACACATGACCTTGAGCTAGCAAGATGGTCTTTGCTTTGAAGCTGTGGAGGCACTACTTGCTTGGTAACCGCTAGAGATCTTCTCGGACCATAAGAGTTTGAAGTATATCTTCACTCAACCGGATCTCAACCTTCGCAAAGGAGATGGATTGAAGCAATCAATGACTTTGATGTGACCATCAACTACACCTGCAAAGCAAATGTCATGGCGATGCGCTTAGCCGTAAAGCTTATGTCAACAACCTCATGGTGGAAGAGCAGCCTCTCTTGTGCGAGGAATTCCGTCACTCAACCTCGAAATTGTGGAACAAGGGCACCTTCGAACCTCCCGCTACTCCTCTCTTGGAAGAACAGATTCGCTCGGCTTGGTGATCCAAGACACTAAAAAGCTCATCGCTAAGCTTGGCACCAAGTATGAATCCTTCCATGTTGATGATCAAGGAACGCTCTTCTTGGAACACCGGATGTTTGTTCCAAACTACCCGGTCCGAGAGACCAAGTTCTCAAGGAGGCACATGATTCGGTTCTTTCTATCCATCCCGGCAGACAAAGATGTACATGGACTTGAAAACACAATACTGGTGGCCTGGGTTAAAAGGTATTGTGCCAAGCACGTCTCGTAATGTGATGTCTGCAGAGTCAAGGTCGCTCATCGAAACCATTTGGTCTTCTACAGCCATTGCAACCTCAGTGGAAATGGGAGAAAGTTGAGATGGACTTCATCACGGGCTTTCCTAGGTCGCAAGGGCAACAATGCAATTTTGTTGTCATCGACAGGCTTTCCAAAGTGGCACACTTCTTCCATCAAAGAAACAATTTACGGACTTCATTGGTGAGCTCTATATCAACAGGATTGTCTCTTTGTATGGGGTTCCACTTGAAATCAGTTCAGATCGTGGGAGCATCTTCACCTCAAAGTTCGGGAGAGTTTCCAAAAGCTTTGGGAACGGTTGAACTTCAGACTGCTTACCACCCTCGGCCTCAAGGACAAGTGGAGAGGATCAATCGATTCTCGAGGACATGCTTAGAGCTTGCCATCTCGCTTGGCATGAAGTGGGAGGAATGCCTTCCATATGCTGAATTCTCCTACAACAATGGCTTCCGGAAGAGTCTCAAGATGGCACCATTCGAGGCACTCTATGGTCAAGTGCGTAACTCCTATTGGTTGGTCAGTGCGGAGAAAGAATCGGTTTGGCCACGACATTGTGACTCGAGCAGAGGAGAAGGTGCATATCATTCGAGAACTCAAGATTGCTCAAAGTCGTCAGAAGAGCAACTATGACAGGAAGCACACAGATATGGTATATGCCCCTGGTGATCTCGTCTACCTTCGTGTCACTCCCATGAGAGGAACACACCGCTTCGGTATCAAAGGAAAGTTGGCTCCTAGATACATTGGTCCTTTCAAGATACGTGGTAGAAGAGGAGAAGTTGCTTATGCACTGGAGCTTCCGGAAAAACTCAAAGTCCATGATGTTTTCCATATCTCTCAGCTCAAGAAGTGCTTCAAAGACCCCGGCAAGACCGTGGACCATGAGCTAATCGACCTCCAAGAAGATCTCTCTTATCAAGAGCACCCCACCAAAATCCTCGAGACCGCAGAACGAAGGACTCGCAACAATTCTATCAAATTCTGCAAGGTGCAGTGGTCACACCATTCTGTTGATGAAGCAACATGGGAGCGTGAAGATGAACTCCGTGTCAACCATCCTTCTCTCTTTGTATCTTCTTCTTCTTCTTCCTAGAATCTGGGTAGATTCCTGTTTAGTGGGGGAGAGTTGTAGCATCCCAGTTGTCTAACCCCTGTAATGCTACATGTCATAATAATAAAATGGGCCACTTCCAACTTATAATTGTTGCATCATCATCATATCATGCTCATGTCATCATGTCCCCTTGCATTTGAGCATCATATAAAACCTTTTTCTTGTTTGCTTCTTATCTCATGTGCATGATTAATTGTAGTTGCCTCTTGATATTGTATTTGGTTCTTACTAAATTGTTAAATGCCCAAGTTGAGTTGGGGGCATCTCTCTTTTGCCTCCACCACCTTTTCTTTCACCACCTTATAATTCCACCATCCAATAATATGGGCTTGGTTTTGATTGAGTTATCTCTAGCCCATGTTGTTGGTTGGATCCACCCATAATCTATTGCTTGGCCTTTGCCCACTCTTTGGGAATGCAAGGATTAAAAGCCACATGAAATAATGTTGTTTTCACAATATAACCATTGGGCTTTAATTGTGTTGCATGGGCCATGCAAGTGTCACCTAGTCTAGTTTCGGTTTTATTTGAATACTAGTTGGAGTTTCTTCCTTGGTTTAAAACATGTGTTGACTTGTAGTTTGTTCTCCTCATCTTCTCTCCCTCTTCATCCCTTAGTTAAACCCTAACCCATGTCCCATGCACACTTGTGCTCTTGTGGCATGCACCCCTCTAAATCCCCCCCCTCTCTTTGGATCTTGCTTGATTCTTTGTTGGATCATGCATGGGCCATTAAACCACCCCATCACCATATGACCATCTCCCCTCCTCTTCCTCTTTTCTTTGTTGGATCATGCATGGAAGCTTGTATGATCAAGTTGAGAACCATCTCCACCCCTTCCACCCCATCTACCCTAATCCTCCCTCACTCTAACCCTAATCCCTTGCTTGCCCTCTAACCTTCTAGCTACATCAAACCCTAAACCACCCTCCTACCCTCTAATCTACCCCTCCTTACCTAAACTAAATCCTAGTACCACCCTTCCCTACCTAGCATGTTCCATGCCCTTTCCTCTCTCCCCTCTCTCTCTTCCTACCATGCCCCACACCCACTGGACCTCCTAGCTTGCCCCACATGACCATGCCCTCTCTCTCCTAACCTAGCTCCCAACCTAGCTACCGAACCCCCCCCTTCTAGCTCTCTCTCGGCTAAGCCACGCCTACCCCACTCCTGCCTCCCTAGCCCCACCCTGCCAGACCCCACCCTGCCTTGCCTTGCAGCCTCGCCATGCCTTGCGTGACCGGTAAGAAGGTGGCCGATGCCACCTTTCCCCATCAAACCCTCCCCACGCACCACCGCGCCCCTCCTTCTTATCCTCTTCCTCTCCCTCTCCGCCTCCCCAGATCCCATCATCCCAGCCCCAAGCCGCCTCCCTTCCTTCCCTTCGCCACCGGCTGCATATCATTGCCACCACCGCCTGATTGATCTAGACGGTGAAGGGAGGTCGAGGCGTCGAGAAGCTCTGAGTCGCCGGCGGTCCCTGTGGTCAGAGGAGGAAGAACCGAGCCGCCTGCACACGCGCCCGAGCAAACCCTAGCTACGACCGCCCGTCGGCTGTGGATCGCGACCACCTGCCCTTCCGAGCACGCCCGGCACGCGCGGTGAGCCCACAACCCTCCTAGACATCGCCTTCCTCGGTTGCTTCTGGCGCCGATCGTTTGTCGAACGCTCTCGGTAACCAGCGGCGGCGAGTGCCCAAGCTTCCGTGCGCCACACCCTATCTAACATTGCACCGCAGCCGCTTCTTATCAGTTCCGCTGCCGTAGCCCACCGCAGCTCGTGATCGCGAGATCGATCCCGCGCTCCTTTTTCTCTGTCACGGCGTGCTCGCTTCGTCTGCGGCAGAGGAAGAGAACCCGCAGGCGTCGTCTTGCAAAACCCCGCCGTTTCTTTTGCTCAACCCGGTCCCCGAGGTCCCACCTGTCGGTAGCGTTGTCCTTTTCTAAAAGGCTCGCAAGAACCTCAACGCAAACCGCAGTCCCCTCGCCGCGTGTTCGGTTGCAAGTAACCCCCCTTTTTCGTCGTAAACCCACGGTCCCTAGGGGCCCACTGTCGGTGTCTGCGAAATCTTTTGCATAGGCTCTGGTTTGCCCCAAATAAAACAGGTCCTCAGCCTTCATCCATTGTCGCGTGGGCCACAGAACCATCGACCCCACTTGTCATCGACTCAGAGCGAGTAGGAGAAGTGGAAAATGTTCGAA
This sequence comes from Avena longiglumis, assembly GCA_030063025.1. NCBI lineage: Eukaryota > Viridiplantae > Streptophyta > Magnoliopsida > Poales > Poaceae > Avena > Avena longiglumis. Next base: position 170,112,213 of record CP125976.1, on the reverse strand, counting down.
TTCACATTTAAATATTCAAACTAGTTTAAAATAATTCAAATTCAAATTCTATTCAGATTTTAAATAACTTTTACATACTTTATCCAAATTGGGCAAATGACATATGTTTTGATATCGGAAAATGAGGGAATTCAAATATGCCTTCTATTATGCATTTTGCACAAGTAAAATTACAAGTTATGTTAATTACCATCAATTGCCTTTGGATTTTCATTAATTCACAACTAATGTTTTGTAATTCCAAATTAAGCAAATAAGTAGTCTAAATTGATCATTTCGACAGACCTTTCTGTTTATGCTATCCTTAACTTCATTTGCAGCATGCATCATGTCAATATATTGAGAACAACAACTGTTATGACAACAAAATATGACTAAAACCCACTCAATTGTTATATTCTAGTCCTCCACACCTCACCCATGCCATGCTACTTTCCTTGCCATGTAAATTGTGCATCATTCATCATGGCATGATTGTTTGCTTGACGCATTTGATTCCAATGCTTGTGCTCTATATTTATGTTGTCCTTGTTTGTTTGGTTTTTCTCGGATAGACACGAAAGGTTGTATCAAGAGAACCAGAGCACTACCAAGACTGGTCCCTTGCTTCAACAGAGATACCAGGCAAGCACTACCACATGATTGCATACATACAGTACCTATTGCCTCTATCTTATTCTTGCATCATTGAGTCGCGATTGCATTAAATTGAATCCCAAGTATGCATGGCCTTTACTTTTAACCCACCAAGCTTGTTTCCTCCATCCCATGAGCCACTACTATAGGAGTTGTTTGAGCCATGCGAGTCGTAGAACAGCATGTGTAGGGTTTGTGAGAGTCTGATGAATAATGAGGTACTTAAACAACTTAACCTGAGTAGTTCTAGGATAACTAAAGAAAGTGGCACCGGTGGGCAATATCTGCTATTTGGTTTTTCCTGCTCACTTGTGTCCCGTAAGACCCCGAGTACTTGATTCCTGTTCCTTGATTTATCGCTATCCACATCCGGAGGTATATGGGACCCCCGACCAGAGCTTGATTCCGTCTTATTTCTTGGGGCCACAAACTAGTTTGAGGTTTTATTTACGATCCTGTACTTATGCCATGGTTTATCTTTATTTACGATTGCGAGGTAGCACACCGTCGCTTGGAAGCGGAGTGTTTACGATGTCGACAAGCCCGTTTGGGGTTCCCATTCGCCACAGCCATTGTCGCAGACCTTGAGGCCGTCTCGAGCTTGCTTACTCCGTTCGGGATCTACTTAAGGTGGCCCCTGAAATATTTCAATTCTGTGATTGTTCATCGTGAAAGCCTCGTTGGGTTTTGATTTGGTTTTTCCGAGGTTGATCGAGTGTGTGTTGCTATTGGTGCACGGCCGTAAAACTTTCAAAGCCGTGTCCATGGATATGGACTTGGAGCACAGCTTGATCATAGACAAGCATAACTAAAGTACCGCTTTTAATATGACTAAAGTAACTTGACTAGTAAATAGTGCAATACTCATGGAATGGTTAATAAAATTGCCAACGGATGGGGGTTGTTCGTCCGCTTCCTTGTTGGTAAGGTGGAGGAGGATGGATCGGAGGAGATTACCATTATAACTGTTGTACTTAATTCACGGACATCCGTCTATCATTGGTTAGGCGGATGGGTAGCGTTATCTGAGAATTGCTAGGGTTTATCTTTTCGCAATTCGTCACCCCAGGTTGTGTCCCTTTAGAGGCATTAAGACTTCTTGAGTACCCTTAGGGTCTCACACGATAAATTCTTGATTCGGATGAGCAGGTACCTTCTCGGGGCGGATCTTTGGGTGGAAGAAGCCGATGATGTGGGCAACGATCGTATGGTGTAGAGATTCCGGGAACGGGGATCTGTGAGACCTGTAGTTGGGATGTGCTTATTTCTATGGCATCTTATGCCGATTTGCTTCTTATCCGTACTCGGATTACTGCTTGCCGCCCGCATGATACTCTGATGTGTGTTGTATGAGGAGTTATCCTAAAATATAGATCTATCTAGGTCATTTGAATCTTGCCGTATGGCTTTGCTATATATTTCATTTCTTTCTAGATGGGATGGCTGTGATGTACTCTTGTATGGTGGCTTGCGTACATACCCACTTGTGTACGTAGTTGATCCTTCACCGACTACGCCGCCAGACAGTCCCGTTGAGAGGTTAGCGGTTGGGACGTCTGAAAGGACTACCAGTGAGTGGCTTTTGGGGCCCCGCCGTACTATTTCAACCGCTATCTCTCATCCAGGCTTGTATCTAGGAGCGTAGTTCACCGAGGTAGTTACACTAGACAACGTTAATTCATCCACACACAATGATGGTGGGAAGGGTGAGCACCGTGATTCATGGTACTCTCCCGAACCTCCAATCCCTCACCCTCATGTGTACAATAGAGGTGACCCACCTAAGCTTGAAGAATCTGCTACTTTTGCTCAATGGCAATCACTAATGAGAACTCATATGCGCAGCTCTTGCATTGAACTATGGAACATCATCGAGCATGGACTCTTTATTGGGGATCCAAACAACTTGACAAGAAGAGAGATTGTCAATAGTCAACTCAATGCCACTGCTTTGCATATGATTCAACAAGGTTTGGGGACAAAGGATTATCCACACATTGAGCACTTTAGCATTGCCAAGGAAGCTTGGGATGCTCTCACTGTGTTGTTTGTTGGAAATGAGAGTATGAGGAGGAACTGATATGATGCTCTAAGCAATGAGGCCGAAGGCTTCTACATGAAAGAAGGTGAAGATCACGAAGACATGTATCGAAGGCTCAAGACCACCGCCACTTCTTTTAGAAATGTGGGTGCCTCACATGTGGATGATGCATGGATAAAAAGGAAATATGTGAGTGCACTCATGCCTTTTGAGCCCACCGACTTTAAGAGTCTACAAGGAAGACACAACTACCATCTCATGAAATCAAATGAAGTTATGCAAGAGATTGCCGCTTTCAAGGTTGCCCCCAAGAATGCCAAAGATGCCCGTGCTTGTGCCCTTGGTATGAGCAATGTTGTCAATGTTGCTTTGAAGGCCAAAGTTGTGGACCATGGGGATGAAGATGATAGTGATGAAGGGCTTTCCATGGACCACCCTGATGAAGTCAAGATTGCTCATAGTCAATATATGGCCTTCTATGCAAAGAACTTTTGGAAGAACCCCGCCAAGGCCAAGATGGAAATGCAAAGAAAAAGCAACCCAAATGGGAAAAGAGATAATACAACGAGATTGAGAACTTGCTTCAATTGTGGTGACCGCTATCACTTTGTAGCAAGTTGCCCCTATGAAAATAGAGAAGATCATGGGGGTAAGCTTGTGTTGAAGAAGACTCTCAAGGCCCCTTACAAGAAACCTTTCATCAAGAAGAATCCAATCAACAAGAAGTCGGGAGAAATTGTCTTGATCACTCATGAAGAATACTCCTCTGACAGTGAAGATGATGAAGATGAGGAAGAGGAAACTTCTCATGGTGGGGCTGCTCTAGCCACCACCTCTACTCCGACATTCTCACTCTTTGATTCTCCAAATGAGAACTCTCCCACCAAGAACGTCACTTGCCTTATTGCAAGAGGAACAAAGGTATCCTCATCATCCCGCTCTACTCCCTTAGATAATGATGAACTTGATGATGAGATGTCTCTTGATGTTAAAAAGGAATTAATTGCCTTTGATGAGTTTATGACTAACGTAGAAGGAGATGCTAAGTTACACTTTGAAAACATCCTAGATCAACTTTCACATACTCAAGAGCTTCTAGATGTAAGATGTAAACTTGGGCATCAACATATGATTGAGATAGAGGCTTTAAACAATGCTCTAGAAGAAGAACAAGAAACTAGGTTATCACTTGAATTAAAACTTGAAGGGCTTGATGAGGCCAATGACACTATTGTTAACAAACACATCAAAGAGCGTGATCATGCTATTGCTAAATACAAAAGGGCTAAAAAGGACAAGATTGAGTTTGGTGTGGTTCATGAAAAACTTGCCGAGGACTTTAGTTTGCTTAACAAGGCTCACAAGGCCCTGGAGAGTGAACTCTTGTCACTCACAAAGTCCCATGAAACGCTTCAAACTCAATTGGCCAATATTCCTTCACCTAGTAACTTCATTCCATCTAGTAGCACAACTATTCTTGAAGAGAATGCTAGGTTGAAGGGGGAGCTTGCTAAGGCCACATTTCCACAAGGCAACAAGTCGATTGATGATATTTTGAGCAAGCAAAGGCGTAGTGGTGATAAAGGGGGCATTGGTTTTGTTTCCAAAACCAAGAAGAACAATAATAAGAAGAAGGACAAGCCCGCACAAGAGACCAACAAGACCATTGTGGAGAGTAAGACCACAAGTGGTAAAACTATGTCTCATGATGACTTTGCGGGAAGTGCTAACCCTCACTATGTTCTAATGCGTGATTATTATGGTGATGTGTATGCACAATATGTTGGCCCTTATGATGGTTATATTGCTTGGTCTATTTGGGTTCCCAAGACCCTTGTTGCTAACAAAAGAGGACCCATTGAAAAATGGGTACCTATAAATTAGCTTGATCTTTTGTAGACTTATGCTTCTGGAGGGTCAAAGTGGGTGCTTGATAGTGGTTGCACAAGTCATATGACCGGAAGCTCATCTATTGTCAAGGACTTAAAGCCAAATGATGATCAAATCACCGTGACATATGCCGACAAGTCAAAGTCTAAGGTAATGGGTTTCGGCAAGGTAGTGGTTGCTCACTTACATTACACTCGTGAACGTCATGCTTTGGAGACCCTTGGATACAATTTACTTTCAAATTGCTCTTGGAAAGATGGGCTTTGTCATTATTTGTTGATGATGATATTGTGGTCCTCATGTGGAGAAAGTCTCAAGGTCGCTTTCGTTGGAGTACGAACATGACTTGTATGTGGTGGAATTTGGGAAAGCCACTACAGTCCGATGTGCTTATTCGGAAAGGCCGATGTGGGTTTGCTATGGCATCGCCGACTAGCCCATGTCAATATGAGAACTTTGCAAAGTCTCCATAAAGAGGGCCATATTGTGGGACTAAAAGAAAATGTTTCCTTTGCCAATGATTGTGTTTGCAGGGCATGTATTCTAGGGAAGATGCATGACGCTCCTCACAAGCCTAAGAACCAAATCAAGTCTACCAAGATCTTGGAACTCCTCCATGTGGACCTATTTGGTCCTCCATCTCATGCAAGTCTTGGTGGGAAGAAATATTGTTTGGTGATTGTTGACGACTTTTCAAGATACTCTTGGGTTTATTTCTTCAAGTTGAAGAGTGAGACTCAAAAGACGTTTATCAACTTCATCAACTTGGTTCAACGGCAATACAATGTTCCAGTGTTGATTATAAGAAGTGACAACGGCACCGAGTTCAAGAACTACACCTTGAATGATTTCCTTAGTGATGAGGGGATTAAACATCAATATTCCGCTACATACATGTAACACCCTCAGAATCGGACCTATGCAAGTTTGAGCAAAATTCGCCAAACCCGCATAGAAACGATTCAAAGGTGCCCACCAAGCACTTTCGTGCGGGTGGAAAACGAAGTAATAACATTACACAACAGTCCTCGATGGGACCCATGAGCAGATATATATATAAATGACTCAAAGAGTCAAGAATACGTATATAATATACAAAGATCCAAATCACCTTGAAAACGATAGGCGTCCATCACGACAAGATGCAAATGGGGCTAAGAGCCTGAAGAATAACCAATGGCGTCCATAACCCTGCCTGAGCCAAGCGGAAGGTTAACCTCGCTAACGGCGTCGAGCTCAAACCTGCTTAAACAAAAGGTGCCCGACAAAGGGCAAAGGAAAACAAGAAGGGCGTCGATCTTGAGGCCATTACAGCGAGGCTAGAATCGGCGGTCCTCGCCTACATAGGTATGGTGGCCCAAGCGGCAGCCTGCACTAAACAACCTATAGAGACTCGATACAACTGGCGGTTATCAGAGAGGGGTAAGAATGACCTATTCGGTTCCAACCTGAAGCTAACACCAAACAAGCCCATCCTGGTGTTTCCCCCTCGAGACCAAACGAGGAAGTCAACCGAGGAACTCACACCGTTGGCAGTTTTAATTATTCAGTTATCGTTGCAGCTATTACTAGTCAAATACAGATAATCGTCCTGATAAAGTAAGCAGTGGTCCCTTTTAGTTAACCATTCCGTGATAGTGGCAACACTTACTAGTCAGATGCGTTTAACATGAGATAACCCAATAACCCAGCAGTTGTTGGTACTTTTATTCAGCCATTCCGTTGTAGTTGCCATACTTACTAGTCAGGTACAATGGTCGCAAGCGACAAACAATCAAGCAATTGTGGGCAGTATTAATTAGCCATTCCATTATAGTGAAGCTGATTACTAGTCATTATAAGTCAAATTTATAGCAGTAAACTTTAGTTATGCTTGTCTATGATCGAGATACTGTGCTCCAAGTCGTCCATATCCGCGGACATGGCTTTGAAAGTTTTACCCGCCGGTGCACCAATAGCAACACACGCTCGATCAACCTCGGAAAAACCAAATCAAAACCCAGCGAGGCTTTCACGTTGAACAATCACAGGATTCAGAAATATTTGGGGCCACCCTTAAGTAGAATCAGAACGGAGGCAAGCTCGAGGCGGCCTCAAGGTTTGGGTGGGCCAATTTGTGAAGCGATCGGGAACCCCAAGCGGGGCTTGTCGACACCGCGAATCGTGTCCGGTCCAAAAAAGCGTCACGATGTACCTCGCTGTCGTAATAAAGATAAACATGGCATAAGTGCAGGATAGTAAATAAAACCTCAAACTAGTTTGTGGCCCCAAGAAATAAGAATAGATCAAGCTCGCTCGGGGGTCCCATATACCTCCGGATGTGGATAGCGTAAAATCAAGGAAATTATCAAGTACTGGGTCTTCACGGACACAAGTGGCGTTCGGAACCAAATATTATCTATCACCCACCGATGCCTCGCTTTATTCAATTTTAGTTGTTAAACGAAATTAAAGTGATGATAAGTAAAACTAGAATCATACGCAACATCAACATGACAATACATCAACAATGTGGCATTTGACACACATCGACGCTTGAGCAAGCAACTACGACGCCAAGTCCAACTATCTACCAAACAATGTAATAGGGTGTGTCCAAGGCAATATATGGTCGAGGGGATAACAAAGAATACGAAAACTAGAGCATCGCAACACAGATAGCAATAGATCAGCAGGAGGAATAAATACTATAAAAGTAAGATAGGTAGAAGAGGAGATGCTGCTTTGAAAACATTGTCGAAGGTTTCCCAGAAGATCGAATGACTCACATCAACTCAACGGCCTTATCCGCGAAGAAGCAAAACACTAGAATAAACACGGATGCAATATTTAATAAAACGACGAAGATCGGCGCATGATGCGTGCATGATGGATGGCATGGCAAGGTGCGATCTGATTAGGCCAATATTAAGCGGGCAAGGGTCCCGCAATTAATTAGATGGTTCAAGTTGTTTTCTACCCATAAATTATGTTGTTTAGCAATGCAACGAGATGGAACGGTTCGCTACACATGTTTAAATGAGGCCAATATGAGACTAGATTTGGCATATGGGCTATATTTAATTATTAGGTGAATCGGCATAAGGCCCCAAACCACATGAATGGATGCATGCATGAACAATTTATTTACAACGATTATATAGGTGTCATTTATAAATTAGGGTTCTCGGATAAGGGGTTCACACATTAGGGGTTGACGATCTTGGGGTCTCAGGGTTGAGGTTGAGGTCGGTCTCGGGTTCGGCAGACGCGTTCTCGAATAGCGGGATAGATCTTGTCGCAAGGGAAGCAGGGCTTGGTTGGCGGGCGCATCGCCCATACAGTCGGTGCCGTTCTTATGCATCAGGGTCTTAGGGTCATGTCGGCGATCATGGCGTTCATGGAAGTTCTCGCCGCATCCCGAGGTAGTACTTGTCGTTAGGGGCTCGGCAATTCTTAGCGTCCAGGAAGATCATGTCATCCATGACTTCGGTCTGAGTTCTTGGGGCTCCCATGTAGGGGATCTTGTGCAGCGTCTTAGCCGGGGTTCGGGCTTGATCTTGGACTCAAGGGTGGTCGGGGCTTAGAAGCGAGGGCGGTCTTGTGACTCGTGGAGCAGTCTTGGTCTCGGCGTCGGTGGTCTTAAGCGCGTCGGGATGAAGGAGTTCTTGTCGCGCTCGTGGTCCTCGGATCCGGGGTCTCGGCACCGGCAGATCTTGGTGACAAACCTCCCTGTTGCGATTCTTAACGACGGGATCGGGGCTTGGGTCCGGCCTTGGTGTCCATTGTAGATGACGATCTTGGTGGGCCACTTGAAGTTCAACGGGGTTGGTCTTGGCCGCGTCCATTCCACAGCGGCGGGGGCGCAGAGGGTGGGCGGTTCGCGAGGCTCGGGCGGCCTTCGATGGCCGCCAAGCGAAGGACGCCTTGTGGCCTGTAGGCGGCGGGCCTGGTGGGCTACTGCACGTTGGGGACGCGGGGCGGCCATTGACGCGGCCAGCTTGCTTCCTTGAGGAGGAGAGCGCGCCACGCGCGGCGGTGAGGTCGCGGCTCGCGGCGAGCCCAGGCATGGGCTTGGCAACAGGCGCAGCCTTGTGAACAGCGAGGAGGGGCAGGTCGAGGCGGCGCTGGCGAGCTCGGGGTCGCATGACGAGGCGCGGTCGCCGTGCCGGAGAAGGTTCGCGGAGGCGAGATGAGCGCGGGGCAGGGGAAGGTAAGGCGGCGACGAGGCGTGGAACCGGGCGGCGGCGGAGGGAGCTTCGCTGCAATGAGGGACGCTGCCGGGCCTGGCGAGGAAGGCAGGGCGGTGGTCGCGGACGTGGCGGAACTCCGGTGCGGGAGGTCTGCGGGCCTTGGCCTTGTGGGCGCCAGCCGCGAGGCAGAAGCGCGAGGGAGGCCTGACGGGCCTTGAAGCGCGGGCGCGCGGAGGCGGAGTTGGAGGCCACGGCGGCCGGGCGATGCGGGGGTCGCGCGGGCGGCAGCGAGGGGCAGGAGAGGAGGGACACCGAGGGGGTGGTGGACGGAGGGTGGTGGCGAGACGTGAGGGAGAGGAGGGAGGAGGGAACCGGGGTTGGGGAGGTTGGAGAGGGAGGAGAAGAGGAGCAGGAACAGGGCCTTTGGCGGTGGGGCTCATGGGTGGGACCCATGCGGCGGGGGTTATGCCCAGGGCAGAAGCGTGTGCGTCCGTTGTGTGTCTGAGAGGAGTGGGGCATGAGGGGTGAGAGAGAGAGAAAGAGGGAGAGTTGGAGGGTGATGTGGCAAAAGCTGATTGGATAGGAGGGAAGGGAGGTGATGTGGCATGATACTATTGGAGGGAGTGAGGTGGAGGGGTGATTGGGTAGGATAGTTGGTGTGCTTAGGATTTAGAGGGCGGAGACTAGGCGGACCGTTTAGATTTCTGGGGTGGTCGTTCGGGTCTCTCGCGTGGATTCATTGCCACTAAAAAGTAATTTAATATTTTATTTAGT